>JAUMJL010000313.1:0-600000 GCA_033558185.1 Dromococcyx pavoninus
GGTGGAGGAGGGGCCGGAGGGGCGGGCTTAAGGGGCGTGGCCAGATGAGGGGTGGGGTGAGTGAGGGGCGTGGTAGGCGGAGGGGCGTGGCTAGATAGGTGGTTTGTAATGGGGCGTGGCCGACGAGGGGGCGTGGTCCTATGGGGGCGGCTTGATGATGGGTGTGGTCTGAAGAGGGAGCGTGGCCTTGTAAGGGGCGGGGTAGGGGCGGAGGAGACAGAGACCGAGGAGGGGGCGTGGCCGGAGGAGGGGCTGGGGCTGTAGGAGGGGTTGTAGCCAGGGGAGGGGTGATGCTTTATAGACCATCGTAGAATCATAAAATGGTGTGGGTTGGAAGGCACCGTGAAGATAATTCAGTTGCAGCCCCGCTGCAGTGAGTAGGGACATCATGATGATGCTTTATGCAGTGGCACAGGTTGCCGAGAGAAGTCGTGGATGCCTCGTTCCTGGAGGTGCTGAGCTCTCTGATCCAGTGGGAGGTGTCCCTGCCCATGGCAGGGGGTTGGAACTGGATGATCTTTAAGGTCCCTTCCAACCCAAACCATTCTATGATATTCCCTAGAAGTTTTCTTTCACTGGAAGCAGAATATATTTACTGTCAAGTTGCAATATTACAGAAGAGAGAAAAACTTGTTCTCAGTATTTTCGGAAGTAATGATGGAGCAATGTGCTGAAATCCATAGAGGTGACGTGAGCTGGTAGTTGTTGGGATTGAGCTCACTCACTTGAGGAGGGCTGAGTCGTTCAGATGAGACTGATGCTGGGTACGGCTCCTCAAAGCCTGAGACAGGGTGTAGCAGGCAGTGCTTCTGAGGTGCTGGAAGCCTTCTTAGTGCCCAGGACCACCTTCTTCTTTCTATGGGTTTGTGGTGGGAGGCAAACAATTAAAAGTGAAGTCCTATTTCTCCCATTGTTTGAGGCTGCCCCACTGAGCAGGGAGCAAAGGCCCATCCACCTTCCCCAGAGAACCAGAGAAGATCATATTATTTTGTCTAATGGAAAAGGATTCCTGAAAATGGTTGTCTGATGGGATGAAATTTAATACTGTTTTCCAGAGATGCTTCTCCCCACAACTCTCATACATCTCTGTGGCATTTAAACTATTAATACAAAAATTGTATTACACAGTGAGTGTGTTCTGTTTGAGGATCTGTATGAGCCACAGAACTGTCTTCCTCGCACACCTCTTTGTTATACTGGTTCATTATCGTAGAATACTAAAGATCTTAATGGTTAATTAGTGAAAAAAAAGTTACTGTTAGAGGAAGAAATATGTAAAAGGATAAGAAAAAAATGCATTCAAGTATTCACATTCTTGTTCAATACTGATTGTAGCCGTAAGTAGAAGACACAATGGCCATTTACATCTGTTAATTTAAACACTGCAATTATTTTGAAAGAGGTCACATTTTCTAGCTTTGCTGAAGGCACAGTGCCCTCATCAAAATGGCAAGTGGAGTGTATGAGTCATGAGATCTGCCTTGACCAAGATCTTTCCTTAACTTCAGGATTTCTACTATTTTACCTTGTTATAGCAGCAGGAAACATGATTTAAGGCATGAATACAGACTGAGCTGAGAATGGATTGAGAGTAGTCCTGAAGAGAGTCTTGGAGGTGTTGTTGGATGAGAAGCTGAACATGAGCTAGCAGCATGCTCTTGCAGCCCAGAAAGGCGACCATGTCCTGGGCTGCATCAAAAGAATTGTGGCCAGCAGGGCGAGGGAGGTGACTCTCCTCTTCTACTCTGCTCTTGTGATCCCTCACCTGGAGTCCTGCGTTCAGTTCTGGAGTCCTCGGCACAGGAAGGACATGGATCTGATGGAGCGAGTCCAGAGGAGGCCATGAAGCTGATCAGAGGGCTGGAGCACCCCCGATATGAGGGCAGACTGAGAGAGTTGGGCTTGTTTAGCCTGGAGAAGAGAAGGCTGTGGGGAGGTCTTACAGCAGCCTTCCAGTACTTAAAGGGCCCTACAGGAAAGCAGGGGAGGGGCTCTTTTTCAGGGAATTCAGGGATAGGATGAGGGGGAATGGTTTTAAACTGAAAGGGGGGAGGTTTAGATTAGATACTGAGAAGAATTTTTTTCCTGTGAGGATGCTGAGGCACTGGCACAGGTTACCCAGAGAACTTGTGGATGTCCCATCCCTGGAGGTCGTCAAGGACAAGTTGGATGAGGCTTTGGGCAACCTGATCCAGTGGGAGGTGTCCCTGCCCATGGCAGGGGGGTTAGAACTGGATAATCTTTAAGGTTCCCTCCGAATCAAACCATTCTATAATTCTATGGTTGTTTAATAATTTTTTTTTTTCAAAGATGAAATTAAGGCAGTTTTTCCTCAGAGTTTAGCTCTGTACTGCCTTCAGGCTGATGGTGATTGTCAAATTGTTCCAGATGCTGTCATGCATAAAGTGTGTAATTTTATTGGATCCTGGACTGGCAAAGAATGAGGCAGTGTGAAGTCTTTTCTGTGAGTAAATACTGAGCAAAGTGCCTTACTACATTTCAGTATTCATTAGTCCATTAAGAGGTTGATGGCCTCTTTTCATAGCAATAATTTTCATGTGTATTTCAAAGTCATTTCTTGTTTTCTCTTAAGGATATTAAAATTCTTATATTATTTTTGTGTTATTCTTTGATAAAATGAAATAATAATTTCACTCACAAACCCTCTTCATCATTTCATTATCAATAATCACTAATGGTTTATTCATTTTGTAAAATTAATTATTTGTCTTCAAGGGCAGTCATCATATTTTGTAGCTTTGATTTAAAGGAATTTGCTTAGTGACAATGAACCTTTGTTCTTTACATTATTATGCAATTTAAAAATTGCTTTTCTTCTTTTTTTGTGTGTGTCAGAGAACTTTTTGTGGGTAGTCACTGTTATAAATACATATAATAGTGTTTCTTCAAGCTTTCAGATCAACAATTCATAGAGAATTTAATCACACAAAAAGTACAGTGATCCCTTTATATCACAGAAACATTGCACTTGAAAGGGTTCTCTGCAGATTGTGTGGTCCAACAAAGATGATAGTTATTGAGGGCTACTAAAAATACAAGTATTTTCTGGTCTCTGTGTGTTTATTTATCAAGCCTGAACTAAAGACAATATTAAGCAAATAATATTAGAGATAAGATTTTCTTTGTTATGCAGTAAATCTTTCAGCCTTTCATCATGTTAGTGCGGTTTTAGGAAAGTGGTAGATGATTTAGTTTATAATGTTAGCTGTTTGATTTTGGTTTTGAAAGAGAAGGAACATGGTGTATATTTGAGTCCAGTGATCATAGAATCATAGAATTGTTTGTTTCGAAAAGACTTTTGAGATCATCGAGTCCAACTGTACATGTCTGCTACTAAACCATATCCCTGAGTACCTTGTCTACCCATCTTTTAAACACCTCCAGGGATGGAGACTCCACCACTCTCCTGGGCAGCCTGTTCCAGTGCCTGATAACCCTTTCAACGAAGAAATTTTTCCTGATATCTGATCTGAACCTGTCCTGACACAACTTGAGGGCATTTTGTCTCGTCCTATCACTTGTTCCTTGGGAGAAGAGACCAACACACACCTCGCTACAACCTCCTTTCAGGTAGCTGTAGACAGTGATAAGGTCTCCCCTCCAGACTAAACACCCATCATTCCCTCAGCTGCTCCTCATAAAGCTTGTTCTCCAGCCCCTTCACCATCTTCATTGCCCTTCTCTGGGCACACCCCAGCCCCTCAATGTCTTTCTTATAGTGACTGAACACAGTATTCAAGGTGTGGCCTCACCAGTGCAGAGTACACGGGCACAGTCGCTTTCCTGCTGGCCGCGTTGTTTCTGCTGGCTCATGTTCAGCTGGCTGTCAACCAACACGCCCAGGACCTTCTCTCTCTGCCAGGCAGCTTTCCAACCACTCTTCCCCAATCCTGTAGTATTGCATGTGGTTGTTGTGGCCCAAGTGCAGGACCTGGCACTTGGCCTTGTTAAACCTCATTATGTTTCAATTTCCATGAAAATCTGATCGTCTTTGGCGAAATTGTGGATTTCTGAGAACACTGGAATGAGTGAACAGCTTTGAACAAAAAATGAAGTGGTAGAGGACTAAACAGGTCTCAGGAATGGATCCAGGATGTTGAGATCGGGAGAGAAGTAAGGATGGAAATGCCGGGAATGTGTTTCTTGGGTCAATAGTAATTGTAATAAGTAAGAGTATAAAGATGATATTTCCTTAACAATAGCAGGTTTAAGAATGCAGTAGAATTTCCCAGCTTCTTCTGTCTGCTGCTCCATCTCCTCTTCGTGAGTTTTGACAGTCACAACATTCAAAGTAAAGGTTGAAAGGATTTAGAAATACACTGTAAGCAAGATTTGGAGCCTAGGAAGCATGAATTGTGATGAGAAGTTCAAATTTTGTCCGCGGAAGAGAAGATGAAAGGAAATGTGATAGCAGTTTTCAAATAATTAAGAAGAAATGTGGAATAACAGCCTCGTGTCTGTGATAAGTGAAACAAAAAGTAACAGGCTGAGACTGCAGTTCAAGAAATTCAGATGAAGCACAAGAAAAGCCTTTTTTGGCAGTGAGAATAGTGAAGCACCAGAATATGTTGCATATGAAGGTTTTGGAATCACCGTCTGTTGTAACAAGAAAATAAACAAATATCTCCAGGAATTACATCAGTAGAGTTGATGCTGTTTTGGGATTCAGAACATCACTTCCCAGCCCATTTTTAAAAATATAATTCTACAATTACAAATAGAATTTTTTTTCATAAACAAAAACCTTTATAATTCCTCAAGAAAAAGCTATAATGGATTCTGTAGTTGGGATAAGTGCTGCTAGTCACTGAAAGAAATTCCCGAAGGATGTGGTAGATTCTACATAGCTTGAAACCATATATGATTTATAGGCATAACTCAGATGTAGCTGCTTGAAATTACTGTATTTAATCTGTATTTTATGGGATGTGAAACTCGGTAATCTGGAATCCTATTTAATTTTAGTGTGTGACTAAATTTTGCTGGGATATCATAGTCTATATGTCTGCATAGGCAAGATGTTCAACTAATAACCCCCTGCTTTAGACTCCTTTATGTCCAAAATCTGCTGTAAAAGCCACAAAAACACTTTCACAGAGCAATGTATGGATGAGCACAGTCTTTGCTGTGCTTCTCTGGAAGTGGTGTGTCATCTGTAACTGCATGTCTTGCTGCTAGTTTAAGCCCTGAAAAGTTGCACAATATCATGGATGCCCTGTTCCTGGAAGTGTCCAAGGCCAGGTTGGATGGGGCTTTGTACAACCTGATCCAGTAGAAAGTGTTCCAGCCAATGGCATGGGGGTTGGAAATGGATGATCTTTAAAGTCCCTTTCAGCCCAGACCACTCCATGACTGTATAATTCTATGATCATCTGGAATAAAGTTGTAATTTTAGATGACACTCAAGCAGATCCCCAGATTTTCTGCATTATTTATCTTGGCCTGTTTACAATGAGGGCATATTTGTGGAAATCTAATGAAAAATACTGCAACTAAGTTTACACTTGCTCTATTTTGGACTGGTGGATGAAGCATTAGTTTCTCCACTGGCACAGAGGAGTGAGAGAGAGCTCTTTGAGTCGCTAAGGCAGTTGGCACGTCTGGGTGTGTATCGCAACTGAGCCACAGATGAGTAAAGTGATCCACAGACACGTTAACAGAGCCATGACTGTGTATACATTTATGATGACTGCCATTTATTGTCAGTAGGAGATATGGAACCAGTGTGATGGCAACTGGAAGCCATTTTGATAAATTTGATACCCTCAGCTAGCTAGAGAGGAGGGACAGGCAGAGCTGAAATCCAGGAAGCTTTGTAGGAGCATAGAATGGTTTGGGTTGGAAAGGACCTTAAATATCATCTAGTTCCAACCCCCCTACCATGGGCAGGGACACCTCCCACTGGATCAGGTTGCTCAAAGCCTCATCCAACCTGGCCTTGAACACCTCCAGGGATGGGGCATCCATGACTTCTCTGGGCAACCTGTGCCTCACCACCTTCACAGGAAAAAGCATCTTCCTAATATCTAATCAAAACCTCCCCTCTTTCAGGTTAAACCCATTCCTCCTTGTCCTATCCCTGCACTCCCCAGCTTTCCTATAAGCCTATTTTAAGTAATGGAAGGCTGCTATAAGGTCTCAATATTCTTCTGTAAGTTCTTGTATAAGAGGAAGGAGAGAAATTATTATTTCATCATTAACTTTGTTTTAAAATTGATTTTTTGCATTAATCTAACTACTACATACTGTATCCTAGTTCACTAGCATATATGGTTTGTTTAGTTGTAATCTGTAGCTGTTTGGTATTACATAGTTTTTATGAGTAGCAGTCTTAGAAGGTTGAAGTTCAGAATGTAATCTTTTGAGGATCTACAGTAAGAAATACATTTGAAACCAAATGGCTCAGTCTTTCATAGAATCAAAGAATCATTATGTTTGAAAAAGAGCTCTAAGACCATCCAGTCCAACCATCAGCCCATCAGCACCATGCCTACTGAACCATGTCTTGAAATACCACATCTACGCGTTTTTTTGAACACCTCCGGAGATGCTGACTCCACCACTTCCCTGGGCAGCCTGCTTTGCCACTCCTTTGGTAAATAAATTTTTCCTAATATCCAATCTAAACCTCTGCATAACTTGAGGACATTTCCTCTCATCCTATCACTTGTTACTTGAGACAAGACACCAATACCCACCTCACTACAACCTCTTTTCAGGTAGTTCTAGAGAGCGATGTCTCCCCTCAACCTCTTCTCTAAGCTAAACGATTCCAGTGCCCTCAGCTGCTCCTCATAAGACTTGTGCTCCAGACCCTTCCACAGCTTTGTTGCCCTTCTCTGGACACTCTCCACCCTCTCAGTGTTTTTCCTGTACTGAGTCATCCAAAACTTTGCTAATGCTCGTCTTCCTTATTTCATCGTTTTGTGCGGAGCCATGTGACAAAAGGTGAGACTTAAGAACCATGTCAGGAACATTGCATCAGAAATGTTGGAAATCTCTCAGTGATTGTAGTAGCAATATTTTACATGCTGTTAGCATCTTTTGAGAAATAGAAAATACTTCAAAAATACTAATACTGTATTTCAGAATACTAAGAAGAAACAGATGGAATAACTTGAACTTGAGGCACAGAGCTAATTTTCAGACTTATTCAGTGTACATTAGGTCATCAGGCAGAAAGCTACTTTGTGTAACAATGCATTTAATGTGTACTTACCATAAAAGCTTTTTCCTGTTGTTCTGTAAAGCCAATTAGCTATTTACCAAATACCAAGTTTCACATCCGTGTGATTTCTTATTTCATCGTGCAGCATGAAAAAAATGGCAATCATATAAATTATTATCTTGATAAATGTGTCATGTACATTGCACTATTAGATTTTTTTGTAAGAGGGATTGGGGCACATCTTTAGTTTGTCAGAGATACTTATTAGCTGGAACCCCTCATTGTTCCTGTAACAAATTCATGCCTTTAGATATTTTAATAATGTAATAGTTTCTCTGTATGTGTGTGTTAGTTTTGGTTTTATTGTATATGTAATACGTAATTATTCTACATTTCAAGTATAAAATGTATTTATCCACCACTTTTCTTTTTGTCTCCTGTGTCGTATTACTCTTGTTACAGGGATATGATATTATAGAAGAAGCATTCCTGTAATCTCCTGTAGGTTTTGAAATTAAGGCAAATCCTGAAGCTGCTGAATTAATTCAGCCCATGAAGGATGCATTTGAGTTTCCATCTTAATAAATGTGTGTGCATTATTTAAAGATAGCTCCTAATGTGATGTATCAGAGGTTATGGTATTTCCCAGATTGTGGGTATGCCTCTCCTTGTCTGCTGGTTTAGGTTACAGGAGGAGAGAGGATCACAAATGCTCTGCAGTTGCAGGTGTAGTAAGCAGAAATCTCTGCAAATAGTTTTCACTGCAGGTGTATCCGATGCAAACATTTGAGTTATGAAGGAGTATGAAATTTTATTGCTGAGCAATGAGCTACCTCCATGACACAAACTAGTGAGAAATATGTATTACATGACTTTATTTTACAGGATCCATTTCTTGAAAATTTGAAACCCTCAGGCTGGAATAATTTTCTTTCCAACTATTATGGTTGAGGTTTCTATATTTTTAGTGTGTAAGTGAAGTAATGATTTTTTTCATTGAACATTTGATAGATGAGTTTGTTATCTCTCTGTAAAATACTTTTTTTTACTGGAACTTTCTGTGCATAAGTGTTCTGTGAATAATACATAGAGGGGCTGTCCAATATATTGGTCAGTATATAAATTTCAGAATGAGATTTACAGGTACATGAGTTGATGATAGTGACTTACTAGTTTGAAATTTAAGTTCCATTCTCTCGTGTCCCTCTGGTATCTTATGTCCATCTTATCATTGCAGCAAATTATAGACACGGTATCGTAAAGATACAGATGTATCTTAAATGGGGAGGTGGTTGGAAGGATTAGGTTTTTGATGATCTGAATGTCAAACTTCTTATATATAGTAGGGGTTCCCTGGACAATGAGCTATTGAGGGAAGGTCCTGATCAGATAAATAAAGCACGGAAATCATGCAGAATTCGTTGGGAATTTAAATAGCAGTCTCATTCCTATAAATGGGAAAAATAGGAAGAGAAACCTTGTATGAACCGTTCTTCCTCTAATACCGAGGCATGTGTTGTGTGTCTGTCATCCTACTGAACACAGGAGACTCAGATTTCTAGGATTATACCACTGAGTATTTCTCAGTAGATAGAAGCCAGCAGATGAGGCAGCTGGATTGAATTTGAGGTTAAGAGGGTCATGCATTGAGCATGAACTGTAAAATGCCTTGATATCTTTAATGACTGTATTTATCTGATCAGTAATTTAAAGCAGCATCTAGTGTTTAGAGTTATGGTACGGTCACAAGATATATTTAATTACACAAAAATCTGTTTTTTTTCAGCTCTTGACATCTGCACACTCTTAGTCATTAGACTAATGGTGGTGTACTAATGCTACCAAGAAAAAATATTTTTCTTGTGCTCTGGCAATAAAAAGGAAAAAAAAAAGAATGCCAATCTTTGCAGTTAATGGAAGAGACAGACCCATGTCAAGAATATGGTGACTAAATTAAGAGTTTGTGATTTCTATAATGAACACTGTCTTTTTTGTTGTTAAACTTCAGCTTTTTTTTTCATAAAACTGAGAAATAACAAACGAAACTGGGAACAAAACAATATTCTCACTGTGAAGCTAGTTTTCTGCCCCCATTAAGGAACTGCCTTCCTAATAGGAGAAAGTAAATTCACATAGGTACACAAGAAAATTTACTTGTCTAAATGTTTTGCTCTTAGCTGCAAATCCTAAGGCTTTCTTTTAACAAGTGCAGATAAAAAATCTTCTTGTTTTTCTGCCGTCCTCTTTCCCGATCATAGATACTACAGTGTGCAAAAAGGGCAGATGGAATGCTGCTCTTTTCAGTCCTCTGAGTCTTTACTCCATGTGCCCCTTTTTTCTCAGGGGCACATTGATGAAGCCGATACAGCAGAAAAAAATATGTCCAGGTAAGGATCTTCTTTGTATTTAGTGATTCTTGCTGGTACAGCATTGCTTATGACCATAGTGGATACAGTGCCATTATAAAATGATGCTTTACTGATCTTTAAAAATCTACCCTCTTAATTGAACTTGTCTTGAGAACATACTATTACTTTCTGGAAAAATATCTCACACTGGAACTTTAAATGGCTCATTGTTGCTTGCATCACAGAACACTTAGCGTTTTATTTCTTTAGTACCGTCTTGTGTTGTTTCCTCTGCTGATGATATCTATAAAGAAAAGGGTGGTTTGATCACAATTGTTTTTCTGTTTGCATGCATTAGGGCTGCCTGGCTTTTAAAGACAGCAGAGTTCCTTCAATAGAATTCTTCCATCAAATCCCACACAAGCTCTCGTATCATCAGGAAAAACAATACAAAAGATTTTGAATCTACCCAGTAAAGTACTTTTTGGACAGCAATGAGTCCTATTGATATAACTGTAAGAGAAATAAATGTACTTAGCAATAGGGCTTACCATTAATTTTTACCAGTTACTGTCCAATATGTGTTGCTAGCAGACTTTATACATGACTTTTACTTTAATAAATGTAAGTGATTTCAGATATGAAGACGTGCTTGTGGTTTCTGTTTTACTCAAACAAGGCTTGTATATTTTAACAGCAGTTATGACATAATGTGATGCTGAATGCATTTTGGGGTCTGATTTACATGCATGAGATATAGTACATTTGACTGAGGTTTTGTCTTTATAAGGTTTAATGAAAATATATCATAGTCTGGGAATAAGAAAAAAATAGAAATTAAGAAATGAAAAACAGTAATTTGAATTTTTAACTAAAAGCTTTTAATGAAGGGCAAAATTTGTGCTGGTATTTAATATATGCTGGAAGGTTCATCTGGTTAAAACCTCAGAATGAAATGTGAAGCAGGACAGCTTTTGCTTTCATAGGTTTTTACATATGTATTTCCAATTGAACAACCCTCACACACACTTTTAATGAATATAACTATGCTTTCAGCAGAAAGATAATTTATTAATATTTAGGTAATTATTCTTAAAAAATATCAGCCACGTACTTTTTTCTTTTTAAGTGAGATCACAAAATTTCATTTACTGCTGTCAGAAGAGCAGCCAAGCTCCTCCTCCAGGCATCCCAGTACAAAAGAAAACTTCCTCCATAGGAGCTAGCTAGTAGATTGGATGTTTGTTTGAATGGAATGGTGAAGGTGAGAAAATGAAGACTTTCTGTCTCTTGGAAGGTATAAGCTAACTGGAATTAGCTTAAGAAATCAGTGTGAAGGTTTTTTGTTTTGAAAGGGGTATTGTAAGTATTTCGGTTTGCTAAATATTTGTATATTGTGAGAAATGTCAATTGCTAATTTTCTTGACTTAAGTCTATGTATGTTTGATCAAAATAGTCAATGATAAAGTATACATGTGTGTATAAATACATATATGTAAAAGATACATGCACACATATTTGTAGTCTGAGATATAGTTTTATTTTGGGTACATAAGCATGTACATAAGAAAATGTGGCTTTAATGTAGAACTACTATATTGCTGTAAACATGCAGCTCTCTCTTAAGGTTCCATGTGGCAGTATAACATTTTACTAAACACTAATATATTTCTTGTATTAATTATTGACTACTTTATGTCTTCTTGATTTTTATATCGGCTTATACACAGTAGTCCTCAAACTGGCTCTAATCTGAGTTACACTTATCTTGAGGTAGTGGAATTTATTTATCTACACAAATCTGGAATGTTTTTCTTGCAAAAAAAAGCTGGTGAATGATTTTTTTTCAGGGTGTTTAAGTAATGCACAGTCTAACCTGTTGCATACATTTCTGATTTTGGAAGTAACGAGTGAATATATTTTATTTTATTGTATTATATTGATAGTATGATTAACATTTTATATTACAACTGTTTAATAATCAAACAACCAAACCAACCCTCCCCCCCCAAACCCTTCCAGTGGTAGATATTTATCCAAACATAAAGTTTTTGTGGTTGGGAGGTAGGGGGGTAATGGTAAACTGAGAGTGGAGAACAAAGTGCTACGTGGAAAAAATGGCCATCTATTTTAGAAACAATAGTCCAATAAAATGTCCAAGTTACATTTTATAAAGGGCTGAAATCAGTTAAATCTGTTGATAATTATTGGTAGTTAAATTGAAGAAAATGATCAGAGAGCAGAAGTATTTCTCTTTATTGAAAATGAGTAGGTTATAGCAATAGGTTTTTTCAAATAGGTTTTTTCAAATAGGTTTTTTCAAGGTGTTGTATAAAAGAGGAAATAGATAATGCCTTGCCTGTTTCACAAGGTGTTGCTGTGAGCTGCTTTCTCTTTTTTATTTTTCCAGATGAATAGCAGTTCATCTGTTTCAAAAGTATTTGAGCTACATATAAATAGTAGTGGTTTGATTCCTTTTTAATAATCTTTTTTGTGTAATATAAGTTATTATTCTATATTATTCTATTAATCTAGTGGATCCATGTAATGATGAACTTGGGGGTGCTTATAATATTCAGATTTTTCAGATCAATGTTTCCTGTTGTGCATGGTGAACTGATTGAATGTAAAGTTTGAAATCTGAAATAGCTAATGCAGACCATTGGGTTTGCTGACGTCTGGTTCTGCCTTTGTGAGTCGTAGAGGAAGAGGTCTCTGCTTAGCAGCAAAGAAAATTATGGCAGCTATGGAATGATTCAGTGCAAGATTGATACCTTTACTGAGGTGTCAAAATGCAGCTCTCTGTTGGTGATCTAGGTGTTTAAACCCCCATTACTGTCAGTGGAGACGTAGTTGATGTCACTGAAGTTTTAGATGATTTTAAAGGAGCTGTCTCCCTTTGGTCATTTGAATATCTTTACATATCACTGACTGTAATGGGAGTTATGATGCCTTCTTCACATGCAGGACCTCAATGAAGATGTCTTGGTTTATAGACTGTATCCAACCATAGCATCTTTGTGTTTCTGTATATCTGACCTATGTATTAATGTGAAGTTGTTTTTTTTTATAGAACGAAAAAGGCTGCTGATTTTGTTGATGTAGCTGAAAAGGCTATGTTGTTCCTTGAACCGAAATTGTGTGTGATGCATGCACTTAAGGGTGGTTAAATTCCCCTTCATGAACTACCTGGAAATATCTGCTTCAGGATGTTTTGTTATTATCATTGTCTGAACTGTGTGTAAGATTTATTAAAATTTGATTTTGCATATATCCACAGATTTTTCAAGACAAGATTTTTTTTTAAATACTGGGGATTAGTACTGAAAAAGAAACAGGGCTAGAATATAGATTTTAATAATTCCAGTCCTATGGTGGTGAATCTCATGGTAAGTGTTTTATTCTTTCTTTTATTTATTCGTTTTAAGATACTGACTGGCCTATGTTAATCATAGAGTTATTTGATTTTGTGCTTTCAAACAAAATTTTGCTGCAGGGATGCATTTTGTTCTTTATTACCATGGGAAGGAATCTATTAAATACATACTAAACCCACACTGAACAGAGGTTTTACTCTCTTGCTTGTGAAGTGCCAGAGAAGAAAAGAAAAAAAAAAACCAAACCAAAACTCCAAATCCCCTAAATGGAAACAAAACCGTTGCACAATCATTCTGGCTTCAAGCAGGTGCATATTCTTTTTAAAGAAATAGATCTACGCATTTAAAGTAGAGAACTGTAATTACAAGAGAGAATTGATTCTCTATCATGGTCCACATGTGAGCTCACAAAAGTGAAGCAGCAGAGTTGGACTCTGGGGAATCAGAAATGCAATGTTTTAAAGACTCATTGGTGACCAAAATGTTTATCAGCTGGGAGCAGTTGGTTTTGACATGAGTCACAAAAGGAAAATCATCCTGTAATGGGTCAAAATGTTCTTAATCTTTTGTGGATGAGGCCTGTAGACATGTAAATTGCTGTCATCTGCAAGTAAAGTAGTAAATTCAGACCAGAAGTCATTATGAACAGAATACTTACAGTGATTTGCCTCATGTCACTTTAGTGCTTCTCATTACTTTGCCACATTTCCCCTTCTTCAGTGATTTAAGCTCAAGCAGAATAATTGAAAATAAATTGTTGAAGGAACTCTGCTAATCTGCAGAAGAATTGTGGTCTTTGTGAATTTGTGAAAATGTGAATTTTCTTCCTCATATTTACGTTTTCCCAGGCTGGTATGGGAGGCAGAAATGACCTGTACTTGTCAGCATGAATAAACAAGTGAATAACTTGGATCAAAATCCTAGTAGTTAGTAGTAATTAAATTATGGGAAAGTGTAAATAATAAAATAACTAATAAACTAATAAACTAAATTTGTGGGAAAGAGTAGTTATTAAACAGACATAACCAAGGTCTCCAGAAACAGCAGACCCTCTAGTGCAGAGCTACAAAGCACCTATAAATATTCTGGGAGAGACTGATCTTCCTACTGACATGCAGTTGTGAGGAGGGCAATACCAGATGTACTTGATTATTTGGTTTGTACAAGTCCATTATGGTGTCTTTAGACTTTTTAAATTTTGCATAACAGTCAGTGGTTTTGGAGCTTCATGAGAGTTAATCAGTGGTCAAATCTCCTCTTTGGGAACGTTGTGAGGAGTTGCAGGTCCATGGCTTTTCTAAGCACATAGAACAGGGATGGTCACAAGCCGAATTAAGCATAGCAGCTATCCTAGTTCTGGCACTGGTGTCTCTGTAATTTTTAGAGAACAGTGTAAATGATTATATTAAGCATAGCAG
The DNA here is from genome assembly GCA_033558185.1 of Dromococcyx pavoninus. NCBI lineage: Eukaryota > Metazoa > Chordata > Aves > Cuculiformes > Neomorphidae > Dromococcyx > Dromococcyx pavoninus. The sequence goes on from JAUMJL010000313.1 coordinate 14,333, forward strand.
CCTTCCAGTACCTAAAGGGGTCCTACGTGAGAGCTGGGGAGCAACTCTTTATCAGGGAGTGCAGGGATAGGATGAGAAGTAAAGGGTTTAAGCTGAATGAGGGGATGTTTAGATTAGATATTAGGAAGAACTTTTTTCCTGTGAAGGTGGTGAGGCACTGGCACAGGTTGCCCAGAGAAGTCGTGGATGTCCCATCCCTGGAAGTGTTCAAGGCCGTGTTGGATGAGGCTTTGAGCAACCTGATTGAGTGGAAGATGTCCTTGTCCCGGCAGGTAGATTGGAAATGCATGATCTTTAAGGTCCCTTCTTCTAAACCATTCTGTGATTCTTAATGGCCAAGTCTTGGTGTTCAAGTATGCAGGACTCGTCAGCAAACAGGTCCTTTCTAATTGAAATAGTATCCTCCCCTCCCCTCATACAGGGTTTCAGGGACAGAAGAAATAATTTATCTAATGGGTATTAGTTTTAAGTTATGTATTATTTCTGGTTGGTTTTTTTTTTCCTAATTATCAATATTGTTCTCTTTTAAGTTACTTCTGGCAGTGGAAACAAAAATATAGAAGGAAAAATGGATCCCTTGTTTTGGCCATCAGAAACTAACAACTTCCGACGTTTCACCGCTGAGTCCTTGGCAGCAATCAAGGAAAGAATTTCAGAGAAAAAAAAGCAGCAAACCAAAGTTAAACAGGAGAATAAGGATAAAGGAGTTGAAGAAGTTAAACCTACTCCCCAGCTTGATCTGAGAACGTACAAAAAACTGCCATCTCTGTATGGGGATGTTCCTGTGGAACTCATTGGGGAACCTCTGGAAGATTTGGATCCATACTACAGTGATCATAAGGTTAAACTTTCAAAAACTTTTCATTTTAATTTTGTCTTCTGAACACTTAAAAGATAGTAAAAACTCTTTTCAGGAGATGTTGGGTTATGACAGTTCTGTAAACAGATTTTCAACAATTACTAGTGTTTGGGAGGGCATGTCCTCCACATTATGTAATGAAAAACTAGTTTAAATTCCAGTCAGCAATCAGATCTAATTATGAAAACGTGTGCACTTGATAGATACACTTTGATAGGAAATATATTTTGGGATAATCAATGCTTTGTTTTTCAGAGCAGTTTCTATGATGTCTGTGCATCTTAAGTCACTGTCATATCGACGGTGCCTGTCAAACAGTAGATCACGTTAGAATTGCTGACTTACTGCAGATATTCTTTCTGAATTCCAAATACTATACATGTTAGAGGAGGCATATTTGAGATATTTCCAGTACTTTGTATAGTAAATCTATATATTGTTATAGTAAATTAATTTCCTTTTAGGAAGGAATCTCATCATCTCATCAACTTTGTTTATCGTACTATATTTATATTGCACACACTCCATGCTGTTGCATGTGTATTGCAGTGTTTGGTGTTGTCACCTATAGGACTGTGTAAATTAGATGCTCTAAGAATCACTTCTAAATGAAATGTCTGTAGTATGATTGCTTACTATTGAGTGGGATGACTTGCAGAGCAGAAGATTACATCCAGTCCTATGTTACTGTCTTTTACATATACCTGCAAGTCTTTTGAATACACTAATTTAATCAGAAATATGCAGAAACCTTTCTTCTGCCACAGTTTTTTTTCTCAAAGTAGTCAAAGTGATATTCTTGATGAAGAGAAACTACAGCTGATTCAGTTGCACAAATTTATATCAAAGTTAGCAAACAGTGAGTTGATTTAAGAGATTTCATTTTTACTTCATGTACCAAAGTACTGAGCTGCATGGATCCTAAGGCAGCTTAGAGACAATTCACCATGTTACTTGATAATAAAAAGATATTTCAAAATCAGAACTTTTCTTCAGCTGGACTGGATTCTGGCAGTCCTACACAATATGTGCTTTGTAAATGAACTTTTGTAGCCTATAAAACTATCCAAGAGTAAGGTACATTTGAGTATGAATCACAACACTGTTGCAGTCCTCAAATATTACTTTGACCAAGTGAATATGATCACTTGCTCTTCAATTCATTCCCATTACTACCTCTTCCCCACAGACAATCTTGATATTCTATATAACTGGTGTCTTTCTTTCAAAATGTAGTATCATCAGGTCACAGCTTCAAGTAAGAATACAGGAAAGCCTCACTCATATTTGCAGTATATCATACATATGCAGATTACAAAACCTAAACATTTAATTTTGGGGAAAATTTTTATTTCATTAAAATACTTCATATATTCATGTATATACTATGAATATATTGTTTTTATAGACTTTTATGGTGATAAATAAAAGAAGGACTATTTTCCGGTTTACTGCCACGCCTGCCTTGTGTATAGTTGGTCCTTTTAATCCAGTCAGAAAAGCAGCCATTAAAGTTATCATTCATTCATATCCTTTTATGGGTTTTCTTATTTCAATTTTAAACTGTACTGTGCCATTTTCTGTCATTCTGTTCCTCTGTTCACATGGGTGTAGATGTAAGATCACATGGCCATGATATAGATTTTTTAAAAGTTGTATTGCATCTTGTTTTCATGGAACCATAGAATGGTTTAGGTTGGAAGGGACCTTAAAGATCATAGAGTTCCAACCTCCCCTGCCATGGGCAGGGACTCCTCCCCCTGGATCAAGTTGCCCAAAGCCCCATCCAACCTGGCGCTGAACACCTTCAAGGATGCAGCAGCCACGACTTCTCTGGGCAGCTTGTGCCAGGGCCTCACAATCCTCACAGGAAAAAGTTCTTCCTAATCTGTTTTGTCAAACATTATGTCCCCCTAATGTCCCAATTTCCAAAGCTGTCTCCACATGCATGTAATCCGTTGTTATGGAGAATCCATGTTATTTTTAAATAACAAAGCTTACCCAGCTGAGTAGAAGTTTGATCTGACATTAGCATATTTAGAAAACACCCTGAGCATATTCAAAACCAAAGCAATTATTTGAATATCTGGATGGTTGTTTGTCTGTAAGTCAGCACTTCTCTGAACGTTATTGTTTTATAATAAAGTACTTTTTCCTTAACTTAATATTCACATTATTTGTTGGCTTTATTACATGTACTGTGGTACTCAATTGTGCTACCATGGCTGTAAATAAGCTTCCAGAAGGACTCTACTGGACTGAGTAAGTATCTCAGTTGCTGTTTGTTCAGTCTTTTTCTGAGGATGCTAACGTGCTGGACTGAAAACTTTAAATAATGTGATGATCTAATTCTGGAATTTGAAAATTCTCAGACAGACCTATGAGGAATATTTAAGATGATGATGCTTATTGTTGTTGTTATTGCTATTATTTTATTATTTTCACACAGTCTTCTGTGAAGCTTCAATGCCTTTTCTTAGAGGTTTACGCCAAATGCCCTTTTCTCTATGTTGGCTAATTTTGGCATCTGGTGTAGCACAGAATATTGCCCCATTTTTCCTTTTACAGAGGCTGGGCAGCAGGATTCTAACTTAAATCTCTCATTCTAAGGCAATAACCTGAATATCTGTTATGACTAGCTCATGCAAAAGTATAGAGGGATAAATATTCATTCCATTCTTTCTTGCTGTTTCCTAGGGACATCCCTGGTTCAGTTGTCCACATTAGGAACATCTATTTGTAATGTCTTGTTACCTGTTGTAATTGTGCACTGTATTGAGTGTGACTTCAATTAATGTTCTGGTATTAAATCTTGAAAATAGACCTGGAGTCTCAGATGTTCTATAATTTTAAGTATTCAATATAGGGGTAAGCATGGTAATAATGATAGCTTATTTTTATGTAGAATTTCTTTTAGTTATAGACGGTTTGTCAGAATAAATGTGTAAAATGTGCCAACTTTACAGGATAAAATAACTCTTTGCCATTATTGTTCTGCCAAAATGTTGAGGATCTGAAATTTTCTAGCATGCTTCAGAAGACAAATACAGTCTTAAAAATTTTTCATAAGGAAATGTGAGCTATCCTTCATCCAGAAATAGTATGGTATGCTTATGTGAACATTTGTGGTTATAGATTTACATGGAAATCTTACTAAAATACAGGAAAATCTTCTTATGCCGATGGTGTTTCTGAAAGTAATGTAACCACTTTTATTTTACTTCACATTTTCTACCTTCATTTCCATCCAGTGGCTAAATCATGGAAAAGGTAGAAAAGTGCGTGAGTGTGTCTCAATCTCATTAATGTACTTATTTCTGTAACTTTAATATGCACTTTTCTTCTCAGACACGTTTTTACTACCATATATACTGGTGAAATATTGATAAAAGTATTAGCAAGAGGATTGTTTTGGAATGAATTTACCTTTCTTCGAGATCCATGGAACTGCTTGGATCTTGTTGTTATTGTTATAACGTAAGTAAAACTCATTTGTTCTTTTACACTCACTGGACAAACATAGATCTAAAATGCTGTTTGATATTGCTGAAGTTCTTTAAAGTGATTGGCATCCTACCTGCTTAAGAGTTACTGTGGTTCAATCAAGTCTTTGTATATCTGTAAAGAGAAAAATAGTCATAGACATTAAAGCAAAACCTAAATGCAAAGCTCTTTGTAGAATTTTTTGATAGTTCTCAATTTAGTATTTTGTTAAGAGGCAATTGCACAGACAATGAAAACCAAGCATGCCTCTTCATATTGTCTTTGCTGTTCTCTGAATCAGATGAAACTCATTTGAGAAGGATCTAAAGTGGGTCACGAGGTGTTGAATGACATGGTGATAAATAATAGATGAAATCCCAAGAATGTAAAGTGCTGCTCAAGATAAAATAGACCTTGCTTTACAGATACAGCTATGGGCTCTGAAATACCTTTCAGTTTTTGGGAAGATGATGTTAGAGTTAGAACAGACAATCTTGTGAAAACACTACTTCAGTGTGCAATCATGGTTAGAGAAGAAAATAGAAAATGAGGACATTATAGGTAAGAAATAAAGAAGCAGAACATATAGTTATTTCACTGTGTGACCTGTATTTTTCTTCAGGACCATGTGTAGCTTTGCTCCTGATATCTCAAAAGATGACAGAATTAAAATAGATACAGAGAAGATACAGTATCTTGTATTCCTCATAATAAGAAACTAAACAGAGTAGAACTCTCATGAAAAAAATACAGAGCAGGAACATGGCTGAAGTCTGTGGCACAGAGTCCCAAAATTAATTTTTTTTAAGTTGTCAGATAGAATCATGGAAACATAGAACCTTCTGGTTGGAAAAGACCTTTGAGATCATCGAGTCCAACCACACCCATCATCTGCTAAACCATGTCCATCAAAAACTCATCTACCCGTTTTTTAAACACCTCCAGGGATGGTGACCCAAGCACCTCCTGGGCAGCTGTTCCAGTGCCTGACCACACTTTCAGTAAAGAAATTCTTCCTAATATCCAGTCTGAACCTCCCTTGGCGCAACTTATGGCCATTTCCTCTTGTCCTATCACCTGTCACTTGTGAGAAGAGATCAACACTCGCTCTGCCACAGCCTCCCTCCAGGCAGACATAGACAGTGATGAGGTCTCTGGCTCAGAGATGGCAGAATAATTAAAAAAAGGAACAGTTTTTCGCACTGTGTGTAGGTGTATTCCCATGGGATGTTTGGATGCAAAAACTTACATTCAGAAGGCTTGTGGACAGAATTCTGTTCATCTTGCTTACTTCACTTGGGATCTTACACTCCACCTTCTCATGGGCTCTCTAACAAGGGCTGACATCAGCTGTCATATCACTGGCCGGTTTGGACTTATTTTAAATCATAGATTATGTACTCGGATGTCATCACACACACATATGTGTATGAACAAACTATTCGTATGGGTAATGTATAAACCACTGAGGAGTTTGTACATTGTTAATCATCAGTGACTATCAAGTAGTCCAACAGCTGTGTCAACAATTTCATTTTATGGTCCTGCTTCCCTACCAATACTCCTAATTCGTGTTCAAGCAGATATAAGCATTGTGCAAAATAACATCTCCTTTTGGGGGTTCTATCATGCAACGAATAAAAGTATTTGGAAATTAACTCTACAGTTTACTCAAGTGCAGTTATTACTAAAGAAACTTGAGAATTATTTTATCTTACGGGCTAGCCAGAGTCATAGTGTTCACCTGTTGATGACAAAAGTCATGCTTTGAGTGGGAGGTTGCCTAAATCACCTCTGGAGGTCCTTTCCCACCAATGTTTCTCAGATTCTGTTATTGAGACTTTTTATTTTAAGAAATTCTGTTGCCAGTTATGATCTTGTCATAAGATGCTTCACAGCTCATGTCCATTCTGACATGAAAGAAGTCTTATAAAATATGGGGTAACCTGTTAAAGTGCTGTGTAGAATGTGCAACTCAACATAATTTTCTGAAATTTTCAAATTGAGTGATTAAATTGAAAATTATTTCAATACTCTAGGTTTTTAGCCGACTGTTAAATCAAAGTTAGAAAGAGAGCCATGGGGAAAAAAAATTAACATATTGTACACTTAGTTTTACTCAACTTCCTAAAGCATATATTGTGTAGTTTTGAAGCAGGTGCAACATATACTTCCATGTGGTCTAAATCAGATTAGCCTCAGTATGAGAGGATGTGATTGTGACATTGAAGGTTTCATATTTATTTGACATTTTGATTGATACCCACTTCAAAAGTTAAGAATCAAAGTCCACATTAAATAAAAATTTAGTGTATTTTTTTCAGAGATGCTATTAAAAAGTCTCATTATTTTATATCACTACCTAGAAATGGACGTAGATTCCTAACTTTAAACCTCTACCTTAGGACATATTTGACCTATTTATTTTCTTTAACATTACTTTGTGCTCAATATCCATATGCTCTGAAAAGCTAGATGTTTGTCACTGAGTTATGTGGTGATCTAATTTTGTAGGTATGTTACTATGTGCAAAAGTATGGGCAAGATTTCAGCTCTTCGAACTTTCAGAGTACTGAGGACCTTGAAAGCTGTTTCAGTAATACCAGGTAAGGAAGAATATTTTCTTATTTATTTATTTTCTTTCTGTTTCATCAGAGAGAAGATGCTATTTCTAATTCCTTTCCTGTTCTTGCCTTCAGTTTTTTTGGTTACTTTTTGGGATGGTTAATGGGATCTCAAAGTGTGACTGTTTCACAATCTGTAGTAACTCTCAGCAGCATCCTAACAAAATATTTTTTATCCTATTTCCTCAAGAAGATTTTAACACAGGCAAATTTTCTGCTGTTTCTGTCCCATCACTAATGTTCAATTTTATTTAGCTCAGTGCCTTTGTCTTTTTACTTCTATGTTTTCTGAGCAGCACATCCTATTCAATATGTTATCTTAACATAATGATGACTAAACCACAATATTTCTGCTTTCACTTGTACTTCATTAGCTTAATCTTCTATGTTTTATTTTCCAGAATGCTGACTTAACAATATTTAATAGTTTCATTTGTTTACTGACCACAGCACTATCTGGATTGAGCATAATATTTTAATCAAAAGTATTTTGCATGTGCTGTCCAGATATTCTATATTTTTGTAAGTCATGCCAATAATTAGGATACCAAGAATGGATTTCAAAATGTAACTGAAAAAGCTCATTTGAAAATCTATAAATTACTATATATCCCATTGTCATAATATATATTAACATGTGGATGTGGTGCTTAAGAACATGGTTTAGTGGTGGACTCGGCAGTGCTAGGTTAAGAGTTGGACTTGATCTTAAAGATCTTTTCCAACCTGAATGATTTTATGACCTCTGAAGGTCGTCCTGTCCAACCAGAGACACTTAGATCTGGTTGGCCAGAACCGTGCCCAGACAGCTTTTGAATATCTTCAAGGATGGAGACTCTACAACCTCCCTGGGCAACCTGTGCCAGTGCTTGGTCATCTTCACAGAATTGTTTCCTGATGTTCGGAGGTTCCCTCCTGTGTTTTAGTTTGTGCCCATGGCGTCTGGTCCTGTCACTGGGCACCACTGAAAAGAGCCTGGGTCCATCCTCTTTCTCACCCTCCCTTCAGGTATTTATAGACATTGATGAGATCACCCTGGAACCTTCTTTTCTCCTGGAGGCTGGCCCAGCTCTCTCAGTCTTACCTTATAGGAGAGGTGCTTCAGGCACATCTGTGGCCCTTCACTGGACTCTCCCCAGTATGTCCATGACTCTCTCGTACTGGGGAGCCCAGAACTGGATGCAGTGTTCCACATCTGCCCCAGCAGTGCTGAGCAGAGGGGAAGGATCACCTCCCTCAACCTGCTGGCTGTGCTTTGCCTTATGCAGTCCAGGACACTACTCACCTTCTTTGCAGCAAGGGCACACTGGTGGCTCATGTGTGGCCTGGTGCCCACCAGGACTACCAGCTCCTTTTCTACCAAAGTTTTCCAGCTGAGTGGTCCCCAACATGTATTTGTTCCCTTCTCAATGTCATAAATGTGTTTCTTTTAAACAAGTGTCATCTGTCTTATCTTCTAAGACAAATACTCTGAGGTCAGCAGAAGCTATTCTTTATTGTAATGTGTATTTCACACAATGTGAAATACTTGATTAATGTTAATGAAGCACAGAAATCTGTCCATATTCATTAAAGCTCTTAAGAGTTTTCTTAGAAGCCATCTTAATTTAGAATTTTCAAGTTAGCAAAATTAGTGTTAAGAGGAAGTAAATGCCAAATAAGTTATGATTAGGAAATTTAGGTAAAAATAATTTACTCATTCCCATGCTTTAATTTCACCTCATTTAGTACTCTGGACTTACAAAACTGTTTACATGGATTGTTTTAACATTCTTGCTACTATTGTATGTTGTCATATGGGAGCGCTGCGGCATTCTTCTCCTCATTATTTAATCTTATTTTTCTAGGTCTGAAAGTCATCGTAAATTCACTTATTGAATCTGTTAAGAAACTTACTGATGTGTTGATCTTGACTGTTTTTTGCTTGAGTATATTTGCTCTAATAGGCCTTCAGCTTTTTATGGGCAATTTAAAATCCAAATGTGTCCTCAATAATACTATATTCAATGAGTCATTATGTAAGGATGCCAAGATATATGAACAAAGTGATAAAGGTAAATTTTATTCTTTTCTCCCTTCCCATAAGCTGTGCATCTTCCTATATATGGCTTGATTTTTTCACAGAGATGTTAAAATACAGTTGCATGTATTTCTCACAAGAAGGTATGTCCTTCCATTTCTATAAGTAATAATATGAAGTCTCTGGGACAACTAAGTATGAGGTTAGTGAATGTGGAATTTGGAGAAAGATTAGCAATCTGTGGGATAAAAGGGACTGAGTTTTCTATAAGGATTTGCTTCTTTACCTGTGCACATTGCATGGGAATTCTAATTTTAGGGGCAGTGCACAGAGAATTATTTTTTTCATCACTTTAAGCAATATTGGTTTAGGGATTTTCAATTCTTATTTTAACCAGATATCAAATAAAATCTTACATTGTGAGTTATTGAGTTAATACATTTTGGTGTATAAAATTGCCATAGGGACAAATCTGCTGAGAAACAGATTTATATGCCCTTAGAAAGGAGTCTCTCAAAGAGGTTTGGTCCGTCACACTGTTTTTTAAAGTGCAGTAACACATGCTTTACTGTCAGAGTGCCATAGGAACTGACAACTTCTGATTTTATCCTCAATTCATTTTTATTAGATATCTGCTTCAGAATGAATAAATCTTCTGACATACTGCTCTGTGGGTACACTTCAGATCCTAAGTAAGTGAACAAAACAGTTTTAGTACTTTCTTATTTTTTCCTCCAGGTGTACTGTGGTTTTATTTTTGATCTAGGGGAATGGTAATGATTTTTCAGGAGGGGGGAACGTTTATGTATGGGTTATTCAATTAAAAACTAGATATTTCACATCAGAAAAAGAATGAAGTAAAGTACTTGGATGCAAGCAATTAAATACATGCTTTGTTTTTAAGCACTGTTGACATAATGGTAATGTAGGATGATATAAAGGGGAAGGGGAACAGAAGAGTAAAGAGTGGGATATTAATATACTCTTCTCTCCTCATCTTGGTTAACTGTTTAAAAGTAAACATATTTCCATTTTTTCCCCTCCCTATGTTTTTTTTTGTGTGTATCCTAAATCAGTGGAGAGTTTCTGTCTTGTCAGAAACGAGGCACAATTAGAGTTTCTGCCTAGTTTCTTGGATTAGACATATGGCTTTCTAGGATAGTCTGGTACAAATCAGCCCTTCTGGCAGAATTATGTCAGGGAATAATGAATTGGACCTTCAGATAAACTGATCAAATCTATATTTGATGTTGTGTACTGGATGCTTTCAGGTACAATGTAATACTGCAAGTAAGTATTGTTAAACATTTCTTTTGTGGCTAGCAAAGAGTGCCCAGAAAACTATACCTGCCAGAATGTTGGGGAGAATCCTGACTTTGGTTATACAAGTTTTGATCATTTTGGCTGGGCCTTCCTTTCTTTATTCCGTCTAATGATCCAGGATTACTGGGAGCGTCTCTACAGACAAGTAGGTACTTTTATTACCTACTAGAATGAATTCAGATATGCACTCTAGAGCTTTATGTCAACTAGAAAATTCTGCACGTGCTTTAAAGTTACTGATACCAAATGTCTTTCAAGATCAACATAAATATTAAGTAAGTAGCTTCAAGTGACAAAGGTATAAAACCTTCTGCAAGTGGTGTTGGATGGGAATAATCCTACTGTGAATGCTCATAATTTTGTGGGAGAACACACTTGGATCAGTGATTAACAGTTAACTGTTAATATATCACTACCTAAGATTGGGGTACATGGTAGATCCAGCTAGTGAGCTCACTGATGCTGTAGGGGGTATGAAGACTTTTCACATACTGTGTTTCTCTCCCTTTTAAGTCCTGACTCCTCACCGTTCCTTTTGACTCAACACATGCACTTACATTTCAGAACAGTTTTAACAATTGGTACTAAAAAATTTGGAGCCTTTATGTTTGATTCAATGTAACTTTTAAGTTCAGATTTTTGACAAAAATGATATAAAATTCCATAAAGAGAACTTTGTATCCTTTACATATATTCAGTGTCTTTGCTAGAAGGGAATTATCCTCTGCCTTGTTCTATAGCTTTCATACAACCCACTTTAACTTTTTTCCAGCAACCTCTATTAACTGAGATTTTTAAAAATGGATACGTCATCTTTTTGCCTTTTGGAAGTCACATTTTTTATCAGTTTTTAATGTCTCAAAGCTTAAATTTGAGCCATCTCCTCTGCTGCCATTTTAAAAAAAAGTAAGAAAAAGAAGTTAGTCTAAGTAGTTCCTCTGATTCACTAATTATAGCATCTTTCTTGGTTTTTTTAGATCATCCTAGCTTTTATCCTTATTACTGAGTTTTATTAGTTTCTTGTGTAGTCACCTGTATCTCTCTTTACAGCTGAAGTTGTGTTCTCATAACTTAAACTGATAAACATTTACCTGATTTGCTGGGAGATATTTAATTTAATTTTAAGTAGGGACTTTATCCGTTCTCCTCTGCAGTACATGGCATCATTATGAATGTTTGATGGTCTGTTACGTAAAGAGAAAATATTATATCATCACAGAGAAGTTTTTAAGAGCAGAATTTTGTTTAATTGAAGGTCAGGGAAATTCCCAACTACATTTCTTTCTAGACATTCTGTATAACTTAGATCAGAGGTAGGTCCTACTGTTTGAAGAAAATAGAGCAGTATATTGACCTTTAATATTGTTTAGGAATATAAATTGTTTAAATAAGTTTCAAATTCTGTTTTAACTATTAGTTTGTTAAGAATGTATCATTGCTTTTACCTTTTCCTCACAGGTTATCCGTACATCTGGAAAAAGCTCCGTTGTATTTTTTCTGGGGGTCATCTTTTTATGCTCGTTTTATCTCTTCAATCTGATCTTGGCTGTAGTAACTATGGCGTATGAAGAGCAAAACAGAGCTACTCTTGCTGAAACACAGGCAAAGGAAAAATTACTTCAAGATGCCCAGCAAGTTCTAGAGAAAGAAAAGGTTTGTAAATTATTAGATGTAATACTTAATACGTGGTTCTTTTTGTTTTGTTCTGTTTATGAATTAGAGAAATAAGATTTTTAAATATGTGCTTTTTCCAATACTTTCCCAGACTTCATTCATTCATTCCTTGGACTGTAGGGGACTAGGGATCATCATCTTATTTTTATTTTACTCCTGAGAAGTAAAGCTCTGAGCTGAGACAACAAGATAGATTGAAAATTATTGTCAGACATATTTTATTTTCTAACATTTTATAAAAGATGTATCTGATTTACTGCTAACAATTAGAAAAGTCAGACTGGTAAGAGGACATACAGATAGTCTCTAGCAACCACCCAATTTCATTGCTAAATGAAACGCATCACTGATTTACCAAATTCCTCTTCTATAGCCGTTAATAGACTTGTAATATTTCTCTGTCTAGAATTCTAGTTTGCCAAGCTTTTTTATAGGGTTTTCTTCCTTCTATTTTTCTTACAGTAAGATTGATAGTTAAGAAAATAGCCCTTCCCAAAGCAAAAAAATGAGAGTAAAAGGATACATTTTAATATTCTATAATTCAGATACAAAATATGATATCTAAAATGACAAGAACAAACTTTAATTATAGTAGCTGATAGGTAACCCTGATTTACCTTTCAGTATTGTGAATAGCATTTTGTACTCCTATCTTTTGATAGTAGTTTAATATTTGAAAGGCAAGAATTATTTGTGCAAAGCATTCAGAGAGCATAATAATTAAACTCTGTATGATCCTAGTCAATTTGCCTTGTATTAGTAGATTGACTTTTGTTGTTTTACAGATGTTGGCTGCTGGAGAAGGTAACAAGGCCTTATATGTCACATCTGAAATGTCAGTTAGTGACTTGAAAAATTCAAAGGAAAAAAAGATGAAGAAAGAATCACCTACTTTAAGACAAAGCTTAATTCTAGGTGATCGTGGCAAAGAGGACCATGTATTTCATTCACAGCCTGGTCACTGCCAGAAGAAGCTTGTAAGTATTTCAAGTAGAAGATATATTCAATAGACTTGCATGTGATATGACAATTTGAAGAGCAGAAAAACTTTATTGCAGTTCCCCCTCCCTTGTTTGCATGTATTGGATTAACTTTTTTTCTTAAAGCAATCTGAATGTTAGATTTTGGGACCAAAGGGAGACAGCACTATATAGAAATGAAAGTTTGAAGTGGCCATTAGTAGCCTATTTATAGTTGTCTGCACTTAAAACTGTGGTAAGGTCTGTTGACATCTCTGCTTTGCTGAATAAACATACAAAATCCTGTAATTTTTAACATTTCCCTCATGACCTAACCTTTCTGGGTTTTTTTGTACACACAGGTAACTTTGGCCTAAATATTTAGGGTTAGATTCAGTTCAGTATGAACGCTTCTAATGTGAGGGGCATGGTTTACTCATGCAGTGCCATTTCTTGGGCAGATTGGATATCCTGGATATCTTTAATACTGTGGCACATCTTCCAGCACTGTGTGGGAATCTCAAATACGTTACGGTATCTTGAATGTTACTAAGCCTAGATTTAGGCAACTGGATTGTGATCCAGGTTTTTATTTACAGGTGCTGACATGAGATTTAGGTTTTAATCTCCCAGAGTTGAATGGATTTCTAGAGTGTAATTTCTAGAGTGTCTTACTGGCTTCTAAACATTCTACAGAAGGGTACAGACATGATTATTTCTCTAGTGTGTATCCTTATTTTAAATCCCAATTAGTCAGAGAACTTCTCATCAGAAGTTATTTACTTCAAGTAAAGACAGATAAGCAGCAGTAGCCAGTGTTGATGAATGCTCTTAACCTTTCTAAAAAACTAACTCTGAATGCTTCTGAACATTTGTGAATTTCATCCAGAAGACTGAGGACTTTAGTCAGGCTGGTGCACAATTTTTTGTAAGTTTCTCCCCTCTGATTCACATTATAGAAAGGAATGAAAAGACAAGTTGCACTGGTAACTGGGTTGTAATTAGAATAATCTAATTGAGTCTTTTATATTCTTCAAAAATGCAAATAACATTTTAGAACTGTATTATAAATTGATTTTATGTGTCTATTCTATGACAGTTGAGTTTTGCTTAGCTTTTCAAGTCATTACAATACCACAGAGAGACAAAAAGAAATAATTATTATTAAACCCCTGAGGCCAAGGATATCAGTTTCATTCCCTAAATAACAGTTTTATAGAATCTGATCATAAAAATCGTATTATCATAGAATTTTGAAGTAACAATATGGCATATTTTTCCTTATGCACCCTCCCCACAAAAAGAAAATGACACAAATCAAGTTGTGCTGAAAGGGTATATTAAGGTACTGTGTATTATGATGTGGTCAGTCAGTAGCTCCCTGTCAGCTGGTAATTCTTATTATGTTCCCCCAGATACGGAGCCTTTGTTCTTTCTGTTTTTCTCTGCCTCAGATTCTCAACTGTTCTTTCCAATCCACATTATACAATCGTCAACTCAGTCTTTAAAAAGAGTATGTGTGAGTGCAGGGGTATTAATGTGTCATGAAGTTAATATTTGATAATAATTCAGTGTGTCCCATAAGACAAAGGTGTTGGGCTGTCTTCAGTGCACATCAGGAACACAAAGTTTAGCGTTCTGTAACTTCTAATGCAAACAAATTCTTAGTGATAGGCAGTTCAGCATTAGTTGGAATCTTGATAGGCTTAATAAAACTGGGAATAATGCTAATTTTGATTCACAAAAAAACTGTTCATAAATATTTATTATTTATAATAATCAATGGTTCATAGTTAAATATCCAATAATGTATTCAAACACATTGTCAGTGTGCTTTTTATCAGTCCTTGGAAAGATGGAATTATTTTTTTCCTTTGCTCCCCTGTTAATGATTTTATACATCTTATGTAATAACATTATTATTGTTGTAAAATACTTTCAGAAGAAAATAACTTATTGAAAAATATTACTGGTTTAGATGAAACATCCTTTGCTTTCAAAGGCAGACACATGACATTGTTGTATTGTTTTGTTTTACATTCTTTCAGCAAAGTAAGACTTCATTACAATGTGTTTTTAAAAAGGCTTATTCATCTTATGCTGAACATAATTTTTATATTGCCATTTCTTCATATTCCTCTCTTATATTATCTTCTTATGTCTTTCTAATCAAAGAGGCAGATTCTGCTGTCTTATGAATTGTCAGTGGACTCCATTAACGATCCTTTTCGAAGACAAAGGTTAATGAGTGCGGCCACTGTTATTACAGATAATTTGCGTAAGTCATTCTTCAGTGTTTTTCCCATGGTGATTGTGTAGCTTGACCTAAGAGATCAAAATGTCACAGTCAGCATTATTTTTAAAATCACTAGGGGAAATAATGCTGCAATCAAATGTAAATTTCAGTAAAATAAGTATTCTCATATGTCATGTAACCTCAACTGTATCTTGCAATTACCAAGGGTAAATCACACCCTGACCAACTTGATTGCCCTGCACAATAAAGCAAGTTTTATTTATGGAGTTTGTGGATGAGAGGAGAGAAATGTTTTCATTTACCTTGACTTTAGGAAGGCTTTCAATACTGTTTGCTGCCGTAATTTTTAATCAAAGTTAGAGTGTTAGGGTCTACATGAGTGGACAAAAAAATGGTTGGATGTTTGGGCTTCCAATTCCCAGTGAACAGGTCACGTTCTACCTGAAGGCAGGTAACAAGTGAAGTACCACAGGGTGATCCTGGGACACGTCTTGTCCTAAGTGGCCTGGAGGAGGCAACAGTCAGCTTGCTCTTAAATTTTGCAGATGACACCAAATTGGGGAAAACCATGAATCTTATGAAAAATCAATCAGAACAAAAGTAAACTTCTGCATATCTGCAAGAACCTCTTGCAACAATACAGGCTGGGAGCTGGCTGGCTGGGAAGCAGCTCTGTAGGAAAGGCTCGGTGGATCCTTGTGGACAGTAAGCTGAGTGTAAGTCAGCAATATGCCCTCAGCAGCAATGGCTAACAGTATCCTGGACTATCTTAAAAGGAGCATAACCAAGAGAAAAGAGGTTATCACCCTTTATTAAGCATTTGCTAGACCACGTAAGATGCCCAGTTTGTCCCCCAACTCACCCAATACAAGAAATGCATTAAGTTCGGTAGAGGACAACTAAATCAGCTGATTCAGCGTGGAGAAAAGGTTTTGAGGGGAAAGTCAGCCTTCCAGTGTGTAGGAAGACTTTATCGAGGAGATGGAGACAGGCTTTTCACAGTGGCTCACAGTGAGAATATGAGACAACAGACATAAATTGAAAAAAAAGAGCCTTAAACTTCGTGTAGGGAGAAGCTTTCACCATGAGGACAATGAGACAGAGGAACAGGTTATGCAGTCTCTGACCTCATGGCTGACCCTACTTTGCGAAAGGGGTTGCGCTAGAGATCCCCTGAAGTGCCTTTCCACTTGACTTGGCTTATAACCCTCTCCTCAACTATGGACCCAAAGGTATGGAAGACACCCTTCTTTATTTTATCCTGAACTTTTTTCCAACCCATGCTGCATCTGTGACTGCACAAATGCGACTCACAGAAAACAAATTGTTAGTTTTCCCAGAGACAGTGATTTCTCCTTAACGCAGGTCCTTTATCATCCTTAAATAATATAATAAACATATGAAGATGTGGGTAGTATCACCTGTTTCTGTAATTATGAGATTTGTTGATGATGACCTTTAAATAAACTGTGATTACTTTGTGTAGAACAAGTGAAACAACTTTTTTCAGTGATACTGTTCTGCTCTTTTCTATGACCGATTGCCTTTTTCTTCATACTAGGAAATTCCACATAAAACTGTTTGTGTGTTGCTTTCCCTCTTTGTCATTTAGAACTACAAGAGTCACGATTGAAATGCCCTTCATTCTGGAAACATTTTGCTCTAAACTATCTAATCTGGAATTGTTGTCCGTTCTGGGGAGTAGTCAAAAAGAAGGTGCAATTGGTAATTTTGAATCCGTTTGTCGATCTCTTAATCACGATTTGCATTATTGTGAATACCTTTTTCATGGCTCTGGAGCACCCTGACATGCCACAGCATTACAGACGAATGATTTGTATAAGTGATAAGGTAAGTAAGGTCTACGTTAGAGTGAATATGGGGTTATAGCTCCGTATTTATACTGGGGCAGTCCCATAAGGAGACATAATTTTTCAGTGACCTTTTCCTGAATTTCTGTTTTCTCTTTCCAGGTCTTCACTCTGATTTTTACAGCAGAAATGATCTTGAAAATCATCGCTCTAGATCCTTATAACTATTTTCAGCAAAAATGGAATATTTTTGATAGCATAGTTGTTATGATTGGCCTAATAAGCTTTCAAGAAAATCTATCATATTTCAGGGTGGTAATTATTTCTTTATTCTTTTTTAAAAGCACATGTATTGTTTAGATTTGTAAGATTATGGTGAAATACCCTCAAATTATTTTACTGATGGATCTGTTAAATAATTTCTCTTTCTTAGAACATAGTGAGCCAATTTGAATGTTTAATTAGAGTGATTAGTAAATGAATATTAAAGAATACATCAAATATGTTTATTATACTGTGTATATTGGATACTACAAATCCTCTAGCACAGTGCACTCCTTGGGAGATTTGACCTAGCAGACAGTTCACTGATTCCCTGTTAGGTCTGTGCTTTGACACTGCTGAACTACATTTCAGATATTCAATTAGGTTAACATATTATCTAAGTGTTTTCATGAACTTATGGATAGCAAAAGTTCCTTCACAGTTTTTCCTTTTGAGTTGAGATTTGTAAAATAAATGTGTAATGTTACTTTTTTGCTTACATCCTTATTGTGTATTTATAATGCTAAATTTACTGATTACTTCTAATACACTCTGTAGGTTTTCAGGGGTTTTCACCTAGAAATTCAATTAAATTTTATTTCATCTTGTGCATCATGACTGAGAGATTTTTAACAGCTCTGAATGCTAATTTGACTAAAAATGTCATTTTTACTCATGAGGGTGCATAGAACAGGTCCCATCTAGCTTTTCAGATCCTATTTTAAGTCTGTTGTGTGAGAGGTGGAAAAATTTCTTTTTTCATTTGTCTGATTACGTTTGATTTAGTCCAAAACATGGTCATTTCCTAAGCCTCATCCAAGTACCTATTAGCCGCTTGATAATTATTACTATTATGTTATTCATACTAATAGACTTACACATGCTTGTATCTAACTTAGCACAAACATTTTGAAAGATCCCTTTGGCAGTTCTCTATAGTAACACGAACTATCTGAGCTTAACCACAGCACTTTTGGATAGGAACAATAAAAAACCTTTTTTTGGGAGAAAAAACATGATGGTGTAACTGAAGTAAAGACAATGTGAAAAATGCAAGGTCTGGTTTTTTGTGTGCTGTACTCTCTATGCAGTGTTCACCACTCACATTGTTCTCTTGTGTTTTACTTACAGCTCAGAATCTTCAAATTGGCAAAGTCCTGGCCAGCCTTAAATACCCTTATGAAAATAATTCTAAACTCAGTTGGTGCTCTGGGTAACCTCACGCTGGTTTTGATTATCACCGTATTTATTTTTGCTGTAGTAGGAAAGCAGGTTTTGGGCATTTATTATGAGAAAAATTACTATAAAATAAGCAATGATGAGAATTTACGCTGGCATATGAAGGATTTTTGTCATTCATTCCTGATTGTATTCCGAATACTATGTAGAGAATGGATTGAAACCATGTGGGAGTGTATGGAAGTGGCTGGAGAAGGGCTATGTCTTCCCATTTTCTTGCTAGTCCTGGTGATAGGAAACCTGGTGGTGAGTTTCAAATTATTTTACAGTTCCTACTGAATGTATCCAGTTACAGTAGCATCTTTTTTACCAAGGCAAACGTTATCATTTAAAGAGTATTCACAATATTCTGTTTTCTGGATATTGCTTAAAAAATGTTTTTCGTCTGTCTTTTTTTTTCTTTTCCCTTGTCTTTCTCTTTGTCACATAAAAAGTGAATGGTAAGCAAAGTACACAAAGTTATTCATTCTACCCGGAGTGATAATTTGGTGTCTGATTTCTTTGTCTTTTGTGTTGTTAGAATCAAATAACCAAACTGTTCAGTGCTTTTAATGCTCACCAACTTATCCTTACATTATCAGAATTTGCAGTACCCAGATGTTCTGATTTGTGTAACATAGACTAAATCTAATGTATATATACTGGAAGATGAAATCTTTTTCATCTGCTTGATGTGTTGGTCTACATCAGATCCTTTTTGATGGTGATGTTATTAAAATTTATCTTTGCCTGCTGTTTTTAGACATATCTACCTCGTTATATGTTATGGACATCAGAGCATGTGAACATATATTTGATATAGCCAAACCCTCACATCTCTTTTTCCCCTGCCTTTCCTTCTATAAGGAGCCATGTCATACTATATTAATATTCCAGTATAACAGCAAATAAATTGATTGCAGTGATCGATGAAAGAGAGGTTGAGATTTTTTAATGTAGGGAGGGTTTTCTGAAATGCCTTTTCTTAACAGTAGTGTCTCCAACTTACTTTAATTATTTTAAGGTTCTCAACCTATTCATTGCATTGCTGCTAAGTTCATTCAATACTGACTCCTCATTGGGACAAGAGGAAACTGGACAAATGACTAAAAGTCAGATTGCCATTGCACAGATTTACAAGGGTCTGCAGTTTGTGAAAAACAGAATTTTGGATCATTGTGGCAAAATAATGAAACGAAGCCCCAAAGCAGCAGCCAAAAAGAAGACTTTGGTGAAAACTTCTTTCAAAGATATAGAGAAAAATAACTATGCCATGACAGATGTCCAAAAGGATATAGACAACAATTGCTTTGACATTGAGTATTACAGTACTGAAGAGAGTTCCTCAATGAGAAGGAAATGCGAAGAATTTTTAACCAGTCATAGTACCTGTGCTCCCATTGCAATAGCAGAGACTTACACTGATGAAGGTGGTGATGAGTACAGTGTATGCACAGAGATAGAATACAGAAAACAGGTAAGGAATATTAATAGCTGAAAGATTGTTATAACTTGCATCTGTAAACATGATCTTGAAGACACAAGAGTAAATGTTATCCCATCTGTAATTTCTGCCATTTTACTTCCTTTGTTCTTCTAGAAGCTTCAAAACGCAAGAACTACCAAATAGTCTTAGTTACTCAGTAAGAAATGTTGAATAGCCACTCCCCTCATTGATAGCCTTAATTCTGCCTCTGTCTGGTTTGTTTCCATTTATTGCTGTCAATTGCTAAATGAAGTTTGATCAAGATAGACATTCTTTCTTTTTGTTTCCTTTGCCTTACAGATGGCACCTGGAATTTTTGGAAACTAGGCCTCTTGTGTTGCTTATACGTTGCTTCTCAGTTTCATGGCATCCAAGGAGAATGCAAATAAAACCTTCACTTTAAAAAAAAAAAGTTCTTATTTTTTTTTTTAATCCCCTATTCATCTCTACAATATTTTGAACTCTCCTTTACATCTGTTGACTTTGTTGTGTTGGGCAAGATTAAGCTTAAATGTTAGGTACTTAAATACAGGTATCTAAATACAGAGTTTTGCATGTGAGTGAGGCATTGATACTGCTATGACAGTAACAGTACAATTCATTTTCCCATACATAAGCATTTAGGGATATTTGAGATACTTCAGGCATCTGTCACATCCACATAGGGCTGACAAGACACAGGAGCTATAGGAACTCTTTGGTCTCTGGAGGCCAGGGGTGTGTAGAAGCACCTCAGAGGACACTAGGTATCAGCCACAATTAGGCTACTCCATTTAGATATCTAAATCTCGAGATTCCACTTACTACTCACCTCGTAGATGTCAAGTGCTCTTGGAGGTGCTGGGTTATCTCACGTGGCTTCTAAATGCACCACCAAAAAGGAGTCTGTCAGTTCCTGCAGACCCTGTGCTATATTTAACTACACAATGTGTATGACTTAGGTACCCCTAGGTATCTTAAAAGGCACTAAGCAGTTTAGGGCAAGCCACTGAATTAAACCTTTTGTGTCCTCACTGCTTTCAACAGTGTTCCTTGCTGCATGTCAAGAGTACTTGTATGTTGCCCACTTTTGCACTTCATGTTTTCTCCCATTTTGCTGTCTTGATTATATTTTTTTCCCTTTTACTGCATTCTATTTTTCTCTCTAACGAGAGTTATACTTTTAATATAATGGAATTTTATCCAACTATTTCCCTTTGAGAAGGTTGATGTATCCTAATAAAACCATGTTTGTGACAGCATCATTACTTTCATTGTATGTGATGTGATGACTTAGAAAGGATATGAATTCTGGTTTGAGTACGATGATCTATCTGCATGAATGCGTTTTAGCTCAGATCGTTGGGTCTTCCTCTGAGGTTCT
Organism: Dromococcyx pavoninus; assembly: GCA_033558185.1. NCBI lineage: Eukaryota > Metazoa > Chordata > Aves > Cuculiformes > Neomorphidae > Dromococcyx > Dromococcyx pavoninus. Next base: position 35,674 of record JAUMJL010000313.1, read on the forward strand.
TATTCCCATATAAATATTTTTGGGAATGTAAGGGTGATACCTTTTAGCTCATTGACGGTACTGGAGCTGTGTATGAAACACTCAGTAGTAGATTCAACTCAGCTCAGCGCACAAGGACCTCAAGTTAATTTGTTTTAGAAGCCTGCCTTATTCACAGGCAGTAGTAATAATGAGCAACAGACTCCCATATACCTTCACTGCAATCTTTTGTCTGAAAGTTAACAAAAAATATTAACCCTTCTCAGTGCTGTATTAAAGGAAGTACCAGGAGAAGCTCCTTATACAGCAGAAGAACGAGCTGTTTTGCAGGTTCTTCACATAAAGCAAAATAGAAGGTCTCTTACAGAAAGTAATTCATTAATTTCATTTAACTGTTTTCATTCATTTCTGCTTATTTCTCCAACTACCACATTTAAGTAGGAATGAGTTTTTTCTAAGCTGTTGCAACCGTGCTTTTTTTCTTCATAGGTAAAAGTGATGGTGTAAGCGTGTGGCAGGGCAGGATTTCCTCACATGAAAAACACATGTGAGCAGCAAGCTCAGGTGGAACACCAGAATTTGTTGACTATTCTGTACCTAGATTAGCTTGCTAAATATTGTATTTTGAGTGTCAGTTGTTTTAGATTGTGGCATACTTTAAATCTATCAGAACAAGTATTTGGGCACAAAGTGCTGTTACCTAGCTTTATGCCATGAATGTTAAAAACAGATGCTACTTTTGGATGGATTATCACATGGTTGATGTCTAGGTGAAATGGTAGTATCTGTTTTCTGTGCTTTTGGTCATAAGGGGAGGCATTGTCAGTGCAATAACTTTGGACAAGTTCTCAAAGAAGCAGAAATTGCTGATTACCTTAAAATTGTCTGTGGCTAGTTGAAAAATACAGACTCATAGAATAGTTTGGGTTGGAAGGTACCTTAAAGATTTCAGCCACCCTGGCATGGGCAGGGACACCTTCTACTGGATCAGGTTGCTCAAAGCCTCATCCAACCCGGCCTTGAACACCTCCAGGGATGGGGCATCCATGACTTCCCTGAGTAACCTGTTCCAGTGTCTCATTACCGTTACAGTAAGACATTTCTTCCTAATGTCTAATCTACATCTCTCTCTTTCACTTCAGTTACCCTTCATCCTGTCACTGCACTCCCTGATAAAGGGTCCTTCCCCATCTTTCCTTTAAGCACTGGAACACTTACTGTGCACAAACATTTTATAACAGAAATTCTTTCCTTACTGGAGTGGAATCTCATATGGCTTGGAATTCATAGTGGCAAAAGGTCTGAGAGCTGATTGGGATCACTTAGTACTTCTGCCTGCAAGGAGAAAATTGAGACTGTTGGGGTCCAGCTGAAAAGGTTGCTTCTGAGCCAGTTCATCAGGACTTAATGGATTTGATGCAAGAATCCATCAGTGGGCTAAATATGAACCTTGAGGAATGATACCTTTCCACAATATAACCTCAAGACCACAGAATTTGAAATGAAGGAAGAAACCATTCTTTTATATGACTTCAATGGATGTAATTTAATTATCTGTAAAAAGACAAACATGCTAAATTTTGTGGATGCTTTAGATTATGTTAAAGAATTTTGACTTTTAAGAATGACTGTCAACAATAGAAACATGGAAAATAATGACCCAGAAAATTAAATGGAAATTCAACAGCTTTCTGGATTACCACCTCCAAAAGCCAAATCACTTCAGCATTTTCTGGTTTTAGATAAAATTGCTAGAAGTTTGGGGTTTTATACATTATTTAATTATATTTATATTAAAAATATTATAAAATATTTAAATGCCCATGAATTTAAATAATTGCATTTTTGTGTATGCTGAAGATTCCCTAGGACCTTAAGTTACTGTAGAGCAGCGTGGCTGTCAACATAGGTAGTTCTCCCCTTTTCTGGCTTCTCAACCTTATCCCTATCATCATGTCTTCCCTTTCCATGTCATATGGAGCATATACACTTTACGGCTGATAGATTGCTTTATTCCTTTTCCTTTATACTTATTTCCCTTGTTATCTTTAGTTTTATAGGTGTGTAGGTTGCCTACCAATAGCTGCAATTCTTTGAGATGCATAGAACATAAGTATATTTCTCTCCTGCTAGGCCTTCCGTCTACAAAACTTTAGAGGCACAGTTTGTATCTCTGAAAATGAAAAGAGAATTGGATTGCCATGAAGACATCTGAGTTTTGTCTAAAGTAAAGTTGTAGGATGATATAATTGCTTCTAAACATTTCCTTTCTGCAAGTCCAGTGTAGACAACTAGAAGAAACCAAGGAATTTATTAAATTAAAACCATGGAAACTACTCTTTGTCCTGGCATATTATTTCTGAATTTATTAGGGTAGTTCAGCAATATCAAGAAAATGTATGCACTCTAGATTTTTTTTTGTGGAGGGGAGGGTGATAAGTTTTATTTATTTTAAATCTAATAACCTTATTCATGAAAAGCAAATAAATTCTCTTTGTTTGCTTTCCCCTGTGCAGAAATGTGATGTTGGTAGCTATTCTGAAGCCAGCACTGTGGATCCAGTCATTCTCCTGGAGATGGTTTCTCTGCCTAAAAAGTCAAACCTACCTAAGGACTGTTTTCCAGAAGGTAAGAATCTTTTACATGTTATGGTGACACCAAATGTATCAGTATCCAAAGGTTTCTCATAGAACATTCCCAAAGTGGCAGAAATTGTTTGCCTGAGACATTTATTTATGAACATTAAAACTCAAGTAAATATACCTGAAGGCAGCACAGATCTGGAGCAGGGTTGGGATGGCTGAAGACAGCAGTTTCGTATCATATGAGATGCCTGAAACTATGCAGGACAACTGCATGAAGAACTGTCACAGAAGCTGTAGAATATATGAAGAGGCCAAAAATGGTTCTAAACCCCTGTGTTTAGTCAGTAAAAAGCCATCTTTGGAGTGTGATTCAGTCTTATATTGTAGGTGTCAGTATATGAGCAAGGGCACTCCAAGCAGTTCTGAAGGGGAAGCTGCAGGTCCATTAGGATGTGTATGTCAGGACCTGGTGTCTTAAATGGCACTTCAACTGAATTTGTCTGAGTTCCTGGAACAGAGGATGAATATCTAGTCAGTACAGCTAATGAAATTCAGAGGACTGTAGAGCTCATCCCAATGTAGACAGCTACCTTTGATTGCCTGAATGGCTCCTTAGACTTCATTGGCTCTTATGATTCAATCCTGCTGCCTTTAGAGATTAATGAGTAAATGTGTTTCTGATGCAAAACAGCAAACAGAGAATTTAGTTGTAATATCTCTGCAGTGCAATATCAAGTGTAATAATCAGTAAATATAATAACTTACTAAACCACTAGCAAGGTAATTTCTCTTTTCAAAACAAAAAAAAATGAAGAAAATAAAATAACCATATTTTTAGATAGAAGTAATGGCCTTTTTTGGTGCTTTTTCCATGTATGAGTTGCTCTATTAAACCACATTATTTCAGCGTACAAATTTGTCTTTTCTTAAGCTTTAGATCATTCCAACCATAGCATCACCCCCATAGGTAAAACAACACGTTCTTTGTACAGTCTGTAGATGGTCATTTCAAGATGTCTTATACATTTTAGATTCCATGTCTCCACATTTTCCATGGAACAAATTTGCTGTTCTTTCTTTTTTCAGGTTGTCTTGTATGTTTCCCATGTTGTGCCGTGGATATTACTAAATTTCCATGCAGAACTTGGTGGAAATTTAGAAAAACCTGCTACAGAATTGTTAAACATAGCTGGTTTGAAACTTTTATAATTTTTATTATAGTATTGAGCAGCGCAGCACTGGTAAATATAACTTAATTTTTCAAATCTTGAGTTGATGGCTACCAGTAAAGGAAAACAATCATATTATTATGTTTAATTTCTTTTTTCTACTCTACTATTCCTTTCCCCTGGGAGAGACAAGAGTATAATATATATATATCCCTTAGAAATGATAAGGCTTTTCCTCACTTAGATAAGATATTTCAATGTATGGAACCACAGTCTTCTTCACAGTTCTTCATGGAACATACTTCTTCGCACACTTGTGTGCTTAATTAGGAGACTAATCCAAGGTCTGGAATTACTTAGGAAAGCTTAAAAAAATAAAAGTACTTCTAAGTTGGTAAAGCAGACTAACTACTCAGTAAAAATTTAGATTTAAAAGCACCCAAACATTAAGATGTTCAGAATTGAGAAGTGAAGTTGGCTGTAAACTAGTATGCAACTTAATGTTTCATTGCTACTCTGATTATATCCCTTTTTAATGAAGAATAAGGGAAGATTTATTTGATTTGAAAACATATTTACAAAGACCACTGAAAGTAATTTGTTAAATAAAATATGATGTAGTGCAGAAGGAACATAAGGAACTATTGTAAAAATGATCTATATGGTAGATGTCAGAATTTTCCGAATAAAATCTATTCTGTGTGTATTAAGTGTTCATGTACACTCAACCATGGATTTGAACTGTCTGCTTTAAAATATTCATGGCAAAATCTCCAAGGTTGCTCCCTGGGATTCGCATGAGGGCTCCTTTTTATTCATGTGGAACCAAACTGAAGTAAGGAAGGAAACTGAGATATTATTTAATGTACTGTAGGATCTGGCTAAGTTGAATGTAAAACTGGTTTGTATCCAGATGCAAAATAACAAAACAATCACTTTTTTTTTTTAAATTAATTGAAGATGTATTGTGGTGTTGGGAACTTCCACATTTCTCTTGCAATAAAGGGACTCATTCATTTTCTGTTTGTTTATAAAATTGTTTGCTGATATGGAAATTCCTGAACCGGGTAGAATGAAGGGATACCACACCATCAGGCATGTCCGTGGTTTGAAAGAAAACTAAATGAGATGATGGTGGCAGAAAGGATGCATAGAAAAGGACATGATGAGTGCTCAGCACTCAGAGCAGTGGAAGAGCTAGTAATTATAAGTTTGAAAGAGCATCACTGCCAATGAACAGATGATTTGAGTAGCAGATGAAAATCAAGGTAGTCAAGGTTAAACACTGAAAAAACCAATGTGAATTATCAGATTTGCTCAGAAAAAATGGGAATGGTAAATAGGTTTATGTACGTGGATTCTTGGCGTTCTCAGTTACTCACAGTCAAATTACTAGTCCTGTGGACACGGTGACAGCTCTGCTCTGTAGCCATTTCTCCTAATTGTACAACAGTTGAATGACCACTGCTTCGAGGACTACTTAGCTCCAGAAGCAGTATTACTGTTTTCTTACACTGCAGAGGAGTGCAGAAGTTTTACCAAACCATTGGTAACTATACATAGGAGCATCTCTGCCCCATGGTTTTTTTTTTCTTTAGTGGGAATATAAAATGGAAACAGCAAAGATTTTACATGAATTTTTTTTTTCAGGTCTCACTTGATCTGAACACCTGGTTATGTTCCCGCTCTCCCTTATTGGTGGCTTTTTAGACTGGGTTAAGCATGTCATAAATACAAGGGAACAAGTCAGGTCTGCTATAGTACCTAAAAAATCCCCTTCTCTCAGGGCACTGAAGACACGTGGAAGAGGCACTCAGGTGTTTCTACAAGAAACATTTAATGCTGCAATGTGACTGGTGATAACCTGTAACTGTTAAGGCCAGCCATAGCTGATCTAATCCTTGCAAAACCATTGAGGTGTCTTGGTACTATGCTCCCCTGAACCAAAGGTCCATGGACAACCTGTGTCGCTCTCCCGTGTAACACAGCCTGCTATTTCCTTAGAGGGTGTTGACTGTTAATGATCTTATTAAAAAATAATAGCAGAATAAGAGATTTCACGGGTAAGAAACTGTTAAGTGAAGAGCTGATGTAGATTGAAACTGGATAAGGATTAAAGTTTTGACACCCTCTGTTTGGTTTCTGACCTTTGTCATAGACTACAGCCATGTAACTTTGGGCAAATGCTACTTATATACTTGATTTGATGTTCTAAAAACCAATTATGATGTGTTCTGACATCCCAAGGAAGTGAGATTGTGTATTCCTCTTCAGAGGACAGAGTCTTAAACTTCTCATTTCACCTTTTTTGCTTGTCACAGGGCAAGAAATAAGACAGGAAGTTAGCAGCTGCAGAGTCAGGTATGAATGAGGATAAGAGAAAGGGAGGATGTTAAATGCCAAAGACACCTTGAGCTCTTGAGACAGTGTGAAAGAGGAGATGAGAGGAGATTTTTCAGCCAACCTGAAAATGAGATAATGCTTCTTTTACAATTTGAGTTTTTACTTATAAGTATAAAACTAAGTGGTGCTTGCCCATAATTTAATATGAAAAGTTTATAATTAACCAAACTGTGTATTCTTGTGCAATTTAAAATAATTTCCATAAAGCAACTGAACTGTTCTAAAACTGAATTCTGAAATTTCAGGCATTTGAAGATATTCACCTACAGGACAGAAAAAATGTGAAATTGATCCTAGAGTATGCTGATGGAATATTTACCTACATATTTTTTATGGAGATGCTTCTGAAATGGGTAGCTTTTGGTTTGCATAGTTATTTCACAAATGCCTGGTGTTGGCTTGACTTCATCATTGTATGTGTAAGTATTGTAGTCAGCTTCTCTTACATTTTGAATTTTGATGCTTTCTATATAGAGAACTACATCTAGAACATGATTATGAATAAACACAAGTGTAAGAGTTTCCAGATGCTAAAAAAACAGCTATAAAAGGAGATTTTAAGACAAATTTAAATGGAAATTACAAGTAATAATCAGAAGTTGCTTAAGGGATTTTTAATAGGCATTAATGTCATTGAGGATCATGTTAGTTATGAAAACCATTTTGAGTGTAGAGAGAGTACAATTAATGGTTGAAAACAAAACAAAAATAAATTAATTGGATAGGGTCTTGAGCAGCCTGGTCTAGTGGGAGGTGTTCTGCCCATGGCACGGGGTACGGAACTAAATGATCTTTAATGTCTTTTCCAACACGAACCATTCAATTATTCTAATTAAAACAATACAAAGCTGCTGGAAGCTCCAGCATTTAGAAACAGAAAAAAGTAAAGTTACTTCTTTAAAGGAGAAGAACTTTAGATGGTAAAGAGAGTTGAAAAGTATTGTTGGCAAAAATCACTCACCAGAGAGTTGAAGATGTAAGAAAATATGTTTTATTTTACAACCTTTATTCCTTTATATAGCTGTAAAGATAAATGTTGGAATAATAGAATCATAGAATAGTTAGGGTTAGAAGGGACCTTTAAAGGCCATCTAGTCCAAATGCAGTGAGCAAGGGCACCTCCAACTAGATAGGTTGCTCTATCCAAATTATCAATAGTGAGATGGAGGAAGTGCAGTGTTCAATACATACACATTTATTCTGAATTCAGACAAAGTTAAGGAATATAATCTTGCCATATAAGATTGAAATATTTTTGTTTGTCAACAATACACTGGGAAGATACTGAAAAATATTTTAAAATAAGGACATCTAAACAGCTCATTTCCCATAACATCAAAGTAGCTATTTGGTAGCCTCTGAATAGTTAGCACTGAAAGTTCTGAAGTCTTAGGGAATTTCAACAGAAATATCTACTGTTATGACTGTTTACAAAGAATGTATAGAATAGCTTGAGCAGTTGCAGTTACAGTTCTATAATATTAATAGGAGTACTCTCCAAAACACAGGAAAAACATGAGATTATCCAATGACTAGGCAATGAGACAACAAATTCAAATAGGAAGGAAGAGGCAAATTACAATCAGTGAAAAAAAATGAACAATTATTGAAATAATTTTCTGATATTTTCAGTTCGTTTTCTCTCCTATGTAAATTTTAAATGAAGACCAGATATATTTTTTTAAAATAATCCACATTACTGTATATAATGACTATGTATAAAATGAGAGTAATTTATTTAACCAATTTTTTCTGGTCTTGCAGTGTAGGAAATTACCATAGTTACTAATCTAATTGTTACGCCGACATTCTAAAATATTATATGAACTGGGTTTTTTTGGGGGGTGAGGAAGAAAAAGGAAAGAAGCAAATTGTTTCAAGTTAGAATGAAAGAATTCCATTATTTGAAAAGTATTAAGAAAGAGTGAAGTAAAATTATATTATGATTAATTTGATTGTGTATTTTCTGCATTTGAATCACTGGTCAAAGATACTGTAACATTCAACCTGTGATTATTTACTGACACAAATAAAATAAATTTTTGTGTACCATTTAATAATCTCAGTTTCAATTCAATGAACACAGCTGTCATTTGTTTCCTGGGGACTAAAGAATGTTTCCGAAGCCCCATCACTTTGTTCCTCTGGGAGCGCTCTGAAATCTCTCAGAACTCTTAGAGCATTGAGGCCTCTACGAGCTTTGTCAAGATTTGAAGGAATAAAGGTAAGGATGTTTGGGGTGTGTTGTGTATTTTTTAGTAGCTGCATTTAATTTTTTTTGTGAGAATTACAGCTTGAATCTCTATTTTGGGACTTGATTTCATTAAGATGGTTCAGATTGCCTACTTACATCTTATGGTTGTTATTTTGAGATAATACCAATTGTGTTAAAAAAACAATAAGAACCATTTTTAATTATTTGTCAATAGAAAAAAAAAGCTATATATGTAGTTATTAGAGAAAACAATCTGTAAATTGAGGAAGAAACCTGTACTGTGAAAGCTGAAGTTTTTCAGTATTCATGGCATAAGAAGCATATTGACCACAGTACTTTCTTATTTCTTTCTCATTGCCTGAGGCAATAAATTGGGAAATGGAAATATGAATTCATTAATTCATTGCTTCAATGCAAACTATTCACTTTTTGGGACTCCTTTTTATAATTCCCCTTCTTTAGACTGCTCTGCTTTTACCAACTTTTGCTGACATTCATCTAGATAGGCTCATGTGCCATATTTCAGATTCTTCAGGGTGGATCTGAAAGATAACAATCTTTTCGAACTTAAATAGGGTGAGATATTCTTAATAGGAGAAGGGAATCTTCTAACTCCATTTTGAAAGCTACTCTGAACGAACTATAGAGTATCTTTAAAGTCAATGGGAAGAAGTAAAAAATTGGATAATGCAAATCATCTAACTTGTATTAGATCACAGAATATGATGAGACACGAGCCTCAGACCCAGGGATGGATATGAAGCAAATCCTTCTGAAAACCATGAAGGACAGGAAGGAATCAGTTAGAAACAGCTAGCATAAATTTAGGAAGGGCAGTTTTTGCCTCTCAAACCTGATTGTCTTCTGTGATGAGATGGCTGAAGGAGGGAAGAGCCCTCTGTATTCTCAGATATTCATTATATCTGCTTTGGAAAGGTGAACTATAAGGTTGGCAGAAAACTGTCCGAACTGCCAGGTTCAATGTGCAGAGATCATCAGGATGAAGTTCAACAGGCAGCTAGTTATTAGTGACATAGAGATCAGTCCTGGGACCAATATTGCTTAATGATTTAACAGCCTGAAGAACGTAGCAGAAATTGTCCTCAGCAAGTTCACAGATGATACCAAATTGGGAGTAGTTAATATATTGAGGACAAGACTTCTCTCAATGAAAGCTTGATAGTTGGAAGACATGGACTGCAGAAACCTCAAGAAGTCCAGCAAAAGTGAATGTGAATTCTTGCACTTAGTCCAGAATAACCCCTCACAACTGTGGCACTTGGAGAAATGAGCAGCTTTGCAGAAAAGGACCTGTTAACATGTTAAATGTTAACATGTTAAATGTGAGTCAGTAGAGCAACACAGAAGACCTACTGCATGTTGGGCTGTATTAGCACAAGTGTGGCCAGTACATTGAGGAAATTCACTCTTCTGTTTTGGATACCTGTGAGACTGAATCTGAAGTATTGTGTCTAGTTTGAGGCTCTCCACTGTAAGAAAGATATTAATATACTGTGACCAGCAGAACTCCACCAAGATGGTCAGGGGACTGGAGAGAAGTTAAGAGAATGGAGATTGTTCTAGAGAAGAGAAGGTTAAAGAGAAGATGTGATTGCTGTCTCTAACTACTTAATGGGACATTATGCAAGAAATGGGACTAAAGTTTTCTAGTAGGCCCACAGAAGGAAATGAGAGAGAGCTAGTTGGCTGTGAGGGATATTCCAGTTAGCTACCTGGGAAAAAAGATGAGTGTGTGGATGTATAACATTGCAATAGATGTCCAGAGAAGTCATTGAAACTCCACACATGGAAGAATTAGAACTTGACTGGACAAGATGCTGAACAACTTGGTGTGTGTTCAAAAGGTTGATCTTCAGAGGTCCTTTCCTTGCTTCACTTTGTGTGTTTCTAGTAATTGGATATTATCCAAGGCCAGGAAAAAAAGGCTCAGAATTTTCTCATAAGGATAACAATGAAGTGTTTCCAAAGAGGTTTGCACTATGCCTCATGACAGAGTGGTGAAAATAAAGACATATTAGTCCTCAAATTTCCAATGGCAACGTGTGGGGTCCTGCCTGTCAGCACCAATGTGCTGCATTCGTGAGCAGAAGTTCTTATCACTGCTTGTGTCAGGTCCCTTGGCAGCACAGACACCAAAAGCTGGAATACCATTTTCACTGGTACCATTTCTGGAAGAGGCTTACTGCTTGTCATGGGTTTGCAGTCACCTTCTCCTCCAGCAAGCCTAAAAGAAGGAATAGTGCCGACCAGAACAACTCAGTTTACTGGAAACTTCTCTGCTTTATGTACTGTGTGCACTCAGTTACCAGTGGTTATGAGTGAGGTTCATTTTGTCATGGAGAACAAGCAAAATCCCTCTGAGACAAAAGAAGGGTTTATTTATGATACTGTTTTAAATGTACATCATACACCTCATTACCCTATACCTGGTTTTTAGATCCCATAACTACGACTGACTCATAATCTTATTTTATATATATTTTTTTACCCAAGGATAATTATGATTTCCATCTGTTTTACTTCCTTCCTCAATAAGGCATGATAGATACCACAGAATTATGTATTAAGGCAAGCTTGAAGGTGGGCTGAAGGCTGGCTTTAAATTTGTCATTTACTAGTTTTTATATGGGTGGGAATCTGCAATAGATACAGAAGAAAAAAAAAGTGGTTCTCTGGAAGGGTATTCTATTGAATGTCAATGAGTCATCCTTTTCATTCATTTTATTTATTTAAGGTTGTTGTGAATGCACTCTTGGGAGCTATCCCCTCAATCTTGAACGTTTTGCTCGTCTGCGTTGTCTTCTGGCTCCTGTTTAACATTGCAGGAGTAAAATTCCTTGGAAAAAAATTTTCGAAATGCATACTCAACGAAGGAAATATCAGTCTAATTGATAACAGGGAAAATTGTTCTTTCTATAATGGAACATGGAAAAATAATGACATAAACTTTGATAATGTTGGCATAGGATACTTGGCTCTTCTCCAAGTGGTAAGTTCTTTAAAGCATACTCAATTTTGTTTTCTTCAAGGAAATGTGTTGAGCAGACCAACCGTGGGACACCACTTCACATCTATTTATCTCACTGAAATCAGGGATATTTTAGCTTACTGAAGTATTTTTCTTATCTATAATTTGCTCAGTTCCTCCTCGAGAACACTTCAGCATATACAACCATGTGTTAAAATCAGGCACTGTCTCATGCTTCTCAATGTTGTTTTAATTTTGATTAATATACTAAGCCTGAAATAGTCTACATGTTACTGAATTTAAAGGTGTTCCCATTTTCCGTCGTGAAAATTAGACCAGAGTGAATAAGAAAGAAAAAGCATGATGCAGTTTATTTATATATATATATATATAAACTGTTCAAGGCCAGGTTGGATGAGGCTTTGAGCAACCTGACCTAATGGAAAATCATAGAATCATAGAATTATCTGGGTTGGAAGAGACCTCCAAGATCATCAGGTCCAACCCTTAATCCAACACTATCATGATTACTAGATCATGGCACTAAGTGCCACATCCAGTCTTATTTTAAAAACCTCCAGGGATGGTGAATCCACTCCCTCTCTGGGCAGGCCATTCCAATGCCTGATTACTCATTCTATGAAGAACTTTTTTCTGATATCCAGCCTAACCCTTCCCTGGCAGAGTCTAAGCTCGTGCCCTCTTATTCTGTTGCTGGTTGCCTGGGAGAGGAGTCCAACCCCCACCTGCCTACAACCTCCTTTCAGACAGTTGTAGAGAGCGATGAGGTCACCCCTGAGCCTCCTCTTCTCCAGGCTAAACAACCCCAGCTCCCTCAGCCTCTCTTCATAGGACTTGTGCTCAAGTCCCTTCACCAGTTTTGTTGCTCTTCTCTGGACCCTTTCCAGCACCTCAATGTCTTTCTTGAACTGAGGGGCCCAGAACTGAACAGAATACTCAAGGTGTGGCCTCACCAATGCCGAGTAAATGTAGCTGCCCATGGCAAGGGTTTGGAACGGGATGATCTCTAAGGTCTCTTCCAACCTAAACCATTCTACGATTCTATATTTCTATATTTTCTTCAATTTTAGAAGTCATGAAATGCTGTGATGCCAATACATTGATCTCCCTAATATCACAACAAAGGAGAGAAAGGCATTTTTAAAAGTAGCTGGTATCCGTGTCTTTTCTAGATGAAGTTCCTTGCCCTGTATCCTCCAAAGTGTTCTATGATTCTGCAGAGCTGCTAAAAATTGCAGAAAGGAACCATCTGCTATTTTCTTTGAAACTGTTTTTATTCTTTTAGGATATAGTTGGTAGTTAAGCTGAAACTTGTACTTCTTTTTCAAAAGGCAAAGAATTTACAAAAAAATCAATTTAACGAGAGTTAACATTTAAACAGATTTCACAGGATTCATGGCTTTTTTTTTCCTTTCCAGGAGATATTTTTTTTTCTCTTTACTGAGCTCCAGTGACTCATACTTCCAAGCAGATCTTTGGAAGTGATGCACACATTTTATAACACACTGCTCATTTTTCCACAACTCTTAATAAGTTTATACCAGCTCTATGTATTTTTCTTTTATTTTTATTTTAGTGAGAATAACCTTTATAAAACATTTTTTTCAGGCAACTTTTAAAGGCTGGGTTGATATTATGTATGCAGCAGTGGATTCACGTGGGGTACGTCACTAAAATAAAATTTTACTTCTTTTGCCTTTCCTTCTTTCCTTTCCTATCCATGCAATTAATTTTTCAGCTTTGTTTGCAATATCAAGTTGGAAATACAAAGAGATAAGTGCTTCACGCTATGCAATGAAACAAGAATCCTTAGAGTACCGAATATCTGGAATTTAGACAAAAAGAACTGGTCAAAATGAAGTGACACCACATGAGAACCTACTATCTCATGAACTCAGAGGGCAAGATGTTGAAGGTTTTGGACAAGTCTGTTCTGGGAAGAGAGTTCAGAAGGTCTTGGAGGGACCTTCTTTTTTTAAATTTGTATAGCAACATCAAAATTGCATGCATTTTTAACAAATATTTCTGGAGGTTTTCTTCCCTATATTTGTCCTCCCTACTATTTCTTCCCCATGTCCATGTGCTGTCTTTCATTCTCTCACTAATACAGTGTGTTTCAGCTTTTTATGTTTAATTTGATTTGCATTTTTCCTTATTTGTTCAAATACTGCAGTGCTGTATTCTTGAATGTAGTGAAATAGCTGCTAATTAGAGATTGTTCCTTGTAGGGCTGATCATAGTGAGCTGGCTTTTAAAACTGCTTCTTGTCTGCAATAGCATTAAAGGAGGTGGTTGTTCACTATTATTGTTTAGTCTAAGCTGTTTTTCTTACCTAGGCAATCATGTTATCACTTCTGATTGGAACAGTTTATCTAGTAGAAGCAGCAACAAGACAGAACAAGACAGTTGTTCTACTTGTACAACTAAATAAAGGTTTAAATGTGTAGAAATAATGCACCCCTCCTGACAATAAAAAGTGTTATTACTATAAGTTACAAATGATAAAACTATGATTATCTGATTTTTGCTAATATTATTTTTCTGGTTTGTTTTAATTTTTTTAACAGATAGATGAACAGCCAAAATTTGAAGCATTCTTAGCCATGTATATGTATTTTGTGATTTTCATTATTTTTGGATCTTTCTTCATGCTGAACCTTTTTGTTGGAGTGGTCATCAGCAATTTTAACCAACAAAGGAAAAAGATGAGTACTACATGAGCTAATTCAGGGTGTCTTGTAATCCCAGTTTGATTAAATGAATGCTAATTTGACATTTAGCTGTCTAACATTTTCAGACTGGAGAAATTGAAAAACAGGTTTTGAAAATAGGAGTCTCCTTTTCTTCAAAGCTTTTAGTAATTTACCTGTTAATTTTATTTTCGTGCCAAGTTCTTGATTTGGTCTAAGGAGGAGGATGAGGAGGAAGGAGTGGGTAGATTTAGAAAGGAGAAGCCAAAACCAGTTATATAGACATTGCTACAGGAGAGTGGAATTATTTTCTTCTGCTTTGAAGATGTACTTTGAAGAACAGACTAACTCTTTTTGCTGAGGAGAAACAACTGGGAAATGTGATAAGGATAATCAAAGAACACTACTGGTCATGGGAGAAGTAACCACTGCTTTCCTGGCAAAGAAACTTGAAAAGATCTTGTCAATCAGAACTTCTAAAACTAGCTACATTTTAAAAATCCTGTTGTCAATAAAGTAACCCTACAGATAAATTTACTGGGGTTTTTAAAAATTTCTGCATTAAGATTCAAGCCATGGCCCCAAGAAGAGGCTATCTAGACATTTAAAGGCTTCTTAAAGCCCATGAAGCACTGACTGCTTCCACTTTTCTCCTCACAGTCGTAGATTTCTTGTTCTTTGTATTCAATAAGAAATAGAAGGCAAAATCTTAGAAAGGAAAATGCAGCAACCAAAGAAGAGAAACAGTCAGCGTTTCCCGGTATACTTCAGCTTCTTTGTGCCAAGCTTATTTGTCAATTGAGTTCTCTCCCTGATTCATTTAGGGGCTTAAAGTATCCCGAATATCAAGGAGAAGTGAGTCAATTAATCCACTTGGAAATCTTAAAACAAATAAGTATCTTGCTCATTAAATAAATACCACAAAAGGTGATCTCAGCTGGAGGTTTCCAGTTTCCAGGTTCACATTTGGAAGACAGACTCTCTACAGGAGCCATTTATTATTTGCATAGGCGAATTTACACACCAAGTGTCAAAGAATTACTGCCCTTGATAGAGATAAGAGTGCAATTAGGCCCACAACAAATTCTTCTGTTCTCTTCATTTGAATAGAGGAAGGATATGTAGGTGTAGAGGAACAAGAAACCAACTTCACTATAATAATTTCCTCTGTAACAACATCCCAGTTATAATAATCCCAACAGATGGAAACAACCCTGATTAAGTAGCAAAAGAGCCTGAACACTTACTAGAAGTTGATGTGGATGTAACGTTTTTTCTTTTGTAGGTACATACAGAATCTTAGAATCACAGAAGGGTTTGGGTTGGAAGGGATCTTAAAGTTCGTATTTGCTGCTTTTTGGGGATTTTCATTGACATTCCATATAGTGAAGTTAAATTGAATTTCCAAAGTTCTTGTCAGAGTGATTCAAATTGCAGACACCCTACAGAACATTTTTTACATGTTTTTGTTCCAAATTGCTAATCATTTCGTGCTTTTATGATGAGTGGCTTCTCCTGAGTACTTGGTTCAAAGTCATTGGTTATTCATACAATTAGCAAGGGGAGCAATGAATACCAGAAATTCGTTATCAGGAACACCCCCTAGAACCTGATCCTGAAGCAATTATTGATAATCCTCCATTTCCTTGCTTACCCACCAATATATGTCTGTTCCTTCATTTCCCAAAAATATATATGGAAAGTATATTACTTCTTGATGAGTCTTATGTAATTTTTAAAATATGAAATAGATATGTTCAGCTTCAGAAAGTCTCTCATAGTTGAGAAAGGTGACTCAGGAACACTGCCTAGACTGGACTTTCATGATCAAACTCCACTCAGCTTTTTGCAGTACATCTTTTCAAGAGTAAGGGGAAAAGGAGAAGTGGTGAAGATAGGTACATTTTGTCTCTGTGCTCTCTTAGTTCTCACTCACAACAGCCGTAACTTTTATTTACATAAACTTGCTGATGTTTATATATGATGCTTAAACTTCAGCTGAACAATGGTATTCTTTTCCTTTACTTAGGTGGAAAAGAACTATTTTTGACTGAGGAACAGAAAAAGTATTATAATGCCCTAAAAAAACTTGGATCCAAGAAACCTCAAAAACCCATCCCAAGACCATTGGTGAGACCATCTTAAGTAAAATAAAATAAGAAGATGGTGACCATATTTAAACTCAGTAGCCAGGCATCTGCAAATAAATTTATATTAGAGCTGGTCACCTTCCTATTTCAATATATCATTTATATTTTACTCTCTTACTTAATTCCATTTAATGCAGTCTGTGGGTATTAATTTAAGGAAACGTACAGCCTATTTGTCACGTATTCAAATGTACAGACTTACTTATGATGTTTCATACTAAGTATTTACTATTCATACCATTATCTTGGTTAATTAAGTTGCATGATATTGCTTCAGCAGCTAGATTGGATTATTGTAGGTGAGAATGAATAGCGAGTAGTTTATGCCCCATGGCTCTTACTACTTTTAAATAATCTTATGCTTTATTTCGTATAGTTACTTAAATTGAATTCCAGGCCTGGCTTCACATAGTAACTATTTAGAGGTTTTTGTGCTTATGACTTTTTAATTAGTATTGCTTATTCTAGAATGTCTGCTTCAATAATATCCTATTAAAAGAGCAATCACAGTGTAATCTGAATGTTTTCCTGCTGTATAGTTTTTTATAAGGAAATGTGTTTACGTGAAAATAATCACCCAAGCACTGATTTCTAAAGAAATCACCTAAAAATGCTTCTAGTAGCTTATTGTTAGATTTATATGCTCTTGAATTCTTTTTCTAAGCACAAATTACTGATTAATATTTGAGTGTAGCCTAGGTTTTAGAAGGAACGTTAAGCAGTTGTTCTTATTCTCCCCACAGAATGCATTCCAAGGATTACTGTTTGATATAGTATCGCACAAGGGATTCGACATTACCATTATGACTTTCATCTGTCTAAATATGGTTGTTATGATGGCAGAAAACAGCCAAAAAGGCAACAGCGATGTTCTTAATAAAATCAACTATTTTTTTGTGGCAGTATTTACTACAGAATGTGTCATAAAAATACTAGCCCTAAGATATTACTTCTTCACCAGTGGATGGAACATATTTGATTTAGCTCTTGTGGTCCTTTCACTAGTCAGTAAGTATCCTTTTTTTTTAAATCAGGTAATGTGTCTTACCAATGTTAAGCCAAATTTCACTATGAAGTAATCACTTACATATGCATATATCTGATAAACAAATTCCAAATCCATTATACCTTTTCAAACCATGTGCTAAGCAATCCCTTCTAAAAGGATATATTTTTGGCTTCCTTTATATTTTTGCAGCATACTAAAGATAAATGGATAGGTTTCATCTTTTAAAGTATGTTATATTGAGTAGTCGACAGAATAGAAATTTAATGAAGTAACATCTTTGCTAAGTTATTGTACTTAAACTGTTGTCTTAATTTTTTAAAGCATTTGATTTACACATAATCACATTAACTGCTGTTTTCACAATAACAGTAAAGTCAGGTTATAAACACATTTATATGAAAAATGGGAAAGATTTATTTAATTTTCCAGAATTTTTTTTTGAGAAGGGAGATCCTGAGGACAGATTTAGAAATCTCAGGAAAATTTAATTGCTCAGCATCATTCTAAATCTGGGCCACTATCCATGACTCTGAAAGTCTTATTAAAACTGGCTTGGTTTTGATTTTCTTCTCAAATAAGACTAGATGCCTATTGTCTCCTCTACAAAGGGTCATGCATAGCTTTAGTTTTGTGTACAATGTTTTTAGTCTGTGCTTCCTACTCAGGCTCAGGTTATATCATGATATAAAGGACGGGAAGGAAAACCTGATGTGAGTTCTTTGCTTCAGCCCTAAGCACAGGATTCCTTTGCTAGTCCATGCAACCCAGGAAAAGGCTGAATTCTTAAGTTCTCGTTTGTAATCATTTACATTGCTACTGTATCGCTATCATTACTCTGATAGGAGGATCATGGAATAAGAAGTGAGGGAGGACGAATACTAAAAGCCAGTTTTCCTTTATTTTCTTCTTGATCTTCTCTGATCTCATTTAAGTACCAAGCATTAATGAATGTCCCACATTTAGCATGTAGAACTCAGGCCTGTAGAACCAACAACCAGAAAGCAGTGAGGAGACAAGCCCTGTAGCTTCCATCACAGGAGATGAAGGGATTTAAAGGATTTTTTAAGTACTTGAGCAATGCATAATTTCATCCCCTGAATTAGAGAAACATGGGAGAATGCAGTTTTCAGACTATGTGTAATCTTGATAACTCCTCAATTTTTAAAAGTATTATAATTTGTCTTTCTCATCCTAAGCTCTTTTGTAAGCAGTTGCAGTCTTGATGATGTTTTTGTTGAACGTAATGTAATATTATTAATGTTACTTTGAACACCTCAAGAACAGACTATAACAAAATGGATATAAATAGGGAATTTCACTGGTATCACTTGACAACATTTTGTTTTCTTTTTCATTTCAAAGGTATTGGACTTTCAGAAGGTTTTCGAGCTTTGTCCTCTCCTTCACTTTTGAGAATTTTTCGTTTGACACGAATTGGCCGTATCCTGAGATTAATTCGAAAAGCTAGAGGAATTCGAACCCTTCTTTTTGCATTACTGATGTCTCTTCCTGCTCTGTTGAACATTGGTCTTTTGCTTTTTCTGATTATGTTCATTTATGCCATTGTGGGCATGACAAACTTTGCCTGTCTTGGCTGGGAAGGTGGGATTGATAACCTCTTCAACTTTCAAACTTTTGTTAGTAGCATGCTCTGTCTCTTCCAAATTACAACATCTGCTGGCTGGGATGGCCTTTTGGTTCCTCTGTTTACCGACTCTATTTCCTGTGCTCCCAACTTAAATTTAACAGATGAACAGAAGAAAAATTGCACAAATAGGGGAGTAGGTATTTTATTTTTTGTAAGCTATGTCATTATATCATTTCTCATTGTTGTAAATATGTACATAGCTGTCATTTTAGAGAACTTCAATGTTGCCACTGAAGAAAGCACAGATCCTCTTTGCGAGGATGACTTTGATATGTTCTATGAGACCTGGGGAAATTTTGATCCTCAGGCAACACAGTTTATTGCATATTCTGCTCTTTCAGACTTTGCAGATGCTCTGGCGGAACCCTTACGTGTTCCAAAGCCTAATAAAATTCAGCTCATATCGATGGACCTCCCTATAGTTAGTGGAGATAAGATCCACTGCTTGGATATCTTACTTGCTTTCACTAAAAGGGTCTTAGGAGAAACTGGGGATTTGACTGGTCTTGAATTACAGATGGAAGAAAAATTTATGGATGCCAATCCATCTAAAGTTTCTTACAAGCCAATTACTACTACTCTTAAAAGAAAGCAAGAGGAGATATCGGCTCTTATTATTCAAAGGGCCTACAGGAGGTATATGATGCAACGCTCTTTCAAAAATAAATCCTTCTTATACCGTCATAAACATTACAACAGTGCTACCTTTGAAGAAGGGACACGTGAGAAGGAAAGTCTTATTGCATCAATGCATAATGAAAATAGTGGTAGGAAGCTAGAAAAATCACTGACTGCATCTTCCATATCTCTCCCTTTATATTATGATGGTATTGCGAAGACAGATAGTGACAACATGGACACATAATGTTTCCTCAGGCTGCAGCATTTTTTTATTAAACAGATATCAGTAATTTTCAGAAGGAGAAAATATTTTGATCCCATAATATTCTATTCTTAGAATCACAATGGCTGCCCTTAAGTATTGTGATTGTTCAGTCTTGCAAATGCTCCTTATAATAATTAAGATTTGAACAACTATGTCATAAATATTAGAGGAAAATCAAGGCATGGGTTTTTTTTTTCTTCAGCTACTGAAGTAGGTGAGTTAGTTAATTTTTACACCTGTCTTTTTTTTTATTGCTTCATATTTCTATGTTTAGAGAAGAAATCTGTAAAAGGCAGTTGTAGCTCTAATATGATTTAGAAGCACACAGGACTGTAGAACAATGTATATCTCTCTAGAGAGAAAATTTGGTTTGAAAAAATTGTTATTGTAACAAAATTAAATAATTGCTGCATTTTCTGTGAAAGAGTGCACTCCAGGCACTTGAGCATAAACAGCCACTAATTTGTATTTTTTGGGGGGACTGTCTTTCTCCTAGTGCCTTTGGATGGATTTCTTTACGCCTAAGAATTTTTGAACAATCTTTACACATGCACCTAAGTGGCTTTAACATATCAACCTCAGGTGTCCATGCTTGAAAGTTGTATATAATGTGTTCTTTGTATCATTCAGTGTAAGAAAATTCTGATGATAATAGTTAGCAAAATCAAAGGATGCTGTGCAAGAGAGATTTTTTGTTTCCAGAAAGTCTTAAGAATTATTGTTCATAACAGTTCATTGTTATAATTCATCCAAATGTCATAGAAAGTATTACTTAGTAATCTGAAAATGAGTTCATGGTATATCTTACGAGAAAACATTTATTAAAGTTAGAGGGAGTATTTACTTCATTGGCTCTAAAAAAAAGACATATATGAATAATATGTATTGATATAACTTCTGCTGAGTTTTTACAGTTTCTGTTTGTCAGATGGATTGTCATGGTGGCCTCAGAACTACTCCTGAAATGGGACTATTTTAAATTCTTTAATAAAATTTCAGATGCTTGCATATTTTTGCCTGTTTTGTCAGAGGTATCTTCAGCTTCAGTTTATTACAAGCCATAATCTGTTATTAGAGGGGTGGAACCACTGTAATATAATTTAAAAAAAAAAAGCTACCTATTAGCACAATAAAAATGAAAATGTTTTACTTTCTACAGTAGAAGTATGACCCATCCCTGTAGGTGTTCGAGTTCAGGTTGGGTGAGTCATTGTGGAATCTGATCCTGGGGATAATGTCCCTGTCTGTGGTGGGGTGGGTGGGAGTGTGGGGTGGAACTGGGTGATCTTTTAACGTCCCTTCCAACCCAAACCATTCTATGATACAGGGAATCAGAAAGCAAATAGCGTTTTCAGGCAAAGAATAGCAGGAACAATAAGGTAATTTTTACTGTTGTTACCCTTGTTAGATACAATTAAAATACGACAGATGTCATCAAATCTAAGCTATTTGTAAAGACACCTGAAAGCTGGCAGTTAAGGAATTCAGATACACTATGCTTTGAACTAGTTTTATTACATCCCGAACCAACTGTATTCAGAAAAAAATTGACAAAGAGGGTCTGCAGACCTCTTGGGATAACTCAGAAATTTGCACTTGGGCAGTGGGATGCAGAGAAACTTGATGGGACTGCTTGAGTCCTGCTTCTGTACAGCTTGGATTGCTTTTAGGCCTGTGGTGTGTAGCAACACTTTTGAGGAGAAAGTATTCTGATGGGAACTGGAATGAGCCGACTGCTTTTATTCACCGATCAGATACCATTAGATGGCAGCATTTACTACATTTTATAATACGGCCAGTCAGAGTGAAACAGGTGACAGACTCCTACACTTCAACATGGAGGTATTAAATTAATTATAAATAACTATAGAAAATAATGTCACAACTCTCTTTTTTCCTGTTCTGGACTTTCAAGGTAGCCACGGTTCTCAGTAGGTGCCTGTTAACTGAGTGCTTTGATTTTTACACCTGGCAGACTGACAGACCTTAATGATTATAAAGTGCTGCCTCCTGGAAAACAAACATTCTTCTGTGTGCTTGGACCTTTCAGGTGGTGGTTTCAAGCATATCTCTATGGCATGGTCGCAGGCAGTGTTTGTTAGGAAAGTGGTAAGAGTGCTTTGTTCTTACATATTGGAAAAGAAGGAAAAGCTGGAAAAGTCTTACGAGAGGATTTTAAACACTGATTATATGTAAAAAAATGCCATTTTAAAAAAGTTAGTGTGATCTTTACAATATTAAATCTTGTTGTTTAAGTGTGCCCTGGTCCAGAATTAGAACTATTTCAAAGCTGAATGCTGTATTTCCGTTGTAGGGGTAGCAATTTTGGATAAGCTCACAGCTGCCATAAACACATCCTCAGTGATTATTTTGCCTCAGAAACATATAAAAGCAACTGAATTCACCACACTGCAAATTTAAAAGTCTGACCAATTTTTTTTTGGTATTGCTTAAATGTTAAATTAGCCTTAGCACACTCTTGTAGGGTTTAAAGGAGAGTAGTGATTTCCGGCTATTGCAGCTTAGAATCATAGAATCATTAAGGCTGGAAAAGGCCTGTAAGATCACCAAGTCCAACCTTTATTCCAACATCATTGTGCTTACTAAACCGTGTCCTAAAGTGCCACATCTACATGCTTTTTGAACACCTCCAAGGAAGGAGACTCCACCACTGCCCTGGGCACCTTGTTCAAATGCTTCACCAGCCTTTCAGTAAAGAAATTTTTCCTAATATACAATCTAAACCTCCCCTGGCGCAACTGGAGGCCATTTCCTCTTGTTCTACCTCTTTCTACTTAGGAGAAGGGACCAACTTTTTCATGTTAGAGTTGTCCCAAAGCAAATTGTTGAGGCAATGTAGAGTTTCTTTATGAAGAGAGTTAATAGCAGTGAACAGGTCGGAGCTCTTCAGTTTTCTTCATCTACCGTAGAATCATAGAATTGCTTGGTTGCAAAAGACCTTTGAGACCATCGAGAACTTGCCCAGCATGCAGTTCATCAACATCATGAATGATACAGAAACATAACAGGAAATAAAGAACAGAGAACCAGTAATCCCATTAGCCAATTTACTTATCACATTTATCTCATCACAAATGCAAGATAAAGGTAAGAAAACATCTGTGATGATTAGCTGAATTAACAGTGTAAAGATCCTTCCCCTTTGGTATACCTGAGTGTCATCAGTTTCTGGCAAGACAAGGATGGCCTGAAAGGAGAGATAAGAAGAATAATACAACTCAAAGGTCAAATTGATTCTTTGGAAGCAATTGGTACAAAACAAACCTTGAATAGGAAAAAGTAGTTCAGGAAGAGAGAATGGAAATGGATGGGGAGGAGTGATAAACTTTGGATGAGATACGACTATCTGATGTGTTGAAAACACACTTCAGGAATTTCTGGCTGCTAAATATAAGACGGTTGAAAAGAGCATCCATTATAATTTACCTGTCCACATAATAAGCCTACATTTTAGTTCCAGAAGTGAAAACTATTTTGGAAAAAAAAGACTTCACTAGGATTTTAGAGAACTATAATCCTAAAAAACACATAAGGAAATTGTTTGATTCGTTCTACTCTAGAAGGCAAAATGTACAGTATTTCTGATACTTTAAACAGAAGGAAAATTTCTCCTTCATCCTCAGTTTGAAACTAAGTTTTGCTTTAAAGAGGCACAACTGTCCTTGTTTATCTCAGGTTTTACTAATTCAGCCACAAATTTTCAGTGCCTTACTACCAAGTGGTAGTCATAAATGATGACGAAATATACTCCCATGTCTGTTGCAAATTAATCCAACTGGATCATTGTTCTGTTTTGGGCTCCTTAAAACAAGAGGCATATTGGAGCAAGTCCAGCACAGGGCCATCAAGATGTTGAAGCACATGACATATGACAAAAACCTGAAGGGTTGTTTTGTTAAGACTTAAGAAGAAAAAGTGAAAGAGTGCATCTTTCTTCTAACTTTGAATGCCCAGTGGGTGGTTGTAGAACAGTGAGAGCCAAGCTCATATGTACACAGTGATACAGATAGAAGTCAACAGGCACAAGTTCCAAGAGAAATTCTGATTAGACATTGGGAACAAAATCTTAAGTGAGGGTGGATAAACTTTGGAACAAATCACCAAGAGATGTTGTGGCATCTCTGTCCTTGGAGAAATTCAGAACTTGACTGGACAAGACACTGACCAGCTTGATTTAGTTCCAAACCTGAACTGGCCTTTGAAGGTGGATCTGACTTGAGCTGGGTGAGATAAACTTCAGGGGTCTCTTCCAATCTAAATTACTCTATGGTTCCATGACAGTAGCCACATGCTTTTCAAAATTAAGCCTTATGGCTAAACAGGAATTACCCACATGAATCAACAGCCATTTGGGTTACATGAGAGTCTGAGTCTATACCAATCAGTATCACTTCCAGTATACAGTTCTAGTCTCTCTATACAATGGAGTAACAAAAGGTGCAAAGGAAAAAAATAAGAGATTTATTTTATGTCCACCCCAGGAATCAAATTATGAGGCCTCTGTAACTTCTACAACATCATGTTCAATTTCTTTCTAACAGTTTCTTCAGTACCTCCATCCATTATAAATATTTGGGTAAAGGTGTTGAGTGGCTTCAGAGTTGAGTATGGTGGTACAAGTGTAGACTCTTTGCCCTGCCAATTTCAGAGAAAATATGTGAAGGCATCAACTTATAAGTGGTTTTATTAATCTACAGAGACTTTTGAAAGAGCAATAGAGATGTTTTGGCAACCTCTCAGGAAAGTATAGCTGTTTGGGCAAAACTGTTGTAGTTTTCTGCTTCATGGTCCCATAGAGACAAGGCAAGGCAGGCCAAGCTGAATTTGATGATAGCCATTACTCTAATGCAGAGCTCCTAGAGTTCTGGGCAGATTGAGGGGAATGCAGTTTCCTCTTCTCTCTGGATTCCAGGGAAGATGGGCTTGTGTAAGAGCATGCAAAGGTTAGAGATTCATAGGTTAGTCTTAAGACAACAGCCAACCTACATTGCTGCCCAAGTGTATTTTAGAATTTTTCCCCAAAGATAAATTAAAGTAGTCACTAGAAAGATCAACTCCTATGTAAATTTTCTTTTATATGTTCATATCCTTCTTGAAAGGAAGAGAGTAGAACCGGACATCGTATTTTAATAGTCTTTCTGTTATGCTACCAAATTTAACATTCTCTGCAGAATTTATCAGCAAAGATTCTATACCACAATTTCAATTATCTATTCTTTTTTGGTGTGGCTTTGGCTGGAGTAATAATGCTGATATAATGAGAAAAACAGAAATTCATCCTTTTCTTCCTCACTTGATATGTTCCTCAGTACTAGCAAAACTCATATCTGCTGCAGTGAGAAATCTGTGCTCGTGTAAGAAGATAAATTCTCCAATATCTGTACACAGAAATTCACCAAAATACTTCCAGCTCCCCTGCTCTTCTGAACAGCATCTGCAGAAAATTTCTCTCTATTTTCAATAAAACAACATCTGTGGAGATGTTTAAAAGATGTGTAGATGTGGTGCTTGGGCACATGGTTTAGTGGCAGCTTGGCAGTCCTAGGTTAAGGGCTGAACTCAACGATCTTAAAGCTTGTCCAACCTAATAATTCTGTGATTCTGAGTTTTAATCCAAACAGCAGAAACAAGACTCCACCACAGCACCTTTGGAGAATGGCCGTTTCTCTGTACTCATACACAGCCCCTTCACTCGTTTCTCAGGTTCTCTGACATCCATTCAATATAAAACTTGTGCTAGACAGAGACTATTAATGTGCAAGCATGCCACAATATCTTATACACCTGGAAATTCACCAACAAAATATTATACAAAGTCATAGGAAAAACTGGGGGTTTGTTAATTCTGCTGCTCATGTGACTAGTTGGTATTATTTGAGGCTATATCTAAAAGTATTTTACACTATATGTTCTGATAAGTTTACAGCCTGGAGTTTCACTTGAAACATGTTTAAACTGGTAAATGCTTAAACTGCTGTTCTTCACCTGAATATTGTCTCAAATAAAATAGAAATTCCTTTTTTAAATCAAAATTTATCTTAGAATTATTTTGTTCTGTTATGTCATATTGTTTCACTATGTGCATAATTGCATACACGGATATACCTGGATGCCAAAAAAAGAATATTGTTGGTTCTTAAAGTGATATTGCCAACTCAGCTTTCTACATTTACTCCATGTTCAATTCAGGGCAAAGGTGTTTTCTTCTTGTATGACTCAGTAAAGCCCTGCAACAGAGGAGGACTGCAGGAGAGAGGCAGAGGTGCTGTGCCCAAGAAGCTCAGGGAAGAACCTAGGGTGTGACTGACCACAAACTGCTGAAAAGAAACTTGGCTTTATTTCAACACAAAGGGAACCAGAGGATGTCCTTTGTTTTAGATAAACACCTATCAACATTTGAGTGGATCAGCTAGTGGTGTAGAAGTTTCTCCCCAAGTTTGCTGAAAGGGAATGACTCTCTGAGTTAGCAAGAACAGTGGGAGCAGAGGGTATACACATTTCAGCTCAACAAGAAGTGTGAAAACTGAACAACTATCAAAAGAATTTGAAAGAGAGCAAAACAGGTTTGAGCTGCTTCAACCCACGTACTTCTTCCCAGTGACTGGGGTTACCCAGCATCATGATGGAAAGCATATTATAGAGAGGATAATAGAAATCGCCTTGGTATTGTGATTGAACTGGGTGTTGCAATTGCTATATTTTTCTATGTGTGAGCTTACATTTGTATTGTAATTTCAGCATATTATGCATCACTCTGCTAAATAAAAAATCCTATGTAAAGTCATATATCTTCAAATAGGTAAATTTGGTATTAATCATCACACCCTCCATTCCTTGAATATATAAAAGAATCTGGTCAGAGAGCATTGGACTCTGCTGTCCAGGCATGGGTGTTCTTCTTTCTGCAATTATCCAGAGTCAAGACTAAAAATGAGCACATATTAAGAGAAAAGCTTTTCTACTTGTTAAAGGTGGGGCAATAGTGTGAGAAATGCCAGCTCACAGACAGGATTTTAGAGAGGACAAAGTCTTAGAAGCAAAGAGATTTATTTACAGCCCTGGGTGCATAAGAGGATGGACCCTCCTCTATGCACACTGTTTGGTCCCACTCATGTACATTTATTTAGGTACTTATATATATTCATTTAGTTTCATTCATTTAGTTACTCCCCCCCCTTCTTCACATGCACACCATCCCTCTGTACATGCATACCACCAGTTCTGATTCACAGCAATAAAATGTTACATATTCAGTGCATTCCCCAATACGCCTACACATGTGCATTACCTGTCCCTGCTTCATATTAAAATGAAAGGTTATTTACATGTCCTTAACTGGGTATTTGGAAACCTACATTCTTCCCGACCCCCTACTGATTTCAACTATCACAATCTGGCTGAAGCAAAACTTTATTTATCTATTACAAATAGTAATTAAAAAATATGATTTTCCAACCTATTCACTCATCTTAATGACTATAGACACAGTGACAACAGCCTTCTTCATTTAAGATTATAAATTTTGTATGTTTATCTATGTACACAGAAACAGATATTTTAATTGCAGTGCAATTAAATTAGCTTCATAATGTTTCATAGCATGCCATGAATAATATATAAGAAGTGAAATCTATCTCATATTTCCTGGTTTGATGATGCTGATTAGTGGATTTGAATACTACATCCAGCTGTAGTAAAGGAGAAAACAATGGGCTTGATTGGCAGAGACTTACATTTTCCAGTGCTATGTTATTGCCTCACTCATGCTATAAAAGTGCACACTGTCCAACAAGCCATTTCTCACCAGAAAATGTGATGGTTCAAATCTGGCTTTTCAGCCACTGCTTAAACAGCGACCATATTTCATACATTTAAGCAAAGAGGATCACTGTGAATGTCTGTGGAATAATAAGCCATTTCCTCACAAGACACTTTCTGGCTTTCTGCAGGTGATTTAGTAAATCTGCTTCTCTACGTAATCAAATGTAATTCCATGCTTCTTATAAGGCTTTTGTCTTTCTATGCTGTTGGAAAGCACAAAAATATTTACTAGGTTTATGATGCTGCTGGCCTTCCTACTGCACCACTCCCACTAAACTCAAAGCTGAATTTCCAACTTCTTTACCACAGTAGAGAGGAAAGTCTCTGGATGGCCTCTGACACCAGGAAGAGAATTGAAACCCCAGAAATCTTATAAGAAGATCTGCTCTTCCCAAACACTTATCAGGTGGATGATACATGGTGTATCACCCCCGATTAATAAACAAAGGCAGTCCTATGTTTGTCCAGTGTTGTAAGTGAAAAGTGGAAGCATGCTTGCATGTCCCCATAAATCCAAATAATTTGGATGTAATTAAACCCAGCTATTCACAGTACCCCTTTATATTTTGCACTTTAAGCCAAAGAGTGTTTATGGCCCAAACACCTCACAAATAAAAGCTTTTAACGTACTAAAGTAATGGTTGCCATGTTTTGGTGTGTGAAACATGTCAGATTTTGTTACTATAAAAATCTTTACTCAATGCACCAATTCTGGTATCACAGACTGATGATTCTGTTTGCAAAGGAAAAGATCCTTTACATCAAAGGTCAAACTCCCTCATTGAAAAAAGAAATTGAATCCAGTTTCAGTAACTGAATAAGATGCTGTATGAAACTTCTAGATAGACACAAGGAATTCCTTCCTGTTTCTTCTTGCCTTTTCTCATCCCATCCTTTTTCCTTTTCAACTTTAATTTATTTATATATTATATGTTACAGGAAATATGTTACATGTTATATGTTACAGGGAACTGCATGAAAAAGCCATTACAGTTAAAGCAGTCTCTCAATATCTTGTGTTGCACGTGTTTTATGTCTGGCACTTAGAAAGCCTTTGTATTCTTGTAAGTAAATAATAAGGAAAGCACCTATAAAATAACAAAAATCTGTGGCCCCAGTTACAGAATATTTTATTCACCTGGAAGAAAAAAGCACCCAAATTTACGCATTTATATGTGCAAATAGGCTTGTGTGTTTATGATATTTTACAACAAGTGTCAACTGTAGTACACAGATTGCTTGGATTTTGTATTTGGAAGATAATGAAGCTCATGTTTTACAATAAATATTTGGATGACTAACACAGGTGAGACATTGTTATTTCAGATTATTACTTCCTCTGGCCTTTGTATTATTTGACATAAAATTACTTGTGGCTGACAATACACAGATGCTTAGAACACAACACATCTCAACAGCAGGAGAAGATTCCTTTAACCTGCCAGTTGCGTGTTCCTATTTCCACAAATCCCAATTGCTTGTTTTAGCTTTGAAAGAAGAGGGTGAGATGAGTGATGAAAGAAATCCTAGATTTTTCTTTTCCATTGTTTGTTGAATTTGATAGACTTTTAAAGTATGTCTTCAGAGAGGCAATTTAGACACTTCTCAGCATCGTCCAATTATGCATTGGCTGCACCTCACTATATCTATCAAAGTGTCACAGATGCTTTCATGTAGGCAATATATTGCTTTTTCAGATCCAAGAGGGAGGAAAAATTGGGCACCCCAGCGTTTTCTCTATAAGTAGGTGTTGAGCAAATTAGTCCATTAAAGAGATGGAGAAAGGTTCCTTTGTGTAAATAACCAAATGGTTTCACTGTATATTTGTATTAGTCATTTCCTGTTGTTCTTTAAAGAAAGTTCTTGATGCCTGATATTTAAAAGATCTTCATTTCCACATGAGCATAACTTTAAAACATAATTTAATGTGAGAAAGCATTCCCGTATTTAAAAATATAGTTAATTATTTTTAATATGATCAAATAAAATTACTTTTTTTGGCTGAAAGAACACCACAATTTCTTAGTTTGCAAAGACCCATATAGTTATCCTACAGATAGTTTGACTTCTTGTATACAAAACTTCTCTTCCTTCCCCAAATAATTTCTGCTGCTGGTCCCAGATTTCGTGTTAGACCATGCAAAAGAGCAGCTGTTTGGGCCTTCCGTCAGGGGCCTCAGACATCTCACCTGGAATGAACATGCTCAATTCAAATGAGCAGGACAAGGCTCTGAAACTGTCTTGAGATACCAGGTTGAAAAGCCTTGTGGCAGTGAACTAGTCCTTTGGCTGTGGAGTCCATCTCTTCTCACACTCCTTCTGTTGCATGAGAAATTTAAAGATCAACTGAAAACATATACAAATTGTAAAAATATAAATATTGCATTCTCAGTTCCCTTCTACCACAGATTACAAGTGCCACGAGACCATCTTCAGATGGGAAATCACAAAATAAGAGGCGGGGATGCTGAAGAAATACCTCAAAAAATAATGTAATAAGTGCACTATCAAGATTATGATGGAAAAAGTGAAAATTCCTGCAGAAAACTGTTGAAGGTGGTAAGCAGTGACAGACAAGGTGGAAAGAATAAAGGATACAGTTCAAAGGCAGAGCTGGCATCACAAGCTTTTGGGGATTGTTCAGCTTAGATCTTCTTTCATAATTATTTTGCACATATGAGAGGACCTCATTTTCTAAAGAGTATTTTACACTCATATTTTTTAGCTATTCCAGTCTGATGAATAATACAGTCTCTAAATCACTGTCCTCCCCCAAACACATGCTTTAGTTAATCATCTTATTATGTATTAAATAGCTTATCCACTTTCACTCTGTGTATAGATCCTTAAAGTTGGCTGATCTTGAAGGATATAGTTTGTTCTCATCAGCCCAGACCTTCATTCCAGGCTGTAATATCTTCAACTAACTATATTTACCTCTGATTTATATCAGATAATCAGGTTTTTGTGTTTCACTTCCACACAAAAAATAGAAATATAATGGATAAAAAAGTTTCTCAAAGAGTAAATGTCCAGTGTGTGATACAGCTAGGGAAATCTCTAGGTACACTTAATGCTGCTTGATGAAATAGTATTAGGAATATTAATATTCTATCTTGATTTACCTTGCTATCTTAATTCTCTTAGTATTATTTTGATAGACCCCTGAGGAGAGAGAAAAGAGCAATCCATATTTTTCCATTTGAGTAGATGATAAGCAAATTTTCCTGATTGAAATGTGCATTGGACCATTTAGAAAGCTGAAGATTACTGTATGTAACAGAATGATTTTAGTACATACTTACAAAGAAAGCAATTTCCTGTTAATCCATAATACCAATTATCCATTCAAGAAAGTCTGAATTTTACATCATCATGATTATTTTTTTTTTTGTAATTTCATTCTCTCATAAAAGAAAATTAGATTCCTTTATACTAGGTCCTTATTTTGACAAAGATGCCAATTAACTACTTTATACCATTTAGACTTCACTATTATGTGGATCAGAAAATGGCTTCAACTATTCTTTTAAAATAAAGCAATGTAATATATTATAAAAGCTATTCTAATCTCTGTGCAGTAAAAGGTCTTCATAAATCACTGAAAGCTCTCCGCAACATAATTTCCTCAGCTTCAGACTGGACTACAAATCTCACATATGTTAATACTTGCCCCATAAACAGCAATTTAGGAAGGTTTTCCCTCTTGACCAGAAGCTGTCAGTCTCCACTGTACTATAAAATTGTTATTAAAAAAAAAACAAAACCAAAAAAACCCAAAAAAGGACACTGAAAAGGTTCTTGTTTTGTAAAGTCAAATGAACATCGAACACAGCTGACAAGTAGTTATGCTCTTTGGAGGTTAGTTTCTATACCATAATTTCATTGACAGAATTAAATCAACAACACATCCCCCAAAAAAGCAAATTTTATGATATGAATTTAATCATGGTGATTTCTTCGCAGGAAAGAGAAAGCATAAGATGGGTGATATGGTCCTTAATTAATCTCTTCAAAACTGTACCAGTTAAGAAATTCTAAACTAACTGAGACTGTTATATTGAAATAGTATATACACAGAAGCTGCAAAATGATTTTTTTTCCAGTCTGTGTTGGTTGGCATTAGAAATTGCAACACTTGTAACTGAAAAGCTATAGTTAGTTATTTTAGTTATAGGCAGGCTGCTCAGAGCATGTAGGGTTTCTTTTGATTAATGGCTGAATAATTCTGCATTGAATATCTGAAATCTGACACAGAATTTTAACATGAAATATTGCTAGCAACAGTGAAGAAAAGGAATCACAACACTGACATTTTTCCTTTCCCACATGAATAATTCAGGTCTTTTCTACACATTAGATATTAACACTTCAGTGTAATTCACTCTTTATTTTTCATCTCCTTTCTCCCTCATTGGGCAGTTGAAATGGTTCTGATAGATGCATCTTTACAAAATGAAAAACTAGGATCAGTTACAAAATGAAAACCCACGCTGTATTCTTAAAAGAAGATGATAGTGAAATGCATAAGGAATTTACAGTTAAGATTTCCAGACCACATCTACCTTCTCAGAAAGGACCAGAAATTAATCTTTACTAAATCAGGTTGTGCTCTGAGATTCCAGAAATGTATGCAAAAATGATTATGCTTGTGCACCTCGTCTGCTTTCTCCCAATTAAAGCTGCCATTATATTCACTATAGTGTCCCTGTTACTATAGCAATGAAGTCTATGTAAAAAACTGAATAGGTATGACTGATTGTTGCACCTGATACATAATATTTCACAATCTACCTTCCATTCATTAATTCTTAAATTGCTATAAAATAGCATAATTTATTGTTACAGATAGGTATGTACACACATAACAATTAGAGCATCGTCAGGAAACAGAGAAATAAGTTAGTGGTTGTTTTTAAAAGAAATAAGAAATTAAATTAATTTGTACTATTTTTAAGTACCCATTCCCTACCCCAAAGTAATACAGTGTGGAGGGTGATACTGAAGGACAATTTGAATCTCACTTTAAGCTGACTGTTCAACTTCACTGTAGGTTAAACTACTTTACATTTAATGAATATTCTTCTAATAGCAAACATATAAAATGTGAATGTTTTACTTGTCTTTAAGTATTAATTTTCCTTCAGTTCAAACATCCATTAACATCAAATATTTGTCCATTTGCATTAAGCCATTTCCATATAATTTTCAAACGCAGATATTGCCCTGCTTTTTAAATACCTCTATACATTTTCCATCCCAACACCTAGATTTTTTATAGACTATTTCCATATGTTGTCTTTACAAATGGGGAATGTTTTTTGCCTCTTCTTCATTTAGCAAGGTTGAGATTTTGTCACAGTAACATCTGCATTTCTACTTTTTCAAATTTCTTTTTGCTCGAGGTTTATTTTCCTCCAGCTGCTCTTACTGACTTGAATTTGCTGAGGTTGGAGGTTCTCCACTTTTCCTACTAATGGAGGAGAGTAGATTCAAACAGCCTGGCTGTGAGTACAATGGGCAAAATGAGCATTTAATTTCTGTCAGGGAAGGAAAAGCCAATGCCAAAGGTGCCTCCCCTTTTTGTATCCAGCAGAACATCTCTGTTTTCTCCCTATATATTTAAAAGGAAGTGGGATAGGTTCTTATTTATAGTTCATCAGTACAATCAATGGAACTTAGGTAGATGCTTATCTCTCCTTTATCTGAACGTGCATAGTTCATCCCCTGCAATGTGACATTTCTGCATCTTTCTTGTATTTGCTGCCCTTTGCAGCCCACAAAGGGAGCTGTGACCCAAAGCCACGTCACAGCATAACTGATGCAAGACACTTGCTTTCTCAAGCAACCATAGAGGTAAAAATGACTGAATACTTGAACTGATTTAGTTATCTCTTTGCCCTGAGTGAGAAATGGGCTTGGATAACTCAGTATGCACAAGGAATATACCTTGAACGCAACCTGTAAAAGAAAGTGGCCTTTGAAAACGCCCTGGGATATTTTTAATTACTGAGAGTTAAGCTTATATCTGATTCAGTTCGGGACAGACCTGACAAGTAACTCACCCATCTCAAGGTTAATGCAGAGACCTGGAAAAATCTGAGATAAACACAGGATGCCATTCCTACTTTCTTCACCTGCAGATGATAATAATTCCTTCTTGTCTCTATAAACTGCATGTTACCTTTTCCCTAAAGCAGAGGAGAATGATTAATACACAGGAAGACAAGAGTAGCTGCTGTTTCAAGTCTGCTTGTCATCTACAACTTGGGCCAAAATGCAAGTAAATTGTGCAAGTAAATTAGCACTGGAGATACATCTGAAAACTATCTACGTAACTGACATTAAGACGCTTTATAGCCACATTCTTAAAAGTGTTTAGAAACTTAAGTCACGTTGATTGCAATGTCATTCTGACATTGGAAATCCTATTGGACATCCATATGTTTATTTTGGCATAATAAATATCTTTTAAAATCTACCTGCATTCCTTCCATATGAATGCAAGGTGCAGATATTTCTGCAAAGGAGATGAACTTCACCCATTTTCATAGTATCTAAGCAAAGTTCCAAACAGCTCAAACTTCATAAGATTAATGTCAGATGGGCTTAAATCTATACAACACCTATGACAGACATAGAAAAAGAGATAATAAGAACTGAGTTTGTGTCATGAAATCTGAGATCCATTTTACTGATCTGAGTACGTTAATTTCTATAAGTGATGTTGTTTTAAATTGACAGTGGTGACAGTTGTGAAACCAGATGGATTAATAAATCTTTGATCTGTTTTAACTGCCATGACATTACCTAATTTCATTTGTAGATAGTCTTCCTGATCGTTAAAATTGTGCTTCTTCTCATGAAATCAAACCTTCTGTGAAGCATCATTTCCAAATCATCCAAGACACAGTTTAACTTCCTACAGCAATACCCTCATTAAGTTTAGAGCCTAATGAAATTAAGCTCTTGCCAAAAGACAGCGATGTTCCACCCACACATCAAAATTAGGGACCTGGTGCACTACCATGGCTTCCTCCCCTTGTTTCTCAGAGTCCTACGTACTTTGAAAGAAGATAATTGTAAAGGTAAGGAGATCAGCAACCAACCAAAATACAACAGAAAATAAAATAGCATTTGTCTCAGTATTCTGCAAGAAAGTTTTCCTTGAAAGTATCCCTTCCGTTTCAACCAAAGCTGCCAAGGACATAGATAATGACATAGAAAACTGTTTTATTGATCCAGATCTTCTGGTTCAAAACAGTTCTCACATTTTTAGTGCATTCTCTTGCTGTAGAAGTACCATCTTATATTCCATTCAGGGGTCTGCTGGCTTTCCTTCCTTTGATTTATTCCATTTAACTGGATGAAATATTAGACATCCTTAAAATTAGGTATAATCTGAAAAGAATGTATTAGTCAAATTCTCTTTTTAGTGGCTGATGATAAAAGTGTTTTCTTGTGCAGGTAATGCTCAGTGCAGAGAAGACATCTTCTTTGTGCCTTAAAAAATTCAGTAGCCTGGGTAATTCAGAGATACAACACTTGTGATCCTTTGGATCAGACTAATAAATGAGATCACAGTCTCTGCCTCTAAGCAAAATCACATGGAGAAATGAGTATGCTCAAGTAAGAGAAACCTACTGCAGGAGAGGCATGATCCTCTAAAATTGCATGGGTTGCTCCTTGGAGAGCAGGATTTCTGTTTCCCTCCCTGTTTTTGAAGCATAAGATAATTTAGCTTTATGGACAGAAGTTTACTGTGCCATTTAGCTTCAGCGCCAGAGAATGAGCCCTGTTGCATTGTTTTAGTAGTGCGAACAGCTGCGAAGATGAAATCCTGCACAACAGTGCCTTCAGCAGCAGGGGAGCTGCAAGCTTCAGGAGTGAGTGAACTCTTTCCTCACCTACTCCTTGTATATATTGTCCCATACAGAAAATAAGTCTGAATCACGTATAAACATTGGCATTTTATTTACATATGTGTGCATACACACCCACACATACGTATAGACACAGAGATACAGAGAGGTAACAGGTTTAAATTTTCCTGCCTTTTACCCACTTCAATCAGGGTCCTTCACTCTAATTTATTGATTTGGCAGTATATATTTTCTGAAATATTCAAATAAAATATAAAGGCCAATGCCTTTTATAAAAAACCAAACTGCTATAGCACAGACAGCCTTTCTCTGTGAGGCTGATAAGCACATTTGCCTCCATGTTTTCTATCCATTTTGTTCTGCTTCAGACCCATTTTTCTGTGAAAGACACTTGGAAATACAGGGATGGAACAATATCTTAAAGAAATGCTTAGCTTGGAACCTCCCCAGCTTTGCTTACTGAGGTTACAGTCTTTCCCATGAGACTTTGTATAATCACATCAGTTATTTTGATGGCCAAATAGACGCCTCCCTCAACAACCCCCATGTACAAATAACACAGTCCCTGAAGGAAGAGAATTGCCAGTGGTGAGGGATTCCTGAAAGGGGTAATAGAGATTACAAAGGCAGTGAGGAGGTTTTTCCAACTATTCCATGGGATAACTTGGCTGAGATATGTTTCTCTGACATAGAAAGATTCCTCGAATCTTCACTTAGAGGAGATGGAAAATAATGTAAGTCCTGTGGTTTACTGCACTTTCTCTTCTTAGACAAAAGGTGATTTGTGGTAAGTTCTATAGGATTTATTGACCTTTTATTTTCCTAAAAAAACATAGAAGAATCTGAGCAGAAACTTTCTTTTGTAGGTGAGTGGCACGTAAAAGAAAATGAAAACGGGGAGGAGGAGTGAATGTTTATTCCCTCCAGTGCAATATGTTTGCATGGGAGTTTCCCCTATGTTTTTGACTTCTTATTTTGCTAAAATTTGTTAAGTAGGGTCAAAAATAACCCATAGAACAGTGAAGAGGTATTTAAGTAAGTTTTTCCTCCATGCATAAGAATAGCAGAAATATATATTTTATATAAACAAATCAGATCCCTAAGTTATAATTTTTATTTCAAAGACAGAAAAATTTCAAGAACCTTTTTTTAGCACTACTCTCACTTATATAGGTTTATGCTCAGAAAAATTGTTCTGATACAGAATAATATTTATTGGTTGAGACATAAAAAGTATGACACTTAAATTGAATTTTTTGTAAACAAAGGCTTAATTAAATCTCTTTTATTTGTGGAATACGTTGAACCGTGTTTGGTGAATGCTTATATCAAGATAAATTGTGGAGCAGACACACTAATAAAATATTGGTGGGGAAGTAAAAAAACAGATGATGCAACCAAGAGGAGAACACAGATTTGGCTGTTTGAGGGTAAATTTGCAATGAAAAATAAGACAGACTTTTAAAACAAAACTCACAGAAATAGCTGTCTCTGCTTTGATGGAGCAAAAGTCATTAAATTCTTCAAGTTTGCATTTGAAGAAGCTTCAATAGTTCTTATCTGCTAGAAGTGGCACACTTGTGTTCAGTTCCACACAGACAACAGGTAAACCTCCAGGGAAATAGTTTTAAATGTAATAGAACTGTACATTATATGAACATGCTTTATTGGGATGATAAGGATGAAAAACTGTGGAGTTAATTAGAACAGAGACCTAACCAGAACCAGGCGCTCCGAAGTTTCTTGCTGTGGTACTGATACTGTTCCATAGTCTTCCAATCAATCTTGTGTTGTACTACAGTTTTATTTTCTTTGTTATCGACTTGACAAGAGACTATTTTCCTTACTGATGAAGAAAAGTTCCTTTGATGAAAGTGGCAAATGGTGAAGTTAGTCATAAAAAGTGGGGAACCTAATAATGATATTAGGTACATCTTTATTAAATGACATTGCTAATGCATAATGTTCAGAACTGACTTCTGATTAGATACATTTTCATTTTTTTTTGGAAAAATATTTCTGTGGCAAACTGGCAGACACAAAATGTGTAATTTTCAAATTTCATACAACTTGTGAATCACAAATTCTGGCAATCATAATTTACATTGTACATTTGATATAAGATTTGTTTTAAAAAACCCTTACATGTTAAGTGTTTTATTGTATTTTATTAACAGAGGTTTTTTAGATTTTATTTCATGAACTATTTGACTTCTGGTATGATCTTAGGTAAACATGTTTCTCTTATGTTTGATCTAAAGTTTTGACCTTCAAAATATGTTCAGCTGCTGACACCTTTTTGTATCCAAATGCACATGATGAAACCACTCTTCAGAACTATAAAACAGCATATCTGTGATAATTGTAGTATATTTAGTACTCTCTGTTAATGGTAGCAGTCCAAAATTTAATCTATGTATTTCATTGAGTTTCTGTAGTAATCATATGAAGTAAATGTTTATAGAACCAGTAATCAGATTATCCACATAAGAAATATTGCTTAAATGTTTCATATGCTTAAATGCAGAAAAAACTCTGACATATTGGCAGTCTGGCCTTTAGGGCCCTAAACCTCAAATGCAAAAACTCAAGTTACCATTTAGTAATGCCATCTGAGCACACCTGCAGCAACTCTTACATACCCATCCTTAGCCTTTTTCATATTCGAGGTAATGAAAGCTTAATTGTCATTCCTTAAGGGTGAAGAGAACTATAGAAAATACTTGCTTAAAAACCACGATTTTCCATCTCCTGTTGTCCCTTTAACAGAATCCAATATGCTAAGCTTGGTGAAATTAATGAATTTCCCTTCCTCCTTCTCCTTTTCCTCCTCCTCTTCCCCACTTCATGGGGCTGAAAAATGAGAAGCTTACCCTCTCTTGCCATGCTTCTGCCCCAGACCAGCTGATATTTCTTGGTTTGGCACTTCTAAATCAAGATATATTCCATTTCACTCAGGATTTCCAAGCACACATATTATTCAAGTTAGGAGAGACATGAGCCCTAACTTGTCTCTTCTCTTTGTTTATCAATATCTGAGCTGTATTGCCCTTTTATCTGTGTCCAGCAGCTGGCCAGTCCTCTTGGTAACAGCATAGGAAGGGGTTTTTTTCTCAGGTCTATGCAATTGTTCACCGTTTAATACCATCGTGTTTCAGTGGACCTGGGCCCCAACACACTCCAATCACAGATACACATAATTTTATGAGCTATGTGGTTTTCCTACACTGCAGGTCCAGCCATGCTGTACATAGTCCTGGGCTGTGGGATCCCTTAGGTCTTCTCCACTCCCTAGGTTCCTCAGACGTTGGAGGGGTGGTCCTGAATCCTGATGTTGGGTCATGGAATTTCCCACCAGTCTTTCTTTATCCTCTAGGTACCTCCACTATCCTTAGTTACAGGGATGGGTAGGTAATCTCTTCTTTATGATTATTCAGTCCAAACTTCACTGTCATTTTTGTATTGGACACTTCTCAATATTTTTGCACTTCATGATGACCAACAGGCTGTTTCTATTTTTCTGCTATTTCCTTAGGCACACCAACACTACCAGTTAAAGTTCATGGGCTTACTCTAATAACTATGTTGATTATACCTTACTAATCCTAGCTCCTACAGCAATGGATTAGACTATGATCATTAAAAATTTTCAGCTCTTTTCTCCAATTCCTGTTCTGACAGTTTCTTAACTTCCTCAGTGCTTGCAACTGGCCGTTTGACAACTTCTCAATTGAGTGCTCAAGCACTTAAAAAAAGTGATAACTGCACAGATTTAAATTATTTATGATAGCAAAGTAGCTGAAAACCAGTTCACCCTTACCATGCAGGAGAAAAATGTGACTTAACGCTTCACTAATTGCTAAGAAGGCTTGTCCTGTAAGTAGTCATTAAGGAAGCAATGTAATATAAAGCAATCCTAGAATTTTTATGTGTTCACAGTCTGCTGGTGACTAATGATGTTTGCCCAGTCCTACCACTGACTGTAGAATTGCTAATCTTTGGAAGTTTAGAAGTTGTCTATTACTTGAGGCAGTAGGAAGAGTAGACCTAATGGATGCAAAGAGTTGAATTTACCTCATCTCACTTGAGTTGTCTCAGGTCATCAATTGTAGGGATCTGGCACTCTGAGATGTGATTCATTTCATTCTGAAAGAAATGTGAACAGATATCTTAGCGGGCAGTTGGAGAACTAGTAGAGATGTAGCTGTTCTAACTCAGATGTCTGCAGACTGTTTACTATGTTCATTCCCTAGTGATGGGAACTGTAAACTGAAAATCCCAGACTGAAAGAGTGGGATTTATTGCATGCTTAGTTTCCTTTTAACGGTGATTAAAAAAATCAGTTATATTTTTCAGCACTCTTAATGTGACAATCTATGTGTTTGCTTATCATCAACTGATCTGTGTCCTAAGCTGTGGTGATTGCAAAGAGGATATGGGTTATCTAGATTAGCTGTTGCCATCTCCTTCCATGCCCAGAGACTTAATGGTCTGGAGTGCTCAACCAGATTGTCTAGGGAAGGTAAACAAATTTTGAGGTTGAACCTGGAATAT
This sequence comes from Dromococcyx pavoninus, assembly GCA_033558185.1. Taxonomy (NCBI): domain Eukaryota; kingdom Metazoa; phylum Chordata; class Aves; order Cuculiformes; family Neomorphidae; genus Dromococcyx; species Dromococcyx pavoninus. The sequence goes on from JAUMJL010000313.1 coordinate 75,697, forward strand.
TCAAAGGATGGTTCCACAGCTCACTTCAGGTGAAGTGTGATGTTCCAAAGGTGGGAAACTAATGAGCAAATAAGCTATCCATTGTCTCTCTCAACAGTCTCAATGGAGCCACACTGGATGGTGTTGTGTACCCATGAGATGTTTCTTGTAGACTGCTGTAAATAGGTAGACTAAATGGGCTGAAGTACATGTGGTATTTGTTTTACTTATATAGAGGCATTTGGGGGGACTTGCCTTCTACCTTTCAAATTAATGCAATATTTTATTTCTTTTTTATTATTACAGTGATGCATGGTGGGAAAGCAAGAGGCAAGGGGCATAAACTGAAACAACAACAGGTCCAAATGGATTAAGATGGTCAAGTATTGGAAGAAATTGCTCAAAGAGCTTCTGCAGTCTCCGTCCTTGGAGATTTGCCTGGAAAAGGTCCCAAGCTCATGATTGACCCATCTTTGAGCAGTAAGTGAAACTGGAGACCTCCTGAGTTCCATCCCAACATGAAATATTCTATGATAAAAAAATTACTTGTGCTGATATACAAAAGTTATTTTCATACAAGTTTTTGAGATTATTAAGACAATGTCAATTTGGTTTCCTAAATCATCTCCCTCATAAAATATAGAAAATTTTTGAGGGAAGAATAGAACAGTTCTACATAAGCTTTGAAGTGTTGTCAATTAAAACTTTCTTTATTTGGTTCTAGAAAAAATTGTCTGATCTACTGGAAATTCAGACCTAGAATGACACAACACAGCCAAGGCTAACATAGTAACTCAGTTAGCAAAGCTTTGCAAGGTCCATATTGATGTTCATGGCTCCTGAAATAATTACAGGAGGTACAAACAGCTGGACCAGTCTAGATTCCCTAAATTTGTTTTGCAGGCATTGGATAATATGACTGAATAAGATGAAAAATCAACTATACTGAAGACAATAATAATGTTTACTTTTTTCCCAAAAGAAAAAGGCTTTTCACATACAGTCTTAAGTCTTTCAGTTACTTAAGAGATTATTTCTGTGCATATAATGTGAAACCCTTCTTAAATCAAAGGTATGGTTTTAACAGACCATATCAATCATCCAAGCTACAGGAAAAAAAAATCTAATCACAATAATTAACTTGGTCATGCTGATCACAGTAATTGTCAACATGTTTTCACCCCTTTCCATAATAGATCATGAAGCCAGGAAACGAAATAATTGAGAACAACTACTATCCATTAACTAAGCATTGAATTGAGGTGATTGTAATACCAAGAAAAGGAAAGAAAACATCTTTGACAATAACCTCGTTTCCTAGTTTGTCACAAGGAATATTTCTAAAGTGGAAAATATATTTGGAGGAAAGCAGCCTTACTTTGGAAAGCTACCTCGCTACACATTTTGGCATTTTAGAAACACTTCATAGAATATACATTTGACAGCTAAAAGAACAAATCATAAATACCTTTTTTTGGTTTATTATTATAAAATCATGTTGATTTCATCTAGCTTTCTCAGGTCTTATCAGTCAAAGGAAAAGAAAATGTTTCATTTTGAAGAGATATTAAACATCACACTGTTTTGTAGGTATTTCAAGTCTTGAGAAAATGCCAAAACGGTACTTTGTTGTTTCTACGACATCAAGGTCAAAAATGGTTTTGCATTAACACTTTTTACTTCTTTTGGTCAAATTGCTAAATTTAGCCCTGAACTTATAAAAAAGTAAATGTTCCTCAGCTTTACTTTGTATGCTATCCTTTTTAGTCTAAAGAAGAGGAGGCTCAGGGGAGACCTCATTGCTCTCTACAACTACCTAAAAGGAGGTTGTAGTCGGGCAGGGGTTGGTCTCTTCTCTCAGGTGACCAGTGACAGAACTAGAGGGCATGGACTCAAGCTTCATCAGGGAAAGTTTAGGTTTGATGTTAGGAAAAAGTTCTTCACTGAAAGGGTGATCGGCCATTGGAATGCGCTGCCCAGGGAGGGGGTGGAGTTGCCGACCCTGGAGGTGTTTAAGGGGAGATTGGATGAGGCACTGCGTGCCATGGTTTAGATGATGGTTGGTGTTAGTGTTGGGTTATAGGTTGGACTTGATGATCTCAGAGGTCCTTTCCAACCTTGTGATACTGTGATACTGTGAGAATACGAGTAACAGAAATTATTTTGAGGGCATTTTTAAAGATGCTTGAATGAATCAGGAACATTTTTTCTAGATTGCTCCATTTTAAATAATAATGATATTTTATTCAGGACTAGACTGAGTAGCTCAGAATTGCCCATGAATGAAAAGTATATTTTAATATTCTACTTCATGGCTTGCATCTACTATCAATGGAAATTTTGCTACAGATGTGCGAGAATGTTTGTTCACTTATGGAGCAATTTATAAGACCACCAGGAAAGGCTCCCCTGACTGGTTGCCAGCTAAGGACCTGCAGACTCTACATGTCATCCTGTTTTCTCCAATTTCCCCACCTTTGGCTTTAGCTAGCAGCACCTTCTCTTCCCAGATTTTGCTCTGCATTCTGACAGTCTTGAGGTAGGACAGTGTGACAAGCAAAGTTTCTTTTCTGGAATTGGAAAGGTTCACAGAAAACAGGAGAGAAAGCCACAAAGAAATCTGCAACAAATCCAGAATTTTAGTGGTGAACTCTTGAGATCCAGTAGACTGCTATGCAAGTGCTCTGTGGAGGGATGGGTATGTTTGGAAGATTTGGCACAAAGCAGAATAAACTAATTATTGTATTCCCTCTGTGCATTGCAGAGAAATGGTGTCATTTCATGCATCATTCACAACTATTATTACTGATACCACAACATCTAAATTACTCTGAGCATCAACAAAACAAAAACCACTTTTCCTAGCTGAAGACTTGAAAACTTGGGAATGGATTTTACCAGTTTAATTTTTGCTATAATATTATGCACAGCTTCCAGACTGTTAGCTTGATCTTGAAGAGTGTAAAATAATGAGTATTCTTGCCTGAATGTCCTCTTTGCCTTCTAGAAATGGTACTATTTTGTGCTGGAGCTTTTGAGTGAGTTTAGCACAAGGATTATGGTATAGATCTTCTTAATCTTGAGTACCATTTGAATTTTTTTATTACCATCAACATATAAGCATCTCATGGCCCTGCTTTGAAGCTTTTTACAGAGCTAAGGTAGAACATTGGATTTACTGTACTGTGTAAGTATGGACACAGGCAGTGTTTAGTTGAATGGATCCTATCCAATACCTGACCAAAATTCTCCACTGAACAATGCAAAGTATTTTTCTAGTATAATCTCATTTTTGGTGTTTTGACAAGCAGGCATAAAATATGAATATTTTGCTTGCTACTCGTCAGATCAAGCATTTTTTTTTCCACAATGTTATTCAGTATTGACCCTCTGGGTCAAAATTTAAATCTCTTTATGTTGGGACACTGCCTGTTCCTGTGCAGACACCACCAAGATGGACTATCCATCTGAGTTTTTACATCAGTACTAATTAATTTAACACTTGTTTTTTCTATTGAAATCACAGCTGTCACATATTTGATGTTGTTGGGGTTTGATGGGTTTTACTGTCCAAATTCCAAGTATTGGGTTAAACCAGCAAATTAGGATTTCCTGAACAACAGCTCAAGAGCATTTAGGGTAAAAGATGTCTTAAAAGTGGTGTTCTAAATAGCCTCATAAATTTCTGGAGATCTGCCCACACCCCATTGGATATACATTTAAAACAAAACACTGAACAGAAGTCTCACTGAAAAAGGTATTTATCATATTTATTTTTTTAAAAAAGCTGATGGCTCAGAAATTTTATGCTATTAACCATGCATTGACAAAGTTTTTAAATTTTCATGACTTATCTATTTTGGAGTTACTTATCTCGATTTCTTTTCTACTTGTTTCTATTCTTTGGACAGAATTAGTGACAGGAAGAAATGGCTGAGTTCTTACTTCCTGGTACCAACAACTTCCATAAGTTCACTCATGAATCCTTGGCTGCTATCGAAAAAAGAATTGCTGCCAAGAAGAACTGTCGAAGAAATACTGTAGAACAGAAACCTGAGGAGAAACCACGTCCTCAACTTGATCTAAAAGCTTTCCAGAAGTTACCAGCTCTCTATGGAAACCCTCCTCCAGAGCTTATTGGGGAACCACTGGAGGATCTCGACCCATACTACAAAGACCATAAGGTTAGAGCCAACCCAGATGCTCGGATTTTCATTTGTTTTATTGTTGGCTAAGAAGAGTTTATGTGAATGATCTGTCAAACAGTTTTCCTTACATGCCTTTGGACAAGCTATCATCCCTGTCTAGATTATAATAATACAGGCACTTGGCACAGTTGAATGACACTGTAATTTTCCTAAAAGAGCTTGATTTTGAACTATAGGAATTAAATAATATGAGCTCCATTAACATTTGAATCAGAATGGAAGCAGAAAAAAGTAAAATAGATAAAGGAAAAAAGGGTGGGTTTGAGTCAGATCTACAAGAGATTATAATAATTTTGTACATTTTCTTAAATTTCATGGTTTGAAACAAAGTGTTCCTCTCTATCTCAATTCTTATGCTCCACTTCCATATACAATACATGATCACCTAAGTATAAAAATTGTTTTAAAACTTTTACTGACGATTCTTCAAAACCTACTTATTAAAGCTCCATATTCTAGTCACAATGTATTGAAGTATGTCATTTTCAATAAAAAATAGAGAAATGGGAAATAATCCATTGGAAATTACTCTTCTTGCTTGAGAAATGTTTAATACATTGAACTATTTTCTACAGTCTTAGAGCTGGAAGTTCACTATCAACAAAACCAAATAATGATCAAGGTTGCGCTTCTCCCTTCCATCTCTGAGATGTTTGATTTTTTTTAAGAGAATAGACATAAACAAGACTAGTTCTGTGCACAACTCTGCAAGTCATAAGTTTTAAAAAATAACTTCATTCTAAGGATTGTTTTTGCAGCTTGATAACTAATGAGTATTAACTCGTTCATCACTTTATAACGAAAGGATAGTGAAGTATTATGAAGAGTCTCCCTATTTAAACAGACTAAGGTTAAAATCAAGCTCTTGCTCATCACTGATACATCAGGATAAAGTACAAAAATATTGTCTCTGTCCAGCTTTCTGAAAACTTTACTTCATGTTTCTTTTTTGTTTGTTTTAAAGGTTTTCATAGTGCTAAACAAACAGAAAACCATCTTCAGATTTACCGCTACACGTGCCTTATGGATCCTCAGTCCTTTCCATCCAATCCGAAGAAGAGTAATTAAAATTTTAGTACATTCATATCCTTTTGTTGACTCCATGTCTCTCTTGTATTTAAAAAAAAAGGCATAAGTCTGTGCTTTTGTATTTTAGATCACTGAATGCATTAGTCTTTTCCTCATTCCAGAAGACTTCTAATTACGAACTAGTTTAGAAATTACTATTGTCTTGGTGCTTATGCACTAAGAAATAAATAGTTTTGTGACTGCTGGGGGTATTGAAGCTTGATTTTCTGAAAATCTGTTTTGAGAATGATCAGTTATCTGATGGCTCATAAACACTTATCTAATGCTGAAGCCTTTCTCAGTGAGAAAATTAACAATGTCTTTACAGTCTTCCTTATTTTTGTTTACCCAAACTGTAGGAATTAATTTCAACTCGTGCCAAAGTTGATCAACCACTGGCCAATTTTAAGGAAAAAGGTCTGAGATAGGTAGACATGCATATAAAAACACACAGAAAGAAAACTAAAATTTGCCTTTGGTATACGAAACCAAAAATTTTCAGAGATAATGTTACAAGGAAGATTTTTGGAATATAAGGGTAATATAGATCCCACCTCATATGGCAAATTGAGGGAACGGGAATCACTCATCTTTTGCTCCAGTTTGGCACTGGAGAATGGGACCACAGCACTATTTCTTCGGACTGAATTAGGCCCGGTGTGGATTCCCTGGTATCCCTGTGTGGATTTTAGGTTTCCAAGCACTCCTGACTGGGTGGTGCTGAGTTAGCTGCAATGGGTCCAAAGGTGTTGTCACAGCAGGGTATAGAGGAGTGATGCCTCTCATCTGAGACTTTTCTCAGTCATTTCAGCATCTGTGTTTGTGACAGTTTGACCATGCCAAGGCTAAAGCCAGGAGTGATGGAAAGGCTAGATGTCCTTCTGATGCACATCTATTTCCTGGATTGCCATAAGCTGTGTATGACACAAGGCATGAGATTCATCTCCAGAGCCAGGTGCCTAAGCTTAGATACCCAAGTTCTCATTCATACGCTATAGTCAGCAGGTCCCAGAGAAGAGCTGGCAGCCCCAAGAACTGGCTAAGCATATGTACCCAGAGCCCTTTGAGAAACCTGCAAGTATCCTGGCAGACTTCATGTTGTTCCTTCAGAAAAGTGCAGCTCTGCCAATTTAGAGTCAGATTTGGGCTTCATCTGTGTGACCTTGGGCAGGATTCTAATTTTTATGCTCTAAAACAAAACTAAAAATTCATCCTACCTCCCACTCTTTAAGTGGTTGAGGATCCTTTTACCAAGTTTGAAATGCTTAGAGCAGCAGATCTCTAGCTCATACAGAAGTCCAGGTGGCATGAATAACAATACTGTATTGTCATCTAATATGACTCAAAATCAGCAAATACCTATGCTTACTGTTTTTACATGAGCTTTAAACTAAAAACCAGATACTATGACTGATAGAATATCTGCTTACATTTCTGTATCACTGTTATATTATTTGCCTTCACTCCCATGACTTACATTATTCACTTTGTTTATCATGTGCACTATTATAACTAATTGTGTATTCATGGCTCTGACTGAGTCCTCTAAGGCTTCTGCATCACCTTCATGGAACAAGTATATTGAGTAAGTATCTGTGGGTACGTATGGTTTTTAATTCTGTAGTTACATTGTTATTGAGACTTACCTTGTCACCTTCACTCAAGATAGTTTAAGGGGTATTTAGAAGAGATTTGTTTGTCTTAGGACTTTGTCTTTTTTTGTTGTTTTTGCTTTGAGGGAGCATTTTTGTCTTTAAACTCCTTATCTGCAATAATTGTGGTGTTACAGGAGAGAGTAAGTGTAGATCACGTTCCACTGTTGAACCAGCTTCATGTCTGTCTTACTGCTCCAGTTTGTTATCCCACTTTCTTAATTTACTCAATAATTATTTGCTCTTTATCCAGATACATTTCCCACTGTTGCTCATGCTGACAAAGCACATCAAGAGCTGCTGTCTTTTAAAATGCCCTCTAGTAAAACTGGAATGCTGAGTTTCCCTCTGATAAAAAATTCTCTCAGAACCTCCTGGCCTGCAGGACATTGTTAGAAAGTAAAGATCTTATCTTCAGCCCTGCCAACACTTGCAATGTTAAATCACCATAAATCCATGCCTTTGCAGTCACACTTAAACTGGATAATCCCACATTTTTATTTTTTTAAAGAATGTTTCGCTTTTTCAGTATGGCATAAAAATCTTAGAATATGAACATTGATAATTTGAACACCTAAGGCAAAGGAAAAGATTCCAGAATACTTAAGTTTTAAAAACAGCTCTAAAACTGATTTGACTATCTCATGTTACATGATGCTGAAACAGCTGGGAATGGCAAATCCTCATACACGCAGAAACAGGACTCTGTGTGATATTAATATACACATCTCCAGAAGATATTGAGATACTTCTTTACCTACCAGAGCATTAAAGGCTATGTAAGAAAAGAGATGTAGCTGCTGTTGGCATCAAGACTACTGTTGAAATGCATTTCATAATTTCAGAATACCACTTTGCAAAGTAGAAGGGAAGCATCACATCCATATAATCTCTTAGCACATTTGCTGACTACCAGACAAGTGTCTCCTGAATTCTGCAGGGAGATCGCTGCCTTGTTGAAATGATAAGTGCACTCAGTAAGTCCAGAAGAGCTTTTACTTATAATTGTCCATTAATAAGAATAATTGCCATCTTAAATTGAAAATCCTGTACATTTGTATTGCCCTAAGTGTTCTAAACATTCTGCATAGAAACGCATGCTGCCTGCCCAAAGTAAATAATACACAGCATATCACACATTCACTCCTCCACTTGAAACCAGAGAAAGATAAGAGATTTTAATCTTTCTGTTAGCAAGTAGCTTGTTTTATTTTTCTTAAATTGTGGGGACTCACACAAAAGAGTCAGAAAAAAGTTGCTGAATGCCAAAAAAAAAATCACACAGGCACACAGATTAATAGCCATGTCCAGACTGCAGTCAACTACTGTCTCAAATTCCATGTGAGTCAGATGCTGATGGAATACACTGAAATCAACAGCAATCTTTCCATTACTGCTCTGCAGTGTTGGCTTGGTTTGTTGGCCCAGACAGGAAATTTGTGTCTCTTCTGTTCATTGCTAATGTTGCTGCTTTCCTTTGGCACTTTTCTCTCTCCCTTAGACTTACTTTCACTGGCATTTACACTTTTGAATCATTGATAAAAATATTGGCGAGAGGATTCTGCCTAAACGAATTCACTTTCCTTCGAGATCCCTGGAACTGGTTGGATTTCAGTGTCATCTTTATGGCGTAAGTGGGATTATCTACAATTGTGGTCTGTATTTCCAGTTCTTGTGTGGTGCAAAAGGCTGTCTGCAGAGCAAATAAACCCCCTGTGTGTCCTAACTGCATCCAAAACTATCTAGGCCATTGACTCTTGCCCTCATTTTATTGTTTACTCTATAACAATGCATGAGCCATTCAAGAAGGGAGTAGAGACATGAACAGCATGATATAACCTGTGGTGAGTGTACGTGAACAGATGCATTTCAATCAGTGAATTGTAATAGCCAGGCTGTCAAATCCAGACATACTGATCCTGTGAATGAAAGTATTAGATTGAAAACAGAGTGGTGTGTATGGACACCAGGGCAGTGGGTTAAATTTGGGTTCTTTATCTCAAAAAATAGTTTGATCTTCAGTCTCCAGTAATTAGAAAGATTTTACACTAGTTAGATGCAGTCACAGAAGGGAAATCAAACCATTTCAGCCAGTGTTTCAGCTTGAAATTAATAATTTTGAGTGTTATGTTTGTTTATATTTTAAATGCATAGTATTTTAAGATGCTGACACAAAAGAAGCCAAGCACAAGCCAAGAGCTAAGGAAATTCTAACAATCAAGAAATGGGTTTCCATTTCAGAAATCTTCAAACAGATCCTTGATATGTAGTTTATTAACACTTAAAATATGCTTGAAAGGATTGACAGTTAAGAATGACTGCTGTAAAATAACTTCTCTCCATTCAACCATTTAACATCACGTCCTGACTTTGCAGATTCGTGGGAGCGTTTAGTAACCTGGGGAGCGTATCAGTCCTTCGGACTTTCAGGGTTCTGAGAGCTTTAAAAACCATTTCAGTAGTCCCAGGTAAGAAACCTTATTTGCTGAATATTTCCTGCAACTTACAATTCACTCTTTACTCCAAACAAAATGTTCCTCCTCCCTTCCTATTTTTTTCTTTTCTTTTTTTTTCTCCTCTGTGTCTCATTGGTTGCAGACACAGCTGAATTTGTGGACATGAATAGTGTTTCAGTACACATGGCCCAAACGGAACATATCAGGTGTTAGAAAAAATCTTATATTTAATTTATTTTCATTATAATTTTAAAGATTTTGTTAACACTTTATTACACCAGTTTTACAGAATGTTCTAGCTAAACCGTGTCTTATAGTTCAATAGAAATACCTCTGGTGACTGAACGAAATTTATTACTAACGATCTTACACCATCCTTGGGAAAACACTTTCTTTTTCACTTTCCCCTCTAGTTATAAAGCCAGTGATTTTTTTTTCTCATCACTTACTTGAATTACGAACCAGTAGGTTGCCTCTGTCTTCCCTTTCTGGTCTTTCTGATCGTATTCATTATTGTTTCCAGTGTTTCCAGATTCCTCATAGGTTCTCAGTGCTGGAAATTTCATTTGAATTATATGTTTTACTCGTTCCAGATAAGAAAAACTAGATTATCTCTGTTTCCTCATCTTTGCCTAAATATATCAGGGATTAAAGGAACATCTGGAAATTATAGGGTCAATAAAATGAGGACAAAAAAAATATTGTGCTCACATTAATTATTCTTTCATCTGAACTATACTTGCATCGCAAACATATTTACCACATATTATCCAGTCATTTTGGTACTTCAATTGCTATACATTGTTTTGACTCAGTGACAATCTCAGTTTGTTCATCTTGGTTTTCCCTTGTATATTGTCTTCCTAGGACTCAAGATCATTGTAGGGGCACTTATCCAGTCAGTTAAGAAACTTGCCAATGTGATGATCCTGACTGTTTTCTGCCTCAGTGTCTTTGCCCTCATAGGCCTCCAGCTTTTTAAGGGCAATTTAAGACGAAAGTGTGTCAGGAACTCTACAGAGTTCGATGAAATACCTTATTATGTTAAAAAAAAGTGGGAATCCTATGAAACGTTTGTTAATCATACAGGTAATTTTTCTCCTTAATTCTCTTTTAGATGACACCATAGATACCAATGCATGCACTGCTGTAAATGATGTTGATGCTTTCATGATTGATATTTTGATGAGTAACTACCTGATAATAGCCTTCAGACTGCCAGAGCAGCTCACAGACATCCAGGAATGCACCCCTTCCCTTCGTTATAAGAAGTAACACTCCCAAATTTTCCAGTAATGTCCAGCTCTGTTTCCCAGAATGATATGATAATAACTGAAACATGCATTAGCTCAGTCTCTGCTGTAATTCCCCAAGGATCACCTTGTACTACATGCTGAAGAGTTTGTACATCTTCATTTTGCTACCCAGTAAAGTACTCTTCAGCTTGAAACAGAGGAATTAATTTAAAAGTCAGTTACTTCCTTCTTCACATCATGTATATCTTATATATGTGATATATATTTTATAACTTATATAAGATACAAGTAATATGCATCTTTCATGGATACATCATGACTGAGACTGGTGATAGAAGCAAAGCATTCTCAGAGGAACTGCAACTATAAGATGCAATTCAGCAAGGAAAAGCCTCAATATACATGAAAAAAGTATACTGGAAGTAAACAATGTGCCACAAATACGAAGAAACCCTCATCACTGAAGAAAATTTCTACCAGTGATTTCAGCCATAGCACCTATTATATGAGGAAAAAAGCCTTCTCCCAGGAGAAATATTGAAATACATAAAAAACACAAGCAGGATTGTTGTTTGTACACACTCTGTGTGGGAGTCTTGTTCAGACAGGATATCTTTAATAACTTTATAGTCTAAGGGAAGAAAGTCTTTATGAAAAAGATTTTTGAGGGAAAATTTTTTGCAAGTAAGCCATACGCCTACCAGAAACCCACACACACAAGAACAAAGTAATTTATATATACAAAACCACTATTTTTCTGTGCTGAAGAAACATAAAATAAAAACATTTAATTCTTTTTCTTGTGTTTGTGATGGGTGGTGGTGGTGGGTTTAAGTGCAAAACTTTCCAGCTGTATAAAAGCAGAGGCATTGAGAAAATGGGACACAAGAAATTAATCAGCATTTTTAATCAAGTTTTGTCTTGTTCACATCCCACACTATACATCTTGTGTTTAGGGTGATGCACGATGGTGGCAATGGGAACAGAAGTACCCACACAGGTTTAAGAAAGCTAGATGACTTTTCTGCAGGATTTGACTTACAGTACTACAAGCAAAGTTTTCCATTAAATAGTTTTCTGTGTAGTATTTATGGGACTTTGTGTGAAGTTCCCAGCAACAAAATGGTGAACTACATGTTATTACAATTCTCTGAAGCTCAATCACTGAATCTTCTTAAAAAAACCTTTTTGTCAGTTTGCAGCAGTAGAGCCATAAAATTGGGGCAGAAAGTAGCCCAGATAATGACTCACCTCTTAATGATGTATTTGCACGGTATTGATAATAAAGATTCCTGCTGGCTCTGAATCATGTTGACATACCTCATGAGCACAGCTGAGGTTTGAGAAGCACAAGGGATCTTGCATCTGGGATAATAACCTCACGTCTTAATGAGGCTAATTAGCCATTAGCACTAAAGCTATTAGTTTCACTCTGCTGCTATCTCAGGTGCCAGTGTCATTTATGCCTAGTAGGGGAAGAGGTCAAAAAGGGGCACAGCTCCAGCAACCTAACGGACAAATCTGTGTTTCTTATCTAAGCATGCTTAGGACCTGACACTTGGCTCAGCAGGGTAGTAACATGGCATGGTGTATCCACACAGCTGAATACTCTTTATTCTTCCTCAAAACAAGGCTTAGTTTTTAATGCTTATTGGAAACAGAGCTTGACTGTGCTACCCTAAACGATGTTTGTGTGCTGTCCTGGAGAGGGCTAATTGCTAGGGACCAAAACTGTGCTAGGGTTTGGGCTAATGATAATCAATCCAGGGACTGTACTTGAGCCTGAGCTCTCCAATTTTCTATTTCCCTTATGCAGAGGCAGTCAAACTGATATATTTTTTTTTTTAATTCTGTTTTAAGGACTTAAATTTGTGTATATGCATATGCATGTTTATAAACGAGGACAGGGAATCCTGCAATCTGGTGCAATCACTGTGAGAAACCTCTCTCTCTTTAGTGCTCATTTCATATTTAGTACACAGCAATTTGTATGCGTGTGCACATGTGCTTATAGGTCACTGAGTCCCTACTCACTTTAAAGGATGGAGAATTCAGGCCAGTAAGTGCTTTTTTTTTTTTGTTTTGTTTTGTTCTCTCCTTTTTTATAGCGTACTTTGCTAAGAAAGAAGGCACCTCAGATATTTTGCTATGTGGTCCTGGTGCTGGGTAAGTGCACTTACAAATATTTCTTGCTCGGAAGTTTTCTCTGCCTCAATGCTTCTGTATTTGCTTGGTCATAAGAAACGAAAACGGACATTTCAGGCTTTCTTTGAATCCCAAAAGAGGAACAGAGCCAAAAAAAATAAATACAGTAAACAGAAAATTTGAATGTTCTTGCAGAATGAAGCACAGACCTGCAATCGGCTTATTCAGGTCACAAGAGAGACACCTTCCTCTCCGTAAAGTCTCACAAATGTTAAAATTCGGGGGAGGGGAAAGCCATGGATTTTGGAGGGCAGATTTGGGCCATGTGTGGGGGGGGCAGGTGATGAGGAAGTTTTCCTGGGTTGGTGGTCTACTCCAGCCTGTCTTCTTCCTTTTTTCCTAGGTTGTGGGTGCTGTTTTATCCATCCAGTTTTCCAGCCAATAGCACCTAAAGTAGAAAATTGGTTTGCAATCTAACAAAACACAGAGCTGGATAATAATCAGAACTCTCACATAAGCTGAAGTTTTCCTTGAAATCTGCATGGCTAAAAGAGCTCTATTTTTATTTTTACTTCTAGGACCTGCCCTTCAAACTATACATGCCAGTCAATTGGGCCAAATCCTGATTATGGTTTCACTAGTTTTGATACATTTGGCTGGGCTTTTCTTTCCTTATTCCGCCTGATGACCCAGGACTACTGGGAGCGTCTGTACCAGCAGGTACCAAATTTATGCATAATACAGAACTGCTCTTCCAGGGAGAGCAATAGCTGAAGAAGAAAATGTGTAGAGAGGACAAGAAACCTCAAAGAAAAGCAATAGCTGCAAATCATCCTGCCCGCATCCTCCCTTCTCCCTTCCAGTAAGATGTGGCTCCTTGAAAGGTGTTGCTGAAGTTCTTCCCAGCAACAGCCCTACCACCCTGCTGGTGTAGGGACTAGGAAAAAAAGAACTGTAAGGGTCCTGTATAGTCCTTCAAAACCAAAACAATACCTCCTCAGTTGTCCTCATGGGGTATATGATCAGCAATTCATAGGTAATAGTATAGGAAGAAGAAGAAAGGGGGGCAAGAAGGACCGAGGAAGGTGTATTTCCATTTAAGCTTCCTAAAACATTGTGTCTAGGAAGCTGAGTGCTTTTAAAGAATTCCAGAGACACATTGAGAACCTATTTGGTAATTTTTATCTCTGGGGTGTGTTGCTTACAGACCCTCAGAGCTTCTGGGAAGGTGTATATACTCTTCTTCATGCTGGTCATCTTTCTGGGCTCGTTTTATCTAGTCAACTTGATTCTGGCTGTAGTAACAATGGCATATGAAGACCAGAACAAGGCCACCATCGCTGAAACTGAGGCAAAGGAAAGGAAATTTCGGGAAGCCATGGAATTGTTACAGAAGGACCAGGAGGTACCCAAATTATCCCCTTGCAAGCATTAGTCTCAGTGCTCTGTTGTCGGTTACATGAGAAAAAGCATCACTCCTTGTATATGGGTGTATATAGTAGTCATTCACTGGAACAGGAGGAAGGGATAACTTATTGAAAGTAGTGATTCCTAGAGCTATGGGACCAATTCCTTGTTCAGCTGTATGCTTTTCCTGTGAAACAATGAATTTTGTTGTGGATAATGGACATTAAAGGCTGCTGTTACTGTAACAATAATAGTATTTTAAAACATGGAAAATGTAAAATTCCATCAGCCAGCAATTTCAAAAAGAAAATAGAAGTCTTTTTAAAAATTTTTCTTCTATTTTATCATTGTAGACTGCTGAGCAGAGAAATCTACAGTAATTTGGTTGATCAACTGCATTAAAAACTGAGCCAAAAGCCAGTTAGTGTTGAGTGAAAATTCTCTTGGTAGCTTAAATGGCTTAGAACCTTCTGGAACAAAACACTCCTGTGTTTTGAAAACATTGTCCTAAATTCAGTATGGGAAGGAAAGCCAGCCAGAGTGTGAACACAGTCCCAAGGATCCTCAATGAAAAGACAGAATTTTAATACTGTTCAAGCGTTTATTTAGGGAAAAGGATATATCCTGCACTATTATTTCCAAATGGAGTATTTTTATTGTAAGCAAATCTGCCATATGGAGTAATAGGAACTACAATGTGATTATTTTGCCCCTGGCAGGCCCAATACACACAATCATGTAACATAACACAAATTACAAATTGTTTAGTGTTCCATATGTTGGGGAAATTCTCTTCTCTTTCTTTTAGTGTTATCATATATTGGAAGATTTTTAACGAGTTTTGAGAAACACAAATTGTTAAGAGGAAATAATAAAGAGCACAAAAATGTTTTCTTGCTGCTTATATTCGAAGTACTTGGAAAAATATCATCTATGTTTTTATTTTATTTTAAGTCATTAGGTATTAAAGGAATTGATATCCTGTCAATTAGCTCCTTCGAAGCGCCTTCTCTGTCTCCCAAAGAAATCAAAGAAAGAAGCAATAGGATAAAGAGAAATAAATCCTTGGGGACAGAATATAATGAAGAACAAGTCCTGAAGTCACAACCCACAGACAGTCAACGAAAGTTGGTAATCTAATGTCTGAATCTGAGATCCTTACAGCTTTCCCAATTCTAATACTAAAATAAATTGCATGAAAGCACAAACCAAATCCCATTACAAACACTGATTGTTCTTAAGTCTTGAAAATAAAAAACCTTTTTGGATAAGGAAGAATTATATGTAAAAATTAATTTGAAAAGGAAATACTATGAACAAATGATTGAATTAAAGTTATAATAACAGCTAAAATACATTTTCCATGACACCGAGAAACAGAAAAAAGTGAATTACTATCAGAGCTCAACTACTGTGCCATAACCCTCTGTTAAAAAATTCTTACTTAAAATATAAATATAAAGCTTATCACAAAAATAACTGCTACAGCTGATCGGGTTTTATTATCTGCTTTTTAGAATATAAGTATAATCCTTTCTGAAAAATCTAAATCAAATAAGACTTTTGAACTTGCTATGTTAATAGAAAATGTTATGAAACTCTAGACAGGTATTGCTTCCCAAAATTTTCTCTATGCTATTATGCCATTCTCTCTTTATTCCTTTTTCCTGGGCTTTTAGTCTCTCCTTGGCCTCGTGTATGGCCCCAATGCAAATCAGGCGAAACGCAGACTTAGCCATGGGAGTGTGTTCAATTTCCAAATACCTGCTTTAGAAGTTGATTCCAGAACAAATTTTGGCAATGAAGAGACCCACACTGCTGGGGGACATGAAATTCAGCGTCGGTCACTGTCAGTGGCGCAGATGGGAAGACGCTCCAGTGTGCAAAGTCAAATGAGCCACAGCTCTCACCCCGCTACCCCAAACTGTGTGCAGAGCAGCAAGTGGGCAAATGCAGATGACTGTAACGGGGTGATTGCAGTGATGGGAGGAGGAAGCAGCAGGGTGCACAGTCTAGATCCAATGTCTTCTGAAGGAGCAATGCTTCCACCAGTTATGGAAGGCCCTAGAAAGGGTGATCTGGTAAGTAAAATATACTTTTTTAGATCAAAACTAGAGTTCATCGCTTCAACATTCCTGTCATAAATGCTATTTTTCTGCTATGTACAACATGTACTAACACAGGATCACAGAATTGTTGACTTTGGAAATGACCTCTAAGATGAAGTCCAACCATCAGCCCAACACCACCATGCATACTAAACTATGTCCTGTGCCACATCTACATGCTTTTTGACCACCTCCAGGGATGGTGGCTTGAATACTTCCCTGGGCAGCCTGTTCCAATGCTTCACTACTCTTTTGACAAAGAAATTTTTCATAATATCCAATCTAAACCTGATGCAACTTGAAGCCATTTCCTTTTATCCTATCACTTGTTACTTGGGAGAAGATATCGATACCCACCTCACTACAACCTCCTTTCAGGTAGTTGTAAAAAGCACTTAGGTCTCCCCTCAGCTTCCTCTTCCACAGGCTAAACAATCCCCGTTCCCTCAGCTGTTCCTTATAAGACCTGTTCACCAGACCCTTCACAGGTTCGTTGTCCTCCTCTCTACACATTCCAGCACCTCAAAGTCTGAACACAGGATTTTGGAGGCCCAAAATTGAACACAGGATTCAGGGTGTGGCCTCACCAGCACAAAGTACAGGGGGGTGATCACTTCCCTACTTCTGCTGGCCACAACATTTCTGATGCAAGCCAGGATGCTGTTGGCCTTCTTGGACACCTGGCTCATGTTCAGCTGTTGACCAGCATATATTTGAAGGTTCCTAGGGCTGGAATTACAAGTCACCGAAGAGCCCTTTTATACCATGCTCTGTCCAGGCAGGTAATTTTGAGCAGTATCTCTAATTACTTTCCCCTTCATGCAGAAGCTTTGTCTGCAAGTTCCCTAAGTGGGTAGAGAAGATTTTCTACCAGTTTATTCCTCATGTCTACTTTTCCATTAGTTTTGGGAATGTTTCCTGGGCCTATTTCCTCTCAGACACTTATTTGCAAGGTTTGTGCTTGCCTTGTTGATATTACACGCTTTCAGGATCCATCTACTGCAGCATTATTACCGAAGAATAGGACCCTTGTTCTCAACATCTATTATAGCTTGTAAAAAGCTCCATTTATTTGGCTGCTTGTCATTATTCCTATTAACTTTCATAGTTACCCATCATCACAGGCTACTTCATTTTATTCCTGTGGTATCTCCCTAATCATGTTTACTTCTTTAAGCAGCCAGCTGTAAATGATGAGAGCAGCATGATGCATTTGCCTCCTCATCTGTCAGTGGACTACTTTAACGAGGCACTTCAGAGACAAAGGGCAGCAAGTGCAGTCAGCATAATTACCAGTGTCTTGGAGGGTAAGTGGTTCCTCATTATGCTTATTTCATTCCTAAGGAAATGCCTGCATGAAAGACCAAAATGTCAATACATTTCTTAAAGGTTAACAGAGAATTGTAGGTGTGTAGTTTAGAATTTCATTGTTAATTTGGCTCCTTTTTGAAAAAAGAGGCATTATCACATACTAGAACGCATCTTTTGCCTGGTGTTAGGTCTTGTTTTGTAGGACAGACTGCAAAAGAGATTGGAGGGGAGTGGGTGGAAGGAGTTTCTGTAATATCTGAGGTGCAGGATGAGGATACTGTTTCCTCTTCCTGACCCTGCAACTTGTTATATGTCACTGGCAGAAACATAGGTATGCAGAATCCAATAACCAGATTATGTAAGCAAAATCAGTTGTGGCAATTGCTAGGTTTTGATACTAACTCACTATTTTAGTCCTTTTACTTACCTCTCCATGTGAATTATTTTTTTTGAGGTTTTATCAGAGACAATTGTTTCGATGACTTAGTTTTGTTGCAGATCTTACTAAGAAATGTCAGCCTAAATGGTTCAGGATAAGGAAGTCTTGTTTTGTCCCTGCTCAGGAGCTCTGTCAGCAGTTCTTGGACCATAAGCATGGGATTTAGCAGGGGAATAGTGGCAATGAGGACCCTTTTAATTTTTTTCAGTTCTTCTTGGGAGAATCACAGTTGCAACACATCCAGTGGAGCCTTGCTTTGCAGTGTAATTCACCAAGATCTGGCTTTTATTGCACATTGTAGCTCTGAAAACAGGCATCAGAAAGGGGGAAAGCAGGAGTCTTTGCTGGAACCTGAACACCAGCAATGCTGGATTCACCCTGTGTACATAAAGACAAAGCCATTTGATCTGGAAGAAGAGAGGACAAGAGGTAGACCTAGAGTGGGGTTGAGTCAAGGTGGTCACACTGGAATAAGTGATGTGGGGTAAAATCTGAGAGTTGACCCTGGAGAGGAAATGAAAACTAAACAGTGGGAAGAAATAACGGCAGATCCAACTAAGAAAAGGATAACAGTCAGATGCAGCTCATCTGATCTCAAAAAAAAAATTCAGGTCCCTGAAAACCAGATTGCTAATAATTCCTGCTATGTTTCTACCTGGCTTTAAGTAAGCTCCAATTAGTCAATGCATTTGCACAGTGTTTCAGCAGGGCAACAAATATTTTGGAGGACTCATTAATATTGATAGTGAAGAAAGAAAGGCTATGAGATTTATATTTGACCAACAGGACGTAAATAACAAAGTCAGAACTGCTTCTGTCTCGTGGAAAATGGAGAGTGGTGGAAATTTGTATCAGCTGTGAAACGGTAGGTGTGACCTTTCCAGTAGAAGAGGCCTAAGGCCAAATTTCAGGCACTGTAGTTTGGATTTGCCTCACCTACAATCATTGTGCGTGACTGTGGCTGTCATTGACTTTCTAGACTCCCTTGAAGGTCAAAGGAGACAAAAAAGATGTTGAATATGATACAGGCAGTGTCTTAGACATCTACCTAAGGCACTTTTTACTTTATCCTTAGCTGCTATATTCACCTAGAAGAGTGGGGGAGACTGCAATGTGGCCTCTGCATTGTAAAACATCTGTATTCAGTCACATTATTGTAATACAAGTCTGAGTCGACGACAAACAAAGCCTGATCCAAAGGCTTTTGAAGTATGAATGAATTTTGAATCTAATTTGCTCTGAGTTTTGCCTTCATGTTTATTTGCTGGTGTGGTGACAAACAACACGAATGGTACAAACTACAGGGAGGTTCTGGGACTCAGTGTGAGATGTGAGGTTTCATTTTTCTTCTCCAGTTTTGGATGCTTGAAGTTGTTACTTCACCATCTTGCTCAACAATAACTATTTAATTATAGTGGTGTTTTCTTTTGAATTTAGAACTTGAAGAATCTCAGCGGAAATGCCCACCGTGCCTGAAGGATTTTGCTTTCAAGTATCTAATTTGGGACTGTTGTCCACTTTGGTTGAGAATCAAGAAAAAAGTGGCTGCTTTCATAAAGGATCCTTTTATTGATCTCACCATCACTGTTTGCATTGTGATAAACACTTTGTTCATGGCACTGGAGCATAATAACATGACAGATAATTTTAAACTCATGCTTAATGTAGGCAACTTGGTAAGTAAGTTCTCAGCTATGTGACATTTTATACCAAGGAGTGATTGATAGGTGTTTTCACTTGAGACGTAAAGAGGAACTGTAAAAATCAAAGATCAGCAAATTCTGCATTTATAAACTCTAGAGTTCTAATAGAGACAATTCCCAGATTTTACTGATACACTTTTAGCAAACGCCTTAGAAGGCAGAAAGGAATTTGTTTTAACTGAAAGTGCATCAGAAACTCATAAAAATGAGTTTTGTTGACCTTTCCATGAATGAAATTTGTGGGAAAAAGAACTAAGGACAAATTAATGGCTACTTTTAGGCTCATGTTAGTGTTTCTTTGTTACAGGTTTTTACAGGAATCTTCACTGCAGAAATGATCTTAAAAATAATTGCTCTAGATCCCTATTATTATTTTCAGCAGCCTTGGAATATTTTTGACAGTGTAATTGTCACATTGAGTTTGATTGAATTGAGTTTACCCAAACACAAAGGCAAGAAAGAAAGGCGAAAAGGAGGAACCCTGTCAGTTTTACGATCCTTCAGACTGGTAATGCCATTATTTTCTTTTTGTATTTATTTTTTCTCCTAGCTCTTTTTAATGTTAGAGTCAGTGTTCAATAACATATTTTTTGAATATGCTAAGAAATATTTCAAATAAAAAAATAATCCAGGTTAGACATGTTAGAGAACTGGTGTGAAAAATAATAATAATTAAAAAAATAGCACAGGAAACTTGGGGAAAAAAAGTGTCAGAGTACAAATACAGAAAAAACAGTATTTACAAATAGACGTGAAATGATGTTAAAATATTCATGTCTTGTATGGTGGCAATCTGGTGAAGTTCCCACTGACTGGAAAAGGGGAAATACAACTCCCATTTTAAAAATGGAATTCAGGAAGACTCTGAGAACTACAGGCTGGTCAGTCTCACCTCTGTGTCTGGAAAGATCATGGAGCAGATCCACATGGAAAATAGGGAGGTGACTGGTTACAGCCGACATGGTTTCAGTAAGAACAAATCATGCCTAACAAATTTGGTGGCCTTCTACAATGGGGCTACAGCATTGGTGGATAAGGGAACAGTAACCAACATCATCTACCTGGACTCATGCAAAGCATTTGACACTGTCCTGTACAGCATTCTTGTCTCTAAAATGGAGAGGCATGGGTTTAAAGGATGGACCACCTGGTGGATAAGGAATTGGCTGGAGGGTTGCACTGAAAGAGTTGTGGTCAACAGCTCAATGTCCAAATGGAGATTAGTGACAAGTGGCATTCCTCAGGGGTCAATGTTGTTTAATATCTATTGCACACATGGACGATGGGATTGACTGCACCATCAGTAATGTTGCTGATGACACCAAGCTGAGTGGTACAGTCAATACGTGGGAAGGAAGAGATGTCATCCAGAAGAACCTTGACATCCTTGAAAGGTGGGCATGTGCGAGCCACCTGAAGGCCAAATGCAAGATCCTGCACCTGATTTGGGGCAATCCCAAGCACAAATACAGGCTGTGCAAAGAATGAATTGAGAAGGACTTCAGTGTGCTGGCGTATAAGAAGCTCAACGTGAGCTGGCAGTGGGCACTTGCAGCCCAGAAAACCAATTGTATCCCGGGCTGCATCAGAAGTGTGACTAGCAGGGTGAGGAAGGTGACTTGATGCTTGTGAGACCTCACCTGGAGTACTGGGTTCAGTTCTGGAGTCCTCAGCACAGGAAGGGCATGGATCTACTGGAGCAAGTCCAGAGGAGGCCACAAAGACGATCCAAGGGCTGGAGCATCTCCCAGACGAGGACAGGATGAGCGAGTTGGTCTTGTTTAGCCTAGAGAAGAGGAGGCTCCAGGGAGATCTTATAGCAGCCTTTCAGTCCCTTCTGACCTAAACTACTCTATGATTTTATGATTTAGGTTGCTTTACCAAAAGATAGACTACTTTTATAGTAGTATAGCAGTCAGTCTCAGCTTTGGTCCTTGTGTTGTGTTTAAGTTAGGCACCATAACCTACATCCGTTGCATTCCATGGATACCCGTCTGTGTGGGCCAAATACTTACCAGGGACACAAGAGAGTCTGCTCTTTTATGAGGCAGTTAGTTTATGTTCTCAGAATTGCCCAGTTAAAAACCAAATCTATAAGTACTTTTAAAAATATTACTGATGTCATAATGACACAAACATCGCAGGAGTAATTCAGAATAACTGTAAAATATTTTATTGCAGAATTTGAACAGTGCAAAGACGAATTATCCCTATCGATGCCTAACACTATGTTTTATGTTTCCACACAGCTGAGAGTCTTCAAACTGGCAAAGTCCTGGCCAACTTTAAACACACTAATTAAAATAATTGGTAACTCTCTGGGAGCACTGAGTAATCTGACCCTTGTCCTGGCAATTATAATTTTCATTTTTGCTATAGTAGGAGTGCAACTTTTTGGGAGAAGCTATGCAGACAACAGCCATAAATTAAACACAAATGGCAAGCCACGCTGGCACATGATGGACTTTTTCCACTCATTCCTTGTCATTTTCCGAATTCTGTGTGGAGAATGGATTGAGACCATGTGGGACTGCATGGTGGTTGCTGAAAAACCGTTGTGCCTTCTTGTCTTTCTGCTGGTCATGGTAATAGGGAATTTAGTGGTGAGTTTAAGTATTTTCTTCTCTTCCATCTGTCTATGGTTGAATCTACTTGATTGCCTTTTTGTCAAAAAAAAGGTAGTTTCCCTAAAGACAGGTGGAAAAGTTACCAGTACGTGTTATAGTCTGCAAAAATGTCTTTTGCCTTTCACTTTGAGCTGCTGTCTGTATTTGGTGTGCTTTGCACACAGAATCACTTGACCTTTTCATGTGATGTAATGAGGAATGTCTTTGCAGTAAATATAATATAGGCAACAATAGTTTTTTATGTCTTGAGATTTGGATGTAAATAATCAGTAAGGTTTATGCTTACCTGCTGGAATTAATGGAGCTAAGTGCTTAAATCCCTCCGTATATCAAATTTTTTATTAAGATCTCATGCAAGTACTGAATTCCTTATCAGCAAATGGCAGAATCTGCACTTCTATCACAGAAATAAGGATTTTATTTAATCATTTCTAATTATGTTTACACTCAAGAGCCAGACCCTGCTATGGCATATCCTACACAACCTCACTCACCTGTGCCAGTGACAGGCTGCCTTCCTGGTCATGTTCTGTCCTTTCTTAATGCCCAAATCATAAAAATCTTATTTTTAGTGGCTTTGTTTCCTATGTCATTTTCAGTATTGTTAATATACCAATTTCAATTTAAGAAACCACTGAAAAGAACTGAGTTTAGGCAGTTTCTCTATGGGAAATTTCTATTCTGTGGCTGAATCCCAAATCCTTGTGTTTAAAGCCCTTCCTGTTCTACAACGCGGTGGCTAATTTTAGTGAGGAAATGCTGTGAGCGATATTCATATTGCATAATGTCAACTGTCAAACAATTAAGTGCTCAGCCTACGCTCCCTATTTAGGCTTTCTTATTATCAAAAGAAACAGAGGTATAGAAGAGTGGGATTTATTCCAACCTAAGGTCAATAACTAAGATAGATAGGAGTAACTGGTCTACAGAGCTGATGTTCTTCACTGACTGTGGTCCCTGGATGGCTCATGGGTGTTGTCTGCTCTGTTCTGACATGACAAAACTGAAGATACATAAATCCCTTCCCAAACTGAAACACTAGGGAAAAAAACTAAATTCTCTTATTCCCTTAAAAAAGAGATATTTATGAATTTTTCTATTGAAATATGTTCAAAAGCAGGGAAGAAACATCACCTAGAGCTTCTCTTGAGTTTGATTTTTTGACAGTGTTTCATATTTGATGGAATTTCTGGGCTTAAATATGGTCTCACACTGGATTTTTGGAAGTAGCTCCACTGAGGTCTGATTTAATTCTAGTTTGAAGAAGGAAGAGATATTATTAAACCAACTATCTATGACCATGGTCTTTGTCACTACTATAACCTTTGAAATGTTGTTTTTGCCAAATAATGCATTTGACATGCACAGATCTGTTTCAGCTACTATTTTAAATATTTTTTTCCGGGGAAGAAGTCATGGGAACACTGGACTTGCTGAGAGAGAAGTTTACTTCATCACTTGTAATGTGATCAATCATAGTAATTCCATTATTACCTTGTACTGGTTTGCTCAGGAAGAATGAACTTTGAAAGTATTTATGTTCAAAGTTAGAATTTAGATTTCTGAATGCTACTCTCCTGGCTTTTAATTTTATTACTATTTCAATAACTTTCAGGTTCTCAACCTTTTCATTGCGCTGCTGCTGAATTCCTTCAGTACTGACTGTCTCCAGACAGCAGAGGATGACAGAGAGTTGAACAATCTTCGGATTGCCTTTGCTCGCATTCACAAGGGATTTCACTTTGTGAAGCGTGTTACCTGGGATACTTTTTGTGGAAAGCTCAGGCATATAAAGAAAGCACACAGGAAGAAAGTCAAATTGACTGCGCAGAATCCACTTGGGTTCAAGAATGAAGAAATAAAAAATTGTAAAGAGAATTACAATAATGAATGGGTTGAGAAAAATGGGGACAAATGCCCAGGACTTGAAGATTTTATTACCAATCCCAATGTATTTGTTTGTGTCCCTATTGCTGAGGCAGAAAATACAAGTGAAGGTTTTGAAGATGATAAGACGAGCACAATTACAGACACAGACTACAGCGAACAGGTAATAAATTTCTTCATTTTCTTTGGAAGAGCAGGGTGGATATATATACAGAAAAGGATGCATGAATAGTAGAAGACTTTCTCTAACACAACAAGGTAGCATATGGTGTTATCAAATTTTGAACTAGAACCAAACATACAAAGGTTTAGAGTGAGAGTAAGTTATCACTTGGAGCCTTTTAAAAATCAAGAGCCTTTCACATGCTTAAAAGAAAGACTATAAATTGTTGGGTTCGTTGCAGGAACTCCTGGCTTACATAGATAGACTGACCATAGATAACAGTGGCATTCACTTGTGAACTTGGAATTTATTATGTAAAAAATTATGTAAATAATGCAATTATTTTGGCATTACCTTCAGGAGAGATAAGAAAAATTTATTTTCTGCTTAAAGAACATTATTAAAGACTCATAAGCATGGACCAGAGCTATAAATTCACATTTATATTTGCCTTTGTTTTGTGTAGTATATAGTGATTATTAGAACAAAGTAGGGGCAGCTCTATTAAGGTCATGTTTCTCATATGACAGCATAAATTATCCTTTTTCATTGTTTTCTCTGAATTTTTCACTTCTATTTTAACCACAGAAGATGGCCATTTTGGTCTCAAGATCCCCCATCTAAAGTTTCTGTCTTAATTCTTATGCAAAAATTCTCACTCAACTTTTGACTGCTTCACTGAAATACTAATTCTGTATTTTGCTGCAAGCCCGTTGGGAAAATTTTCCCTTTCTCTATCCTTAGGTAAAACCAGAGACTCAAAATGTTTGTATCTTATGAATTTTGGTTTTAGATTCTCACTTTAAATGGAATGTATATTGTATTTTTCTTTCCCTTCCAACTTGCCCACCCCCTAAAATGGGAAAAGAGAAATCCCTTCTCATCCTCGTATTATTTTCAGGATGAAAATCACCTGAGACAAAGGGGAGAAAGATGGAAAAAATCAGGCAGCTGGAGCAAAGGATCAGGATTTTCCTCTGAAGAATTCAGTGTGCTTTACCTAGGAAAGGATAGGAAGGCTGAACCATCATCAACAGAACAAAAAGAGGTAACTTTTTTTTCTATGGCATTGACTTTCTAATGACGATGAAGCTCAGATATATTTGTCTTCAAGGATTTACTGGAGTGGAATGAAGTGACAACAGCATCTCTGAAGTTGCAGTAGTCAGTCTGGCCAGTTAATGATGGAGCCAAAATTATGTTAATGAAATGGAAGTTGTGCCATGTTTCTAGGTATTGATTTTTAAGGAAAAAAAATATGTATAGTAAAGAGGCTGTTTTAAAATGGAGAAACTACAAAATAGCTTGATTCAAATAAATAATTTATAAAGTTTTTTCTGCACCTTTCCATGTACTGAAATATGAGTCCACAAAAAAGGTTGAGGAGGAAAAAAAAGGCATTCCAAGTAAAAGTAGGAAATTCCAGCAAGCCTGCCTGTGTCCTAATTATCTGTTTCAAGAAATATAATACTTTAAAGAAGTTTCTCCCTTTTACATTTAAGATGATAGTTATTAACTGAAAGTATTTTTA
This sequence comes from Dromococcyx pavoninus, assembly GCA_033558185.1. Taxonomy (NCBI): domain Eukaryota; kingdom Metazoa; phylum Chordata; class Aves; order Cuculiformes; family Neomorphidae; genus Dromococcyx; species Dromococcyx pavoninus. The sequence continues at coordinate 101,637 of JAUMJL010000313.1, forward strand.
GAAGAATTTTGAATAAAGAATACATTAAAAAAAGTAAAAAAAGTCTATGCAAGCATAAAAGACAAAAAGCAGAGAGTAAGTAATCTGTAATAAACTGCTGACTCATCCTACATTACATATGATGGAATAGAATAGCGAAAAGCTTAGTATCTGGGGAATATATGATAAGATTTCAGTTTCTGCTTCATAAATTCTCTAATGGATATTTCAGTTCCTGATACAATACCACATAAACACATCTAGTTTTCCTGCTTGAATGTATTTTCCTATTATTTCATTATTTTAACCCAAGCAGGTCATCCCACTTTGAGGACTATATATACTGATAAGCAACTTAAAAGCTCTTCAATTTACCAGCTTATTAGTCAGTTAAGTCTGGTTCTTGTAAATAGATGTTGTGATTAGATAGATTTGGCCTCTCTTTGAATGCTCCTATTAGTAATTCTGAGCTCTCATACTTTTAAAATCACAAAGTTCATTTCATTATCTACTAGATATTTTACTAAATAGCTAAGTTTTAATTTTGAATGTTATTTGTTGATGGGTGAATTTATTCATTTGGAACTGAATGTAGAAATACTCAATACCTGATCTTATCTTGCTCGGTAGTTTGACAGTGTCAGCTCTTCTGAAGGCAGCACTGTGGATCTGACAAACCCTGAAGACCTTCTGAGACAGATTCCAGAGCTTGCTGAAGACTTCAAGACTCCAGAAAAATGTTTTCCAGAAGGTGAGGCTCTCGAGGTTTCTCTGCTGGGAAGTGAGAAGAGTCAAAATCAGACTTGTTTCTCTAGTGATGCTGAGCCAATAGGGTGAAATTTTTTTTTGAGTTATAGTTAATGGAAATCTGATAAATAGTCCAAATCCATCTGTCTGTCTAGTCAACAGAGAGATTGTGGCACCTCAAGAATAACCCTCTTTTCCTTTAAAGCCAATTGCTTCTGAGGCATGAGCAATAGTACAGACCCGATTCCAAAAAGTAAGATTAGTATAGTGAAGTGAGATGAGATTCCTTTATTGGACAGCATCAAAGTTACTTTTGTAGTTTAGCATGAGAAATGTTTGTGAAGAGATCCAGCAGCTACTGGAACAAGATGCTTGGCACATCAGATTTGTTAATACCTTGCAACAGTACAGATGTTTATCCCTTGAAAAAATTTCATGAGCAATCTCTGTAAGTAACAAAAAAAAGGAGTGCAGTAAGCAAAGAGAAGCTGTTTGGAGGAGGTTGAATTTCTATAGGGGGATAATCTGGAAATCCCTTCTCGAATCATCATACAACATCTAGCTTTACAAGCTCTTATGGGACGTGTTGAGCAGTTCTACAAATTCTTCCTACCTTAACACGTGTAACAACACGTGGTTTTCTCAAGAAATAGCTCTTGAGAGCATTCATTTCATGCATTCATTGCTTTCTCTCGCTTTCAGGTTGTGTTCGATACTTCCATTGCTACATGGGTAGTGCCATAAAGTCTGGAGGAGAAACATGGTGGAATCTTAGAAAAACTTGCTATCAGATCGTTGAACACTCCTGGTTTGAATCCTTTATCATATTCATGATTCTTTTGAGCAGCGGAGCCCTGGTTAGTGTAGCACAATTTAATGTATTTATTTAGAACCATTTTTTAGTTTTTTTGCACCCAGATAAGTTGTTTTTAGCTGCAAACACAGGAAGTATCTTTGAACTCATTGGGAGAAGAAAAAATTATCCATATAGCAGTCATTTATTCACTATTGCAATTACTGCAAATTTATTATACATAATATTACAACTTATGAGAGAGAGTGAGCAATACTAAAATTATAACTCTCAGAAGCTGTTTCTATTCTAGCTGTATACTGGATCTTTCTGTCTTTCTCTGGAAGTTATTTCACAGTTGTGAATTTTTTTTATATCATTAAAATAGATATATTGTTCTTCATACTTGAAAAAATAGTACTTGGTTCTCTTTAAAGTATTTTCTTAGAAATTAATTTCAAGAAGTTTATATTTTCCTCCTAAGTTCCCAGTGCACCTGATGCATGTGCCCACGGGGGGGTGTTAGATAGACAAAAAGGAAGAGAAGAGACAGGGAGAATGACAAGTTTATCAGCTGACAAAGATTTGAGTAAAAGATGTGGTTTAGATCTGTGTAAAACACTCAATGACAAAGATGTCTTAGTGATGCAAGACTTCTATTTTATAAAGCTCACCTCTGACTTTTGCCATTTATCTATGTATCTTGATTCAGGCATTTGAAGACATCCATATAAATGAGAGAAAAACCATTAAAAATATCTTGGCATTTCTTGACAAACTGTTCACTTTCATCTTTGTTCTGGAGATGCTCCTGAAATGGGTGGCTTACGGCTTCAAGAAGTATTTCACCAATGCCTGGTGCTGGCTGGACTTCCTCATCGTAGATGTAAGTTCTGCCTTTGGCATTTCTATCTGGGTCCTGACACAGGATGTAGTAGCAGAATCACTGATTATTCTGGATGCAAATCTAAGACAGTTCTCTTACCTCATTTAAAGATGGTTGGAGGATATTCCACTCTGGCCACTGAAAATACGGGGAGATTTGCTGCTGTTTTTAAAGCAGGAATAAAGGAAATGGATGCCAGGACATTGCTAATACTTCCTTTTCTCTTCCCATTCAGGTCTCTTTAATAAACCTCTTAGGAAGTTCATTTGGCCCAATGAAATCTCTTCGGACTCTCCGAGCTCTGAGACCCTTAAGAGCATTGTCACGATTTGAGGGGATGAGGGTAAGACTGAATACAAACTGAAGCCTGTCTGTACTTATAAGCACTTAACAGCTTTGTAACTCATGTCTGTGTCTTTATGAAGTTCACACATCTACGCCAAGTTCAGCTTAGGACCTATAAAATTAATTTTTAAAAGGCATTTTTGCTGTGCTCCTCTGAAATTGTTTCCCTGTTTTAGTCTCTCCTCAAGTGATTGATCCTAGTGCCATTGAAACTAAAACTAGATCAGGCAGAACTTTGTTCCATTGCTGCTCAGTCTTTCTTGTGTTCCTGTCTTACTGAAATAAGTAAAAATAAAACAGAATAAGAACTATGAGTGCAGTTTTTCATTTTTGAAGTCTAGAAGGAAAGCTAATTCAGAGGAATTGCCTCCTTTCTGGACTTATTTACAAAAACTTTAGACTATTAAGAGGTACTTTGCTCAAACTATTGTTCTAAGTAGACTTATGCTTTCAAAAAGCCAGTAGTGTTTGTCTGTAAAACATTTGCTGCCTAAGGAGCACCTGGAACAATGTGAAGCTGCTGGATATTAACTAAATTTACTCACAAATCTACCATTGTGCAAATGCAGAGAAAGATTCCCTTAACCATATGCAAAACATCCATACACAGCAATGTGAAGGAGCGTGACAAACACAGAGGTATCTGAGGAAAAGACTGGTCTGTGGAATATACTCTGGCATGTGAAAATGGATGATAGAAATGCATATGGCATCACTGCCAAACCTTTACACAGGAATGCAGCCTCAGTGCCACTGAGATATTGATTGGTTCTGGCTATATTCTGAAAGTAAGACTGAAAGCTCTCTGACTGCAAACTTGCCACTGTGAAGGCAGAAAGGAATTGCATTAAATTAATTAACAGGATGTATCAAACTTTCCACGTCTGGAGTCAATTTTGAAATAGGTGCCATAGAATCAGAATCATTCAGGTTGGAAAAGATCTTTAAGACCATCAAGTCCAATCGTAAACCTCACACTGCCAAGTCCATCACTAAATCACATCCCTAAGCACCACATCTACGTGTTTTTAAATAACTCCAGAGATGGTAACTCCACCGCTGCCCTGGACATTCTGTTCCAGTGCTTAACAACCCTTTTGGTGACATAATCATACTTTCAGTCTTGCTATGCAGAATGTATGTGACATTGTCTCCAAAAACCTTCACAAAGCCTTTTTTTCATATTCCTTCTTTGCTCACTTCACTGCCTTCACTGTGAAACTCAAAGATACATTCTCATAACTTCCTTACACTGATCTGTTATGTCTTAGCATGCATTTAAAACCTACTTGGACATTTTCTGTGATTATACAACATCTAGCACAGAAAAAGCACTTAATTTGTGAGTGTAGACCTCAAACACAATCCTAATCCACTAAAAATAATAGATCTAGCAAAATATTTATGAAGAGTTATTACTGGTTCTTTCAAAATCTTTCTGTAATCTTTGTAATATCAGTAATACAGTCCTCTGAATGAATGAATACTTCAGAAATTATATGTTATAGAAGCTTAAAACAAACAAACAAAACATCCCCCACTCCAAACTCAAAAGAAATTAATCTAAAGAGGATGGACTCACAGAGTAGTATTCTTATGTGGTAGAGGCTCACAGAAGCCTAAAAGTTTCAACTATTCCTTGAAAGCCTTGAAGGCATTAGGAACCTCCAAATCCTTGTTCAAGGTACCCATAGCAGCTGTGACTATTCTTTACATGGAAACATGATACTTCTCTTTGGTGAGATGACTAAACTGCTCATTGCACTCTCCATTTAAGCTTATTTTTCCTCTCCCATTTCATCCAAGGTGGTGGTCAATGCCCTCCTGGGAGCTATCCCTTCCATCATGAATGTTCTGCTCGTTTGCCTCATCTTCTGGCTCATCTTCAGCATCATGGGAGTGAACCTGTTTGCTGGGAAATTTGGGAAGTGTGTCAATCTGACAGAAGAAGACTCAGAACTAAATAGCTCAATTAATGACATAATGGACTGTAAAATGTATAATACCACAGGAAAAATATTCTGGGTCAATGTTAAAGTCAACTTTGATAATGTTGGCTCTGGCTATTTGGCTCTTCTTCAGGTGGTAAGTGCTGCTTGCCATCACTAGCCAGCACCACATCAGATGGGCTTGACTGCCTATCAAATCCTAACTCATCTCTGTGGGTGATGGAAAACAGTGGTATCATACAGCCTGCTCTTCCCTTGTAGCTGGCTGTTCAAACACCAGTGCACACACAAATGGAAACAGGGGCACAAATTAGATCCCACTGTGATCTTCCAAGTCATAAATTAAGCATCTGGTGGACAAATGCTGTTTCAGCGTCCAGAATGTTCATGAGATGGAGAGCTGGAGTCAATTTCAGCAGGAAATCTGGGGCAAATACTGACCTAATCTTCTGTAATACAGATGTTTTTATCAGCCATGAGTCTTTTAAGACCAAGGCAAGCAGATTATGCTAGTGAAGGTTTGCCCTGTCAACATCCTCGGACAACATGCTGTCCCACTCCATCAAGCTTTCACATCCTTGTAAGGCTGAGAATGCCACACATACAGCAGGTGCAGGTTTCCCTAAAGTCAGAACTTGACACTGCTTCTGTGTGGCCATACCAAAGGCTCCTGTCAGTGATATTCAGCTATTGCAAAAGATGTGAAGACTTTTACCCTGAAAGTTCAATGCATTTTCTGTGCTCTCTCATTCTAGGCAACATTTAAAGGCTGGATGGATATCATGTATGCTGCAGTAGATTCACGAGAGGTCAGTCACTATATTCAAGCTATATGTGTTAATGCTACTGCTTTCTACAAAAGCTTTATGATTTTCACATTTTTATATCTACTGTGTGTAATAAGTTTTTCCAGTAATTATTTTTATCACATGATATAATTACTTCATCTGTGAATGATTCCTAGTATCCTAATTTTTAGTAATGGGGACTGGGATTCAATGTCAGATCCACTGAACTAAATCCAATAACGTATACTGCAAGGTATCCACGCAATTTCATCTCCTAATGTCTTGTATAGTTAATAGAGATGTAATCAATATGCTCAGAGGGATCTAAGAAACTTTCCAGCTCACCCTGGATGCCTATATTATTCAGCTGAGCACCTCTTTATACCACATGAACTCTGCTAACAACAGATGTCCATCAGCTAGATAGAGGAGTTCAGAGTTCCCACTCACACGGAGGAACCTACCTTCACACATCTTTTATGAACCTCAAACTTGGATTAAACTTTAATGTTTTACAGTGACATAAAGTCTACTTCAAAACAGAAAAATAAAAGATGTGAGCTGTTGTGGATAAGTGACCATTTAAAACATATTGTCAGCCATCACTAGTACTATTTTACCTACTCGTTATATCGACAGTCTTATCAGAAGCATCATCCAATGTTATACAAAACAAAGTAGTATGTCCGTGGAGGTAAAGTATTTCCAATGAAGAGGCTACATTAATTAGACCATGACTTCAAAGGAAGCAAATTATTTTAAAAGTAACCATACAAAAAATGGGGGGAGGTTCTATCTGAAAAACTATTTTTCTTTTTCTGATTTTGTTTTTGTACATAATAGCCATAGAAGAAGCTTGTTGCTAAGAAGAAAAAAACCCAACATTTCTAGGGCAAGTTTTTTAATGGCAAGAGCTTGGAATTAGAATTCTAGATAGCTTGCTTGATTTTTGAAGTACCAAGCAATTTACAGCTCCTGTTCTTATTGCAAGAAGCTGAACTGATTCTTCTGAAAAGCTTGTGAAAATCACATCAAGAATATCCCATTCAGTAACTATTTCTATTTACTTTAATAGGGTCTCAATCAATTGCAAATGGTAGGATTTCAAGTCAGCTTTGAAAAGAAAAAAAACCAACAATCAGCTCTTGTGGGGAAAAAAAAAGAAATTTAAAATAAAAGTAAACTCATTCACCATTAGTCAAAGACTAAGTTTTGCTCTACAAAGTTTTCAGTGCAAATATATCAGTATGAATTAAATTATCCTGTTCTGCAATGATCCAATCAGAAATTACACAAACAATCATTGTAAAAGGAATTAAATTAATAAGTTGTCATAGTATTATAAAAACACTTTGTAGTGCTATTATTTTGAGCCATATTTTCTGGTTAGTTACCTCTAAAGTGTTGTGCTTGCTGTATGATTTAGTAAGGTTCATGTTTAATTTCAAAAGGGATAGCAGTCAGCATCTGAGCAATAACATCCCTAGGAAGTCTTAGAATTTTTATACACCTAGCAGTCACCACATGAATATTATTTTCTTCCACCATTTCATGCTCCTCCCTGAAGTATCATATAAATACGATATTTTGTGTTATGCACTATTGGTAGTTTTAAACTATACCAATTTTTTAAGAATTAGCAACAGGGCTTTAAATCTTAGTGCCTCCTGGAATCTATTTATGTGAAGATCCACAATACGAAGATTATTCTAAATTAAGGTCATATTTGTCATTTTTGGTGTTCTTTCTCATTTTTGCAGAAAAATGAGCAGCCGCAAATGGAGCACAGTCTATTTATGTATCTCTACTTTGTGATTTTCATCATCTTTGGATCTTTCTTTACCCTGAATCTCTTTGTTGGTGTTATAATTGACAACTTCAACCAACAGAAGAAAAAGATAAGTATACTGGTTCTGATCCCAAACACCTACTGTACCTCTTTAGAGAACAAGGTCCTTGCTATACATAGAATGGATGTTGAGGTGCTGGAGTGTGTCCAGAGAAGGGCAACGAAGCTGGTGAAGGGTCTGGAGAACAAATCTTTTGAGGAGCAGCTGAGGGAACTGGGGCTGTTTAGTGATGAGAAAAGGAGGCTGAGGGGAGACTTTATGGCTCTACAGCTAGTTGAAAGGAGGTCGTAGTGAGGTGATTATTGATCTCTTCTCACAAGTGACAGAATGAGAGAAAATGGCCTCAAGTTGCACCAGGGGAGGTTTAGATTGGATATTGGGAAAAATGTCTTCACTGAAAGACTGGTGAAGCGTTGAAACAGGCTGCCCAGGGAAGTGGAAGAGTCACCATCCCTGGAGGTGTTCAAAAAAATGTGTAGATGTGGAACTTAGAGGCATGGTTTAGAAGGCACCGTGGTGTTGGGCTGATGGCTAGATTGGTCTTTTCCAGTCTTACAATCCTATGAATCTAAAACATCTATTGGCATTGACAAGAGCATTAGTAATTAAGTTAGAAGTAATGCCCAGGTTGAGTATCTTCCTCCTTTCCGCCTATAACCTGAATACCCAGATCTTTCTCCACGTATCAAAGGCAAGGACATCTCTCCAGCCCCTTAAAATTCCTTTTTGGGAAATGAGCAAGACAGGAAACTTGTTATTTAGAAAGTGGTCTGGTACAGATTGTCTGAGAAGTATTTTGGATATTTGACAAGAACAGTATGTGGGAAAGCAGGCAAAGAGCTGTTCCTACCCAGATTTTCAGTAGGTCTTTTGTTTCCATGCTTCCTGAGCTAGCTGGGTTTGACCCCAGGACTTCTGCTCTGTGAATGTATGGTTTGTGCCACTTTGGTATTTTGGACACAGGTACAAATTATGAAAAGATCTAGTACCAGCAAGATGTGAAAAAGGAAGGCATGTTCCTTTCCCGCATCTTAGACCTTGTAAGTGTTATAGTGCTGCTTTCTCACCAAGTAACAGTGACATTTCCTGATATACTTAGGTGGGGAAGATATCTTTATGACGGAAGAACAGAAAAAATATTACAATGCGATGAAAAAGCTGGGATCCAAGAAACCTCAAAAACCCATTCCAAGGCCCCTGGTAAGACTGTTTGAATTCTTCAAAAGGAAAATGCACTGCAAAAGCGCGATTTAATTCCCTGAAAAGTGCATATTTTTATATATTGCATATGAATTATTTATAATACCTTTACATTGATACTCAGACAGTGCAATAAAGTCAATACCATACCAAAAGTTGCACTGAAAGATTTTACACATTAAATATTTATTAAGTTGTCTGCATAATTATTGTTGGGTTCTACATTCACCTTGGAACTGATTAAACTTTGGGATGATATTTTTAATGTCACTTTTATATTCAGCCTTTCTCAGATTTATCTGACTTCACTGTCTTGAGTGATTTTGCAACATAGAAATTGAAGCTGCTGGACACATACAGATGAATACTGCCTACTAATGTCAGATGATTTTTTTTTTCTTCTAGAACAGATACCAAGGGTTCCTTTTTGACATTGTAACGTGCCAGGCCTTTGATATCGTAATCATGATACTTATCTGCCTTAACATGATCACCCTGATGGTGGAGACCCATGAGCAAAGTGACACGAAGACTAACATCCTTAGCAAAATCAATATACTCTTCGTTGCCATCTTTACTGCAGAATGTGTACTGAAATTGGTGGCTCTGAGGCAGTACTATTTCTCAAATGCCTGGAACATATTTGATTTAGTTGTTGTGATTATGTCACTTATTGGTAAGTAAAATTGGTTTGGCAAATTCTTTACTAACTAAATTATTATTATTTTCACCAAAAAGAGTTAAAATTTATCTGCAAATGGATGTTGAAATGAAAATCATGAAGGAAAAACACTAAAATCCCACAATTATATTAAAATAATAAGTAAGATTTTTTAAAATTTATGCTATTTCTTGTAATGGAATTATTTTTTAAAAGAAGGGGAGTAGCTGTGTTATGTAAAATCTTTCATGATAGTTCTTTGATATTTGTTTTTTCCTAGTCTGAAAGACAGGATTAATAACCCATCATAGCAGCACTATATTATAGGATAATTCCTACTGCAGATTTAGTGTCAACTAAAAAATCTTCCAGTAGACAAATATTGTTAGGTTTTGTCGTCTGTGTTTGTAACAGAGAATTGAAATGTATAGGGGATATGAAGACAGGAACTAAATTATAGTTTATATAATTCAGTCTCTGGGAACTCGGTCACAGCTGATTGAAAATAAGGGTCCACACTGTGTAACAGGATAGAAACCAACAGAAATGTATTACCTTTTATTTGAAGGGATTGCAGCGGAATAATGGGGTAAAGAGCTCTTCTGCCAATTTGAGCTTTCTGCCTACTTAACTGTTCATAGGGTCAGTACTTCCCAAATAGAAGGCATTTAAGGGAAGAAAAATATTTTGTTTCTTTAGCATGACTTATGTTTGGAGTAAGAAAGATTCCAGTAAGAATATGGCTCTTCCTTGAGAGATGGAAATTCAGAAAAAAATATCCAAAACACCTAAACCTAGAAGAGCCAAACTTCTTCTAGTGCTACTGGATCTGTCATTTTTCATGCAAACTAAAGATAAAATAACATTCTTGTGTAGCCATGTCCCTGAAGGAACTAAAAGTCGTTTTATAGTGGCATGCAAAACTTCTGTGCTCGTTACTGGGTTTGCTTATCCATATCTTGATTGTATTATTTAAATGATGACCTTGATGTTGTTATATCTTGTTTTCTTAGTTCAGCTTTGTAGTGTCAGTATTTACAGTTAAATTTAGAAGGTAAATACTTAACCTGTACCTGCCAAAGGATTCATGCAACCAGGGTCAAAGAAAACCACCGTTCAATAAGTGTCAACTGATAAGGATTTGAAGTTGTGTACAGGAAGATGCTTGCTGTCCCTTGAGCGATGGGTACTATCTTCTGGTGGCTGAAGAACATAATTGTCGATTTCTACAGCTATTTTTTCAACTCTAACTTCTATTCAAGGTCGTTCTTCTGGAGTTTTAGTGCCCACACATCAGATATTTTTCAGTTTTACAGATATCATTTCATTTTACTTAGTAATTAAGCAGACATTTTGTATTCTAACCAGTTGTTATCCTTTCCATTTTAGCCTTGGTGCTTTCTAGCATCGGTAAAGCATTTGAACGTTTCTTACCACCTACACTCTTCAGAGTCATTCGCTTGGCTCGGATTGGACGGATACTGAGACTCATCCGGGCTGCCAAAGGAATTAGAACTCTGCTTTTTGCATTAATGATGTCCATACCTGCTCTATTTAACATTGGCCTCCTGCTTTTTCTGGTCATGTTCATTTACGCTATTTTCGGCATGGCTAACTTTGCCTATGTGAAAATGGAAGGTGGCATTGATGACATGTTCAACTTCCAAACCTTTGCTAACAGCATGCTCTGTCTCTTCCAAATCACCACATCAGCAGGCTGGGATGGTCTTCTCAGTCCTATTTTAAACACTGGACCACCGTACTGTGATCCAAACATAACTGGTACTATAGGTGAATGTGGAAAACCTGCTATAGGTATTATTTATTTTGTAAGTTATATCATTATATCATTTCTGATTGTTGTAAACATGTATATAGCTGTTATTCTGGAGAACTTCAATGCTGCTACTGAGGAAAGCACAGAGCCTTTGGGGGAAGATGACTTTGACATCTTTTATGAAATCTGGGAGAAGTTTGATCCTGAGGCAACTCAGTTTATAACTTTCTCTGCACTTTCAGACTTTGCAGATGCTCTGGCTGAGCCTTTGCGTGTACCAAAACCAAACAAAATTGAACTCATAGCAATGGACCTTCCTATGGTCAGTGGAGACAGGATCCACTGCTTGGATATCTTGTTCGCTTTTACCAAACGTGTGTTAGGCGATTCAGGGGAGATGGATATTCTTAAAGTACAAATGGAGGAGAAGTTCATGGCTGCCAATCCATCAAAAAAATCCTATGAGCCAATCTCCACTACTCTGAGACACAGACAAGAGGAAGCTTCTGCCACTGTTATCCAGCGTGCCTATAGGAATTATTTGTTTCTGCGCTCCATGAAACAGGCTTCTTACCTGTACCATCACAGAATGTGTAGTGGTGAAACTCTTGGAGGTGCTGCTCCAGAAAAAGAGGGACTTATTGCATCTATGATGGGTGAAAACTATGGTAGGAGTCCTGACAAGTCTGAAACTTTGTCCTCAGCATCCTTTCCTCCATCATACGACACTGCCACAAGAGCCAGTAGTGGCACTCTTGTGGTTGAGAATGGAGAAATTACAGGCAACCAACAATCTTCAGACACTGAATAGTTCATCAGTCACAATATTGTTAAAAACATTATAAAACTGTTTGCCTCCCAATTAAACAAAGTCTGTTGATCGTGATCAGTTAACCATAGCTAGGCATGATCACTTAACTGTGGTGGCTGCTAAATTGTAGTCTTTGACTCTGCTATATGCAACTTTGTTCAATATTTACATATGCAGAGACAAAAGCTGTGAAAGGTTTTGGATCTGTTTGATCAAGGGCATCCCACTGTAAAGCAGTTCCTACAGTACCTGAGTGCTGAGGAGTGTGCATAGCAGTGACAGATAACATCTGTTGACACTATCACTGCTGCAAGAAGCAGAGAAAAGCCCAAGCAGCAACAAATCTACTGGAGAACAGGAAAAGAATGCCAGTGTTAAGACAAATTGCAGAAGGAAAAGGAGGTAAAATTTACTTTAAGTCCATTCCTAACTCATACTTTCACTACAAACCTGTTAAGCAAATGGCTACTGAATTTTTTATTTCTTATTTTGTTATGTTTGGGGACTGATGTACCACAGACATAGCTGCTGCATGATCCACAGATATGTCACAACATAGACTTCTTCCAATGTGAACAATTTACAGAATAAGTCATGGCATGTATGCTATTGTAGTTGTGTTACTGCAGCTTAATGAAATAATAAATACAATTCTCTACTACAAAAGTTGCACTGAGCTGAGTAAAACCTTTCTTTACATTTTTGTCTGTAAAGATTATTTTTTTAACCCAGTTTCCTCTGGCAGTGAGGAGAAGGCAGCTGTGCTGTGTGTCTATCAGTCACTCCATAACAAATTGTGTTCACTACCTACTTTCCTCAAATTTCACAGAACAGTTAAGTTACATGTTCAGGTTCACCCTTGCCAATGTGGTAGAGAGACACAAACAAGCATTTCCACTGGGGAGAAATTGGCAGCATCGCTTTAGATGACATCAGAAGCCCAGCCTGTGGAGTGCCACATGGTCCCCATCTGAGCTGCCCTTGGCTGTGACAGTAAGAGTTATCCATGGCCACGGAGTGAGGCCTTGACTTAAGGTTGGTGTGTTGTGTTGCTGGCAGAAGCCTTTCCCCCTTCTGCCTGGCTTCCTCTGATGGGAGAAAGAGTTTTCTTTCTCCTGAAAAGATTAGAAGAAACCAAAGTACGAGTAACGTGGACAATAAGGAAATCTGGGTTGAAGAATTTGGGTGTGGGGTTAACGTAAGACTGAGGATGTAATCATAACACTATTTTTCGTGAAACTATGTGTGTATGTGGTCTCTCATGATCTCCACCACATTTTTCTTACAAAAGTCTTTATCTTTCTTCATGTCCTTACCAGTTTGGGCTTCTTCTCAGGAAAACACATGCCCAGACAATACTCAGTCTTTTGGCCTTTGTACATATACTTTGGAGATACTTTCAGCTGATGGACTTTGATGTCTAACGATTGTTGTGTTATGCCTTGTCATGCACTAGATGTAGTCATAAATTACCCTTGACATTTTAATTGCTTATTTAAACTCCAAACACTTTATATGCAAGTCAGAGTAAGATGCTTTTTATTTTTTAGTCACAAGGTTGTAGCTGTGTGGTCACTGTTGAGGTTGGCAGGTTTTGGCAGTGATTCTGGACAGAAAGAAAACTGAGTTTTGTGACTGATTGGGACCTCCTGCACCCTCCACTTGAAATCTGCAGCAACATGCCTACTCTCTTCAACATCCCTTCTCTGTAGTGGCAGTTATATGTCTTGCTATGTGTCACCTTCATCTTCTCCTCCTATTCATCTCTTCAGATTGTGAGCTTTTTGGACAGAAATTCTCAGTATGAATGGTAAATTACACCTTAGTAACAAGACTGTTTTCAGTTAATACTGACTGAACACTGATTGCAAATAAATAATATTTATAATAGCTTTTAATTTTGACTTCCTTTGTGGTATTCCCTTAGGTTCTCCTAGCCATCATGGCATCTTTAATTAGTTTTGACTAATACTCCTTCAAATTTTAAGACAGGTGCAGAGTGTATCTGCTTTATACCAGAGAATTCAACAGGACTGCGCCGTTCCTTCACACAAAAAACTAAAGCTAAAATTTAAAAATAATTAATAAAATAGAAGGGGTTTTGTTGGATAAAATGATTTTTAAAACACTTGCCCAGTTTGTGACACACAGCAGTTAAGGAGCTGACTACATAGCACTTGTGAGATGGAATTTCCCAGCTCCAGCCTGTTGTCTGTTTCCCATTACGTGCAGAGTCTATCAAGAACCAATAATGTCACATGCACCATTCTCATCACTTTGGCCATGCACTGAACAGTTGTCTCAGGAGATTATGTATTTAAACACATCCATGCCCAAAAGCAGTGCAACTCATCTTTGCCTGTTTGTGTGCCAGGAAAGGGTATTTTTAATTATAAGAATAGTTTATTTGCATTCTGCTACAAACAAGCGTCCCTGAAGCTGAGTCAGAGCTCCACCAGTGTTGGAGATTGGATGCAAAAGATCATTTTGAGCCCTAAGTGATTTGTATATTGGTACAAGAAAAGACAAGTACCCCCTACTGTAAATTTTGCCTTCTGAAGAAACCCTTCTGAGTAAAGGTGATATTGTTTTGGGAAGGCAAGCCTGTTGCCATTGTCTTTAATTCTTCTAGTTCTTTTCTGAACTCTTTTAATTTTGGATCCCAGTGATGTCCATACTAAAATCCTAGTTTCTTGGGATAGCTATGTATCTTATTTCCAGATGAACTGCTGTCCTTTTTGGTCACACTGAACAATGTTTTATGTGCTTGCTCTTCTTTAGCCACTATTCGGAGAGCATTGCACTAACAAACACCTTGATCTCTTCAACAGTTACCTCTTCCATAATCTATGTATCACTTACAAATTTTACCTCAAATTACTGTATTTTTAGAGAGGTTATTAATAGCAACAAAAATATGAGAGTTGAGAGCTCTTCCCTTTGACAGCCCATGAGGAACACCAGCTTCATAGCAACAGGTTTTTGTGTATTTCTTTGGTAGTGAAGCAGCACAACAAATATAGCAATGAAGGGCATGAGGATACCAGAATAACTGTATCTCTCAGTAGTGGGCTTGATTTCACTACTTAAAGCACACATTTTTCACAGGAAATCAAAGTAATGGAAAGGCCTGGAATACTTTCAAACCAGTCAAAAGAGTTTAAGGAGAGGAGGCAAAAGGACTATGGTGGAACTAACAAAAAAAGCTACTTTCTTCAAAAATCAGGGCCTATAGCATAAGCTCGACTGACCACTATTGAGACAATCATTCTTAATGGGACTATACCAATAATTTAGTCCAATATTTCTCAGTTCTTAGGCAAAAGTTCTTAGGGAACTGCATGGCATGAAAATGCTACAGCACTTTAAAGAAAAGAGAATTTTTTTCCTCCTATTTGCCAGATACCTTTGCAATTCAACAGCTGTGAATTAAAAATGGATTGAGTGCAGAAAAGCAACACTAGAATGAATAACAAACTATGTTATGAAAAGAGATTCGAGTTTAGTTTGTTCAGTCTAGAAATAACAGCTGAGAGGATGCATCATAACTGTCAGTAAATAAAGCAGGTGGCAAAATATGAGTGAGGGAGGAAAAGGTTTGAAAGACAAATAGAATAGTTAGGAAAACAATTACCTGGAAATTACAAATGGCTTCTGTCCTTCAGAGAATGAAGTTGTGAAACCGCTTTGCAGCAGAAGCAGAGGAGCCATTCTGACCAAAAGGTGAAAAGTCCCACTTTTCTTCAAGGGATTATATGCCACGGCATTTTCAAGGGGGTAGATGACCTGGCAAACCCCTTGGTTCCTGCTCAAAACTCTCCGAATTTCATAAAATTAAGACTGAGATCTGCAACAGGACAGTGAAACTTGTTGAATGCTTCCTCCTAGTGGTTTTAGAGCAAAATGACATATTGAAAGCGCAAAAAACCCACCAAAAATTGCTGGGGCTTCTATCTCAACTCTAGAGCTTGAAACACAAACGTACATTACTACCTTAGAAAGGAGCATTAGCAGAAAGCAGAGAACTTAGAAGGAGTGGGAGAAAGGGTTGTGTTAAAAGACAGTTACAATTTAAATGTCAGAAAAGGAAATGAGTGACAATTTCCAGCGCAAAAGAGAATTAGACTATGAATAGGAAGTTGAAATAGTAATAAATTACTCATTGGATATATAGCAAGAAGAAGAAAAAAGAGATGTGAGATTGACTGAAAATGGGGCAGAGATGAGGTTATGGATATCTTTAGGGTTCAAGATAATCTGTCTGTATGTAAGAGATAAAGATCAGGTAAACACTCTCCTTCATTATTGAAAAAACAATATTCAGTATGGAATTATATTTTTCTCAGATAACAAGAAATGTTTGAATGGAAAAGTGAGTACATTCACTGATAAACAGAGAAGGGAATTCTCTGCAATGGAGTCTGTGGCCAGAATAAACCCTTTTCAAAAATACTGTTGAGAACTGGCACATGAAACTGCAGATTTGTCAGTAAGGATTTTGTGAGAATCTATCAAATCTGCCAGGAAAGGTACCAGGAGGGAAAAAAAAAAATCCACAAACCCAACCTAAATTTAATACTTGTATTTGAAAAGTAGGTAACAAGCAATTCAAGCAATCAAAGACTTGGTAATCTTTTGAAGGGGAAATAATGAAAGGCTTGAAGAAAAGTGGAAAATTGAATAAAATAGATTTGAAATCTATTTGCTAAGAAAGAAGAATGTGATAGATCTCATCCACTGGTATTCCAATAAACAAAATGTAATAGCGCAGAGTGTAAAGTCCTCTACTGGGGGCCAAACGGGGGCATTTGGTACCAGGTGATGGAAACAACAGAGCACTGCAAAGACCTTGGTAAATTACAGAAATAGAATGATTGTGATGCATAATGTGATAGAATCATGAAACAGGTAAATGTGGTGAAAACCTGTCAGCTGAG
Organism: Dromococcyx pavoninus; assembly: GCA_033558185.1. Lineage (NCBI taxonomy): Eukaryota > Metazoa > Chordata > Aves > Cuculiformes > Neomorphidae > Dromococcyx > Dromococcyx pavoninus. The sequence continues at coordinate 118,360 of JAUMJL010000313.1, forward strand.
ACTTAGTTTGTGGAGTGCAGGATGTGCCAGTGCAATGGGAAAACACAGGTGAGGTTGCCTCTGCATCCATGCATGGATTGCTAAATGATGCTTAAGAGAGAGTCATATGAATCAAACAAGAAATAAAGGGCTTCGACCATAGATGGGGGATTAGAAAGACTTTAGAAAGAAGCCTGGAATCCTGGCTTGTTTAATCCTGCAAAATGAATTTGAGAGGAGAGACATGACTTTTTCTGAGAAGGGAATAAATGTTTGTGAGGGTTAAACCAGAGTACTGGGAAATGCTTGTTTTGACCAGAGCCTGCACCAACCAGCTGTCCTCCCAAGTGTACAGGAGAGATACAGCTTTGCTTTGGTGAGTTTTCCATTTGGAAGCTTTTTATGAACCCATGGCACACGGTAAGACTGGAAAACGCATCTAGAAAATTTATCTTTCATACCCTGTTGGTCTCAAAGCACAAGTTGCTTCAGGTTGGCAATATCCAATTGTCAAAAATGTGCTTACTTATCTCATCCAGTTGACTGAGATTGTCCCTAACTGACCATTGCTGGGATAGCAAAACCAGAAAATGGAAAGAGATGTTCCTGCAAAAATACAAAGCAACTTTTGCAGGAAGGTGCAGGGTCTAACAGAGCTGACATGCTCACAAGTCATGTGCAGGACAAGTGTTAATATAATTGCAAGCAAATAGATGCAGAAACTTGTTGAACAAGTACTGGACTAAGATTTGTACAAGCTGATATGAAAACAGATTCAGAGGGTCTGCTTTTGGATAGTGTGAACACAAACCAACCGAGTGACTTTAGTGCAGGTTGCTATACTGTAGCTCTGCCATATTGCCACTGAAGGGAACTGGAAACACAGGTTTAAATACTCCAGGTATCTTGCAGGTGAGTGTTGAGCTGTATTTGACTAAAATAAGTTGTGCAGATGGGCTTACAGCTCTTGACATGAAGACATCATGGAGAATGTCTGCGCACACACACCCTGTCCCTCCCCATAAATTGTTTCACAGTTAATTAGCCTTACACCTAAAATCACAACCTACTTTTTCATTAAATTAGCTTGACTACAGCTCCAGGACACTGGTTCTTGATATACCTTTAATGCTACTTAAAAAATTCTTTAGTACCTGCTATTTTCATTCAATGAAGGCATTTCTTCCCTATCATCTCTCTATTCATTATTTTAATGTGAGTGGAAGGACCTCTTGAAGCCTCTCAGACAGGCATTTACCTCATCAATCAAATAATCTTTTTGGCTCTTTTCAGCGTCTTCCTATATCTGACGCAGCACTGTGATAGCTGCTTCCTGTCATGATTATTATAGACCTGAAAGTAATCAGACAATTTTCCCTCTCTTGAGAGCTGAAGAGTGGGAACCAACTGTCTGGAGTTGTATTGGGTGTGGCAGGGAAAGGGTTTACTCAATCATCATCAGGAGCCAGCTGCAAGGCGTAAAAAATCAGAGGGAAAAATATATAAAGGAGATACTTTCTTAAAGCAAAAGTGAATAATTGGGAGAAGAGTGTCTCAGGTCTTAAGGTAAGGTGTGGGAGTGCTGAGTACTGTTTTGGGGCAGAAGTGATTTGAGGATTAGCAGCTGGAAGAAGACTTGGAATTAATAGGACTGGGTGACTTGGGGTAAGATGTGAACTTCTATGGGTGGGAGTATCTCAAAGGGGTCACCTGTCTACCCTGGTAAGTCATGGAGTACTTTTGATGTTTTTTTTGTTGGTGTCAAGCTCCCTGGTGGGAGGAGGTGACCTTGTGCCATGCTGGGACCAGCCTGAGTCTGAGCCAGCCCAGAAAATGGATGTCTAGCAGAATGTTGAGGAGAGGCAGCTGGGCTTGCTTATCAAAATAATACATGTTTTCATATGTCTTAAAGGAGAAAATTCAGTTAGTCAACATATCTTTCCATCAGAGTAGTAACCTGGAAACATTTGGCTTTTTTTCATATTTTCTATCCTCAAATCTTCATTTAATCTTGAATGGGAACACTTTTCCTGACATAGGGAGCATTTGCTTAGTTAAATTTTAGATCATTAAATTTAGTGATCTTCAAACATCTTCTCACACAGCTTTTACACCCCCCCAAACAATGGTGAAGATACCAAATAGATCTGTTTCCTAGTTCTCAATGGCTAAACTCACTGCTGGCCATGAGGGTCTCTGCAGGAGTGAGGTCCAGAGTTCATCTTTCCTTAACATGTGTAGTTCAGTTCATACCCTGGGCTCATGTTTTTGGCAGATCTTTTATCTCAGTAAGGTTCAAGTCATATTTTCAAGTTTCTACTCAGTGTGAATGGCAACTTTACTCTGACATGAGAACCACAAGTCTGAGTTGATATTAGATCACAGAGCTTAACGGAGGAGCAACCCTCTGCAACAGATCTTTCAGGAATGGCGGAGAAGTGACCTTATCAGGTGATTGGATTCAGGAAATGTTGTTAAGACATGTGTAATGCAATGATGGCATTTTCATTGTTACCCAGCTTTAGGGCAACCTCAGCAATGTTCACTCATTCAACCCCAGCTGCGCTCCTGCCATGGTATTAACAAAGCACAGCACAGTGACATGTGGGTCTCTTACCCCCTTTATATTCTATAATCCATTGACAGTTGTAATATTTCACTGGATCAAGTATCATATATGAGACATTGTGTATGTTGGCATTAATTGCAGGATCAAAATGTTTAATTAAACTGTAGGATGCCAAAACTCCCCCTTTCACACAGTGTTTTTGCCAATCACACAAAAGATTGACCACTATTATGCTCTTGAAACATGTGACTTGCTCGTGAGCTAAAGATGCCTACACAGGTAAAACCAAATCCTGCAAAAAAGCCCTCTGTGAGACAGGATGTGGCCATGCTACAAATTGGGAAGACAATTGAAATAACAACAACCACCAAAAAGAGCTATTTTGGGCTCTGCTGCAAAATGTATCACCAAGCACTGCTGCCCTGCATGATGCTGCCCAGGGGATGACAGCAGAGGGGAAGATGACTGTATTTCCTTCAGACTGCTCTTCCCAGCACCTTTGACAACACTTGGGTTTATACACTGGCAAATCTTCTGCAAATGCATTTGTCAGATTCTCTAGGCAGGGAGCAGGATGCTTGATGTAAACCACATAGACCAAAAAATGCAGAACGCTCCAATGATCCTGGTGGGATGGGAAGGACACTGCAATCAGCCCCTCATGGATGCTCAACACCCATTGCCATCTACAAAACCTGTAGTAGGTGCAAAATACAACTTTAATTTATCTTACCTCATTTATCTAAGTTCAAAGTCTTAATCAATTTGAATACTTTCTTGCCAGAATTATTTCCTCCCCCTGATCTTCCCTGTAGTTTTTGGAAGCTTATCTTTGAGGGAGATTTTTTTCAGGGAAAGGCAGCTGGCAATGTTCAGGTTTGTATGGCAATTAGTTCCCTCTTCCATTGAGGCTACAGCACAACAGCAAGAAAAATTGTAGTGATACCCACTATCACCCAGAAGTAAGTTAATTTCAGTTGTTAATTAATTTTTAAATTGTTTAAAAATTTTAAATTTTTAAATTTTACCCATGTTTCATTTCTTCAAGCACTTCCCAAGTTAGGCTCTCAGCTGGTACAATTTCATTGATGGTGTTGAGCCCATTTATACCAGCTGAGAACCTTGTCTGCTAAAAGCATCATGAACTAAACCAAAGTTGGAGGGGTTTAAGTCATGAGACAAACCAACATGAAATTTATACATGAGGAATGATCCAGAATTTCTTTTTCCCATTTTGATTAAACTGAGTTCTGAGACAGTTGTACGTGCATTACCAAGCCTTTTGGCAAATACTATTGTACCCTCTTATTCTGCAGACTTCATTAAAAATCCATTTTTCATTTATTTGCACAAGCCTTAGCAGCCCATTAGCTGACATCAGTCCCAACATCTCCTCCAAAAAACATCTCTTCAAGCAAATAAATTGATTATGAAGCAGCTTACTGGACACCATCCCAGCTTCTGTGGTCTTTCTAGAGTGCACTTTCAGGCACTGCTCTTGTTCAGGACACTGTCTCCACCTTTCTCTCAAGCTGCGAAAAATCTGAAGCATGGTTGCTTTTATAGAGAGCGAAGAGATTGAAGAGTCTATAGTAAAATTCTTAGGTAAAGTTCAGGCAGTCACTGTTTTATAAGTAGGGTCTTCTGGTTATGATTGTGGCAAGAATTTACCATTTTCAGGAGTACTGGTCTCCTTAGTACCTCTCTTGAAGAGCTTGTTGGTGTTATACATTTGTTGGAGTGAAGAAAACCAGCAGAACAAAACCCAAAACCCACCAAAACTTTCCATGTAGATATGTGTGTATATATATATACTTACCTAAACCAAAACCCAATTCAATATAAATAATGCTGAGATTTCTGGCTTACTCAAGGCATAGAAAGCCAGGGGGATGCTAGTACTGCCTTTAAATCTTACTGCTTACAAGTCAGTTCAAGTAGGAAGAACCTCATGGAAGAGCTGCATGTTTAATTGGCAAGGGAAACCCAATAAAATTTATCAATAACACAGTGCAGCTTCAGCTGTGGGCACAGTCAATGCAGGGGTCAAAGGCATCTCCAGAGGCTGACTGATCTTATCCATCTGGGGATGAGTAATCACTTACATCCCCCTGCTGGCACTTTGGAGGGGGGATATTATATAACTCATTCGGATTTGGATGTGTCTAACTTATAGACATCTTAATGGAGCACGTGAATTGTATTATAGCCCACACAAGACTGCAAAACCACACAAACCTCATTTGTAAAGCACCAACCTCTGCTGGGATTACTGGACATTTACAATTTTGGAAGAAAGTCTTGGACTCTGCAGTGAGCACAGATCTGCTTTTCTCTAGTGAATGCCTTCCTCTGTTTCAGTCTTGGGGTTTCTTGTGCCCTAAACCAGTCATGACTTCTGTATCTGTAGGGCTGAGATAGATATTTGTGCTGTATTTCTTAGAAAAGTTCTTGCTGGCGATATTATTGGAGCCAGATGTTCAAAGCAAGTCTGTTTGGAGAATTCATCCTGCTTGTTCATTTTGGGTTTGTTTGGGGGTTTTCTTTTTGAAGAAATTGCTGCTTTTTTTTCTGCTTAAAAATGAAAGTTTTAGTCCATTGCACAGATTGGATTTCACAGCTGCACTTGTGGTGGATGTTAGACTTGGGCGTGAAGTGGGACTGCAGAGCGGTGGGACATTCTTGGGGAGGGACTGAAACGAGTGAGTTACTGGTGTCAGTGTGCTGTATAAAAATCATAAAACAGTGATCCTGTTTGTAAGAAAAATGGGGTGAACTGTCACTTAGATCAGAGGTAGGTACCTGGCTTTTATATATCTTTTCACTTCAACTTTTCTTTTACTTCAAACCATCCATTTAAACCAGGTTTTATGTTGTTTTTCCCTTCTTTTTTTATATGAATACAACTGCAGAAAAAGAAAAGAAGTGAAAATCTGTTAGAAAGGGCAAAATATGAAAAGTGGCAGGCAGCGGGAAGTGCTTCTCCAGCATCCAAATCTTTCTGTTGGACTCCCAAATGCCCATAAAGAGAAACACTCTTGAACCCATCCAACTCTTTTGGAGACCAGAGTAAATTGTTAGGATTTTGTGTTATTGTCTGTGGGTGGCTGTGTTTGCATTGAGGATAGCAATTCTCTTCAAAATACCTGGCAGAGGTCCCAGTCCTGTCCCATTTAAAGTCACCCCCAAATCAATGCTTGAAAATAGATGAAAGAACACCAAAAAAAAATAAATCCTTGAGAGAGCACTCAGAAACTCTGCACACACAAAAAAAATAGAAAAGGACTTTGCTTAATGCTGAGAAGAGCATTCAATATCCAGCAAAGGTCTGACCCTGCACTCAGAGAGGGTCAGCTTGGAAAGCAAAATGCAGCTGTTCAGCGAGCACATTGATGTGCTTTAATGCTAGATTTCCAGTCAAGGGCAGTGCAGTTTTTAAAGGCTCCATTTGTCAGAGGTAGGATATTGCATTAAGGATGAAGTATGAAAATCTGAGAGCTTTAAACAATAGCTTTGTTTAAAAATCTTGTCTAAAGAGGCAAACCAGAAGGATTCAAAGGATTCCTTAGTTTTTAGCAGGGCAAATTTTTGGATTGTTGGAGAACCAGGTGACTTTACTGTAGTTTATCCCAGCAGGCAACTGGGCCTGTAGCATTAGTAGCCAGATTCTGGCTGAATGCTGTCCTCCTCCTGCCTTTTCTTTTTTACTGTGAGTCACAGGCTAGTTTATTACATTAGGGTTAGAAGTGATTTATGTTGGAGAGTCCTCTTGTAGGGACTCTGACTTAGTCTCAATAGTTTGGTCTAAAAACTGTTTGCTGTAGAAAGCAAGATGAGGGGGGAATCTGTAGTGGGACCTGATGGAATTTCAAACTGGAAATGGCACTAAGCAGGTGAAGGGTGAGATATTTGCAGATTCTGCCTGCAAACAGGCAAACAAAGGAGGGGAGGAAGCCCAAAGAGATGTGTGAGGGCTGGTGTTTGACTCTTCACTTGGGCAAAAGAGGCAGCTGATTGGATATATTTGGTCGTTATTTCTGGTTGTGTAGCATTTACTCAAAAGTGGAGGGTGGAGACCTGCATGTAAAGTTGTCTCTTGGTCTTCTCATGCCTTTTGTATTCCCTAAGTAGGGAATGGGTCAGCCCAACACAAACACCACTTTGTGAGTGCCTGTTTGTCACTGAATCCTTTTCTACTTATAACTTTCCACCCTGGGCTTTTGCTGATCACCCATCCTCCTTGTGCCTTCCTCCTACCAGGAAGATGAGTACCAGAACTCATGTGATTGATCTCCAAAGGCAGTGGGCAGACAAGTTGCCCATGTACAGGCAGTATCAGGATAAGAGTTTTAGATTGAAAGATCTTCCTTCTGGGACTCCTTAAACTGCTCAGTTTGAAGATGCTGAAAAAAATACTAATGACAGTTTCTGAATTCAGTCATGCTTTCATCTTTTTAGAAGGAAAGTGTTTTGTCTCATCTCTGTGCTGCAGTAGACTTGGGTTGGAAATAGATGGAGAAGCAGGTACATTAGGGAAGAGTGACACGAAAGAAGTGATCTGGTGGACTGGATTCTTTTGCAAGCTAAGAACAAGACTTTGCAGCCTAGGATTCCTGGATTTGCATCTTAATCTGTATAATGATGAAAACATCAGCAAGGAGCACCAGAGAAAGGGCATTGAAGGGTAAAGACAATGTAGAAACCTTACAGGAAAGCCTACAATAAAAGAAACAGGAAGATAGCTTGGTTTAATTTCCTTCAGATTTGTTAAGCTTTTATCAGAAATTCTGAGTCACTTAACCACTTTTACCCATGATTTTTCCGAGACCCGGCCTATGCAAGCATGAACAGGCCCAGGAGCAGTCCTAAGATGTTTCCATGCTGAAAGATGTGGTCTTTTTTGCTCAGCTATCTCTGTCTTTCTATTCCAAGCACTTCCTGGGAACCAAAATGGCAATGTCTGGATACAAAATAATAGGCATTACAATTAATTAGAAGATTCAAATTGAAAAAAAAAAGAAAATGTTTCATGATTCACATAAATTATTAAGTAAATGTATTGGAAGGAATCTTGACTTAACTAATGTTAAAATGGAGGAGGGGAGGGCATGGTGGACTACAATGAAAGAAAAATGAGGGATTGGCTTACTAGATGCAGAAAATTGTTCTTTCATTTTGATTCTCCCTCTAGTCTTTGTGGGCTTTTCTCATTAGCTGTGCCTACGTGGTGCACCCAGAGGCAGGTTTCTAGCCACAGGCTTGCAGGTAGTGTTCAAGCAAAATCAGTCTTTCTCTAATTCTTAGAGATATTTTTGTGTGTGTGTGTCTTTAACACAACGAAATGCAAAGGACAAGCCATTATTAGTTTCAGCTTGCAAACAGCAGTGTGATACCCTGGACCTCTGTATAATCCTCTGTATAATGCACAAGGAGGGGCTATGGAGGCAGAAGTAAGGCAAGGATTTGCTCAAAGTGCTTGTGCCAGGGAAGGAAAGCATGGAGCAAATGTGATTTTCCACAAATCAAATGCAATTTTATATCATATATGGTTGACCTTGCAATATCTATAAAGCAACAACATTTCTGGATGCTTTAGAGTCTGTGTGGAAGTACTTTAGGTATGGGTAGCTTTTCTTTGGTCTGCTTTGCAACCCTTTCCTATGGGAATCACAGCCAAAACTCTCATGAAGCACATCAAATCTTAAATTTCACCCTGCTAAAACATCTGTGGCACCCAAAGTGCAGCTGCAGATAGGTGCTTCCTTGGTTTTTTCCATGCACTAAGCCTTGCTGCTTCTCAAAGCTGCTGGAGAGATGGCAGTGTCCTCTGCAAGAGAGTTCATGGGGTAAAGGAGGCTTCAGTGTCTTGAGTTGGTACTTTTGACCCAAAAAGATGGGAATATATTTATATTTCTCTGTCACAGCAAAGGCTCAGTGTGTGACTGCTCCCTCTCAGAAGACTTTACCTAACCTGGGAAAGCAGGGGGCTGGATAACTTTTTGGAGGAAGTTAGCAAAGGGAAGTTCACATGAGTTAAAGTTTTTCAGCCTTTGGGGCATCAGAAATTCATCCAGCCTGGGGTTTGTTATGATACAGAGAACACAAGAGGAACAGAAGTTTTTGCTTGGAAACTCAGGCTCTGCCTTTCTGACACTGCTAATCACTAAACCCCATGTAAATGCTTTTCCCACTTAGTGAAGCAGTGTTTCTTTGCTCTCTGAACTGCCTAATCACCAAATATTTGTGCTGTCCACAGGCGGCAAGAGCACAGTAATGGGACATAATTCAGCCCAGCATAGCATAAACCTCATCCCTTTCTAAATCAAAATGCAGCTGTGCTCTGGTGTGACACAAGTGGACTAATTGGGAAGGGGGGGTGCATTTCAGGGAGGTGAAATAAATTCTACTTTAATGATGTGAGCTGTTATGTGTCTATCAGGGCACTGAATGCTTTCTTCACACTTGGACGCATTCACTGACAGAGGCACTGCCTGCCTGTAATTTTTTTTTCCCCCATTAAATTAGATTAGCTCACTTTAGGATTATATCTTTGAGTCTGATTGAACAAATGTAGCAATTTAGCCAGGCGTTACAGGATTTCCCCATGGATGCCTGATGAGAGATGTTCTATAAGGATGATACACATAATTAAAAGACAGAAGCTGAAGACAGATACAGATGTATCCTGACACAGCAGTTGGGTTTATGTCAGAATCTGTTTGCTTATCAAAATTGAAGTAGTGGATGAGAAGAAATCAGGACTCTTATTACAAAGAAAGGAGCAAGCCCAGATTCCAGCCAATGATACACAGTGATGCTTTATCAGCATCCCTGATGTAACCCAGCGGTAGGTTCATCCTGGTGCAAATAGTGGGCTGTGTTCCATAGCACAGAGGTGGGAATGTGGAGGGGACTCAGCCCTGCAGATATGCTCCATTTGCTCATAATGGGACTCGGAAGCCTGCGGGAAAGCGAGCTTCTGAGGGATACTCACCGAGCAGGGGTCAAAATAGGATGGCCAAAACTCTTTCACCTCGTTAAATAAATAAGCAATGTGTTGGTGATACCCTGAATCTGATGCCCTTTCTTCTTTCCATGTACTCCAAATCTCCAGTCATCTTTAGCTAGGAAAACCCTTCTTGTACTGGAATCTCCCTCATTTCAAAGAGAATTATAAGAAATAGCAGTCAGTATTCTTCTTTCCCAGTAGAGGGAAGTATTGGCTAAACTGAGTTTTGCGTGCAACGACCTCATGGCACCGACTGCTAAAGGAGCTTCCCACAGCACTTATCCCAGGTGGTAAAAGGTTGTAATAGAAAGCTGGGGTCTGTAGAAATAAAAAGCACTCCACTGAGCACCAGCAGGGTGGGAGGGCAAGGTAAAACCTTTCAGAATTTGAAGGAAAATACTTTTTTTTCTTCTTCCTCCTTTCCTGCCAAATGAAGTTTTGTGAGGAAAGTATTTCTGAAGAAGCATTTTTTTCAAGAAAAACAAAGACTGTGTTTTAAAATAAAACTGTTCTCCAAACTCTCACAGTTTCAAGAACTGCGCATTTTTCAATTTCTTTGTTTCCTTAAAAAAAGGTGGCAACAAATGTGTAGGGATATGGGATGAAAGAAAAGCTTTATAAACAACTTGGGAGAATAAATGGCTCTTTGCAACCAGCACTGCTGTCTATAATCCCTTTAAGAAAGAAGTGATTGCTTTGTGGGGAAAAAGGCATCTTTTTGGAGAGAAGTGAATAGAAAAATGACATCAAGTGATCTCCCGCATCGTATTCATTTTGCTGCTAATACTTACTTCCATCTGACACGCACATTTATTGGGTTTCACCTGACTTGGTTGATCTTTATCAGACATTCAGCAAGAGAGCGTTACCTGAATGTTTCTTGCAGAAAGGAAGATTTTGGCAAGGCAGCACAAGTTAAATCAATTTTCCTCTCTCTGATCAGTCTGTCTATAGAGTTCCAATTAACGTGGTTGCTTTTTGATTAGTGTTTGCATTACGAGTTGTTCCTGTGCCAAGGATTCTCCCCAGCTTGCTGTGTGAGTTTGATGCTGCACAGACCCTGAACTCACCCCGAAGCGTTGCCTTCAGACTGTGCTCCTGGGTTACATTTCTGTATCTTCTGAAGTGATGCTCAGAGGGAGAAAACTTATAACAACCCCCCAAATAATGTGTATGTATTTAAATTGAAAACTGGAGGAAAGGACAGTTTTTCTGGGCTGTGAGTTGAACTAGGGGGTAGGAAATGGGGAACTCTGAGTCCTGCTCCTGGCATAGAATAAATTTTCCCCTCCTGTACTTCTTCCTACATTTTATTCATTTTATTTATTCCTTTGTAAATATTGCTCTTTATTTTCTATAAGCTGGGTTCAGACTGAGCTGATTCCAGTATCGCAGGAATGGGGATTTACTAGTATTAGGAATAATTTCTCAGTTTCTGAAGACAGATGAAACAAAGATGGGTCTTCCTGTTGCTTCACCAGGATTTAGCAGTATTTCTGTCCTCCATAAACAGTCAGTAGAGTTGACAATTTGAAGTAGCATTATACATTACAGACTGCTAAATAGTGACAAGAATAGGATAGTAGATGGGATGTTAAGTTAATACTCATGTCTTTCCCCTTTTCCCTGGCTGTGACACCAAATCTGTGGCACTGAGACCCTGATGGCTCCCCATCCACTCCTGTTTCATTTCTGTGATCAACCCTGAGACTGCTACTACTGAGAAACTAAGGAAGAAGGGAAGATGGAGACAGGGATCTTCATTCACAGATTGTACACGGAGCAAGAACTGGATGGAAGAGAATAAATATTTACTTTTAGCTGCCAAGGGCCCTTCCACATTCCTGAATTTAAGTTAAAGCTCCAGCAATGTCTGTGTAATATCAACCTGCAGAGGCAAACTCTGGTCTGTGAAAGCACAGGCAAGGATGTACCAACCCTACAATTCCCAAAACATACATCTTCACCTGTTATCAGCACAGAGAGAGCTATGCAGGAGCCAAAGAAGTCTGTTAATTAACTCCTCCATAGGAAGAAGCAACAGATTCACCTGTCCATTCTCTGTACAAGCCAAGTCCCTGATAGTATATTTTAGCTGTTTGGGTGATTTGGGGGAGGAAGCGTCATTTTCAGAAGCGATAAACGGCACGGCTCCGTGGTAGGATTCTGGGTGGGTCCGAGTCCTCTGTAATAATGCTGGACCTGCTGCCCCAGAGCTAGAGGTGTTTCTGGGTGGTGAGAGTATCTGCATGGTGGGATCATACTATGGCCATTCCAGCAAGAAGGGTTTCCACTGGGGCTGTGCTGCTGCGATGAGCAACATCACCCCAGACCACTTTGTTCTACAAAGAATTTTTGCTCTGGTGTGAATTTCTTTTTCTGGTTGAACTTAAAATGGTGTTGAACTTTAAATGCCTCTTACAAAGTAGAGATTTCCTGCAGGGGTGTGCTGGTACAGTGGTAGGGATTCAACAGTAGGGGGTGAACTTCCAAGGACTCACAGTCTGCCTTTTCTGGTATTGAAGATGGGCCTTTCTTCTGTCCACTTTGGGTCCTCATGAGAACCTCCTTTGCTTTGCACAACCACTATCCAGCTTCATGTTGAGTGATTAAATCCTGGAGGATTTGTGTTCTTTTGTCTCTTGACCTCGCACATCGTTTTGCTTCTCTGCACTGCTCTAGGATTTCACAGGCTGCTTTCCCACTAGGGAGCTTACATCCATCCTCCACTGCCTTTCCTAGTCTTCAGTCCCCTCCATCTCCCTTCATTTGTAGCCTTTTTTTTCCAGTCTCTGACCTCTACCCCTTCCTCTCAGCTCTCTCTCTCCTCTTCCTTACCCAGCTCATCCCTAAGATACACTTCTTCATTCACTGCTTTTCTAGTTCTGTGTCTTTGTATATTTTTGAATCCCTCCCTTGAAAATTTCCTGCAGCATGAACTTGTTCTTGAATGGAGACTTGCTCCCCATCTGCCTTCCTGGGGCCACTGCTGCTGGTTCTTGGGCTATTTTGAGACCTCTTCAGTTTTTCCCTATGTAACCTGCTCCTTTCCCAGCACTTGCTTTCTTTCATCACTACCAAGCCTCGAGCTGCTTTCCCAGCAGTGTTTATTACAGCTCCAGACTCTCTTTCTGAAGTGCTAACAGCCACTTCACAGCCTGTCATTGAGCCAGTAAAGTGATGCCCACCTCCCCGCTCTACCCTATTTTACCTTGCTCACTATTGTGAGGTCTTTTTGCAGTTCCTCAGAAGTTTCTTCCAGTTTTACCATGCTGAATGTTTTCATATTGCCAGCAAACTCTTGCTGTCACTCTTCCCACCTAAAAGCGCCCAAGTATGACCTTCCCAGTCTTGCTGGGCAGGGTTTTTTTGCCAAAAGCAGCTGTTGCTGCACAGTAAGGTTGCTACCTTGTAAGTGTGATCCAGGCATCTGTTCCTTAAGGCCTCAGGCACTTGGAACAGGCAGCTGCAGGAGGTGTTGGGATTGGTTGTCCATGGGGTGAACAGAGGGTCCAGTTTTGGCACTGCTCACACCTGACCCCTTCTACTGCATGTTGGGACACCTTCATGTGTCCTGCTCCCTAGTGCCTCTCCTTTCTCCTGTGCTTTTTCCCTGTCCAAATTGTTTTTATCTTGCTCCCTAGCGCTCCCTCATCCTCTCTCCTGGCTTCTTTTCCATCCTATTCTCGATCCCTCCCTTCTCCCCAGCCCTCCCAAACCTTCCTTCTTCCCCACCCTTCTTCCTTTCCCATAATTTCTTCTTCCTCACTCCTGCCTTTCTTCCCTATCCATCCCTCATCCTGCCTTCCTCCTCATAATTGCCTTTATTCTCTACCCCTCCCCATCCCTCTCTTCCCTATCCCCTCCTTCTTCTCTAGTCTCTACCTCTCTCCTTCCCTCCCACTCCCCCACCCCCTCTTTTCTTCATCCTTCTTTCTTCCTCCCCATCCCTTCCTCCTTATCTATACTCTACCTCCCACCCCTCCCTCTCCTCCTTCCTCCTTTCTTCCTCCCCATCCCTCCATCTTCCCAATATCTCTCTCCCTCCCTCTCTGTTCTCTACTACTCCCCATTCCTCCCTTTTGACCATTCTCCTTTTTTCTTCCCCATCTCTCCCTCTTCCCCATCCTTCCCTACCCTCCTTTCTTTCTCCCCACCACTCCTTCCCTTCTCTATTCGCTACCCCTCCCCGTCCCTCCCACTTCCCCCACACCTCCCTCTTCTCCATCCTCTTTTCTTCCTCTCCCTGCCTCCCTCCCTTTCTACTTTCTACCCCCTCCCTCTACTTTCTACCCCCCATCCTTCCCACTCCCCCACCCCTTCTCTTCCTCATCCTTTCCTCTCTATTTTCTACCCTTCCCCACCCTCCTGTCTTCTTCCCCACCCTCCTGTCTCCTTCCCCATCCCTTCCTTACCCTCCTGTCTCCTTCCCCATCCCTCCTTCCCTCTCTATTCTCTAACCTTCCCCATCCCACCCTCTTCCCCATCCCTTCCTTACCCTTCTTTCTTTCTCCCTATCCCTGCTTCCCTCTCTATTCTCTACCCCAATACCTCCCTCTTCCTCATCCTCCTTTCTTCCCCTCCATCCCTTCCTCTTCCCTATCCTCCATACCCTCGTCTCTCTCGCCACCCCTCCCTCCCTCTCTATTCTCTACCCCTCCCCGTCCCTCCCCATCCTGCCCCCTCCCGCCCCCTCCCTAGCCCTCCCCTCCTCCCCCTCGCCCGCCTCCCTCCCTCCCCCTCCTCGCCCCACCACCTGCAGGGGGCGCTGCGGCGCCGGCCCCGCTCGGCTGCTCCGGGCTGGGCGGGGCGGGGCGGGCGGTGCCTCCCCCCTCCCGCCGGGCCGGGGCTGCGCTCCCCCGGCAGCCGCAGAGAGCGGCGCGGCGGCTCCGAGCCATGCGCGCTCGGCGGCGGGCGGGCAGCGCGCTCCGCGCCCGGCAGCCCGCACCTTCCTTTCCGCGGGACGGTACCGCTCGGGGACTAAAAACTCTGTGGATACAATGAAGTGGCTCTGGGACTCTTGGTTTAGCAGGAAAAATTAAATAAAGCAATGTAAGTGTCTATTTTTTTTGTTTGCTTCTTACTAAAATTAGTAAAAAAAAGGTGGATAAAATAAAAAAAAAACAAGCTGAGAAGACCGTTGGTTCCGAGCGTGTCGCGGAGGAGGAATTCATAGTGCAGGGATTTTCCCTTTCCCAAACTTTCCTCCCGGACAGGGTGTTTCGAGAGGCTACCGGGGGCTGGAGAGAGGAGTTGTCTCAGCAAAGGAGTGTAAAAGCGGAGGAGAGGTATATATTTTGTTGCTGAAGAGTAACTCTGGTGGGGGATCTGTCTAGTTTCCATCTCGCTTCTGCACCAAGAAGTGCTGGAAAGAAAATAACAACATGGAAAATACTCTGCAAATTGTTCATTCAATGTTGTGTAGCGTCAGATGTGTTGAAGTGGGAATTTAGTGGCACGTTTTGAAGGGAAGAAATGAACTAGAATGGGTTATTTCTGGGGTGGTAGTGAAAATGAATGTCTCCTATATCATGGTATTACTTGTAAGAACTGACGTGTTTTAAGTATGTCTCTTAATGGCACCACTCACCTCAAAGCTTTTTGTAGGAGATCTCTGCTTAAAACATTTGGAGTTTTTACTGGCACGAATGAAAAACTCCACTTGGCTTTTGCAAATAAAAGAAAAACAAGGAGAGCTGTGCTGCACTCCAGCAAGGTGATTGTGATTTTATCGAGGCAGCCCTGAGGGGAACAGTGGCATACTGGGAGCACTGTAAGAGAGAATGAAAGCTAAATTAAAGCAAAACTTACACAACCAAAGTGTAGATACAATGGGAATAAATCAGACCTTTTTGTTTTATTTTTCCTGGAGATTTGAGTGAGGAGGTGGAGATGAGCTTCTAGAAAGCGGAGAAACACAGGATCCACGCACACCTATGGCAACAGGTCTTGTTTTGCCTGGAAAGGATAAGATGAGCTTTGTGAGTGCTTGAGCCCAGCTTTTCCAGTTGCAACTGGGGCAGCTGCTGATCCCGCAGGCAGGCGTCAAATCTGGAGCTGGTGGCCCCGATTTCTCCCACCACTGGGCTGTCGAGCAGCTCTTCCCAAAATACAGGGCGGATGGTGGAATAAACACAGTGATTCAAAGAGGATTTGTCAATACTAAAAATAAACAGGCCTGCAGATGTGTCCTAGAGGGTCATGTCCAGGCGCAGCATTTTCAGGGCCGATGGGCTGATTCCTGAGATTTTCTGTCCGTGTGTCCTGTCCAAGGTGCTGAAGTTCATTTTGCTGCTGTTTCCCAGGATTTCGGGGCTTTGCAGAAGTGGTCTTGGAGGCTTCCTCTCTTTTGCAACTGGTGTGTGTGGGTTCCCTCACCCTGGGTGGTACGAAGAGAAAGCAGGGATGTGTTTTCAGACACGTATATTTGATCCGTCCTTTTGGCGTGGGAAAGCAGGCCAGGTGGAGCCGCAGATGGATCCGGAAGATCCTATAAGCTTTTGGTGGCAGAGAATTGGAAAGGTCAGACCTACGAGGCAGTGAGGAGTGAAAGCTCCTCATTCTAATGGACCAAAAAGTGATGGTTTTGAGAGTGTCGCTGCTGTTGGTTTGGGGACATTGCTTCTGATGAGATACCTGGCTCTGAAAAAAATGAGGGAAGACTAGTGTCACGTTATGATTGGAATGATGCAAAAGGGATTAAAGTGATGTCTACTGATTTTGGTAATATTTTTTTTATGATGTAGCCCTTTCAGGTGGCAAACCCAGTTGACAGAGAGATTCAGAAATAGATGGTCCTTGAGAAAAAAAAATGTCTGTTGGAGGCAAGTGTCTCAGTATTTAAGCAGTGCAAGTTGTGATATTTTTAGATTAATGTGCCAAAAGGTCTCAGCCTTAAGTAGTGGAGTTTATGTAACCTTTGGTATGAGGCAGATCACAGTATTGCCAGAAATAATCATAGACGAATGTTACTTAACTTGCACGTGATTGGAGTTCGACGTTGTGACATGTGGTTTTTCTCAGCTCATGACACTCATTCTGAATCCATTCATAATACAGCTTTGTGCTTCTGTCTGAGACTCTCAAAAGGTTTTACAGTGACAAAGGGTCAGATTCCAATGCCTGTGTTTGCATAGACAAGTCGTTTATGCTGTGAGCAGTCCTGCAGATTTAAAGCACGCAAAGCCTTTGTACAGTATGATAGAGAACTGATATTGTTTCATACCCTCAGTCACTCGTCAGAGCTTGTGAAGGTATTCAATTGCATCACTGGGTATGTAGCCTAAATACCTTGACCATGAAGGGTGTATATAGACCATGAGGCTTCCTGACTCTGACTGACAGCTTATGCGTACAGGCTTTAAAACTGCAACAGAGTTGAAAGCATTATATTCCTGTCTTGAATCAGAAACTGGCCTCATTCTTACTGTGATGGATTAACTTGTGGCACTAGCTGACACCTCCCAGGACTTTCACAGGCTATACAAAAATGTTGAGTACTTGCTATGTTCTTGATTTAAATATGTTGTCAAAATTATGTTTTAGTGATAAGAAATGACATCCTAATGGGCATGGGAGATTTATGAAATATAACTAGTTTTAATTTCTTTAAAAACTTGTTTCTGATATTAGACAGGTATTGACTCTTCTCTCTTCTCTTCTCTTCTCTTCTCTTCTCTTCTCTTCTCTTCTCTTCTCTTCTCTTCTCTTCTCTTCTCTTCTCTTCTCTTCTCTTCTCTTCTCTTCTCTTCTCTTCTCTTCTCTTCTCTTCTCTTCTCTTCTCTTCTCTTCTCTTCTCTTCTCTTCTCTTCTCTTCTCTTCTCTTCTCTTCTCTTCATTATATGTTTAGTATCTTGAAGGAATGCTTTGCGTGTGTATGTAAGGAAAGAACATTTTTGAGTTATATTAAAACATGTTAGTTGTTCGGACACCCTGGTCATGCTTTGCAGAAGAAACAGGTTGTGATCTGTTATCACCTCAGATGCCTTAGTTTTGGAAGTTCAATTTGAAAAATACAGAAGAGACCTGTTGTTTTCAGACGGTGGGTACTCAGTTCTTCCTGAAAATTACTAGTTGTCTCCAATTGTCCTCAAGAATTACTTTGGAAAATTATAGCCCTGATAGTTAAAAGGTGACAACAAGTAATTTCTCAGTTCTGTTAAATAAAACTCAGGTATCACCGAAGCAGCCTGACTTTTCTGCTTTGTGTTTACATGCTGTCTTGAGGTAGGGCATTAATCATAGTATGAAGCAATTTATATTTGAAATTCTGTCATTACTTCTTACTTTTACTGTCTAACCTGGAGGAAAAAAGACATAAAGTCAGTTGGGTGTATTCCTGTTTGCTTATAGTGAGTATTTATTCTATGGTGTCATGTATGACTGCAAACAGTTCAGATAAACGTGTTTATTTATCTTCTAAATAGCATCATCCATAGGAACATTTACCAAAAGAAAATCCTACTTATATTTCTATTGATCTTGGTTTATTATTTACTCTGTAAACCAAACTGATGGGCCCACTTTGACCTGGCTCTGTCTCTTTGGGTTTCTCTTGCAAAGTGACAGTTTCTAAATCAGGAAGGAAATCAGGTCACATTTCTGACTCTACAGGATTTATCTCATTGCTCTTCTTTCAAAGTAATTAGAGTTACTAATAATGAGGAAAAGAAAACTTTTCCAGAACTGGAATGTCCCTAACTCTTCTCTCCTTCTTGCGGTTTTTGTGTCACCAAAGAGATTCAGGAATATGAGAAAGTTTGTTATGGAGGATCATTTTTCTCCATTATACAGACAGTGACTTCCTTTAAGTGTAGCTGTAGGTGACGTGACCAACTTTTATTTCTTTACCTTCGATTATTGCTGTTTTCTTATTTATTTCACACTCCTGGGATAGTGTCACTGGACCAGCTGTGGGCTGCCCAGATGCAGCAGGTTAGATCCTACTGTGGTTCTGCACTCATTTCAACTTGGGAGAAGAACGGGGAGACATTTCCCTAAGTTATCCCCCATCTCAGTCCCTAAGCAGGCTGGAGACAGAGTGAACATACTGTTTTTGTTAAATACATGTAGCACCAGCTGTCATGGTTGCTGTTTATACCCCTCCTTTTTTGGGTTTCTTATCAGTCCCATTTCACAGAGGCGTATTCCCAGGAATGAAGGCAAATGAACTACAAATTCCCTCTCTTCTAACACGCCCACTTTTGAGGAGTGGTGGCTTGGCCTCCTGCACGGAGGTCACTTTGCGAATCTTTTGTGTGCAAAATTTTAATTTAAGTCAAAAGATCCTATATCTTTCATGGCACAAACATGCCTCCTTGCTCTTTGTAGTGAACAAAGCCTTTTTTAATCGCAATTCTACATGACAAGAGTGGCTTGGTTTTTATTTTTATCATAATATTGCAAGACCTTTTTAAATATAGAGATATCACACATCAAATAATAATAATGTTGTACCAAAAGCATGCAGAAAATTTAAAAATTCTGTTAAGCCCTGAGTTTTCCTTTTGCCTCTTTTTATTTAGTTTTAAAATTAGAAGATTTCCTTTTCCATCCTGGAAAGCATAAGTCCATTCTTTACTAGATTATTTATTTCAACTTTCAGCTTGAATTGTTCTTTTCTGGTTCACTCAGCTTCTGAAAAGGAGGCTTTCTAATGCTGAGAGCCCTACCAACAGCTTATAGATTATTTTAAAGTTTCCTGGATTCCTAAGGTACTAAAACCGCTCTGCATCCGCATTATCATTTGAAAGATATCTGCAAGTTGCGCTTTACTAATTTTAATCCAACTCCTGTATTGTTGTGCGTCATTTAAAAAGCCTTGCTGATATCAGGTTCATGATTAAGTGTATAAAAGTTAGGTAACGGAATGCAGAGTGTGGGCACAAGTGATGTGTCTGTTGGAAGCAAGGAGTCTCTCTCAATACTCATGGCATTTACAGGCCGACTTTGACCAATAAGCCAGGTTTTGGAATTTCGGAGGGGTCTTGGGAGGGGGGAGTTTTGGTTGTTTTTTTCCTGCTGTTTTTAAAGGCTTTGGAGAAAACTGAGAAATCTGTGTAGTAAGGAGTTTTAGAAAAATTTGCCTATGGACAAATTCTTTCATGACCCATTACTTGGAGACAGATTAAATATTAACTTTTTAGGCCAAAATCCATTCTCAAAGACTGTATGATTTCTAAAGTGAATTTTCCAAAATTCTTTTTCTTATCATAATGAAATGGTCCCTTTATCCAAGTAAATGAACAGTTTCATTACTGTCTTGGTGAGTGAATACACCACTGTTCCTTCCGGCTGGCTTACGGCATGCCAGGTCTAACAAGCTTTCTGTGCATCGCAGCTCCAGGTTTACAAAATCTTGGTCCTGGATAATCAAAACAGGACAGCGCAGAGGGATCATTTCTAATGATTTTTTTTGTGAGCAAAAATTCACTCCTGTAGGAGCCAGCTCAGATTTTATGCCCCACTGCCAGCCCATTTCAGTCCTCCGAGGAGCGTCTCTGCTGCCAGGCTGTGCAAGGGCAGACACTGCCCCTGGGAAATCCTGAAAAACATGAACTTTAAAAAAAGTGCATAAAGCTGGTAAAGAGAAGAGACTCTATGATGAAGTTTTCATTTTGCCCTGTGATTTAGCCACTGGAAGTGGGCATGAGGTTAGGGAGAGAAATGTTAGAAGGAGGCTGTTGGTGATGGGAGGAAGCTCTGTGAGCAGCTGCCCTGCTGAGAATGCAGTTGAAGCTGGTGGAGGTGGAAGAGGAAAGGGAAGGAATGAGAGGGTTACAGCCCAGACTGAAATAGCTCTGAAACACATCATTAAAGTGTTACAGCCTGACCTGTAGACAGGCATTTCGTTTTGTCTGAGGTCTGACACGTTAGTAGCTGTTACATAATGCACAATTATAAAATCACACTAAAGCCTCTTTAAAATACCTGCCTGATTATAAAAGGGTAATTATGCCGCATTTAATGGAGCTGGGTGCTGCGGGGAAGGGACCCCCCTGCACCAAAGCCTGTTCCTCTCCCTTTCATGTCAGACGCAGCCGATGGTGCTGTCCTCTTGGCCCAGGGAAGTCCTAATCCCTCCAAAGCCCCCCAAGATTGTGTGTCTGCTCCCCGCTTTGCACTCCCGCGTCAGCTCTCATGTTACAGGGGTTGTCCTTTCCTTCTGGATGAGGATTTCTGGCCACCACTGCTCCCCATATTTGTACAGCCAGCACGACGGTGTGACGCAGCCATCCTTTCTCTCTCCCTGGGGCTGAGCACTTCATCTCCATTGCCTCCCCAACCCAATTTTCAGCCTCTGACATCGAACTATGAGTGGCTCCTGTGCTGCTGGAGAGGCCAGAGGTGTTACCAGCGGTGTCTGCAACAAGAGAGTCTGGGAAGCACTGCAAGTATCTTAAGTTATTTTTTTCTTTATCTCTTCTCAACAATGTTTTGCATCGAGAGGTTTAATGTCCCTCGATGCACGCATGTAATTCTCATTCATGTGAGCGCAGGGGCTGCTGCCAGCGTGTGTTGTGTGTCTCTTAAGAAATAATCCCTTCAGAGTTCTGGTGTGTGACAAGGTTCCCCCGGTTTGCTCAAGTCATCGTAGGTCTTTTCTTCCCTATGTCCAACAAACCAGAGGGATAAATCCTCCTCGCTGCTTGGCTGGCATAAATCTAGATCAATTTGTTTGACTTCTGTGGAGCTAATCCAGATTTACACAGCCCTTTCCCTGAGGACTTCCCCATTTTTTTGCTTTAGGTGACAGTTAGTGGGCCAATGTCAAAATACATCCAATGTAGTCAGATTCCCTGTCTCCAACCATTAATTATTCCCTGGCAAAAGTTTCTCAGGAAGAGCAGTTGTATTTGAAAACAATATACAAATTCTGTTGCTAATTTTAGAAAGTAAGGGGGATTTTTTTCCCCTCCTGTTGAAACTAAATATAATTTGAAAGATAATGTATGAAGATTTAAATATAGCATGCAATTATACATGGCATATGAATAGATTCTCTCAGTTTTAACATGTTTAGTTTATTTTTCCGTCTTCCTCAGCAGACAGCTGTTAGATAAAGAGAGAAAAGTAAATAGTTGTTATGAAACCATACGTCATAGCAAGAGGGGGAAAAAAAGAGGAATCATCATATGAATACGGGAAGAAAAAGGCAGAATAGATTTCTCTGTGCATTTTCCCCTTGTCCCATGCTTTCTTGATAATTCTATAGTGGTACTTTAGCTAAAGAAGTACTTCAGCCTAGAAGAAATTTCCTGTAAGTCCATTGTTCTCCTGTTCTTGCTGGGTTAAGGCAATTCTGAATGAAGGCTCCGAATTCTTCATGGGAGGATGACATTGGGGTAGAAACTTTCCTAGGACAGTCTCAGAGTTCTTGGGTTCCTTTTCCCTTAGTGGAAGTTTTGCTCGAGTTACGTTGTGTTTGCTTTTCTGAGGTGTTGCCTAATCTTTATGATGCCTAAAAGCTTTGTCATGACCACACAGTGTCTGAACAAGCATCTGCAAGGTGTACAGATGCCCTTCTGGCTGTCCAGGATGTCATGGAGAGCTTGGTTTCTCTTGTAACTATGAAATGCAGCACTGCTTATCATGTGCTGTTAGATCTGTGAAAATTGTTCTTTTTGTTAAAAGACTTTTCCAGGCTTTCCCTGTTTCATTAAACTTGAGCAGTGCTGGGTTGGCGGATCCTGCTCTGTGTTTTGTGAGCTGAATAGTTGGGATCCAGCAAAGCTTTCTGCTTTTCAGCTGCTTCTCAGGTGAGACCAGAAACACTGCACTGGCTCACACACTACCTTTTTTATAGAAATATGGATAATGAGAAAAAAGACACCCCCATAATAATAATAGTAATAATAATAGTAATAACCTGGTGATTCTGGACTCCTGGGAACCAAGCAAATAGCTGAATATGAGGTTATGGTCTGAAAACAATGAAAGATTCCGGTCTGTGGTTTTCTTTTATTAATTAGCTAAAGTAATGTTCAGAACCAGAAACCAAGGCTTTTAGACACATCTCTCGTGCCTAATTCAGCTCATTGTCTCATAACGGGGTGAATCAAGAGACTGTTTATTGAAACCAGCGATGCATTGTTAACGTAAAAGCAACATAAGGGAGATGGAGGATTTGTTTACAAGCATAAAAGTGCCCTGGATGGTTTAACACCAATGGTGAAAATTACTGAATAACTGCAATGCACACAGCTTAAATGTACCTGAAATAAGTTTTCTGGAACATTTCTAGGACTATTTTAAGGGCCTGATCTAGAACCTGGTGAAGCCAAAGGTAAAACTCCTTTTGACTTCATCAGTTCTGGCATTACGCTTTGAAACATCATTCCTTCCCTGGAATTTTCTAAAATTGTGGTTTAGATGTTTATATATTAACTATTATGCTAGATGTCTTTTGTATCCCTTTAGTGCTTGGTTTGGTTAAATATAAGAAGAAAACAGCAAATTATAATTTCCTGCACAACAATTTAATTATGTGATGTATGTAGTCACTCATTGGACATCCATAGAAAATCATCTTTTGTTGCTTAGTTTCCCAAAGGCTGGTTTTACCATTGCTCTCATTACACATCTGTCCTATCCTGTAGCTTTTGAACTCACTTGATAATTTGATTAAGAGTTTCAGTACTGAAGGGTATTTGGGTTTGGCAAGTGTTATAAAATTATGCTCCTGGATAGAGAGTAGAAAGACTCAAAGGAATGTCATATGTAAGAAAGTGGCTGTAGGATGACTCAGCCACATATTACACAGTAATGAATCCACCAGAGACCCATAGGGAAGCAAATTGCTTAGGTAATGTGAGTTGTTCACAAAATTTTTATTGTGTTGTATTGTATTATATTTTATGTTTAATATCTCATTGTCAGGCCAGTGTCTGCTTAACCTACATCAACCAGGCTCGTGAGATCAGGTATCACCAGGTGAAGGCTTGTAATTTTGTAGTTTTAAAGGGAACTTGGAAACAAAGCTCTGGATTTTCGGCCTCTTTGAAATCACATCTGAAAAGGCCCCATTGTATGCATTTAGTGCCAGATCCAGACCCGCCAAAGATCCTTGTTGGCTTCAGGAGGCTGTGGATAAGTCTGCATATGCTGTCTGCTGAGAACTGGGTGTTAGGGGTTAGGGACCAAAGGTGTCCCCAGCCATGAGAGAGCTTGACGTCCTGTTGAAAGAACGGAGGAGGTGAAAGAAGGACAAAGATGACATCCTGGAGGCCCATGGCCTTTCTGCTCTAATCCTGCCCCACGGTCCTGTAGCTGAATCTC
The DNA here is from genome assembly GCA_033558185.1 of Dromococcyx pavoninus. Classification (NCBI taxonomy): domain Eukaryota; kingdom Metazoa; phylum Chordata; class Aves; order Cuculiformes; family Neomorphidae; genus Dromococcyx; species Dromococcyx pavoninus. Next base: position 142,194 of record JAUMJL010000313.1, read on the forward strand.
TGTGTGTGTGATGTTTGACTGTATTGGCACTGTTACCCGCTTGTGTGCATCAGATGTGGATTAATAACCATTTATATAAAATACAGATTATTTATAAATGCATATGTATATACAGAAAGCCAAATCAGGAATAAGCAGGGATACTGAAAATGCATTTCCATCTCCACCGGTTGCACACTCCCCATTTCACTGGGAATTGGCATATCTGTGTTGTTGGATGGGACGTGTGTGCCCAGCTATTGCAAGAAACTGGTCCAAACTTGGATGAGAGGCAGGAGGGAATACACTGAGGATACCTTCTACACGCGTGCACCCTTGCAATGAGGCTGTGGCTATTTCTTCCCTAGCCCTTACCCTGGCCATCATTGTGAGTGGTAGGGAAGGGAAAATGGAGGGTGTCCCTGACCCCAGTAATCCCCAGCTGCCACTGAGCCTCCCGGCAGGCACCCGCGGCCAGCACAGATTAACACAACCCGCAGTGGGGACTGGCCTTTGGCCAGCATGGCCTGGGGATCAAAGGAGCATGGAGGTGGCTGAGAGCCACCTTTGGGCCCCTCCTCCTCACCCTGCTCTGCAACAGCTTTTATTCTTCTCTGATAGATCAAACCCACTCTCTGCAGTTTGTTGCGGATCAAAATGTTTTTTCCTGTGTGTATTGCATAGGGTTTATGACCATGGGTTCTTTCTAGGCTAATAGTTGGGGTATAGTCATCTTTCTTAAAGATCTTGCTAGAGGAATGATATGCATGCATGCCAGCTGGCTTTTTTTTTTGGTGAACCAAAGCAGGATCTTCTGACCCCAAACGATAAATCATGACAGTGCGAGGAGGAGAACCATCATGCGGTTGTCACAGGCAGATCCAGTGCAGGGGCATATAATGAGCTGTGTCCAGTTCTATGGCATTGTCCTTGCTGGACAAGCTGCCTCTAGGAGGAAAGAAGCAGGAGAGAACTGCATGCTGTCATTATTTTGGAGTTTAAAGGGTCATAAGGAGGCAGGGAAAGTATAAGCATGTGCACACTCAGCACTGAGAATTACATATGTTAATGGCAAGTTAGCGCCCTTGATTTGGTTTGCAGTGGGTGGCCTAGCTAAGAAGATTTATCTCGTTAGAGAGGTTAGTTTTGAGGGCTGCTTGTCTGCCAGAACCAGGAGGAAGGTGTCTTAAAACATGTTCTGGTGGGACCATCAGCTCTAGCAGCCCTCATGCCCCAAAATACAGAGGGTATTTCCCTATGCATGGGAGAGCCCTTTCAGGGAGGTCCCTCATGCCATGCAATTCCCCTCGGGCACCTTCGTTTTCAGCCTCTCATCCCTGGGCTGACAGCAGCTTTGTAAAGCAGCGAGTGCTACTGCCTGGCGCCACACGGCTGTACAGCTGCTGACAACCAGCCCTCTTGGCCCCGTGGATGATAGGTTTATTTTCCAAGGTGGGGATTGTGCCAGCTGTACTGTTCTTATGGTGAGATGGTCACTGGGCATGGCCAAGGAGTAACACTGCCTTAACTTTTGGGAGTTTGTTTAGTTATCCCCCCTGAATGTTAACCCCAAGTCCTGCTCAGGCAGGAAATAAGCTAAGCAGCGACATGTGCAGGAATGCTCTTGCAAGGTAGACCAGAATCTCACCTTGAATGCAGAGCACCATCACTTCATGCTTCTTTTAAATTGTGGCAGCTGAACACCCACAGTGGTTTGCAGGCCCAAAGCAGGACTCAAAAAGCATCACCTTGCACGTATCTATAGGATGTAAAATATCCTCATGTTGGATATTTTCTCCCCAATGCCAGTTTGAAAGCTACTTGTATAGTCATAACTATATTTGCATATGTTTGCATGTTTCCTTGGTACATGATTTCTTTCAGGAGATTCCTATAATGCTAATGAATGTGAAAGTTGTGATTAGCATGGGACGTTATTGCTTATAGCAACTACACAATGTATTAGGCTACCCATCAGTCTAGTTATTAGAGCACTCCACAGAATTCAATAAGTGACATTATTTAGACAGTTGCCTTCACAAGCTTGGGAAACTCTGCAAAATGTCTTATAATCTAGGCAGTAGTATTGCTTAAAAGTGAGTTAGCTTCATCGATTGCAGTTCTTCACTTTGGTTACTGAACTGCATGCTAAAAATAAATTTTTAAAAAAAGCAAAAATGAGATCAATCTCTAATTGATTTTGACTTGTTGTATCCAGTTAAAAGCAGAAGCAATGCTTTCTGAAATGTTACTGATGTTTGGGAGCTTTGTAGAGCTGCATGTGAGAGAAAGCATCAATAGCAGAGTATAAGATCTCTTAATTTGGACTTCATATGGAGTTTTAGGCACTTAAATGTCAGACTAAAGTTCACGTGTTCATCAAAGGCCTATGAGGATCTTCAATGTCAATGTAATTCCTATTAAAACTGTCCTATGAGGCTTTGCTGCCTGTAAATGCTCATGCCTGGAACCAGAAATTGCAGCCATCCATGGACTATTGAAGCAAAGGCCTCTGTGGGATAACGGGATGGCTGGAGAGGCTCTCTGAGCAGGGAACAGCGGGGAAGCTGCTGTAGGAGCTGTGGCCAGAGCCAAGCTCAGCTGCTTTGCCTTGGCTGTGGGTCAGCTGGGGACAGCACCCCTGAGGGTAGGGACTGCCTATGTGGCTCTACTCTCTCCCTGCACCTCCAACAGTGGCCGGGGGGACTCGGGTTGCAGCTCCTGTACTAAAGGCGGTGGAAATGGCCTGTGTCCCAGAAGCAGGAGGTCAGGCAGGGATCCCCCACGCTATGCTTAGCATCACCCCCATCGCACCTCATCCCGCTCCTCCATCTCCAAAAATACCGCCCAGCTCCCTCCGCTGAAACTGCTGCTTTTCTGGATGTTTTTCCCTGGACCTCCAGCCCCGCACTTTTGCTGGGAGTTGGAGGGGAGAGCCAAAACAGAGGGCAGCCTATTTTTAGGCTGACTATCTCCCACTCCCTGGCAGGCTGGGTGCCAATTAGGTGGTGTTGCAGGGTGACGCTCGCTTGTCTGTAATGCAGCCTCGACGGCAGCCGGGCCATGGCAGGTGCTGGAGCAGAAAAGGAGCAGAGATTTGAGCTGCTGCAGGGAAAGACCCTGAGCCTCTTTAGATTTGCAGTAATGTTTATTTTTCTCTGTTACACTTGTTTATTTTTAGCCAGATAGTTCCTTGTCCCTCCCATCACATTCTCTAACATAGTTACATGCACACGATATCAGACGGTGTTTTGAAACCCAAGTACAGGGTTCTGCTTGTGTCTTTCTGTTCATTTGGTAGTGGGATTAAAATAAAACAACAAAGGCTATAAAATTTAAGCCCCCATAATTCAGAGGTTATAAAACCATAAAATAAAATGTGATCTTCTACTCTGTCTCCAAAATACCATAATGTTTTCATTTTTGAGCTAAAGCATATTTCATCTAGAAAATGTGAATTGAGGGTATGGATTTCCCATCCTTCAGTCTTTGGTAAATTATCAGTCTTTGGTAACCTGTCGTTAAATTACTTTCTTAGAAGTGTGCACATTAAGCCTAATTTATATTTCTTTTGTACCTGTTCCTGGCCACTGGATTGCTTCTCTCTGATAGACTGCAAAACACTCGAATATGTGGAGTAGTAGTCTTGTAGTTTTGTTTGTCCAAAAGTACTGGTACAGTGATTAATTCTATGGTTTACTTTCTTTTTCGTATGATTGAGCTCTCTGCAGCATTTACTATGAGCCTGTTTTCCACCCTGTAATTGTCCTTAGTGATACTTCCCTAAACCTTTCCAATTTATCAACATAACCCTTGTGTTTTGGACATTAGAACTGAAATGTTCTATGGGGGCAATGTTCCCATCAAATCATATTACTGTCCTCTGAGCCCTGATTAACCAAGCCCTGCATCAGCTATTCTGCTCTTTTGCCCAGAAAGCAGAAAGGCTGACAGTCACTCAGATCTTCCTATTTATCTGTATAAAACAGTTCCACTTCCACTGGTGCTTTACAATAATATCCGAATACCTAGAAGAGCAGCACTGGTACTCAGAGTATGTGTTGGCCATATCTGTAGTACTATTTGGTGCAATGATTCTGTCTTATTAATTTAAAATGTCTAGCTAAAGAAACTGGTGTACATTGTACTTCTTTATCGCTCTCAAATTGAAAAGAATGACATTCTCAGCATACTATTGCTCCATTGCATGGATTTTTTCCCAAGTACAGAACAGAAATATGTATTGAACAGTTCTGCCCTTTACGTGGTGTTGTGTCTGACAGTACTTACAGGATACATTTTGTTCCTTATAGATTTGAAACATTCCTTCTTGTCCTTAAAAAGGCCAGCAATGTCTCCAGCTATAGTTTTCCCAGTCTTTCTACTCCATCACTAGCACCTGAGCTACATTTATTATTCTTGACTTTCTTTTATTCTATTTTTTTAAAACATTTTGCATTATGGAGTGTGTGCAGTATTTTCTTGCACAATATAAGAAATTTTCATTGGCATAGGATGAGAGACAAAACCTTTTTTGAACCTATCAGTGGCAGGACCTTTGCCTACCTCTGCACTACTTAGCCAACATGGGATTTGAAGGACGATGCAGTGGGTATTTGGAGAGAGGTGGGAAACTAGGAAAGGGTGAAATCCTTTCTCTGGAGAGAGCCTCAGCAAAGCAGTTCTGCTTCACATCACCAAAACTTGATACATGTTTTTAATGAAGGACAAGCCCCTGTTAATACAGAGCAGTCTGGTGCAAGTTCCCACATCATTTCACATGATGGTAACTAAAAATATGCTCTTTTCCTCCCATGAAATGTGGTTGCAATATCATGGCACCCTCTTCTGTGTTTCTGCTACCACTCCATGTGTAACTGGGGCTTAGGAAAGTGACACCAAGGTCAAAACCAGAGTCATCATTCTGCTATCTTTCTGCAGCCAAACAGTAAGTCACTCTTTTCTGGCTTCATCCTACGCTGGAGACTGCAGCAGAACAGCATCCTTGGGACAGTCTGTGGTCTCAGCATGCTCTTGCTGGGCTGAAATGTCCAGGACTTCTGGAGCTCTGCTCTGTGGGAAAGCCCAGGCTGGGATCTACAAGCACTGGGTCAATGAGCTGAATACTAAGTATTGTGAGGAGGAAGGGTAACATTTCCAAACCATAGTTGAATCCCAACAAATCAGAGATATTTTCTTCTACTTACTGAAATCAGAATTCAGTCTTTCCAACCCACTGATACTGGACTCTCTTAGCAAGAGACACAAAGCCTCCTGGCTTTGACTGAACAAACATGAACTCTGGGCTGATGCATATTTATTTATTTTCTGTTTCATACTGCTGATTGTCCTAGTTGCAGGGGAGGAAAATGACTTTCAAATGAGAAGTTTTTTTCATAAGCCTACAGCATAGCTGTACTTGGAATGCAAGTTTAATCAGTGATTTGCTGGAAAGATGTATAACAAAAGTGCAATCTGCTGGGTTCCCTTTCATCTTAGTATCTGCTGTAGGATGGTGTCCCTTGCAAGAAACATAAGTTCTGTGTAAAGAATTTAGGCTTATTTTAAGCACCTTGTGGCAGGGACCATCTACCTTTCTTACATACCCTGAAAATTATGATAAATATTGATAATATTGATGAAGCTGGCTTTGTGGGAAAGCAGTGATTTACTGGGGAAGTAGAGTATTTTTAGGTTTGATTATTTCTAAATCTTATTCTTGGATTCAAGCATCGCCTTCTTCAGTTCAGAAGCAGCCAGGTTTCTGTACTCTTGGTCAAAAGATTGCCTTTAACCCCAAGAAGGCATTGCTCCTTCCAGCACCACAAAACCTCTTGCCCTGGGTACCTTGTAGGTGGTCACACACCAAGTGAAAGGAACCTCTGCTAGAAGTGCAGCACTATCTCTCAGTGGCCAATTTCATGAGCTATTGAGCATCTGTATCATCCCTCAACATTCCACTGTGCCCAAGGGGCAGTCCATGCCCCAAGAGCTTTTGCTGTGCACCTGAACAATCCTAGGCACTCATGTAAGTGCTTGCAGTAAAGACCTACCAGGGGAGGCTATTTTTTTTCAGAGCACAACCAGAGAGGCTTCTTAGCATAGTTTTCCATGTTGCTAATGTGGTTTTATTGCTTCTAGGACCTGACCTACTATTGTTGTGTGTTGCTGTGTTATGTACCAGGGATGCTTTTACTCATTTGGAGCTTGTCGAGAGACCTCTAATGGGGCTCTGCACTGTGTGACCTAGGTGTGCTCGGTATGACACCATCCCCTGCACTGGGAAAGCTGGTTTATTGCATCACTGTGGACTGGGAGGACTGGGGAATTAGGGCAGCAGCCCACCCTACTTTATGCTGTGGTCTGGATCCTGCAGAATACTTGAGGATGCCAGAAAGGGGTGGAGGGATGGACAACTCTGTGGTCCCCATCACCACACAAGGCCACGGATTCCATTTTACTCCATTGCAGAATCAGTGCACGTGTACAAAGCACTTCAGTCCAAGCACTGTTGGACAAGGGACTGGGTGAGCAGTGTGTCATCTCTAGCTTTGCTAATGGGAAACCTGACAGCAGCTAAATCAGAAATGGACAAAGGGTGTTTTCTCAAACTCACCTTTCCCCGCACTGCTGAGCCTGGGATTCTTGCAACTATGGCTGCTCTACTCCATCCCATCTTCTTCCTCCAATGGTCCAGAGGTGGAGAGGAAGGATGAGGCAGAAGAAGGTGGAGGAAAATGTAGAGAGTACTGGTGAGGGAAAGAGTTCTTATTGATCCTGACCCATCACCAGGACCACCCCTCTGTCTTAAGATTATCTGTAGCCCTTTAATTATTTACCATAGTAGTTTATTTAGCAATATAAATTATTTTTTGTGTTGTGGTGTTGCTAGTTTTGACCTTCTTTCCCATTCTACAGCCTCAGATTGCTAAAGTGAACATGTGCTGTTTATTGTGTTTTTCATGTTTTCTTGACAGTTAGCAGCATTTTACATTTGGTACAGTCTTCTCCTTTTTTTCCCCCTCATGTTTAAACTGCTGATCCAGGCAATAACATCTTGGTTGTGAGGCCAGTTGCTTACTGAGATGCTTCAATGCAGATTGAGAAAACCTGCTTTTGGTAAATGGTGACTTTTAGGGCTGAATATTCTATAGGGAGACCTTGTCTGTATTTTGAAAATCTAAAGATGTCTTCTTTATTGCCAAAGTAGAAATTTCATATTGGAAATGGAAAAAAGATTGTTTTATGATGGTAAAAGCCTTGGATGACAGTGTGATTTTGTTATTGGGTATTGTGAGCACAAGCACACCTTTAGCTTTAAGTAGAGGAGATATTCATATGTGTTACTTGCCGTATTTTTAAAAGTTAATTTTAAGGACAAGGCTTTGATTGTCCAACACTGTTCCTGGCTTTTACTCTGTGTGAGACTTCACTTTTCTCTCTGGGTGTGGAGGGTGTGTGAAGTCACAGAAGAGACTGAGCATGGGGCTGGAGTGAGGGTTAGACAGAGATTCTCAAAACTGATGCAGTTGGGCTGGGAAGTGCTGCAGTTTCTGTCAGTTCAACCAGCCTCAAGCAAGCCTGGTCTGGGCTGAGATATCCTTCAAAGGAAAGGATGCAGCAGCTGAGGCAAAGGGAATTGTATTTTTGGAGGAGAGCCTGTGTCTGCTTGAGAATGGGAGGTGGAGAGCTCTCCCAGAGTGATGCTTGCCTTGCATGCTTTTTGAAACACCTGAATGATGTACCTAGGCATGTGACAACACTGCCAAACTGGGCTGGAAAATCAAGAAACTGGATCTCAGTTTAGAGAAAATGAGATAGCTCCTGAGTAAATTAATTACTTGAGAAAAAATAGAAAAAGAAACCCAAACAAACACCAAAAAGTGACATCATCTCTGTTTATTTAGACAGTATCTTTCTACCACAGAAACCACTGTTTTTCTCATTTTACAGAGGTAGAGCTGAGGGCAAATTACATGCCCAAAATTCCATAGAAACTGCACAGCAGAGAGTTGTCCCTGCACCCTGTACTAGCAAACAAATTGTTGGATCAACTCTTCAAGACTCCACAGATGGCCCCAGCATGCACCTTCTGGTCCCAGGGGCTTCCACCCATTGTTCTGCAGTTTGTCTTCACCACCATTCATTTTTTTTTGTCTCCAAAACCTTCCCAATCCTGCCTCAAATTCTGGAGAATGTTCCCCATCACCTTGCTTTTGTTTCGTTCCAAGCAGGAGTACCTCCTGCCCCAGGAGACAGCACTGAATTCAGGCTTTTTGTGAGCAGGAACTGTGTGTGAGCGTGCCTTATACAGTTAATCAGGTGTAGAGAGAGCGCATACGTTGTATGACAATGCTCACATAGAATCTCACATAGTGCCTGGAGGTGCATCTGTGTCTGCACTGGTGCCATATGAACCTAAAGTATCTGTGCTCTGAAGTAGGATGGCTAAAATGTGCTGCAGAGGTGGTCAAAGGCAAAAAAGCTCTTGTTTCAGGGACGCTGGGTTTTTCAGCCAAGGTCTGTGCTGCTCTCCAGTCTTGAAATGGACCTCTACTGGGGGGCCTGTCTAGCTTTTTCTCTGCATGAAATTCACCATGCGTGTCGAGATCACGCTGTGGGAATAACAGAGCCTTCACAGTGTGTTAGCATGACTATAACTCTAACCCTTACCCTAACCCCCTATGAACTATGAAAATGCAGACTCAACGAAACTGCTGAAAAGGTGTTGGAGAGCTCAGCCATGAGTGTACAATATCTGTAAAATATTTAAAAAGTAGGCAAAATGGGGAAAAAGTTTAGAGCAAAAGGAGAAGAAAATGTGCTGCTAGTTCAGCAGAAAAGACAGTCATACCTGCTAGTAGCAAGAACAACTTCATCATCTGATCATTGGACTTCTTCCAGCTTGTCACAGCAAATACTGCACACCCAAGGCTATTCGTTGCATTAGCAATAAACTACTGAGCTTGGGAGCCACAGCTCATGTTGGCACATAAGCTGGGCACCAGTTACAGGCTGTGCAGGTACACTGCTGTTTAGGAAGCAGAGGGAGTGGTGAAGACATGAATCAGGGTCACGCTGTGATTTCCCCACCTCGATCCATCCCAAGAGCTAAGTCAAGCCTCAAGTGGTAGTATTATCTCCTATTTTGCTAGGAGTACTTAGAAGATGCCTGTCACCCTACAGCTGAGGTTCATTATGCTGTAGTTAAGATAGGACCAATCTTTACTCTAGGACAGGGCAGGGCACAGCAGCAGCTGTCTTCATATCCCAAATGGCAGCTCAGAGATTCATCTAAGGAGAAACTTGTATTCATCTGTAAAAGAAACAAAGGACATTGTTTATCTTACTCTGAACTCAACCAGGGCAGATGTTTTTCACAATATGACTGAATTCCAGAGGTAGGATCTGTCTTAGAGACACAGCTTACCTCCATAACAGAGCGCTGTATCAGAGCAACAGTACAGCTGGGGCTCAAATCTTTCTTTGAGTTTGTTGCTCAGGACTTTCATGCTAAATGAAAAACAGGAGTGAATTAGCAGTCACACGTGTGCATATCTCATGTGTAATGTACTCAGGTGGTCTGGTTTGTTCAGAAGGTAGATAACTTCACATTGTGGTTTGCTGGATTCTTGACAAAACAGTCTTAAAATGTAGCCCAAGTTGAATGTGTTGCAACAGTGCGACCTTGAAATTGCAGAGACCTGAATTAACTTGTAAAGAACTCCATTGTACAAAGGTATGTACAATCTTATGGATACCTGAAATGGAAGAAAGGCACTCCTCTACAGCCTAGTCAGTAATAATCCATAGTGTTACAAATGACCCAGAGGACAGAGGGAAGAAATGATTAAGATGGGGAAGAAGAAAGCCCCCATGACTATTGTTAAGAGCACTTGAAGGTAGTTCTTTAATGACCATCACTCTGATTTATGTTATATGAGGTAAAACCACCCAGTTTTCATCGAGGTTCCTGTCTATTCCAGAAACTGGACAAAAGGAGAGACAAGTGACCTGCACCTTTTGGAAAAGGGTTGCAAAATAGTGCCATTGGTTTTCATGGTGTAACTACGTAACCAAGGTGTATATAACTTTGCAAAACAGATTTTTCTCAGCATCTTGAGCTGATCGAAGCTGTTTACAAGATAAAGGAGCACAGAGATAGGAGTAATGGAGAAAGAGCAATTAGATGAACTGTCCTGTGGGGAAAAAGTTTGTACTACTTTACTTTCTGATGGCGGCCTTGAGGCTGTCTTCAAGACAAGACTTGCAGACAGTAAATCCTGAATCCCAGAGATGAGTACAGCAGATGTGGCCTTGAAAATAACAGACTTTTTAATAGCTATGTGTTAATATATCAGAAGAGCATCTATGGGCTGCCTGGAAAGTGCTTACATGCGAAGCAGAGAGGAACAGAGCACAAGATACCTGGAGACCACGGAGGACTGACGTTTTAGCCTCCACTGACCAACCCACAATGAGCAATTCCACCAAGTCCAATTTGCCCCCCCCCCGCCCCCGGCACCTAAATTGTACCTTGTCCTTCCAATTTTCAAAGGCAGCAGCTCTGGTTTGCCTGTCAGGCACTGATTTGGAGGTGAGAGCTGCTTCTGCAACCTGAGCTTGACCAAGGAGAAAGCAACTTGGCTGTTGAGTGGGAAGATGACCTCCTGTTGTGGACATAATTGTTGCATTCCTTGACTGGGAGAGGAGCGGAGCAAGCCTGCCTGTGTGGGACTTACATGGAAATGGCATTTTTATGGGAATGTCTGAAATGCCTCTTAAAGGCACCCAGTGAAACACTCCTCTGAGTCTGGCCACAGGCCAGGCTGGAGCCTTTTGAACTTCTTGCCCTCCAGGAAGAATCCAGGCTTGTGTTTACCTACTGACTTCCAGGATGCCAGGTCATTGCTAGCCCAGTTGACTCAAGAGTTGCCCACAGCGTTGTGTGCACGGTGGCAGTTTTGTAGACACATCCGAAGGCAGGCTTTGTCTTTTGCACTTTCTGTGGCACTGTATCCACTGGCAGACCTCTGTTTTTAGCAGGGTTAGAAATTGGACCACAGCTGGTAGCCAGGCAGTCTGCCAGTGTGCTGGGTGCATCAGCCATTTTTCATGATATAAAGCAGCTGAGCTAGATTTTTTTGTGGAAGCTTTGAAACACATTGAGCTTGCCGTGTGGGAAAAAGTTCTGTTAGTCCTGTGCTTGTCTGCATCGCTTTGTAGCCTTGCTACACGTGTGCATGAGTTTGGAAGTGTATTTCTGCTCCTGACTTAAAGCTTGCTTTCAGCACATTGTGCACGCCTGCACAAGACCTCTTTTCAGGATTGCAAAGCCCTATATCTAGGTGTAGATCTACAATGCGGTGCGTGTAGTCAGGAAAATAAAGCTAAAAGTGTGTGTAAATTCAGAAGCTGCTTTTGCAGCTCTCGGGTACCGTATGCTGCTCTCAGGAGAGTAGGATTTCAGCCCAACAATCAGGCTCCTGTGGGAGTCTTTTATTGCTTCTTTGCTGCCCTGGTCAAAGGCTTTGCATGAAGCTACTGCCCCTGAACCAAAATGAGGACTGAACATAGCAAAGGAGGATGGACAGTTCTCATGATCTCACTCTTCTGCACGGTGCTACTTTAAGGGGATGATTCACATTGTGAGTGTTGGTTTTCTCCTCTTCACAAACTAAGTTCTATACTTTACTATTTCAAGGTAGAATAAGATGAGAGAGGACGACACATTATTAATCCCTGCACAGCAACACTGATTCTGCTTTTCTAAGATTATTATCCTAAACCAGGAAAAATAAAGCCTCTATAGTGTTACGAGTAGCAAAATTAATTCAGCATTTTTTCCTGTAGATCTGACTTTTTTATCTTTAACTTGCCCTTTCAAGCCTATAGTCTCTTCCTGACCACTTGTGGGGATAAGTGGTAATGTGTGCAATGGCTTACTGAGGATTCGTTTGTATCACTAAACTGACTGACATGCTGACTCCTATCTCTCAGAATGGGTAGGGGGTTGGAGCTAAATCATAGTGGTGGCACTAACTGCGATTGATTTGTTCTACTTAGCTCTTCATTTCTTTAGGATGAGTGGGTGTTTAGTGTTTCTGAAACGTCTACTTCCGTCTCAAGTGTGGTTGAAATTGGCCAATGGATTCAAAAGTTATTAGAGGGGATTAAAAGACAGACAGCATGATCAGATAAGCCTGTTTCCTCAGAAAACTAGGCTAAAAAGGGAAAAAAAATCTAGTGCAAGGACTCGTGCAATGTCCTCTGTATATCCTGGGTTTTTTCAGCATTTGTGATAGTTAATGCTGGAAGCTCTGAGTATTTACAAGTAAGTGAGGCAGCACATACAGCAATGCGCTCCCCTTTGCTCTGGCTGTTTATTCACACTACACCTGCAATATTGAGTGTGGTCGTCCCACTGATGTCACATAAATCTTCTACCAGCTGAAATCTATCGTATGTGCACAAGAAGTGGCTCCAGCTTATCCATATTTGAACACCCCGTTGCCCAAAACAGGATTTAGCTGCCAGGGCTCAAGCCCCATGGACTAGTCACTGTTCATTGAGATGCTGTCAGAAAAGCCAAAAGGTTGGTCATTCTGTGTCTCCCAGAACCTGACAAGGACTTTGTTTCTTTTTCTCAGTCTATGTGTGAACACAGAAATGTTTTAGTTGAGTAGGGATGTGAGGCTGTGACCACCTCAGCCCCAAATATATGTGTCTCTGGCACCTTTTGCAGTGGGCAGCATTTTCCTGTCTAGAAGCTGCCAGTCCAGACTATAAATCAATTTAACAGACTCTAGAAGTTGGGGAAATTCACAAAGTGCTGTGCTTGGTCTCTAGAAAAGAGGTTGCTGCTTTTCATGTACAGCAAAGCCAGTGACCCTTTGAACCCTATGCACATTTTAGAACAAACTCTGTTAGTTGTGATCCCATGACCTAGGAGTGCCGGAAAGGGGTTGGGTTTAATGGAGCCTTTCATCTGAAAGAAGGGTGCTGGGATGAAAGCCAGCCTCAGTTGCAAGAAGAAAAAATAGTTAAAGCCTGTGAAATTATTAAGGCTTGTAATTTAATTTCAGGCTAAACAAAGGCATGTTCTGGGATATGGATTTTGAAATGTGAAGGAAATATATGAGGCTAAGATTTGGATTTCTGGGTTATCTTAGCATTTCTAGCCTGATTTCCTGTGTTCCTGTTTATATAGCAAGAGCTGGTACAAATTTTCAAGCAGACACACAAATCCAGAAATGAAAGGAATAGCTGGTCGTGAACCTACCACCCACCCCCACACAAATGCAGTGAGGCAGCTGGGCTACAGCACTCCTCCTTCCCTTCCTGCTCCTCTGACATCCATCTTGTGTCAGCACTCATGACATGCCTGAGCGTTGCTGCGGCCAAAGAGGCAGCTTTCCAAAGAAGGATGGGGAATGAACTCCAGATGATAACCTGGTGAGACTACTTTGTCCTCTTGCACCTGCAATGCTGGGGGTCTAATAGCTTCTGAGCAGCCTCAGGAAGAAGAGATTTTATGGCTCAAAATCAGTGCTTTGGACTCTGCTTGGAGGATTTCACGTGAGCTGGTGGACAACGTAGTTCAAGTTGATAGGCACCAGACGAAGTTCACAGCTGGCAGGGAAAAGGTTGCATCTGGTTCTTGCTTGGGCTTTCAGTCCTGAGTGCATCTCACTCCAGCTCATGGTGCAGCTTGTGTGAGGAGGCAGAGCTGCTGAGCAAAGCCTATGAGGGCTGGGATCCCTTCATCTTACTGGAAAACACAAGTAACTTCACACCTTCCTGCCCTTCGTTTAGTAGTGTGTTTGTCCAGTGCCTCGTTGCAAAGTAATTTCATTTGGAGCCTCTGAGTGCTACTGTCAAAGAATGGAAAATAGTAACAGGGATTTTGGGGCCGTGCTTCAGTTCAGAGGCTCAAAAAAAGTTTGTGCACGATTGGAAATCCCTGCCCTTCCCCTTCAGCTGGACACTTAATATTGTGAAGGAACACTTGGTATAATGCCTAATCTTCAGGATTAGCAAATTCCTTTGTTGTCTCTCTTAATCTAAACCCCCTAACAATGCAGAAAAAAATTAGTTAATTTCTTTCTTGGAGAAGCCTAGGTAGGAGGAGGGAATTTAATCTGGTGAGTGTAATGAAGCACTGCGCTCAAAAGGGTCATTATTTGTGAGCCTACTGTTCCGGAAGGACCAAGCTGTCTGTACCTTGGCTACATCAGGTGGGCAGCTGGAGGGAAACCTCATCATTTCCCACCGCAGCCAGAAAATAACTCTGAAAATGGCTTAGTGTCAGAAAGCAGTTTCCCAGCTGAAGTCTGACATTTCCTCTTGTTCTGAGGAATAAAGAGCTGCTGCCTTTTGGCAATTTGCTCACCAGAGGTATTGAGAACAGATAGCTTCTGCCCCTGCTTTTTGGGGGCTGGTTTATGGGAGACTTGGGTGCACACTGTGCTGTCCAGGAGTGGGCCAGTACCCATGCCCAGAGACTGCAAGATGCTTCACAAAGTTCTTTATGCCTCTACCCAGGCCTTGATCCCTTGGCAATGTATACTCTGTATAAGGTTCTGCCAATGCTTCTCCCACCCCAAGCCTTCACTGAAACCAGCTCAGACTCATCGCTTTCCTTTTTTTGCTAATTTGTTGTGGTGTTTTATCTTCCTGTGCTGCAAAAGATATAAGCTCATGTAACCTAACTCTGAAAGACTTTTGGTACTAGCTCCCTTCCACCCTCTTTATTCCCGCTCATCTTGAGTCTCATTTTGCAGTTGCTATTATTACATCCCTCTGGAGTACCTACTAAGGCTACACCGATGATGGATGCTGCCAGACCAAATGCATAAATATTAAGAAAGGTGGAAAGAGCCAGACTTGCAATTTCTTTGTGCAGAACAGTGATGGAGATGCTGTTCCTACAGCTGACCAACAAAACTGCAATCTGAGCTCCGGATTTAAAATCCTGTAGATGCTGGTTATGAGAATGTTTTAGCTGGGACTGTTACTGGGTAGCATCTTTCGATCAGGCAGAGAAGCAAACATGCTAGTTATACTGATGATTTTCACTAAAGGGCTTGTTCAGGAGATTGGGCTGGTCTCCAGATGTATACTGTACCTTGTCTAATTTCTGTTGCTGGTAGAGCGAGACAAATTTGTGACTGGATGATCTTATTTATTTGCAGAGTTTCCTGCATTTTGACGTGCAAAATCTGATGTGAACATTGGACTGTGCATGGCCCTAGAAATGATTATGTTAACTGTCAATCTGGGATGTTATCCTTGCAGTGCAGTATCACAAGTCACCTGTCTATGTGACCACCTTAATAAATCAATGTGTGATCACCTGGGATTGCTAGAGGTTTGGTATTATCAGAAAGCCTGATGGCAATATTCTGATAGTGATTAACGCTGAGTTAGCTGTCTCTTCACTAATGCTGTTTCCAGTTCAATGGATGTCTTGAAAATAGTTTTTGGTCTGAAGGCCACAGACTTATTGATGGTTACAGATCAAAATACCATCATTTCTAATAAATTATGATGCCCTGTTTTTTGTAAAGGAGTGCACCAAGGAATGACATCAGTAAAAGCAAGGGGAGAATCTGGGCTGTCTCAACAAAGACTCATAGCACTGCTACTGAGAATGAGAGCAAATATGACTGGTGTACATTTCCAGAAATTAAATTTGAGTAATGCAAGTTTGATGCTGGCAGTGCATCTTTGTTGTGGACCCTGCAGGACAGTAAGGATGGTGGTGATTTTGTAGCATGCCAAATTCAAACTTTTCCTACAACTCTTCCGTATCTCTCTTTGTCCATCTGTCCTGCCTTGAATCAGGTGTAGTTTTGGAAATTTAAGGACAGAAAGATCAGGTCTATTATTAAAAAGGCACAGAATATTTTCCTTGCTCGTCAGGTTTGCAACTAATTGTGCATAAAATTTTGATAGACTAAAAACAGTTTAATGTTCAGTGTCTCCAAAACTCCTCTGTGTTATTAGCTATAAGTATTGAGGCCCAAGTATGGGTGTGATTCTGCAAAGATGTAAATAATGCTTCAGCCAATACCTACTGAGTAAACTGATACTTTGTGAAATCAGGGGTTATGTATGCAAAACAATCCTCATTTTGCTAAAGCTGATCTTTCCAGAGTAGTGTGGAGTATCTTGACTATCTTGCTACACTTCCAAGGATCTTACCTTGTCACTTCTCATGCTCTGCAGGCAAAAGGAAGCTCATCAGAATAGCATTTTCAAAAATATTAACTTTCACTTGCAAATGTGTGCAAATTAGCTTCCTCTAGTTAAAATTAATGATCAGAGACCATTATACTTTTGTAGTAGTAAAGAGATTGAAAGACATCTCATTTGAGAGCATATAAAAACTGACCAAATATCCAGAATTACTGACTTTTGCCCATTTTCTTACCTAAAAGCAGCTGTTCGTACAGTTAACACATTTCCTTAAGATGAAAACTTTTGCTTTGTTATAACCTATGGACATCTATTAAAACATAGATTGTGGAGCAAAGCAGATTGTGTGGTGCTGCCCATCTGCACATTGGATACCCATGCTTACTTTTTTATTAAGAGCAAGGAGCTGGATGTAATGTCATGCAGTTATAATTCTTGGCAGTTGCTATAGTTCATATGTTTATTAGAAGCTGTAGCTTTGGAGCATTTATCAGATCTCTTTACGCTTCCTGCATTAGTGCTTGGGGTTTTTTTCAACTGAGCTCTCAGGCTGCCAGAGCCCTGTTTGGTAGGGAGAGAGCCATGTGTCCAATGGAGTGTTTTACAGTGGGAATGACTAGGCTGAAACAAAGCAAAAAAGTCCAGAAACACCTCCCTGGCCAATGCATGTTTGCAAACTTAGAGGTTTTTTAGATATTTTGAGAAGAACAGGGGGATAACTCTGAAAGAGTTGAGTGTGAAGTAGAAGTGCTAGCTTGAGAGACGCCAGACTCTCTGCTGGAGAGAAGGTGGGTTGTGGAAGACGGACCTGGGGGAAAGCAGCACTTTCTGCCATCTGAAAGTGAACCACAATGAACTCATCTGTCAGCCTTGGAATGTCATTTAAGGGTTGGACTCAGGCTTGGAGCCATTGCTTGCAACGGAGAGGGTTGTAGCGCAGAGTTTCTAACTGGCTCATCCAAAAACCCTCCTTATACCACATTCTATCTGAGCCACAGTTACCTTAGGAGAGGGCTCCAGGAGCTGAGCATCATAGAATCATAGAATGGTTTGGGTGGGAAGGGACATCAAAGATCATCCAGTTCCAACCTCCCTGCCATGGACTGGGATACTTGCAACCAGACCAGGCTGCTCAAGGCCCCATCTAACCTGGCCTTGAACACCTCCAGGGATGGGGCATCTACAGCCTCCCTGGACAACCTGTGCCAGTGTCTCACCACCCGCATTGTGAAGAATTCCTTCCTAATGTCTAACCTAAATCTCCCCCCTTCCAGTTTAACACTGTTCCCCCTCGTTCTATCACTACAAGCCCTTGTAAAAAGTCCCACCCCAGCTTTCCTGTGGCCCCTTTCAGGTACTGGAAGGCAGTTATGAGGTCCCCCCAGAGCCTCCTCTTCTCCAGGATGAACAAGCCCAACTCCCTCAGCCTGTCCTCATAGCAGAGGTGCTCCAACCCTTTGATCATCTTTGTAGCCCTCCTCTGGACCACTCCAACAGTTCCATATCCTTCTTATGTTAGGGAATCCAGAACTGGACAAAATACTACAGGTGGGGTCTCAAAATGTTCGTCCACCCCCAGTTTTGTTGTTCACTGCCAGTGTCATGACACTGTGGCACTGAGTGTTCAACATCTCTGTGCACCTAAGCCAGGCTGGCATGTGCTCCCAACCAAAAAATGAGGGTAATGCTCCATGCTCTGCAGAGGAAGAGGTGTTCCTAGGGGTTCACTGCTCTTGTTGTGGGTGCTGCCTGGAGGATGATTTCCTGACTTTCCTGGGATAGCCCTGAAATGCTAGGGACAGGACTTGCAAGTCTCCCTCTTTTATTCTTTTCCCATTGCTGCTATCTTGATTTAAGAGGTAAGAGGGCAATAACAGAGGACACTTTTAGCTCCCCCACTCCTATGACCCCATCCTCCTGAATGAACCAGGTAAGGCTGGGGTTTGCCCTTAGGAGGTGATATGGTATAAAATTTCTTCAAGAATGAAATTCCTTCTTTTAATAAAACCCCCATTTAAATAATCAAAGTCTCAAAGATGAGATGCAATTGGCCCATTTGCCCAAGAGAGCGTTTCAGAATACTTTTACCCAACAGTTGGTCTGAGATCAAACAGACTTGGCATTGCAGTGTTTCCTGGATAACACGCCATCATTATTTATTAATCTGAATCAAAGTGCTTGATGTTTTCATGCTATCAGTTAGACAGAGCCTTATCGTCTGCCTCCCCCTTTTTTTAATTTGTTATATTTGAAGAAAGTTTTGAAACTGCTGCAGTGGGAAAACCATAGCTTAAGTGGCAGCTTGCTCATCTTTTATTTATTTTTCCAAGAATTCTGTTGTTACTCATTCAAAGCTCCAAAAGATCCTTATCTTCCATCAGAAGTTTTATGCTTGGATGAGATTCTAATGGTGACTTTTAGAAGAAAAGTGTGTTTTAACTAGTTTTGAATAGGTATTGCGTGTATTGCTTTGTGATTTAAAGAGATGTCATTTGGTCAAAACCGAGTAATTTTAAAATACATTTTTATATTGGATTCAAAATTACCAAGTAAATTTCCCAATTTTTTCATATATCTTAAAAACACAAACACAGGGATGTCAAGCCAGTGGGAGAATTGGCAATGGGATGTGATTAGGGTGATTTCTGGCCCGTTTTCCATCATTATTGGACAGAAAGGGTTCTTTTCCTCACATTAAAAATTGTGATTTTCTCTGAGAAATCTGTTCCCTTTTCAGTTTGGAAGCTTCTTTGTTGTAAAAGGAAATTTGTATCTCAAAGTAGATGCTCTTTACTAAAATGCTTCTCTTACTGGAAAAGCATTTTTCTATAGAATTAGAGATTCAATAGGAAATTTACAGTCAGCTGTTGCATACGACAAGGCAACGCTGCTCCCCCTTCCTCTCAAAAGGGTGGTTTCATACAGAGCCTGCACTTCTGCATATCCATGCCAGTGTTGTGGTTTTATAAGCACATTTTTCCTATTTTAAAGTATTTTCCTGTCTCCTGTTTTTTGTGTAAAATATCCTCACAAAGGGGGAGGATGATTAATTGGAAACTACAGAGGAAACTACAAAATCAATTGCACTCAAAGAACTGTCTAATGTAGAAACTAAAATAATAAAAAACCCAAAGAAATAAATGGGGTTTTTCTCTCCCCTTATTCGGTCTAGGAATCTTAACTGTTACTTGGAAGATATTTCTGAAAGAGAACTATTTTATTGTATTGCTGCTCAGCTACACATTTTTTTGTGAACATAGAAAACAATATTAAAACAAAAAAAAGCCGAAAACAGTCTTTTTTGGGCTGCAGACTTATTCTGACCGTTTGCACCAAAAGAAGATCTGATCTTGAAGCTGATTGTGCTTCTTCATAAAATTAATCCATAAGATTTTCTGCTCATAAATAACTGTGAAATGATTGAACTTTAAAACATAAGACTTCTCATGCTAAACCTCACGGAAGAATAATCTCTTGATAAATTTAGTTTTAAAGTAACGGAAGCATAGATGATTGCAATTCTATTTTTAGACATGCGCAGTAAAAGATTTCTAATTGGTTTGTAGTAATGTTAGTTTAAGTCAGAGCCTCCAAATGAAGACAGAGATGTGAGAACTAATGGAAGCACTAAGGTCAGCATGGTGAACATTCTTGACCTGGGGTTTGGAGGCAATTTTGGAGAGAAGATGGACCAGATTGTGTTTGCCAAGGCAGGGGTAAAGAGGGGATGAGAGAGATAGGAGATTGCCAGAGCAGACGGCATCAGTAGCCACGTTATAAAAACTTGAAGACGAGGGCCTGTGTCTCTGCTACCTATGTGCACCAGCCAACAGAAAGCATAGCACACTTAAACCATCAAATCTTGGGCTTATTAAATCGTGAGTTCTGTAAAGTGGAGGCAACAATGTCTGTGCTATGATACCATACCTAAACAATAGACACAAGTAGAACAGGGATTGAGATGTATTTCTCCTTCAGATGTGTGGGAAATGAGTTATGATAAATCAGCAGAACTCTGTCCTGGACTATCTTATTCTTGTTAGCCACTGTGAGAGTAAATATTAAGCACCTGAAGTGGGATTTCCCATTACATTCTTAATGTGAACCTTCAATTTAATTTAGATTCACCTGGGAATTTTACAAATTGTAAGAATTGAGAGTATCAGTAATGCTTTTAATGGTCTGATCTTCCAAGTTAGATGTTCTTACTTTGACCTAAGGGCTGGCTTACAGGCTCTTTTTTGTGTTCTGTGACAGCATTTTACATGGCTCTTCTTGCCAACTCTGTCCCTTCGGGGGGGATGGAAAGGGGAGGTAGGAGAAGTCATGCTGTAGCCCAAGGATTCTGTACAATCTAGATTCCTGTGAGCATTTCTTCCAGAACATCATCTTTAACTTCACTGCAGTTCACTGACTTGGAGATTAAGTGAGAAGAAGGTTCCACAAAGGATGGTGTGCCGGATTAACCTCGTCTGGCTGCTAGATGCCCACCATAAGCTGCTCTCTCAGTTCCCCTTCCTCCTATTGGGTTAACCCACCACAGAGGGTTATTAGTTAACCATCCTATATAAAGGATGGTTATTAGGCCCTTGAAGAGTATGAAATATATCCTAGAGACACAGACAAGGGGAATCTGTGAAACACCATCCAAATTTACCTCTTTTCCTTTCCCCACTTACATTTCTCTCTTTTCTGTCCAGCAGCAGAGATGGACGGCAGAGAGCTGGGATCCCAGACAACTTTTCTGGCATTAGAACTACAAGTTTTGGAAATATTTTTGGAAGGGAAGTAGAGTCAGGGAAGCATATTTTGGAGCCAAGCTAAACACTTGTGTGGGAAAAGAGGAACTGTGCCATCTCACTTGTTCTGCTATTAAAATCACTGTATGTTTTGACATAATCTGCAAGACAAGCCTAAGACTTGGAGTAGGAAATTAAATGTGAATTAGGATGGATGTGATTTGCGGCCCTTTTTTTTAAGTTGTTTTGTTGTATTCCCCTGTGAGTCACGGATACAACCAGCCCATATTTCACTCTACTTTTAAATATATTAGCTGAAACTGCAAAATCCAGATCTCAAACATCCCTTCAATGTGTATAAAAAAATATAAGACAGAAAATATTGTCCACATTTCTGAGTCCATGGTGAGTCTTAGAGTATCAGGATAACTTGGGTGATCATGTTTTTAGGAATGACTTGGTTGTCATTGGCTAATTAAGTGGATGCAGTTGTTTGAAGCTGAAGATCTATAACTCATGTTGTAAAGTAATTGTGGGCGCTGGAAGCTGTTGTAGAACCGTTAGAGTTTGTTACCTGCTGGAGTGGAACAGCTCTGTGCTCCACTCCTTTACCACCATGCATTTAGAGGTAGCTGCTCCCTTTTCTTTTGAGATGAGTCAAGCAGAGGAAACGCTAACACGTCTGACGCCTTTCACCATATTACATAATGGTCTGAATTTGGGGCAGGGAACAGATTGCAGTCTAGATGTCCTTACTCTGTCAGAGAAAAACAGACTTGCAAGCATAGACACTCAGCTCTCAGGTACCTACAGGTACCTATCAATACCTAAATATAGGTGTCTTAATAAACAAATTGAATCATCAGGACCTTCACCAGGGTCTACAGCATAGTTTATCTCACTGAAGTAAATATGCAAAACAGGAGAGATGACTCATGTTCTAACAGTGTCTACTTGTCCCTGAATGTCTAGCATCTTGCATTTCTTTGGTTTGGATAATCTGTTCTAATGCATCAGAGAAAATATTTTACTTGATTCATTCTGTCCTGTGTATGAGGCTATTTCACAACAGTTGCATATCCAATACATGTATTTTTAGCCAAGAATTTCTAGAATACATTATTTGTCCTTTCTAAACTGAGGAACTGTAGGGTGGATAAAGTTAAAAGTGAATGTATAGAGGAGAAGGCAGTACTTGAATTATTAGTCCCATGCATGGCATATTAAAAATTAAGAGTTCTGACCAAAAGCTTCCATTGTCTTGTCAATTTTTTTATTTTTAGTTGAAATAGTCTTGAAAGAGGCAAAAAAAATCTAAATGTTCAAGCAGTACAGTCAATTTCCTGTCATTTTAGAATCCTATCGGAGCACGTGTTTTTATACCTCACAGACATAATGTCCCTTGGGGGCTCTTACCTTCTCCCCAATATTCATATATTATTGTAGGTCTCTAGCATAAAAAGGACTCTGGTTATAGGAGGGGAATTAGGGTCAAGATGTTGCACGATCTCTTGGTGGAACTGCTGTTTATCACTGCTATTATAATAATAAGGTTATTTTTAGGAATATTTTCAAAAAGTGCAAGCAAGTTCCCAAATCATGGAACTAGTGCATTTTCCATTTAGAAGAACATCCTGCATTGAATACCATCATCAGATGTTTCTTTTTCACAGGCCACTTGGTGTATTATTTTCTGTTTTACTCATTGACTGTTTGGTCCCATAAGCCAAATTAAGCAAGAAGCCACAACAGGGTTTGCAATACTGGGCATTGTATTCTTCCAGTGCATTATGCCTCAGGCCCAATTGAGTAGTACCATCCACTCAAGCATGCACCATTGACACATAAATGCATATTTGGATGTAGCTTGTTAGTAAATGCAATGTCCCCAGCAGTTTTATTTGGATGATTATATTATTGCTAATTAACAGAAAATGTCATGACTTTTGGAAAATAATCATTTGTGCAATATGTTATTTACTCTGAAAAATTCTTCCGTGTAAAATGAGGAGGAAATTATACAGGGGAGAAGGAGAGGAATGTTTAGGAGAGCCACAGGATTCTCAGAAGCATGAGTCTCATTGACATCAGTTGGACACAGCCAAAACCACTCCTGGTAATATGACTCACTCATACACCTCTAAAATCATTCACCTTCACCGCTGTTTAGATGCTCTCTGTCGTTTGCTCAGATACACTTTAGGTATTGGTTAGTGTCTGGAGAAATAAAGTTTAATTTGGCTAACCAGCCAGCAAAACATAGTAGGTAGAAGGCGGCAATCTTGATGCTAGCATCAAAGGCTACTAGGTATTAAAAAAAAACCCAATGAAAAATCCCTGGGTTCTCCGGCTCCCTGCTTCCATCGGCCTCATTTACATAATGGTTTAGAGCATTATGTAATTCAAATCAAATCACTATCAGTCGGCACCAGCATCCTTTGTATCCTTTTCCATGAAGCTACGCAGAGTCACTGGAGTAAATGTATTTGAAAAGAATGACAGAAATGAAATAATTCTGTTTCTCTGACACCAGGGGTCTGACCCACTGTCTATTGCAATAGGATGAGATATTCCCCTTGACTGATGTGAGATGAGGATTGCACCCCCAGAGCCCATGTAAGCTCTTAGCTCTGATTCCTAAACTTGGCAACCAAACCCAAGCGGTTTTTCAATTGCAAACAGGCAGCATATCCCTCCTCTTTGGACAGCAATAATCTCTTTCTGTCTCTCTGTGGCAGGGGTAAATCTCTTCCATCAGAGTGGAAGATCCACTAGCTTTATCCAAACTGTTTTGTCAAATTTACAGTGCAGTATATAATGAATCAAATCTTCAATATACTCCAGCAAGCAGCAACCCAGCTACTCCCTGATAGGATCCCTGTTCAGTTTGTCCTTTGTGAGTTTCAGAGCAGGATATTTTTGCCAATGCACTTCAAAATCTGTGCCTTTTGATTTTCCTTCTGTGTATTTTATTGCAAAAGCACTGAAAAGGCCTGTCCATTGTTGGGGCTCCATTAGCATTGAACATCATCCAAACCCATATATAGATAGGGGCCCTGCATCCTTGTTCATGGGAACTCCAAACGATAGACAGTGATGCATTGCATGGGACAAAGAGGAAAATAAAGTAGCTGTGACAAAATCACATAGAATTGATGTGAATATCACTTGAGGGTTATTACTGTAATCAGGGGAGAGGTTTGTGGAAAGGATATGTTGACTTGGAATAAAGTAGGTGGGAGGGTGAGATAATTTTCTTGGCTAATGTATAGGAAAAGGATCGAGCTGGAAAAGGATGAGAGGCTGGGTGTAGGGGTAGGTTTATGGATGGGGTGAAGTTCAATGGAGGATGATGGTCATAGAGCTCCTGATACAGCAGACTCAGCAGGACCTGCTGTCTCATTTCATATTCTTGGGGTGTGGAAAGGCAACCTGCCACCTCTCATAGCTTCACACTGTATGATTTGGGTCTGTCTCTCTCAGCCTTTCACATCTAGTGTTTTCTTGACCCTATGCTTCTATCTCTTTTTGTTTCTGTCATGTGAAAGAAGGAAAACCTTTCTTGATCAGTTTACTATTACGAATGGAGTTCAGATGTTATGTCATGTTTGTCTCTTAATTCAGTGCCAAAACTGTGAAAGAGGCACTGCCTTTGCTTATAGAGTTTAATCCATCCTTTTTAATGCCATCATGCCAGTTCTGGTGATGGCTTTTATAAGTCAGTTGTTTTTTCCTGCTGATGAAATGTGTCTCCTTGACTTAGATGGGGGTGGATCAGTCAAGCCTTTCTTATAACTTTATGGTAATACATCAGACAGCTTTCCAGACTCGGCTCCCTCTCCTCTGGAAGCATGCAGTAAAGCTTTTGGTGGCCAGCATAAAACCTGCCTTCTTCCAGCAGTATAACTATCTCATAATGGCTTCAGAATATATTTTAATAGACTTTTTACAACTTCCTATATCCGTTAGAATGTCTTTACAAAACACTCTGTGAATAAAGTGGGCCATATTTGATATATTTTATTCATGTGAGCAATCAAAGCACCTAATGATGTGAGTAGTGTATATTATATTTGGTACAACATGGAGTTCTCCTTTAGATGTCTTATTTCTTGTCCAAAAGCTAGTGACTGCGTCCTGAGCTGAAAACATTCCTCTTTCTTGGTAGCTCATCGCAAGCTCTGTTTGTTTAGAGTAGCAAAGTAGAAATCTTTCCCTATATCTGACAGCTGAGTAGTTTATAGTAAAAAAAGTCTGAGGCCAATCTCTATTTAATTAAAATAGACATGGAAACCTGTTGGGTGCAGAGAACTATAATTTTCAGCAAAATATAGAGATGCACACTGGTAACTATAATATGCTGCTTCCCTCTTGCTTATGTATGTAATTTGGTTGCAGCATAATTTGAAATAAAAATATTTGCAAAAAAAGTGTATTTTTAGGTCACTACAAATATATATTTTATCATGAGAAGACTTAGTGCCAGCATTTAATTCTTGGCACAACATTTGTCATCCTCAAATACTGTTTCAATATCAGGATGAAATCTTCTGAATTCATTTCCTTTTAGCACATGTTAGCCTTCTGAAGACTTTATCTTATCAATAAGTCATTGGGAATGTCAGAGTGCCATGATTCTGATGAGTGAGTAGCCAGTAAAACGCATTAAACTGCCTTCAACAGAAAATACAGCGTAAGCAGAGCTGGTTGTGATGAAAGGCTTGTGGCTCAGTGACTCTGAGATTTCTGTTCGGGTATTTTGTGTTGTGGGGTTTTTTCCCCCCAAAGATGTGAATGCAATGAGTTCTGTTATGTATTTCTATCCCTGGTCAGCAGGCATGATGAAGAAACAGGGCTCATTTTAGGAAATCTGTGTTACACGATGTCATATCAACCTTCAGTGTTGCCTTGTAATGTGGGAAGCAAGAGGAACTCTGTCTCATAGCTCTTCCTTCGTCAGACTGGAGCTGATTTCAATGCTGTGCTTTTCCTAGGAGATACCTTTTGAGAGCTAAACATTGCAGTCATTTCCATCAGATTTTTGTGGAATAGAAAAGTGGTCCATGGCAGGCTTTGGTGTCTCCAGCACTCCTTTTTGCACCTTCACTTATGAGCTCACCCAAAAAGATGTCTCTGGATGAAGAAACATTTGGAGATTGCCTTCCCATATTGAAAAAAAAAACCAAAACCCCAGGGTTTTCCAGCTTCCTTTAAGCTTGGTTACCTGCTAGGACATTGTTTTAAAACCTCAATTACACATTTTCTGCTGTTCATGCTCCAGTGTGAAGGTATTCTCTTTAAAGGAAGCATTTCTATCCAAATATTCCTGGTCCTAATAGATCACTTCCCTAGGATAGGTAGAGCTGTGCTGATCTACGCCTGCAGGAGATCTGGCTGACTGAATGTGTTAGGAACATGTACTAAAAAAAATCATTGATTATGATTTTGACAAAATTATGCCTGTTGGAAAAAAGAAACAAACCAGATCTCAGTTTAAGCAGAAGTAATGAATGTTCTGTGTAGAATTTCAAGGGCTGTATTATTCTGTGAATAAAGTGGGCCATATTTGATATATTTTATTCATGTGAGCAATCAAAGTTCCCCCTTGTTTTGATGTGAGCATGCAGACCCTCAGAATGTGTATTAACAGCAAATGAAATTTTTCAGTTAAGTGAGAATTTCCCATGATACCTCCTAGCTGTGGAATTGAAGTGCAGTAAAAATATAAGTGAATTAAATCTCAGAAGGTTGCCTTTTGATTGTCAGTAGAATTATGAAGAATGTCTGTCACCTACTCCTTTAACCTCTTGATCTTTATGTATCTTTATGTAGAAGGTCTTTGATCTTAATCCAAAACACCAGTTCTCTATGAAACCATTACTTCATAGCTAGAGTAAAACTTTCACTCAGTCCCATACCACCTTGTAGTCTTTTTAAACATGATAAAGTCTCTGTGTGTAAATTTATGTATAAGAATTTGTGAATCTAAGCCAGTAACATTAAATTAAATGTGTCATTATATTGTTTTTTATTTCCCTAGCCTATTACTCTCATGTTTTGCAGAGCTTTGCAGGTCAAAGGAAAATTCCAAAGAGATTATATGGAAAAGGGGCTGGGGGGGGGGAAACATGAGTGTGCTCCATGTAGTGTCAAACATTTAAAGAAACCCATCCTCATGACTGTTTATTTAGGGATGCAAAGTCTATATTTAATCATAAATAGGTCTTAAACAAAATGAGAATCTGGGACTCCTGATGGTTATTTTATAAGATTTAGGTTTAGTAAAATAGCAGTGGAAACATACCTCCTGCCACAGATGATATCGTCCCCAGCCCATGGTAGCTTCTCGAGTGGCATCAGTAGGGTTAAATCAATACCTTCCTATCTGAGATGAGAATGTCTGATGGTATCTCTCTTTTAGCCTGGGAGGGCCACTTTCACATTTTTGATGTTCAAATTTGGCTCCTGTATTATCCAAGTGTCTGAAATATGTGCATGCATGTCCTTGATACCATGCCAGGAGAGTGATTCTACGTCATCGTGCAAGTGGCAGACACAGGTACAAGAAGCCGTGGCTTCTCTGAAGTCAATGTTCAGCCAGGTGTAGTGCACAGCAAGGACTTCCTCTTCCTCTGTTGCTTCTGGGGGATGGGACCACCCTGCTGGCTCATGACAACATCGTGGGCCATGCTCAGGGGTTGGTAGGTGCTAGAGTGGTGGTCTGGGTCCACAAAGCCCATGAAAGAGCAGGACGGCAGCCTGCTGGAGGCAGGCAGGACCCACTTTCCATGTATTTGCACTACTCCATGCAATCTATTGCCCAAAGTGGCCTTCTGGGTGATGGTCATTCATCCACAGGGAGTCAGGCAAAGGCTTGTAGGGCATGCCAGTCATGTTCTGAGAACCTGACAGGTCTTTTGAGCTGGGGTGTCTGAAGCCTATGAGAATAAGGCTAAAATTGTAATGGAAAATGGTATTTATCTTTCTGAATAAATACAGGCATGAGCAATATCTTATTTGTCCTGTTCTTACTTCTTGCCATGCCGTAGAAAGTAGGTGTCTTGGGGCTTTATTTTCATATGCACATTTTGTTTACATAGTCAGTACATTTTTATCAGCAAGAGCCAATGTTAAATGAGTTTAACAAAGATGAAGCAAGAGGGAAATGTTCATTCTGTGCATGGTGATATCACAGAAACAATGTGTTTGAAGCCTTGTACTTCAAAAATATGCCTGAGAGGAATGGAAAAATCCAGGTTGATATTGTAAAAACGTGAGTCACAACAGCTATTATCTCTTAAGAAATGGCATTCCAGCTCTTTGATTCAGTCATTTATGATTTCCCATTTTAAGATGTGATGCTTTCTTACCCTTTTAAGGAACATCTGGGCTAACCCTGGCTATTTGTAGAAATGTTTGCAATTCATAGATTAGAAGAAATTAGACATAGAAAGGACCCATGAAATTATCTTGTCCATTTCCTGGAAGAAGATGAAATTGAAAAAGAATTAGGCTAAATATATATATAATAATCTGGAACTATAACTTATATACAATATGAAGACAAAACACGTCAAGCTTTTTCAATTGCAAGGATGCTGGAAAATGTAATTCTTTAAAGAAGAAGTAAATAGAAGGGTAACAAAAGCTCTAAATAAGTTTATGAAGGATTTTTCAGTTGTTCCTAGGCAACTATCTTCTTGGAATTTGCAGATAAAATTTAAAAGATCTGGTTTTGACCAGTTTGACATTGATTCAATTTTCTAATAAGAGAGAGCTTTAAGCAAAAATAATTCCTTTTATAAATAAAATAATTAAAACTTCTCATTTTTATTAGGATTTTCTGGCTATATTATCTCCCTCACCACCCCCCCGATTTTTTTTTTAATTTGACCAATTCTGTTGCCAGAATGGCTTCTTTCAGAAGTCTTTAAGAAAGTCTGAGAAGGATGATGACTAATCTAGTGAAGATTCAATTTTTATCATCAACACCCATGAAAACTGTGGCACTTAATAGAGACATTCCACATATTCTCTTACCCGAAAATGGTCAAGCATTGGAACAACTGCTCAGGGAAGTGCTGGAGTCTTATTTCTCTGGAGGTGTTAAAAAAACATGTAGATGTGGCACTTCAGGACATGGTTTAGTAGGTGTGGTGGTGTTGGCCTGACGATTGAACTGGATCATCTTAGAGGTCTTTTCCAACCTCAATGATTCTATGATTATCATTACAGTGTCCCCTACGCTATATGGCTATGCCTCCAGTTCAGCTATATGGAGAAGGTGGTGCAGAGGTGGCTACCACAAGTTTTCATAGAATCATCTGAAATCATCAAGTCCAACCGTGCCTGTCCCCTTACTAAATCACATTCCTAAGAAACTCATCTACCCATCTTTTATACACTTCCAGGGATGGTAACTCAACCACCTCCCTGGGCAGCTGCTCCAGTGTCTGACCACCCTTTCAGTGAAGAAATTTTTCCTGTTGTCTAATCTGAACCTCTCCTGGCACAACTTACGACGATTTCCCCTCATCCTATCATCTGTCACTTGAGAGAAGAGATCAACACTCGCTCTGCCACAGCCTCCTTTCAGACAGTTGTAGACAGCGATGAGGTCTCCCCTCAGCCTCCTCTTCTCCAAGCTAAACAACCCCAGTTCCCTCAGCCATTCCTCGTAGGACTTGTTCTCCAGCCCCTTCACCAGCCTCTTCGCCCTTCTCTGAACATGTTCCAACGCCTCAATGTCCTTCTTACATGGAGTGGCCCAGAACTGCACACAGTACTTGAGGTGTGGCCTCACCAGTGCCGAGTACAGGGGCACAATCACCTCCCTTGTCCTGCTGGCCACACTGTTTCTGATACAGGCCAAAATGCCATTGGCTCTCTTAGCCATCTGGGCCACTGGCTCATATTCAGCCAGTTGTCAACCAACACCCCCAGGTCTTTCTCTGTCAGGGAGCTCTCCAGCCATTCTTCCCAGCAAAGGGGAATCCTTTCCTTCCTTCCTTTCTTTTCCAGCAAAGGGAATGTCTGCGTAGGCTGGAGGCAGTCACCCTGCCCATGCTCTGATGCTCTAGAAGCAGGTGGTTGGTGCAATGCAAATCTCTAGTACCTGCAGAGTAAGGGACTATTACCTTGGTTCTCCATGTGCTTTGGCTTCTGCACAAGCTCAGTTGATGGGCAGATTGAACCCTTGCCCAAGTCAGTGTGGGCTGTCTAGTGCTGGCATTAGTTCTATGTAAGGATGAAAGGACATAAGATTGGGTGATGTGTTTCTTCAGCCTAGGAAGAGTGTAAAAACAGGGCAAACATAAGTAGTCTTTCTTGCACATGTCCAGGTTCTGTAGCTAAGGGATTTTCTCAGTCAGAGACAGTATCTTTCTGTTTAAAACCATTAGTGGACTTTTTGCCCTTGGATTTGTCTTGTGGCTTTTTGAATCCTTGTCATTTGCAGCCAATGTTTCATAGGATAACTCTGCACCATGTGGAAAGTGGCTCCAGTTGTTGTTTCAGACCTTCTGCTCTGTGATTTCATTTCACTTTTCTCAGTTCTCGTATTATGAGAGAAAGCAAACAAACATTTTCCATTCACTGTCTTCACAGCGCTCATGATTATCTACACCTCAACTTAGAGCCCACAACGATCTCCTCTCCAGATTAGAGACCTATTGTGTACACTTTCAGGAGTACTGCTCAGCCACTGTCTTCTGTTTTCCCCTTCAGCACCGAGACAGATTTCACTGTGGAAAAACAAAGATTGAAACAACAAAAAACTCTGAATTCTCTGTCCACCTGTACTGATGTCATTTATAGAAAGTGAAATTCTATTTGCTTGCACTGGCGCTGAGTCACGAAGTGTTGAGCATAAGAAAACTCAATTTGTGGGAAAGCTTCTAATTTCCTGTTTTTCAGGAGGAAGGGGATAAAACAAATGATGTGGGAGGAGAGGGGAAAGGAATAGAGAGAATAAATCTAAATAAAGAAGAATGTCAGAATACCCAAACTCCAGGAAAGCTAATTCATTTTAGCCCTGCTTGTTCAACCATGCAGTAATGCAGAGTATAATGTACAAGCTCCAGTAAATCATTCCTGTATGATAGGCTGTGATCAATGACAATTTAATGAATTCATTTTAAAACGAAGTCAGAATAGGAAAAACAGTAGTTATTTGAAAGAGTACTTTACTCAAATAAATTGAGTCAATAAATATGCTATTTGTCATGCAGAGTCCAGTTAAAGTCTTGTTTGCTAACAAAAATGCTGTCATCACAGAGCCTAATAGAAGCAAACTATCTGGAACTATCCACTGTAAATAGACAAATACCATCTGAAAGCAGAAAACAACAATTGTGGCTGAACAAAGAATTTTATCCTGCACGCATCGATGAATGCTATAGGGTAGCCCACCTCAAAACCTACTATTTTGTTTGCCACCAGCTTACATTCTGATTTAGTATGAATGGTCTGGTGGTGGTAAAAAAAAAACAAGGGCTGTGTGAAATGAGTTTTAATTGTTGCATAGTGACTGTTTCTCTTGCTGCAAAAATATGCCACTAAAATCACTAATAAATTGCAAAATATGGCTTCAGTGAACTTCAATGGATTTGTGCAGGCTACTAGAACAGGGATAAGCTTCATGCCTTTTCAAACAGTAGTTTTACATTAATTTTCACAGCTATCGATGTTGTTTAGTACAGATATAATAAGGCTTTTTGTTCAGCTGTGTTTTTCACGCTTGGCTTTATTCATGTAGGTTGAAGAGATGTGTCAGTTCTCACTCGTTTTCATTGAGGTGGGATCTGGAAGTGTTAACAGTGAAGCACCATCAACCCAAGATGGTCAAACCTCACAGGTCTGGATTACATGTTCAAACTGGTATTGAATGGAAAGAGCCTGATTTTCAGGTGTGATGAACTGGCAGCAGTGATTATTCAGCATCTCAGAAACTTGGAGCTCTCTCATGAAGGTCCCAGGGCTTTGCCAGGCACATAGGTTTGGGTTGGAAGGGACCTTAAAGACCAACCAGTTACAACCCCCTGCCATGAGCTGGGCCACCTCCTACTAGACCAGGCTGCTCAAGTCCCTGTCCAACCTGGCCTTGAAAACTTCCAGAGAGGAGGCATCCACAACTTCCCTGGGCAACCTGTGCCAGTGTCTCACCACCGTCGTGAAGAATTTGTTCCTAATGTCTAATCTAAATCTTCCTCTGTCCAATTTAAAGCTGTTCCCCTTTGTCCTGTCACTACATGTCCTTGTAAAAAGTCCCTCCACAGCTTTCCCATAGGCCCCTTTCAGGTACTGGAAGGCTATGAGGTATCCGCAAAGCCTCCTCTTCTCCAGGCTGAACAAGCTGAACTCTCTCAGCCTGTCCCCATAGGAGAGGTGCTCCAGCCCTCTGATATCTTTGTAGCCCTCCTCTGGACTGCTCCAACAGTTCCATATCCTTCTTATGTTGGGGGTTCCAGAACTGGACAAAATACTACAGGTGGGGTCTCACAAAAGCAGAGTAGAGGGGGAGGATCACCTCCCTCACCCTGCAGACCACACTCCTTTTGATGCAGCCCAGGACACGGTTGACCTTCTGGGCTGTGGGCGTACATTGCCAGCTCACGTCGAGCTTCTCATCAACCAGCATCCCTAAGTCCTTCTCTGCAGGGCTGCTCTCAATCACATCGTCCCCCATTCTGTATTGAAACAGCGAATTGCCCTCACCCAGGTGTAGGACCTTTTACTTGGCCTTGTTGTACCTCATGATGTTCACACAGGCCCACTTCTTCGGCTTGTCCAGGTCCCTCTGGATGATATCCCATCCTTCTGGTGTGACCACTGCCCCACCCACATTTGTGCTTCCAACATCCTTCAGACTGTAGGGTGTGGAGGAGAAGAAAACGCCCAAACGCCTTGACAGATGTCTTGAAGATATTATTTCTTGTCCCAAAGTAAAATAGAAATTATGTTACAGAAGCCTAAGACAGAGATTATGAAGAATTTCTACGTGATTTAAGAATCTGAACTTGACCCTTCACTCTTTAAATTTGGAAGAGAACAGCTGGGGCATTTTTAGAGTTTGCATCATGTAGCCAGAGATCAGCTGATTTAAATAAGCCCTGGAGTCATCTTAGGCACATTGTTCATCCACTCCCAGAGCTGCATTTTCAAAAATGAGTTAGGAATCCAAATCCCTGTGGCTTTCAATGAAACTTAAGCTTGTATGAATCAAAGTTACTCGTTAGCTTGTATTTAGAATGCCGAGTGATTGAAAAACTTAAGAATATTCCACAGTCTATCTACAAAGTCTTTTTAGCTTTGATCAGAAGTGATTCCTAATTGAAATTACAGTTTCAGTCACGTGTGTTTTCCTTGATGTTCTACTAACCACATAAAAATAGTTGAAGGGTTATCTGATAATAGACAGCCTACAAGTTATTTTGGTTATTTTTTTCACTCTGATGGCTTTATTCTTCTTGCTTTGCTCCTGTCACTAACCTTTGGTACTTCTTGTTTCAGCTGTTTCCACTACTAGGAGTAAAGACCAGTAAAGACAAAGCAGGATGAAAAGATGGCTGACTTCTTGTTACCACCGGGTACTAACAGCTTCCACCGGTTCACGCCTGAATCCTTGGCTGCTATTGAGAAACGAATTGCGGAGAAGCTTGCAAGGAATGCAAAGCAGGAATACAGAGAACAGCTGGGTGAAGAAGAGAAACCTCAGCCTCAATTTGATTTGCAAGCTTGCAAGAAGCTGCCTGATATCTATGGGACTGTTCCTCCAGAGCTCATTGGGGAGCCACTGGAGGACCTTGACCCTTTCTACAATGACTGCAAGGTGAGCACCAGCCAACTATCCTGCTTCTTGGTTTCTGCTGAAGCATAAACAGTCTCTGTTTTGACAGCTCTGGTTTTTATCTTTCTGCAGCCAGTAAAATATTTCTTTCCAGATTAAGGATCACAGTCTCAGCATGAGCAGGGTTCCCAGAAAACATCTAATATGAGAGCAAAGAGGGATAAAAAGCATAATTAAAACTTGAGTGTTTTCAGGTAACTCTTAGTGTGGATATACAGTGTCTGAAAAGAGCAGAGCAGTGGCTCAGTTAAATTAAGCCAAAGGTTTTTATCTACCCTATCTTGCATTCTGCGTGAGTCTTGCCTCTTCACAGGTCTGTTTATCACTTAAGCCCCTTAATGTTAAGGACTTCTGGGTGACTTGTGTCTTGTGCAAGCACTCTGCACAAGAGCAGGAGTCACCTCCACAACCGTTCCTGGAGAGCAGCAGTTCTTTTCCTGAGTTCAACTCCATTTAAGATGACCAAAATAGAGCTGAAGGGAGATGTGAGTAGCATGTGAAATGCTGGCACTTTTCAGAAGGGTAAGCTTCATCCCAAAGCATGCATCACCTGATGAGGAATCACATATAGGCTGGACCAAAGCCACAACAGTGCAAATGGCTTCTGTCAAAAGGCTGTTGACAGCAGAGCTGGGATGATTGCTTACTGTAGTTCATTCCCCTTTCCAAGCATTTTGCAAAACAAGGGACAAAATAAGACTTGGAAACACGGTGTATTTTTAGAGAGTTTCCAGTTCTTTCAGGTACTGATGTTCCTGATTTGGGGCTATGCTATTTCCTGTAAACAATGAATTAATATGACCACAATGTTGCTTCTATTAAAACAGAGTAGAAACAGGTGCAAGAACTACAGAATAGAAGTTAAATGGATAAAGGCAAATAGATTACTTACCTGGAAGGGCCAGAATTAATTTACCTTTTAATTTCCCTGCTATCCCCAGGCACAATCAGCAGGTTATAGATTTGCAACGTTAGTGTCATGAAGGTTTTAGACTCAAGATGGGTGAGTTGCTTAAAGTTTAACTGTTGGGTGTCCTGATCCTGTCTCTGAGTGAATATTAGTTCCTCTGTGCATGGTGGGGCATCTTCAGAGTTCTGAATACTCACAGTATTGGTTTCCTCTGCCCATATTAACCTGAGCACAATGACAGTGCCTCAGTATCAGGGTCAGATCCTGCTGTGCAGCTGGACCTCATGCAGCTTTTTACTGGGTGAGACAAAAAAACCATGACTGAGAGCAGCAAACGCTCAAGGTAGAGAAGATGGAGTAACAACGTAGCAAGGTTCTTGGCACTTGGGAAGAGCATCAAAGAAATCCAACCACCACATTTTAGTTTCCAGGTCACTTTTTATTTTCAAAGGTGATTCTGCTCTCTTCACAGCCCTGTGATGAAGGTAGTGACACAGATCCCTGTAAGGAAAGAAGGAGGAATCAATAGTTGGGGTAGTGCAATAGGACTGGCAGCTGCTGTGCTGGAAAGGTCTTAGACAAAACTCTTCACTGAATGAAAAGGAATTTGGGGCTCTCAGGAGGGAGTAGGGAGGAATTATGGGATACTTTGAGGAATTTCCCAATGGGGTGTGTGCTGGGAAAAGCTGAGAGTAAACACAAATACTGAATGTTCTAATTTTCTGTTTTGTTTTCCAGACATTTATAGTACTGAACAAAGGGAAGACAATCTTTCGATTTAGTGCCACTCCTGCCTTGTATATACTTAGTCCTTTCCATCCAATCAGAAGAGCAGCAATTAAAATTTTGGTACATTCATATCCTTTCTATTGATTTCCCTCCTCATGTATTTTATATGGTTTTTAAGCACAGATGGATGGAAGTCAGAAACCATTTTATTTCATTAAGCTGTTTTAAATCTTTCAGCTGAATTTGCTTGCACAAGCAGAAATGCACTTGGATTTTTGGTT
The DNA here is from genome assembly GCA_033558185.1 of Dromococcyx pavoninus. Lineage (NCBI taxonomy): Eukaryota > Metazoa > Chordata > Aves > Cuculiformes > Neomorphidae > Dromococcyx > Dromococcyx pavoninus. Next base: position 177,879 of record JAUMJL010000313.1, read on the forward strand.
TGTTTCAATTTGTATTGTTATGTGAGCTATGAAAATGACTACATTATACTTCTGGCATCAGATAATGTGAACCACACTGAAAAGTCAGGTGAGTTCACTCAGGATTCAAAGATGTGAAGTGCATGATCATATTTAGTAAAGAGTCAGAGGAAGAAACTTGGTGTAATACCTTAGAAAGGAAGGGAACCAGGAAGCTGGAGTGCAGCTAGGGAAATCTACTCTGATGGAGAGCTTTGCTACTGAGCGCTTAAATAAACTCTCCCATCAAACTCTGTGTCACTGTATTCAGTTGCAATTTAGTTTTGAACTGCCCCAGAACTGATTTTTTTTGTCCACCTGACACAGAAGATTTAAAAAATTATTTTGTTGGGTTTTTTTTAATTTGTTTGTTGCAATTTATTACTCAGATAGGAATGAAATCACAGGCTGGCTGCTGGATCTTTTGATGGAAGGGCAGTGGCTGATTTCCCCTAGCTCTAGTTCTGAAGTCATGCAAGATACAGTGCAGTGGTTGTTTTTGGCTTGATTTTTTTAACAGGGCCACAGAATGACTATATTCTGACATAGTCACATCTCTCTGGAAGATGAAACTGACCCAAATGTTCGGCTTCGTGTAAATATTACTGAAAATACACCCTTTTCATGAATTGTCTATTTTTTCTATGATGTGCATAGGAGACCTGGCAGTGGTAATTCAAAAGACTCCATGTGCTGCTGTGATGGTGGTGTGATGTTTTAGTGACAAAAATTCCTCATCTGCAGTGCTCATGTCCACCAAAGAGAACTGATAAATACTAAGCAGGTAACATTGTAGAATCATTGGTTAATTATCAAATTTGAGGATAAAAAATAGGAAAGAAATCAGATTCCCAGTTGTTGTTCATGCAGTGGATAAAGTGAGAATTTAGATACTCTAACCAGAAGAAAAATAGATGAAGAGTCTAGTAACAGTAATTGTATGCAAAAATTAATATGTGTTATCAGCCAAGACATTAGTATGGTTACTAAGAATACACCATGGAATTTTGCAAAGAAATTTGCTGATGGATCAGGTTATACAGGCAAGCTGTACAGCACATGCTGCTGTATACCCAGAGCCCAACAGTGTTTCTTAGGTACGTTTACACCAGCACAGCCTTGCTGAAGTTAATTGAGGTCAATGCATTTGCACGGGTATGGATAAGAGAAGTATTTGAAAATTGAGCTTCTCAGTGTATGTGTGAATATTGGCTCCAGCTTTGGAGGCCTGTTCTGTCTTCTGCTCACTTTCTTCTACACCATCTGGAGAAGCCAAGAGGTCACCAGCATGTGTAATACACAGGAACTGCATGCCCTTGGTAGCAGTCAACCAGAAGATAAGTATACAAGAAATACTTATCACATTACTTCCAAGGATAAAGACCACAGAGGAGTGAATTTGAAAGATATGTCAGGAACAGAAATGCGGTTGATAAGGAGCATAAAATTTCACGAGTGGAAGTTCGCAATGCAAAAAAAAAAATTAGTTACAGAAAGACCTAAGTTATCACTTTGTGTTGATAACGACAGGAAATCCAGCAGCTCAATCTTTGGCAAGCACAGGCAGGAGGCAGCAGCTCCAGTCCCACTGCAACAGCAGTGACGTTCCTGCATCAGGCACTGATTTGTTTTCTGTCAATAAAGACCTTTCACATCAACCTGAAACACAAAGGCCAATCGGCTGAGCTGGCAGTCAATATCACAGGCAGAAAGAAGCCTGAATCAGCAAGTACTCGAGCAGATAATAACACAGACTTGAATCTGGGAACCAGATCTATTGTCTTGCATGAGTGTAATGAAGCAATCTTTATTTTCCCCAGGGCAAAAGCAAAAAAGAGCATTAACAAATGGTGCGCTGTCACGTAAGAGTTGGAAGCAACTTCTTTAGTAGATGCCATATTTCCATTTCCAGTCATTGACTGTACCTTGAAGGCCAATAGTAGAACAGAATAGAGAAGATAAGAGTAAAATCATCCTATTTGGTTAAGTTACTTTGGTTAAGTAACTCCATATAGAGTTCTTCCTCTGAGACATCAGGCAGGATAGACTCTGTATGCTCACTGCTCATCCAGCTAAGCCTTATTAGTCTAGTCATTCAAACAGGACAAAAATCATCCATAGCCTCCTAGTAACGTAAATTATTTCAATTAACAACTTATCCCTAAACCTCTCCTAGGTATTTCTCCTATTCTTCAGAGTCTAGGAGGCCTCATGAAAGGACCATGGCCCAGATGGCTGCCCAGAGCGAAGCTCTGGTCTGTTTCTGTCACAGAGGACATTGCATCTGTAGATCTGCTGCCCATTGAATGGACACTTTTTCCCTTCTGCGTCATTATTAGTTATTATTAACATCTTTATTTGCCATCTCCTTCTACAAACAAGATTAAACCACTGCTAACATTTCACTGATGCCTTATGCTTAAGAAACTTCTCTTAGTTCTTGCCTGCAACACAAGGACCATTCAGTGGTGTTCTCAGTTTCTCCAAGCAGTTTGCTGTTGTGTATAAAACCTGTAGTAATTGCTGTTGGTAGTTTTTCTAGGTATTATAGACAGTTGCTCTCAAATTGCCACTCATTGAGAATGGGGGTTTGGCCAAAATTACCTTCCTTAATGTTAGAATCATGGATTCTGTCCCTTTAAAAAAAAAAAAGTTCTTAAAGAATTTACAATCTTTGTTCATGTTTTCTGCTTGCAGCTCTTCCTCCCATCTGATTTTACACATTTTTCTCCATAAGCTAAAATGAGACCTTGTGAAGCACCAATTATATGTGCTATTGATTGGGACTAACCTTTGCTTGCACATAATATATGTAATTTGGCGATGATCACTTAAAAGGCCTCTAGTATTCTGTCTGCTAATTAACAATTATCCATCATAATGTAGTCTAGAATAGAAGTATGCCATATTTGACTCAATATCTTTGTGCTAGGAGATAAATTTTATAACTTTTAGAATCGGTTTGCTCAAAGCCTATTTTATAACTTCAGGTTGGAAATAATAGGTTTAATTTATTGCAGAAAGAATCCTGATGAGTAGTTTAGTATATTTGGTTTGTGGTCTGTAAGAGTGTCCAACCCATACTTCTGGATGTGTTAGCCTTGTCAGTTCAAGGCTTTCAAAAACAGGAATTAAAACCAATTCTAAGATAGGTAACAGACATTAGTGCTAATGTAGATTATCTCAGTTTCATCTCCTCTACTTTGTTCTTTCCGAGTAGATCATCATCATCACTGTTTCTAATGCAAACAATTTTCATTCTGCAGGCATGTCTGTTTTCTCAGCTCTCTGACTTTGCTGCATAACTAGTTGAAATGTTTCTTTCTTTTAAGTTCTCTGTAGTTTTCAGCTTGGTTCTGAAACTCAGTTTGATTTCATAGTGCATGTGATGTCCCAAAGCTGACCCCTTACATCTTCAGCTGCTGCTGTTTGCTGGTATATTCTCTTTGGTGATTGAGTAAGAAGGTGATGACACTCGCTTGTAAGTGAGTGTCTGGGAAAGCTATTAGATGCAGGGAAACAGGAATGTATAAATCAGGCCAGTGATCTTAAAATGGGTGGTTATAATTTCTTTGCTTGGAATTCAGTAGGAGGATAATGTTTGTGTGGCCTGGCCTGAAGATGCCACTCTACTTTACAATTGTTATTTTCATAGCATTTCACTGTATTTGAAAAATTAATCCAGTGTTTTCTAGGCTAGCAGCAGCTTACAATCTAATTATGTTAACCACATGGACACTACTTTTAGGACTATAACTCAAGCTGACTTGAAAAAATGCAGCTGGATATTAGATATTCTTCCCAGTCCTTCAGCAGGAGGTGTTGGCCCCAGAACTGAAAAATGTTTATTAGATGAACAGTCCCTTTGAGGTCAATTACTGCTTTCTGCGGTGGCGCTGGGGAACACACAGGTTGGTTACTGCTAATTTAACCTCATAGTTGCTTATGTGGCCATTGGAAAACATTCCACTCTGTATTCTACGGAGGTCTTGGCTCTGTGAAAGGATGATTTTCATGGAAACATTTCAGGACGTACCATTGAAATAATATTCTTTGATCAGTGTTCTTAAACACAAAATACCACCACCGGGATCAGTATTGGAGTGAAACAAAACCCTTTTATTTATACTTATAGAAGAGAAAAGAAATTTACATTTGGAGGCTTCTGTTCTTCCTTGAGAAATGTCCCAAACTACTGACTAACTCTAAGGCTGTTTTCCTTTGCCTTATCTTCTCTCCACTTAAAGTCATTAGTTCAACTTTCTCTAGTAGCATGAGACCTATTATTTATGCAGGAGAACCCCATCATGTTTTGTAGTTTTTTTTACAGAAAGTGGCATGTGCTTTTAGGAGAGCAGTTCAGTGAACTATGTTTTCAATTGCAGGGTGCTCCTTTTCGTATTTATGGCCTCAGCTTAGCAGCTAAGTGCAAGGACCATACACTCAGGAGGTTCATTTTAGCCTCCAATTAGGGAACGTGGTGCCTCTGCTTTGCAGATCAAGACTGTGTATTTGACATGCAGGTTTAAAACCTTAAAATTAGTGCTCTGAAACTCATATTAGGTTTTGGTGAAACTTAATACTGAAAGCAATACCTCAAGCCCATTAGAGAGATTAGAAAGACCGGATTTATAATATTCCCTACTGCCTGAGAAATGTTTCAGGATGTAAATACAATGGGAATCTGCACACACGGGGTTTTTTTGTAGATACTTAAATGAGACTAATCCCTCTTTTCATACAAACTTGTGCACCTATGCACATTGTCATCTGACCAACACGGCTGTAAATTTGCGGTATTGTATTTTTAGAAGACTGCAGAGTCAGTATGTTTGTTTTCTGTATAAAGTATGTGTAAAAGGTGTGGGGGGAAAAAAAAAGGCAGGGAAGATTCCCTGATTTATTTCTTTGTTTATACAACTGTTGTTTCCTATGCACTTGCAAGCAAATGTCTCTAGTGCTTTTGGGGCATCTTGTAAATTATGAGTGAGCTGTCACACTTGTGAAATGATAAAAATTTATGAACTCTTATAAAGTATGCATTGTTTTCCTTAATTTGCTTATTTACATTGTTCAGTATGTTTATTATGTGCACTATTTTAACTAATTGTGTGTTCATGGCACAATCAGAGACTCCACCGTGGAATAAATATGTTGAGTAAGTATCCTTGCTATTTTACATCTACCCTCTCCTTATCTCGTCCTTCCTTTTCTGTTTGTTGCCACCTTCTTTTCGTCTTGTTTGCTGTTGTCTAATTTCTTTCCTGTGATCCTGACCATAGTATCTGCCTTGACAAAATATTTTAGCAGGCATTTGTTGCCCGTGAAAACTCCCTTAGTAAGTCAACTAACAATTTTTAATCTACTGAGTTCATACTTATTGCTGAATGGACCTGCTATGAAATCACATGAGGCAAACTTCATTTGAACCTGGCCAGCCTTCCGCAGTTCCCATGCAACAGATTTGATGGTTGGACACATTAGATGGAGTTTAAGTTGAATTATTTCAGAAAATACTTCCTGGACATACTTACATCTGTACTTTAAATGAAACTTGTTGAAGGTAAAAGTTTCTTTTGGATTGAGTGCATCTTAAGTGTTCCCCTGCAATCATTGGTCGGCATAGTTTATGAGCAAGCGTAAAATTGTCTGGGAATGTTTTTATGAGGATTTCTGTCTTAGCTTGTCAAACCTTCAGAAATAACAGCAAAGATTTCACTTGAAGGTTTTTTTCATTTTACTTTTCTTTTGTAATAATTTTAAAAGTGACTAACAGGCTTAAGAAAGCCCATTTAATTTCTTTAAGTTGCTTTAAAATATTCCTGTTAGAAACAGATACCAGATGCACAAGCTAATCAACCTACAGTGCATTAAACAATTATTTTGGCTCATTGAACCAATCAGAACATACTTTTTATGTTTGACTGACATATGATAAACACAGCCATCTGCTGCTCCATAGCCTGGTGGTTGGTCTACTCAGGGCTGTAAGGAAAGACAGTAAAATGCCCTTATTTTAGGTGTCATAAAATCATGCAGGGCACATCTTCTAGGCCATAAATTACTAATTATAGATAGCACTGAACCAAATATTTCATCTGATCACAATAACATCCTAATCCCAGGATGTTTCATGTATTTCTGTATAGTACACTACCCTGAAGTATGTCTGTGACTTTCCTTTTCCCCTGACATCCTTGTCCTATTGAAAACTCTCACACAATATTGTAGCTGTGATGTATTCACCTGAAACATGAATATCTTATCCATGTGAGTCAAAATTTGGTGAGTGGGTCTACAGCTGGGAATGTGAACATTCTGAAGGAAAATACTGAAGTGCTAGCTGTGTCTTTCATAGACAGGAAAATGTGAATGATATTTTCATTGGATGAAGTGGGGCATGCGAGAAATAGAGTAGAACTGCAAATGGACCCATGTGGCATGGAGTAAACCCTTTCCATGTTTCTTTTTTTCCTGTGTCCCTTCATATCTCTCAGCTTTTCCTCCTCAAATCCAGAGAATAATGTAAAAGGCAAGTACTTTTAAGCAGCAAAATAACCCAATGAAGTATAATTTAAATTGATTAATATTGGATTTGGAAAAGATACATTTAATCCATTTTGTTCTGCTGTTTCAGAGACTCACAGGGGATACAAGGGTAACTTTTTTCAAAAATTTGTCCTAGATTTTCCTTTAAAACATTTTCCATATCATTTTGAAAAAAATGATATTAATTTAATTTACCCTCACAAATTTTTTTTTTTAAAATCCTGACTTCTGTTGTTAAAGAAGCTGTTCAGTTGCTGGAGGACTTTGCCCGATCCATTTAGAATTAGATGATGATTATACAATCAATTAAACCATCTGACATGCTGAATAAATACAAGTGCTTTATCATTTTAATGAGCTTATGTACTGTTAAGTATTTTTTTCTAGTTCTTTGCATGTGTTTTCTGCATGTATTACTGAACACACATGCTTAAGAGACTGTCACGTGGATGACCTATATTTGAAATACCAGAGCCCAACTAAATAGGAGCCATAGGATACAAGATAAAGTTTAGGTGTGTGGTCAAAGAGGAGAAGTGATAAACATTTTACACTCACTGTTGCACAGACCCACTACTACTAATCTCCATTTTAGGATGAAGCATACTGAAGTTTTACAATGTACAAGCTCTACTGTGTGACATGATGGCAGGAGGGTGTGAGGTGTTCCACTTGTACATGTGCCCAGCTGCAGATCAGTGGAATACAGCTAAGAGAAAATATTTCCTTTTTTATGCATAATGAAGTTCTCCTTATATTACCACCTTTAATTGCTTACAGTTTAAGGTTGGTTTTTTTTCCAAACAGGAATCCCAACTGTTATATTTTTTGCCTGCGATGGCACCATTAAGCTACTGAAGTTTAGGGACTGAAGAGAAAACTCAAGCTAGTCTTTCCAGTCAAAGCCCCTAGCATCATGACTTATGAGATTTCTGTTTTATGGGATTCCAGGTGTTTGTTTGAGGGTTTTTTTAATAAGCTTTGGTATCATCTGCATCTTCATTTGGAGAAAAGGAGTAGGGAATGCCAGTGGTGGTACTAAACATTTATTATTGTTTTTGTTAAGATATGGCCTAGAATACCTAGTTCCATTGGGCTAGATATCTCAGGTAGAAACATTAGAAAAGAGGTGCTGTATGCCCTGAAATATATCTCTGAAATATATCTCTGATGATGGCCCTGAGTGAATACAGATCTGAATGCTGTAAGTCAGATACATTACTGTCCCCCACAGAGAATTTGTTAAATTTTATTAAGGGTATCATCTTTATTACAAAAGGTAAGATGTGTGTTCTATCCAAGATCATCACAGTCAAGAGGCTATTGCTAATAAACAATTTATTCTACTAAGGGAAAAAAACACCCTTGTGCCTCTTTTACTGTCAAGCAGGTCAAAATTACTACGTATAGTATTCAGCTGGGAGTTGTTTTCCTCTTTTTCAGTGAGGGAATTCTATTGTTTAATTCTGAAGACTGATGTGCTTTACCATGGGTAGTGAACCACAAGGGAACTTGCAGGAAGAATGCCCTTTTTAGGTAATAAAACTAAGTGGTGACATTTTTTAACTTGGTGTCCTTCAAAATGTCCTGGGTAGGAAGAGATGAGAGGTATGAATGGAAAAAACACTCTCCTGCAGACTGGAGAAAGAACAAAGAATATGGCATAATCCATTCCTTTTTCACTGGCAATTGCAGGCAGGACTTCAAAAGTCCCATAGCACAGCTTAATTGCGTAGTATTCTTGCTGACCTTAATGAGTGAAGATTCAGCAAGGTACACCCTGTGGTGAAAATTAACTGCATCCTGTGGTCGTCATGAGCGATTTTCCATTTTCCACATGCTCCTTGATCTACATATGAACCTGCTCATAGGACAGCCCATTGTGGCAGCCACGAGTCACTTGAGCAACCTCAACGAGATAGGCAGGAGTGTCTCATGTGAGTAGGATTGGGTTGAGTGTGCCTCTGCCATTCCTGCCATCTGCTACTTGCTAACGCTTTTACTTATCTTGGCCACTTTATTTCCCAGGTACACTTTCACTGGCATTTACACTTTTGAGTCATTGATAAAAATATTGGCGAGAGGATTTTGCATGACAGAATTCACCTTCCTTCGAGATCCATGGAACTGGCTGGATTTCAGTGTTATTGTTATGGCGTAAGTAGCACTCCTTTATATATTTCAACACAGTGCTATGCAATAGAATTATCTGTTTTATTTTTTTTCACTCAAATTTTACTGAAAATTAGAAAATGGTGACATATATTAGGATGGAGTTTGTTTTCCTGAGTGTTTTCAGAGGAAAAAGTCAGGAATTCTATTCTCTTAATTCACTAGACCATTTTTGAGAAATTATTTGCTGTCCTTGTGTTCCACAGAGAGAGTTGTTTAGAAAATATCTGTAATAATACTTGCCTACCTAATGTAGTTTTGGGAAACTTCAGACCCCTGAATTGAAAGTGTTGTATGTGACTGAATACCCATGCATTTAAATCCCTGTTTATAATCTGTCCATCCATAACACCCAAAGCTGTTTTTGTATTATTCACCGCACAAACCCCTTTTGTCCTGAAAGTAATTACCATATCACTGCTATAGGGAATTAACTGAAAGGCCTCTGAAACTTCTTAAGTGTCTTAGGAATGGATATTTGGCCCCATCATGATATTCCCCTTTAGCTGTATACTTCTACCTGGGTTGTTAGAGTTCACTCAGGACACGTGGGGTTCTGGTGCTTTGAAGGAGTTGATGGATTTGTGGCATCTAGACAGCTAAAAATACATGGGGGTAGGGGAGCAGTCAGCCAGTGCTCGCAGAGGACACAGGGTCAGCCCAAGCTCTGGCCAAAGACACGTCTGATGCTGTTGGTATCTCCAGCTAGCTAGCAATCCAGATTTTCTTCACAGTCAAAGAGAAGGAACTGGATGATCTTTGGAGTCCCTTCCAACCTAAACTATTCTATGATTCTGTGAAGAGCACATGTCCTCTTGAACTCGAAGCTGGTAGAGATGCCCTGAAAGGCCCCATTTCCTAATCACAGGAAAAGTTCATCCGATTTCTCTGTATTTTCTCCTTAATGATACCTATATTGTATTCTGGTTTTAGTTTTGTTCTATCTGCCCTCTTTAAACTTTGTAATTCAGAGTCTTAGATGAGATGCAAGCCTGCTAGCACTGATGTTTGAGCTGAACTCCATGGCACGTGACATTTGAATAGAACTGAAATTGGTAAAATATTTTCAAGCAAACTTAGTTCAAGCACCAGTGAGGGCCACTGAAGTCAGCAGCAAAACTCAGGTAGGGTGCAGGGATCAGGACAATATATTCAAGGAGTGTCTGGATGATGCTCTTAGTCATACGATTTAGTTTTAGGTAGTCCTGCAAGGAGCACGGAATTGAACAGGAGGATCCTTTTGAATCCCTTCCAACTTGAGATGATCTGTGATTCTTAGCAGCATTTAGCAGAGGAACATTATGAATTTGTGTAAATCTTACGTGGACTTCATTGGGAAGACTCCCAATTATTTTACTAGGCTCTGGAACAAAGCCAGCCCTAGGCCAGACCCTGGTATCTGTTGCTGCATTCCTATGGATTTGGCTGAACTGACATCTGGCCATCATGATAAGCTTTTTAAAAAAATGCAATGCAGATGGGGAGGAGCTTTTGGAGATCAGCAACATTAAGTATTTTTCCCAGTTAAATGTATCCTCAATCAGTGCTAAGTGCTATTCTCCTGCAGTATTTAGAGGCAGGACAGAACAACACAATGTGTTATCAGCCTGCTCTCCTATCCATCAGACAGGTGGTAAAAGCAGGGTAAAATGGTTCATCTGTTTATGAGCTGGGAAATTAGTTCATTTGCAGGTCTCTAAATTCAGCTCAACATGGAAAGCTTCTGTGCCTGGATTCCCTCTACTCTGCAAAGGAAAAGAGGCTTTTGACAGTGAGACAGAAGCAGAGAAACAGACAAGATGAGCCATTGCTTGCAGCCTTGGCAGTGCATCTGCTCCACCTCCTCTTCTCAGATCTGGTGAGGTTGGGGCATCGCTCCCAGCTCTGCTCTCTCTGGGGAATCTGAACAGTCAGTGCAGGACAACATCCCTTAAATTCTGTCCACATTAACTTTGTGTGTTTAGGGCTTGGGGAGCTGGAAAGATATGAATTTTTGCACAGACCTTGAGGCTGGCAGTCTCCTAGAGATGAAATCACTGCCCGCAGGTAGTAACCAGGATTTGGGCCCCAGAGATTGTGGGCTTACACATCTTTTTGCTTTTCTCATTCTCTTAGGTTTGAATGGCCACTCAGTGCTCTAGCCCAAGAATTAATGAAAACTTCCTTAAGTCTTGTTTAATGAGACACTTGGGTGTCTGTGTTTTCTTTCCTAGCTACATTTCAGCTTTCTTTCCAAACAATATTTCATCTCTCGTTTAGAAGATGTCTAAAGCAGGGGGCCTGCCACCACAAAAAAATCAGGTTTCTCATCATCAAATTATAACAATAGCTGAGCACTTCAGAACCGACATCCATACTCCTATTGTTTCTTACTTTAAGGCATATTATATTAACATTTTTAGAATAGGAAAAAATAATCAGAATTCTAGAATAGAAAAGAAATAGAAAAGCATTTCCTTGAGCCCATAGTCAGCGTGAGAGAGTTAAAAGTGACTGCAATATGATCTTCAAATGTACAATGAAACCTCTTTTCCAAGTATGCAAGCAGCTGATAGTACAGAGTGTTGAATAATGGATCTATTCTGATATGTTTTATCTTTCATATAAATCAAATTTAGAAGTAATTTAAAGTAAGATTGATCACACAGGTAACTCCAGTGTTGTTTTTTGCTTGTAGCTAGTGTGGTGCTAAAAGTATTTCTGTATCTGGAAACAATGATTACGTGGGGATTCACAATGGGAAAGCCTAATAAAGAGCCACAAAATTTAGATGGACAAAGGGTTTTGAGCTATCAGAAAATCTGATTTTTTCACTAACGGGTTTTAGACCATCACTTGCTTTCGAGTTATTATGAAGTAACTGCTTGCCACCTCTTTTGGTCAGAAACAGCACAGATTGGGTCACAGAGAATAGTTTTCAATAGCCCACTAGAGAGTAAGAGGTGCCACAGGGCATTCCTCCCACCCCGTGCTAATGGATACAGCCATGGCTCGTCACCCTCTGTGGGGCTATGGATGGGTTCAGGGGAAATGATGAAACTGCCCCAGTTCAAATCACTCTTTCCCAGACAAGCGAGTACTTTCCAGAACAGGCAAGCGAGATGCAGCTGTAGCTCTCGATAGGAAAATGCCCTGACAAAAGCTTAAAGACAATAAGCAATTCCCTGGCTAACAGAAAAATTCAGGATTGGACTTCCAGTTGCTTCTCACTTCCTGATACGGAAGTAGAGGTCTATTGTAATTTCATCCAAGAAATGGCTGAAAGAATCCTTAATTAGCTATTGTGAACAAGCAGCAGTAGAATTTGCTTCAAATGTTTGTTCACGTATTAATAATGTGCTTTTACAAATCTCTGGTCAGCAAAATGATATTCTCATGCTTCTCGTGAAATTACTTTTCCCACCCTTGCACACTGCCAAAGAGTTTGGGAGAGAAGCACTGGGTAATTCTACTGGGGAGGAATTACCAAACAGGTAAATCTTTACCCAGACTCCTCTATGGGATTATGAAGAAAAGAAGCTATATAGCTGTTCCGGGCTCTAATCTGGATTAGTTGATATGGAGAGGATGCTTTTTCCTCCCTAGAGGCCTTAGCACAAAGCCCACTTAAGCAGACTTTGTAAAATAACCAGGTGAGTTTTTCTCTTAACATGTAAGAACAAATGCCTCAAAGAAGTAGAATGCATGAATGAAATGTAATAGAAATTTAATAGTGAAGTTCAGAAGTCCAAGAGGTGTTTGTTTCAGAAGATACAATGATGATTATGCATTTACTGTACACTGACTTGGAGGAAATAATTTTACACAACACTGATAAAACCAAACTCATTCCACAACTGACCCTCCTAGGAGTTTTTTATTCAGATGTGGCATAGGTCTCTATGATGACCAAAAGAGGCACAGCAGTTAAAGCTGGGATTGGTATTTTAACCATAAATAGTTTTCAGTAGCATTGCAATTATATTAATTCAAAATCCATCTTCCTGCAGCCAAAGGGCATGGATTTGACATACAAAACAAAATAAAATTTTAAGCATCTCTTGAAACCAACATCTGTTTTACCACGGAGTACAGCATTGTTGAATAAATAACTCAATAGAAATATTTGCACTGAGAGTTTCCCATGTTGTCCTATATGCAGTTTGCAGAAGCTATTATGTGAAAATTACTTGGGTATTTGAAGCTTTTATTTTTTTAAAAGCAGCAAAATAACTCTTAATGGTTCCTGTAATGTAAAGAATTTTTGTTAAACTATACAATGATAAAATCTTTCAAGAATTTGTTGGTGAACAGCACAGTTACAAAGTTCACCCGGTGGATTTAAAGAGTTGATGCCTGCTGCATAAGTTTAATAGTTCAAGAAACATTTGGAAAAAATGTGTACTATGAAAAACCTGGCACAAATGGCATCAAAGAACAACCTGAAAAGCGGATGCACCCCTCATTTGGCTGCATTCACTCCCACTGTTATGAATGCATACTTTATTCAGACAAGTCTCGTACTCTATTGTGTAATTCCAAATAACTGTGACTTAATTCTACAGGTATGTAGGAGAATTTGTGAATGTAGGCAGTGTTTCACCTCTTCGGACTTTCAGGGTATTGAGAGCTTTAAAAACTATTTCAGTAATCCCAGGTAAGAAGATCCTTATGTTTTGGCTCTCAGCTACAAGTGATTCTTTCTCTGTCTCTCTTTGTCCCCTTGACTGTTGTTTTTTTGCTGGTGTTTTGTCATTGTCTGTGTGTGACTTTCCCTTGTTACAGATACATAACTGAATTTGTGGACCTGGGCAATGTCTCAGCCTTACGAACGTTCAGAGTACTACGGGCGCTGAAAACAATCTCAGTCATTTCAGGTGAAAATCAGGTTAAACACTCCGGCTACAGTTAAAGCCTACATGCCATTTCCAGTAGTAAACACAGTAATTACAAGTGACTTAACCATAGATATTGATCAGGAAATGGAGGAATGTAGGGAATGTGACCTGTCAATAGAATACTTTTTTCATATGATTTTCCAATCTGTTTTTGTGGGCAGAAGTAATTAGAGCCTCCAAAATTACAGACCTTGCTAAGACGTGTACTGCCGTAACAACAGGGGTATGCGGTGGCTCATGAATCACATACATAAAACAGTCATTCATGAACTATATGAAAACAGCACTGAAACTCTTTAAAAGTCTTCAGATATTGATTTTTAAAAATGGAAGATTAATGACCTCAAAATGCATATTTGTGTGGAAGAACACATCGATAGAGAAATCTAAATCTGTACTATGAGCTGAGTTTTCAAGACTGCAGGCACAGATAGCCTAATTTGTCATGGTGTTTATCCATTTGCATGTGATAGAAACACTGTTTAAATTTTGGACCCTAAAGATCTCAGAAAACATTTCTTCTTTGATTTCAGTAGGCTCAGCATTTCATCAACTCACATTTTCTCACGTTTTCAAGGATATGATTCCCTGCTCCCCCCGGAAGTCAGTGTTTTACTACAGATCTGTTAGTGAGAAAAGTTCTTTTTTCATAGCTTTTAATCTATTTTATTACTGTTTTTTAAAACCATAAGTAATATTTGCCATTAAGTGATTTGTGCAGAGAAGAGTCCACTGAGGACTAAGCATATGAAAATAATTTGTTGGCAAGCATTATCTATGGACAGGTCTCATTCAGCCTCAGTGTTTAACGTCTCCAACCTGCATGACAAGGTAGAGAAGATAGCAAAAACCATGCATGGTAGCTCCTATTGGTGATAATCCTGAACAGATGTTGGCAATTACATGTCAAAAAATATTGAAAGCGTTGAGATAACTGCTCAGATTCTCACACACAGCTCTTTAAGGTTAGAAAGGTTTTTCTGTTCATCATATTATGCACGTCTACACTATAATATAAATCCAAACAAATTCTGTGGTGTAAACTTTTAGGGACAGCACTCAAGTGGAGTATAAACTAGAAACAGGAATTCTGGAATTAAGGTGATAAGAAAACATCTGTGTGGGTCTAGGTTTTACTCTCTCATTCCAACATTGAAGTAATGAAAATCAGTGCCATTATTGAAAAAGCAAGGTACTTTTCATTTAAAGTGTATGTTAATATAGAGCTTTTAGATACTTTAAGATGATCATTCATTATATCTGGTATTCCTTGAAATCTGTCTTAATTTTTGTCTTTAATTCTAAAAAGAATATTCTATTAGCAGAGAGGTTTTGTTAAGTTTTCTCTAATTGGTTTCCCATTGAGAAAGGACTTCTTTTTCTTCAGCGAAGCACAGTTTTTCAGATCATGTGAGATAGTGGCTAATCGGAAAGGAAAACCTCTGTTTCCTAGCTTCCTTTGCTATGATTTGAAGGCTAACTTGGAGGGACAGCCATCTCCAGGGGACACCTTTCACTTTCCATCTTGTCTCAGTCTTCAGAGCAGAGCCTGTCAATTTTGCTGAGTTATATATATATATATAGCAATTTTCTGCTCTCCTATATCAGAGTTGGAGCTGAAGCTTGTTTTACATCAAATAATAAGTTTTGGCTATTTTTCAGTGGAAAATAAAAGAGTACTGAGATTCAGAAAAGCCCTTCAGTGATATTAAAACCAAAGTTGTTCCATTTGTTGGTTAATAGGAAAAAAAAAGATGAGGAGTATTATTTATTACAGTAATACGTAGTAATTCACATTCTTTTTTTTATTTATGAAGGACTATTTGATTAGTTTTTTGATAACTGCATTTTTTAGGTACAAGTAACTAATTTATTTGCTGACATAACTGCACAAAGATATGCTAATAGATTATCTGGCCTTAGATTTTATTGTCAAGATTACCTGTGCCCTGAGTATGTTTAAATTGCAGATGTACAATACAAATTGCTAAGGAACACCTAGCTGCCTGTAAAGCACAGGCACTGTTTAGTTTTTTTAATGTTAACAGATAGTTTCAGGGGAGTTGCTTCATTTTTCAGTTAGACATCTATTGGGCATGATGCTGTGATTAATTTGGAGATCAGTCTGCGTTTTTAATAACAGAGGCTTAAGCTGAGATGAAATATTTTCCTGCAATAGGCTTAAAATGAAAAGATGATGAACAGTAGTATCTTCCATGAGATTTTTTGGATTCAACTTCTAGAGAGAGGAGAAGGAATTTGTTATTTTTACTTCCACTTTTACATCTTAGGTGAAGAATGCTGTGAGGTTTTTTCCTTTGCAAATATCTAAGCTTTTCTTCAATAAAATTGATCACACTTTTCCATCAGGTAGTTATGGTTGCACAAACGTACTTGGAATCAGCACGCTCAGTGAAATTGTTTACCAAAAGTAACGGGCCAAGTCCTCCAGAGTGTAAGGCTTCTGTCCAGCAAAGCACTTAGAGGCTGGTTTTCAAAGGCATTCTGCTTCGCTTGAAATCAATGAGTTTCACTATTGACTCCAGAGGGAGTCAGTAAAGCTAACAATTAGTGCTTTTAAAAATCTCACCTACCTTTAATGCCTCGCTCTAAGTGCACAAGCAGGCACAGGGACGTTTAGGGGACACAGACTCACAGGACTCAGAAAAGATCTCCCAGAGTCCATTCCGTGGACTAAGTTGATGTTTAGTATAGTTCAGACCTGGCTTGATGTTTACTACCTCACCTGTTCTAACAATTCTTCAATGGTGAATCTCTCACAGTCTTCCTGAGAAGTCTGTTCCAGCACCTCGCTACTATCACCCTTAGAAGACTTGCCCTGGGAGGATGGATTGAGATCCACATTCAGCAACCCAAATATTAGCATCTACCAGCAAGCCATGTTCTTCCCTCTCATGGGAAATCTGGGGCTCAGTTTGGTTGCCATCACGCCAGAATCTTCTGCTCCCCAGGTCCTGTCTCTGAATCCAGACCCCCATCCAACCTCAGTCTCTCTTGGTGCATTATCAGCTCATTATTTTTTTACCCCATAATCACCATGTAGGCTGTCAGGCCAGTGTCATATCCTCTGCGGCAGCCTTTAACATACTGGAGGATTTTCATGGATCCTCTGATTTTTCCCTTTTCTGTTCAAAACACACCTATTTATTTCTGTTTCGCAGTTGCCCAGGATATCAAGAGAAAACAAGCTTTGTACGTTGTCTGGTTATCTGTTTATCCAGACTCATTAAAAAAAAAAGTTTTTAATTTCTTCATATAACCCTTACATTCAGGTTCTTAGAAATAGGAAACATTTTCTCTATAGTAGTATAAAACTTTTACTTCCCAGTGATTTTTTTTTTATTAATTGGCATCTTGCGCATTGCCATGGCAACTGGATTTATTCATTTTCAATCTAGATAGGAACCGTGGTCAGCAGCAGAACAACCCACTGAAGTCACTGATTTGGCTTCATTTACCAGTTTATCCAGCTCCCAGTATGCTTGACAATAGAGGACCTTAAATCATAGTTTATTTGCATGGAAATCACAAACATTTTTTGATAATTACTAACTGAAGTCATGTAAAGCCCTGAGGTACACCCTCATATGCCTCCCCGTCAAAAGCCTGCAAAGTGCAGGCCATCATCATCATCATCAGGATTTTTAAAGTGCCTGCATCCAGAGGAGCTCCACTGCTCTTTGTGGAACAGGCATGTACATCAAGAACACCTCACACAAAATGACAGGATACCAGCAAAAGGTGACCTCATAGAAAATTGGGCCAAGGCACTTTGGGGCCTGATCCAGCTCCCGTTTAAGTTAGTGTGAGCCTAAAGGCTATAAATAGTGCTACGAATGTTATCCAGTACTTTGCTGATAGCCAGAACAGAGCTCAGAGCACATGAATTAAGGCTATGTGGAGGAGTCTGACCTCTGTTCCCTGCCTCAGTCTCACTGAAGTCCTCCTGCAGGGAGATAAATGTCATTCTTCTGGTCGGTAAATCACTTAACTCAAGAAGTAACTATCCTAGAGGTGAGAAATACAATGACATATTTGTGTTTTCCTTGGAGACTCGCCTAACTGTTACATTTTCATGCAAAGATAGTCTACAGGAATGCTGACAACCATTCGAGTTTTCCAACAGGCTATTAAACTTTTTCTTGTCCCGTGTGTCAGTGGCTAATGACAAAATACATTCATCAAGAGTGAATCCTTCTCTTTCTACATGCACATGACTCATGCAGACATTTACAAGATGTATATCAGGAGAAGAAGCAGGCTAGGTGAGGATAATCACGGTGCGAGACACGCTTTTTTATTTTCTCTTTTTGCTTTTTCTCCTTACTCATTTCCAGACTGTGCATGAAAGTGTCTGATGTTCTGTAGGTGATTGCCAACATCTGGTATGGATGTCATACTGAATTATGCTAATACTTTCTCACATCTCATAGGGGCAATGGATGGTGTTGTGGGATCTTGCCATTTCTCATGGTTCGGTGTTGCTTGCTTTTTACGGTTTCTGATTTGCATTTGAAAACTCTTTATTTGATTAACCTCTGAATGCATTCATTTCTATTTGTATTAACAGGAATGTCTGGGCCAAATCCTTCTTGCTTTCTGCAGATGTCAGGCTGCTTATACAGCCTTCATTCCATGGACTTTGGATACTGTGGTGTTGTTGATGTCATGCAAGGAGGATTTGGCCCAGAAGTGTGGAAAGAATTCGGTGATTCAGGAAAACACTGTATCCATTACTCCACAGGGACTGTAGTATATGGACCCATTGTCATTAAAGTGTGTAGATATTACTCAGCTTTGGATCAGATACTCATTTTTTTCCTACATGCTGCCTGGTTTGATATTTGACTTGCAAGAATTAAATAAATGAGTTTAATGCCCCATAAATAGTATCTTCTATTAAGCTATATTGCAGTGCTCTCATTGGCACTGTTTCAAAGAAGGATTATTTATCTAGAAGATTTAACAGTGCTCTAAATTTGAATACATCCAGCACTGCTTTTACAAAACATGGAATTGATTCAGAGAAATACAGAACACCTGCAAGAGTTTCTTGGATGTCCTTATTTCCCCTCAGCCCTTCCATTTATGAGGCACAGAAAGTTTAAATGAACGGTGATTTAAACTCTTCACTTACCAGTGTGTTGTGCCAAGCATCTTGATGGATGCTACTTAATTTTCTGGGCAAGTTTTGTTTTTTAAGGTGAGGGAAAAAAACAGTTAGATTTTAAGTATACCACTTCCCAAATGGTTTTCCTGGAAAGTTGTAACAAAGGTCCAGGAGTCAGAGTAAAGGTTATTTTTAAATAGTTTTTAATTACATCAACTGCATTACTAAAACATTCTCTTCTTAAACTGTTCAGAAGCCTGTATGCTATTAAAGCAAAAAAACAGAAAAAGAAAGTAAAGTATAAAGCCCTCTTATAATGAAATTATTTGATACCAGAAAGGAATGAACTTGTAAAAATAATAGTATAGCATTACTATTGTATTTAAAATCTCAGTAAGTACACTGAGAAAAACATGGTTCGTGAAATAACCTTGAAATTACCAATACTGGGGCCTGATTTTGCAAACAGATACTCCTCATTGATGATTAAGAGTTTGTAGGTCTTGTTTCCTAATATTACCCCTATTCACATCAGGGCTCCCATTGTCTTTGCCCGTGTGATTAAGATTAATTAGTGTACTTAGATGATACAAATGCAGCCTCCAGGCCTGCATTTGTATTGCAAACAAATAAATGTTCTTCAGGGATTCCACAGACGGTACTGAATTAAAAGAATTTGTGGTTTGGCTTTTTTCCCTTTTTTAAGACTCAGTTATTCCTTTCTCCTTTTTTAAGGCTCAGCATTTGGACATCCCAAGTTTCACCAGATTCAGTGCAGAAGCATTTGTGTGTTCAAGGGACAGCCAATAATGAGAATCATCAGAAACACTTCAGAATATTAGATAAAATAAAAAAATATTCTAGTGCATTTACAAATCATATTTCTTTTTCCCCACCTCACTATTTGAGACCTGACTCTCTTAAAGCTCTTCTATTCTTAACACTAGGTAAGGGTGAGACCCTAGAAAATCCTTTACAATCGGTCTAAAACTAAAACTGGTTTCACTTCATGTATAAGTTTCACGTATGAGCAACCATATCTAGTGGAAAGTGTCCCTGCCCATGGCAGGGGGATTGGATTGGATTGGTCTTTAAGATCCCTTCCTATCCAAACCACTCTATGATTCTATGATAAAGTTCACCCAAGACTAGTTTATCAGAGGATCTATGCTTTTTATTTAGGCATCAAAATAGATAGCCAAATCCTCAGATGGACTCAAAAGTTCAAAGCTGGCCTTTTTCTGGGTACTTGAATAGAACTGACCTCGTTTGTAAAACCTCTTTCTAGAAAGTAGTGCAGATAGCATGAAAATCCAGCTTTTGCCTAATGTTTGTACTGCAATATTTGTTGCTTCATTTTCAAGTAGAGCAGGGAGCTCTCTAGCCTCTCCCTCTTTACCATGCCACAAAGTAGCTTTAAAGAGGCAAACAAATAATTTAGTGGAGAAAGGGTGCTACCCACGCCAGATGGGTCAGTGCCTTTTGGTTAAACGGCTATTTTATAGCTGTTAATATAAATCACAGGTGAACCTAATGGCAACACAGTGCAAGAGTGGAATATTTTAGGCTATTGCACACAGGAACTGCTGGACCTGTTGACCATTCTAGCAGCTCATCCTCTTTCAACAAATATCATCTCCCCTTATGTTATCCATGGAATCTTAAGCAAGACCAAGGATCCATTTTGCCTTCCGATGAGTCCTCAAGTACCTTTTTCTATTATTTTAAATCATACAGCACTAGCTTAATCTTTGTGGCTGCCAAACTCTTGGGGTGGAATTCCAGGGAACTGAAATTTAATGTGTATGATCATATTCAGTGAGCAAATCAACGTGCTGCTGAGTATTGCCAGGAGAGTTCCTTCTGTTTACTCTTTGCACTTTCTTATTTTCATTTTAGCTCAGTTTCTCTTAGTTTTACCGTACTGGTGACACTGATTATCAGAAGCACTGATTACTACTTTTTAAGTATTAATTAAACATAGTGAACATAATAAAGAAACAACAAGATTGTTACCATTGCACAGCTAATAGTAATGTCCATCTATAACCTGCAAGTTTAGAAGGGTGGTTTTTTTTAAAAGAGTGCTTTTTGTTGTATTCATGTAATGTTCAGTCAGCTCAAATAATGCTGATCTTCAAGAACATCTCAAAAGCAAGCAATATCTTTTGAGAAAACAGTATAATTATTTATATCTCTTTATAGAATAATAAACTGAAGCTAGTGTTACAGGCTGAAATAACACAGGAGAGACTTATTTGTGTGACCCAAGACTTTGGTGTTTGTAATAAGATGATTTATCTACATTGGCAGCATGTTATTGTACAATTAACTTCACCCAGGTACTGTTTATTTGATTGCCCATATTATTTGGCTTATTTCTAATCCCAAATGCTTGTTGTCTTAAGCAAATGAATTGAAGGCAGATGAATTGTTCATATGAGGTCAGCGAGCTGGATTTGGCACTAAGATATGTAAAGTAATCAGGGAATAAATAACATTTCTGTACCTCTTTATCAGTTTATATGAGGGATAAAGTTATCAGAATCACCTGAGTGATTTAAAACTAATTCACATTCTCAAAATTCAATGGAATTTAGGCTTTACAGCTCCATGAAAACATAAACAACGTTCTGTATTTTCTTTCCCTATGAGTACTTTTGTGTTTCACTGTTCCTCCATCCACTTCTTTCCCTCCATTTTTAAATCAATGTCTGTGTAAGGTAATACCAAGACTTGTCCAGACAAAAGCAGGCCAAACTAAACGTTCATAGTGATCACTTGTCTCTTGTTTCTGCTATCCAGTTACAAACATGTAGTAGAATCCCTTCTAACTTTCCCTTCCATGGAGATATTCATCATGAAAAGTAGTTATCTGCAGACATGGTTCAGCCTCTCAGTCTATAAACTCTTGGCTTTTATCTTCCTAGGACTGAAGACCATTGTAGGGGCACTTATCCAGTCTGTTAAGAAACTTGCTGATGTGATGATCCTGACCGTTTTCTGCTTGAGTGTCTTTGCCCTCATAGGCCTCCAGCTCTTCATGGGCAACTTGCGAAACAAGTGTGTCAGGGACTACACCAAGTTTAACACCACCAATGGCACAATTTACTTGGATGGTAGGACGTGGAACACCTCGGAGGAATTTATTAGTGATCCAGGTAAACTCTCCTTTACCCTGTTGTCTGTTTTTTGGTTGTGCGGTGTTTTTTTCTTTTTAATTAAATCCATCAAAATCTATATATGAATCAGCAAATGCATCGTTATGTGTCTGCTTGCACTTCAGGACGTTGCTGTGGTTTCAAAAGATCTAGGTAGCATTTTCTGATCTCTGTGTTGCCTTCACAGTTCATACTGAAAGGATTTCTACTACTTTTCTTTGATACATACTAAAGTCCTTGTCTCATTGTTGCTGATTTTCTTGTTTTTAGGGAATCAGGCAATCACGTGAAAATTTTGCATGCTGTTTCTTTAGGATAATTTGTAGCTCTTGCATTTTCAATCAAAATTTTAAAATTTGACTTAAGAGTCTTAAAAAGATCAAAAAGCAAAGCAGAGCAGTTCAGTATTTATTAATCTGAAAAATCCCAAGAGCCTTTTTTTTTAAGGAAATATTATGCTATTACGGCCCTAACTCATTATCTGGGTTGGGCCATCCTGCAGTATCTGGTGCTCTGATGTTTATTATCAAAAAGCTTGTTTTCTAGGGCAAAGCAATTTTTAATACTCTGCAGTCTCCTATACTTTGAATTATAATGAAATAGGTTCACTGAACTAATTTATTAAGGGTTTTTTTTTAAAAAAATTGTATAAATAAAATTCAGAATGTAAACAAGTGTCCCAGCTGTTGCTGCTCCCAAACCCTCTGGGTTACCAGAAGACCCACACCAATCACAATGGTCATGAGTCACATCTGAACAAATTTAATGATGCTGTTGAGGGAAGGGAGCAGCCAGATTGATGTATGGTGGTAGGAGCTTGTGACCAGTGACTTTTGGTATTATATCTATTTTGAGGAGAAAAATGAACCACATAGTAAATTCAGTAATTGGAAATTTGGTTGGGAGGAGGTGGTACAGCGTCGTGGAGTACCTCTGCTCTGATTGTGTGGACCCTATATTTCTCATGCTTATATCTCCATCCATCTGCTCTATAAAAATCTTGAACCTGACTTCTGGAAGTTGTCTGGTGTGACCCAGGGCTCAGCTGCTTGACCCAAGGTTTCCTTCCATTCCTGCTGGCTTTTCAGTGTCATACACCTCACCTTTTCAGCCAGGCTATGCGGTGCAGGAATTGGACCAAGGACAGTCCCACAGTTCCCCACTGGTGCCTTCTGGCTTCTCTGCTCAGTTGCTCTCCCCACAGACCAAGTAGCCATGGAAGAAGTAGTGTTAGAAAGGTTTCATTCATGGAATAAAAACCCCTCAGCCTTGGTGTCTTTAATGCGTGATGTAGTTGATGCAGCATTAAGGAAGGGCAGCTCATGAGGCTCTGGCTGAGTGAGGGCCATCTTTGGGACTAACCTGGACAGGTTATACGTTGTCTCAGTGTTGCCCTCTTGTCAGCTGAAAGGGAAAATAATTCTGTGTCAGAGCTAAAAAAACACACTAGACCTGTCCTGTCCTGTGATGAGCCTGCTGCTATGTTTTCCCACCCATGTTCTCTGTGCTTCTAGCTTGGAGATAAGTGCTTGTGGAGCTAGTAAAGATATCGCTGCACCTGTGGTGGATTAAGGCACTTCAAGGCTCCTCCAGAGATAACTGACAACTGTGTAAGATGGTGCTCTCCCACTTGCATAAAGGCATTGAGAGATAAAATAGTAATGGATGAAAGTATAAAGCCCTGCAATAAAGGTGAAGGGATGAAATAGTGCTGTGAAGATAGTCTGGCTCTCTGGAAATGGAAGTAGGGTAAATGTACCACTAGATAGTCTCTATTAAAAAAACGTAGCTAATGTCAGGGCCAGCTGCTGCACTGCTTTAAATGGAAGGAATTGTACAGCTGTTCCAGCATGCCATGAGCAAGTTTATTTGTGTGGTCCTGATATGGGGAGGAGGGGAGATGGTCCCATAAATCCATTTAGTAAATCCAGGAGTTGTTAATATTGTCATGAAAATATATCTATTATTGCTAAAGGAGATTTACCTTTTACAAAGATAATCAACTTGGTGAAATGATGGATTAAAGTGAATTAAAATTTGACTATGTGATATTAATAGCAAACAATAATAAAATAAATGAATATTTTCATATTTTTGTAATATCTGAAAATAAAGACGTGGTGCATTATGGCAAACAGATGTTAATTATGAAGGATAGACAAAAATGATTTAAATAGTTGAAGTGTTTAGTCAGTGCAGCAGAGCACTGATGATCTAGAAGAAAAGCAGATTTCCTGGAAAAATGCACTGACCTCTGGAATAAGAATAATAAAATGTTCCTTGAAATGCTGGAGAAGATGGCTTAGCTATTAGGCTAGAGAGAACAATGTTAAGTAGGAATTTCATTTAATGTTGACTGTTGCACTAAAGCAATTCTGAAATGGAAAGGCTGGCTCATTTTGTAACTAGATGGGATAAGATTGCCTAAGTATTACGGTGAAAAGAAGTGACTGTTTAACAGAGTAGTACTGACCACAATTTAATAGTAGTCCAAATTTCAAGTACTGCAGGGAATTAAGCAACACATACAGTTAGATTAAAGTGTAGGCAGACCAAATTAGATAAAAATAGGAATATATTAAGAAACAAAGTAGTGTCAGTGTTTATTTTGGAGAAGAAGTAGAGAAGAAAATTGGCCAACATGTTGAGATAGTACAAATCACTTGAAGGGAGCACAGACAATAACAAAAGCTCTTAGGAGACTTCAATACCACCGTGACTGAGTCACTTAGTTTGGAGCAGGGATACTAATGTAAAAAAAATAGCAAACAGAAACCTGAAATAGTGAGAATCAGAATGGGGTGATGTGACAATTCTGCTCTTGGAGAGCTAAAGTTCACTTGGGGTTTCTGAGAGAGTTTGTAATGTTTTAAAGGATAGCAGGGATCCTGTGAAATGGCACCAGCCTTCTCTTGGGCCTCTGAACCTTTTTTGCATGAATGGAAATCAAAAAAGAGTGGAATCCCTTAAAAGGGTAATACAGTGAAGAATTTCCTGGTGCTGCAGAGGAAATAAGTGAGAGATTTAGTCATAATAGGCAAAGAAAGGTAAGAACTCATTTTTCAGTCTTTCTGAGCCTGTTCTACCTTGAGATAACTGTGTGTTACAGGCACTGGGTACAGGAGACACTTTGGTTTTGTAGAAGACCTGGGATAGCTTCAGCTCTGCTTTTTTATACAGATCTGTCTTGGTATCTGGAATAAATTTTATCCTCTTTTCTATGCTCTTTTCAGCCCCCAGGCAGGATTTTTTTTCTCATCTGTCTTCTCAATCATCTTGGTTTGATTTTATAGATAGGGAATAAAGTCAATTTATAGACTTTGCATCATCATTGGCTCAACAACAATTATGTGGTAACACTTGATCTTTGATGATCCTTGAGGAAATACCCACTGTGCCCCCAAGGTTCAGAAATTCCTGCTGTCACTCACATATGCTTTTCTGCTCCACTATTGTGTTCACCACAACTGTCTTGGCTGATGGTGCAGATACTGCCCAGCCATTCTGCTGTGCCTGTTCCTGCCTCCACCACCAGTAAAGGCAGCACACCAGCACCAATTGTCATGGTGGCAGGAACCATAGTGGCAGAAGAAAACCCTTTTTTACCCCTAAATCAGAAAAAAAAAAATTTGGTCCATTAGATCCATAAGCAGTCAGCCCTCCGTCCACCCCCTCTTTCAGGTTTCTGGCTGTTATTTAATCGTTATGGCCTGCACTTGTCAATCCTACATTGCAAGTTTTCTAGTGTTGTTGGGGACTGTTGGATTCTCTCCTTTTCTTGTGCATTGGCCTTGAGATGATCATCTAAACTAAATCCCATAAGGAGAAAGGATTTCCTACTTATCCGCCCAACACTTTCCTCCTTCTTTCCATCATTTCAATGGCTCCTGAAGTTGGAGCAAATGCCAGGTAACTTGGGAAATAAGGGAGAGAACCCTTAAGGTTGGGAATTCAGTGGGAAAATTCACAGTGAGAGATCTCTTCCATTTAGCTTCACTAATCGCTATGTCCTAGCATACAAAAATGACATTGAATATTCCTGATCAGAGTGTCAAGAAGGAGACTTTCTTGGCATTGTCATTAAAAGCTTAATTCTGTGAAAGAAACTTCATCTAGGAACCAGGTGCCTCTGGTTTCTTGGCTTAGTTGCTGGGCACAGTAGTGATGGTAAAGTGAAATACCTGCTTAGTCTCTCCTCAATTCACACTGGAGGTGTAGGTTGAAACTCTGCCTTCTCTTGGGCACGTCTGTCTCATGACAAACAGGAGGAATTTTGTACTATTTCCACCAATTTAAATGGTTCTAGATCTTTGCAATTTATGCACCACCCTCTAAGAAAAAGACTGATAAGAAATTATTCCAATCTATTTTGCCTTCAATGAGTAATGCTTGCCACTGCAAAGGGGAAAAAGGAAGACTGAGGCAGAAGTAGATCATCAGGTCTCCCAGCCTCTTTTGTAGGACTGTTCTTTGCCTGTATGAAAAGGGTATGGGATGAGGGATAGTTTAGCATTAGATAGAAACAGCCTAAAGTATTTTTTATGTCAAATGCCAATGGTAAAGTTAAAATGGAGGCACAGCTCATCATCTGGGATAATCTTGACTACTGGTAAGTGTTTTTCTAACTGCAATTCTGGATTTAGTAAGGGACTACAATCAATACATCCAAGAAAGATTATTTTTAGACATTAATAATAACAAACCTGGGAATCTGAAGTTGTAAGTGCAGCAGTGCTCATATATGAAAATGAAATAAAGAAAATAAAAGGAGAAAATAGCAATAGTTCCAATACACAGCATTATGAAAATTATGTTATCAATATATCAATATCAAAGACATTGAGTTACTTTAAGAGAGCTATAGTTTATAAATACTAGGTGATTGAAAAACTGCAAGCTTAATTCCAATACTTGTAAAGATTTCTAGGAAAGCCGCTCCAAATAGCATGCGTAAAAGCCTGTTCATGGTGTTTAAATTAGAGATGTATTTAATGAAGTGAAACTGTATCAATGTGTGAGTCAGAGTGAATTGAAAGTTATGTGATGTCAGACATGTCACAGTCTTAGATTGAGAAAAGACCTACCAATGGATTGAGTGTAGATGATTCACACGGTTGATGGTTGTAGAACCTTTAATGTCATTTATCTATTCCATTACTGAGATGGATTATTGACTAGTCAGTAAGTAGTAAGTAGAGTTTAAATAGTGTGTTCTTTTGTAGAGCAGGGCTCAATGTAAGTGCTGAATGGATAAAAAAAAAACACACAGAAAACCCCTTAGAAATATAATAAAATTATTATAAAATCACTTTTGAAATCATAGTGTCAAACCCCAGTATTTTCATTTTCTTTAAACTAAATACTTAAGATGCTCGAAAGAGTTTTGTTTTCAAAGTGTTCTATGCATGCTTTCTCTCAAAATCAGTATATTGTAAGGTAAAATAGAAACTTATAATTTCTTTTAGATAATCATGTCCAAAATATTGAAATTTAAAAAAAATAAATAAGACTTTAAGCTTCATTAAACTTTTACTGGGAGGAATCAACTGCCATTGTTATGGATTAAAAGAAGACTTCTAAGGGATATTATTTTTTTTCTTCCAGACTTCTAGTTTCTGGCATTCATTTCATGGTAATGATTTTTCTCTTCTTCTGAAGTTAAATTGTGTAGTTACCAAAGGTCTAGGGAGGGAAAAAATCTTTCATTATAAACAAAAAAATCCAAATAAAGATATTTTTTTGTCAGCTCCAGTTAGACCTGGAAGACTTAGGGTTTCTCTAGGTTCTATATTTAAAAAGGGTATAAATACACTTATTTCAGGTATTTAGTCTTTGCCACTCAATTACATCCAACAAAGTGATAGGTGTGATTTGGAGAAGGAACTTTCTGAGATGGCAAGGAGCCTGCTTCATTTTCTATCCCTCAGTCATTCTAGGCAGCTTAGGAGGATGGTCAGTGCTCTTCACAGATGACCTTTGTCTGCAGAGCAACTTGTTGAACATTGCTGTGATATCCATCTGAATCACAGTCCTCGTGGTAGCTGAGAAAGGATCACAATCTTGCACATGGTGTGAATGCAATCAGTCAGAGCCTGTCTGACTGCTTGGAGATGATAAATCAGGAGTGGTTCCAGACCATTAACCAGTATGAAATAATTTTAGAGTCTTTTCACATCCTCCTTTTTCATGTCTGAGGTGTAATTCAGTGTTGAAATAAATGAGCATGGATACTGAGGCATATATCTGTGAATATATAGCAATATGTATGTGTATATATAGTTGTGTTTGTGTGTACGTATCTCCTCTAAGCTCTGTGCCTGATTGTTAGTTCTGCCTGATGAGTTACTTAATTTTTGCTTTCAGAACCACTGAAATGTAACTGCATGAACAGATATTCTGAAACTGTATGAGAACTGTGTAGAAGATAACAATGTCCAAGTCAGATAATAAATGTAGCGAGTTTGGAGAGAGTGATGTGTTTGAGGTGTTGTCTGAGGTGGTAATAGAAGACAGTGAGTGTTTGATGAGTAATTATGGAGGTGGGAGGAAAGAGGGAAGCAATAAATCAGGTTGAGACTGGAATAGGTGTTTTATTATGTATGATTGTATGTGAACCAGTGATTAAGTCAAAGAAGCTCTCTGGGCTTTCAGACAGTGCTTGTTAGTGTGGGATCTATTCACGTTACTCCACTGTCAACTGTAAATATTGTGGCTTTGTTCGGGTGCTGTGGGTCTTTTGATAAATAGCTTCATAAATGCTCAGACATTCATTCCCTGATGTGTTACTAACATGGGTATTGTACCTGTGCAGTTTAATGTTTTAAGCTAAATCAAAAAACAAAGGCTCAGTGGAAGATGTGCAAGGATCAGAAAAACATAGGAATTAATCCAGTTTTATCCAATAGTCTCTATGTGATACTTTAATAGGAGTTTTTTTTGCCTTGTGGTGAAAGAAGAAGTTCTTATCTTGGAATAGTTTGCAAAAGAGGAGGATTTGTCCCCCAGGTCCATTTTTTTAACTATTTCATCGCTGCATTACTCCTCACAGAAAGGAGGTTGTTCATTGTTCATGAACTACCAAAGCAATGCACCACTTGACATCCACAGTGATGTGTATTTGAAATGACCTAATCTCTGCCCTTTGGAGCGTCTTCATGGGCTGCTTCTTGCTCCGAGTTCAGCAATAACCTGCCTTGCAAAGGCAAGAGGTAGCTTTTGCTTTTAACTCTGAATGGTCAGCCTGGGTGCACTGTGAGCCAACAGGCAGAGAATGGCTTGCATTGCTCCTTTCCCTTATTGCACTGGTTTTAAGGAATAAGCACACAAATATTTTCTCCTGATACTCTTCACCAATGTTGAATTTACCCAAGTGAGATAAAATACAGGAATTGCCAGGCTCAGTCTGGCTTTGGTATACCTACAGCAGCATCTGTCCTTGGCACACTGCAGCCCCACATGTTCCAGAAGAAATTAATACATCCTGAATTATAGATATTTTTCTAAAGTTTTATTAACATTAACTATTATAACTCTGGGTATCCTTATCTACATAAGAAACAAATCTCTCTTTGAATGTTTTGGCCACAGGAGCAGCCTGTGGCAGTAACTTCAGCAGCTGAAATGGAAGTGTTCTGGAACGTATTTCCTTTATCTTTAGGGTTGCTTTTTTTTTGTGTTTCCCCCGTTCCCCCTTCATTTTGTTAGGGCAAAAAAACATTGTTATCCTATTCTGTGACTGAGAGAACACAAAACTAACTGTTCTCGGTTTTCAGAATTTATATTATTTTTGACTGCGATAATCACCCTTTTTCTAACATAAAAGACATCCATTTTTCCAATTGCTCTTCTTCTTAAACTTTTCCCAGTCATTCTCATTAACTACTTCTCAGTACCCTCCAGTCCAGCAGTTACTCTACTGAAAGCAATGCTGTGGTCTGTCTTCTGGATGAGACAAGCCATTCGTTTATAGGTTGTTTCCTGTATAACATCCCATCCAACTCCTCCTGCGTCTGTATACCACACTCTTCTTCGATCACAGCTTCATATTCCATAAAAGCATTGGCTAAGCTTCCCTAAAAAAATCTGTCTGTCTTACCTAAACGGATACAGGGAATTTAAAACTTGTCAAGGTTATAGATGGGTGAGATTTTTCTCCTCTGTTTTACTTCATATTCTGACAACACAATATGTCACTTTGCATTTCTCCACTCTTTTGTATTTTTTTTTGGTGGGATAGTCCTCTTTAGTGTCCTCATTCAGTCTTAACCTTGGACTTGATTCACCTGGAAAACACTGTATAGCAGATTTCGTTGCCTCACTGCTCACCCTCTCTTTCCTTTGTACTTACGAACATAATGAAGTGGTGCAAATACAGCTCTGTTAGCCTTCAGAAATACTGCCCATTGACTTTGCATCTTAACCTTTCTCTTCTGTCTCTTAGTCTGGTTTTTATTCAATTAATTTGTTTTCTTTTTCATGGTACAAGCAGAATTGTTTCCTTCTATTTTCTGGCATCTGTCTGTAATCACAAATGCATTCAACCCTTGTATTTTTAATTCCTTTGTGTGAAACATATAAAAAAAATCCCCAGCAAAACACAAAAACCTCTACAAAACTTCCAGGGAGCACACTTCAGCATTTTGCTGCCTGTTCATATGAAGCACATGTCTAAACAAGTGGCAGTAAATATGGTTTCAGTTATGTGCTGTGCAGCCCACAGCCCTAAGAGCATGGATCTGCTTGGCTGGTCAGACAGAGGGACATGGAAGGAGGTTATCTGAAGGTGTTTAAAAGCCAGCGTGTATATTTATTGCTAACCATTGTCTCCTATCTCATCTTCCTTGGGATGCTTATGGACTTGGCATCCCCAAGCCAAATTGACAACATCTAAATTCTCCACTCTCCTCTGGTCCACAGCTCCAAACGCTCCTGATGTGCTTTGTATTCTCTCCTGATGGACTTTTCCTTCCCTTGGATTGTACAGGCAGCACAATCCAAGTACTGCTGATCTTTGAGGCTTTCAGTGCCTCTCCCAAGAGCATGGGAGCTATCTAGCAGAGGGCTTAATTGATACTTTTAGTGGTTTTTTCTCAAAGAGGGAAAAAAAGGTAATATCAAAATTGGATGCATTCTTTTCTGTGCTGTGGTGACTGCTGAGCCCTGGCTGGGAAAATGCTTCTTTGGCTGCTGTTGAGCATAGGAGGAAGCACTGAAAGGAGCCTTAGACGCTTGAGCTTAAGGAGAACACTTGCTTCCCAGCACCTTGCTGCATGGTTTTCTATGCCCTCTTCTCAGCCTTTCCACATCTCTTGCAGGATAGCTGATACCCAGAGAAGTCCCTGAATTCAGGACTGTAGTTACCCTAAAGTCAAGTGTAAGAGTCTCAAAAAAAATTGGCTGCTTGGACTCTGCCCCACCCACTTCATCTTCCTCACAATTAACTCCTCCTGTTCCTTTTTGTAACTGAAGTTTAGAAAATGTCTTACGAGGTAAGGTGGCAGGAGAGAGCTGGGCAGAAACCAGTGCCCAGCAGAAGAGGGAGGAAAGGATGGGGAGCAAGAAGGGAGAGGAGGGCCAGTAGCAGCAAATGCCAGGGGACAGCAGAGGACAGGCAGATCCTCTGTAATGGGGTGAGCAACAGGGAGTAACTGATTATTATAATTATTTGCAACCCCTTTTAGCAGGGAAGAACTAACTGGCAGTGACATTTATTCCCAAGCATTCTTCCCTAATAATACCCTTAATACAGCCTGTTCCATCGCTTTTGTGAGGCATGTTTTTCATCTTCAAACTCAATTTCATTTATTAGAGACTTCACCGTATGTGACACAGTGTGCACACAGCAAGTGCAGCAAGGATTCGTTTTAATTATTATGTATTACCCAGAGGTGCAGTGTGTTTGTGCCGGTGGGCGAAAGGGTGAGGAGGGGCTCTTATCTATTTTGTTTCTGTGTCACATATCACAACTTTAAAGTGATGGGGCTTTCTGAATTGCATTTTAAATTTGGAATCGGGACGTTAGGTGGTTGTCAGTGCCCTGTGCCAGCCATAGCGCAGGGAGAAAGCCTCCAACCAGTGAGCACTCGTGTGGCTGCAATAAATAGTCTGAGATAACAGACACCTCTCTAAAGTTTTTGTTAGAAAGTCAGCCAGAGGACTCTTCTCTGGGCAGTGACTAATGATATTTGAATGCTGCTCTTTATGCAAGTGTGATACTATATAGGTTTTCTTCAAACTGGAATGAATTTGTTGTAAAAGAATTAAAATATCATTTCATCCGGGTCTTCGAAGGAGGAGCAGAAGCTGAGCTCAGAAACTGTGATTTCTAAGCTGACTCTAATATTTTTCATTTTCTGAACTGGAAACTTTTTCTTTTCTTTGCATAGAAATGAGGAGGAATTCTACCCCACGGCTCTATGTACCCCACTGGCTTTCTGCTCAGTGGTGTGATGTAGGTGTGGGAAATATAAGCTGGAGCATAGTTTTAATTAGAGTAAATTATTTTTTGGAAGAAATTTGCCACTTTTTTTAACTTGACAGGTGGAGCCATCGTGAATGTTTGCTCTGTCATGATTGCCTGGTGTGAAAGAGAGCAATGCAGAAACCTGAAAGGTACTGATAAATAGGAAAAAGTGTAGAAGAAAAC
Source organism: Dromococcyx pavoninus (assembly GCA_033558185.1). Lineage (NCBI taxonomy): Eukaryota > Metazoa > Chordata > Aves > Cuculiformes > Neomorphidae > Dromococcyx > Dromococcyx pavoninus. The sequence continues at coordinate 210,432 of JAUMJL010000313.1, forward strand.
AGCAGAAATGATGAGAAGCTTGAGGAATTGACTTTAGAAGAAAGACATTGCAAGATTAGTCTGGAGGATTTTGTGTATTTCCTCAATACGTGCATCTGACAACTTCAAAACTAGAGTCAATACTATGTGCTTTGTGCAGTGTAGGAGGCAGAGCATGTACTTGGAAGGGACATCGTGGTGCTATAGGAATAAAGAATGGGATGATACATTTTCATCTTCCTAATACTGTTGCAAACTTACACTTTAAGAGATCACTGATGGTTAGGACTGCTACTGCTACCAAGCTTCTCGGTGTCCCTGGAAAGCCAGGAGCTCTGAGGATGTTGGAAAGATTGAATTACTCTGGGTTGCTGTAAATGTAAATGAGAGGTGGATTAGTGAACATTATTTTCTGGGCTGTGTTTAGTTTAAGGTCCTTTGCTGGTGATGGGGAAGAACAGACATTACTCCAGCTCTACAATCATGGAGTTTTTCTTGTCTGAAGCCTGCGTCACATCTAAAGACAACCATCTGCAGTCCCTACCTAATAATAATGTAGTGTATAATAACCGTTCTGAGCAATATTTCTTATTAAACCTTTCCTCAGCACTGTTAAGGCAATTCATTAGAGGAGTGTTTACTCTCAGATGCTACAAGTGTTTTAATGTCAATGTCAAGGAAGATGTGATCCATAGTAGATGGAGGTAAATATCTACTATTTTCCTTATAACTGACACAAGTAATATATGCAGTGATGTTAAGGTGTTGCCAACTTTGTCTTACTCTGTACACAGTGATGGGTGTGGGTTTGGGACAAATCTTTGCTGCTACTGGTGCTTGAGACACTTTGCTGAAGCAGTTGCCGTCATCTCGCTGCCTTTGCAGGCAGACAAAACTCCCTAAGAAGGTAACAAATTGCTTGTGAGCACTCACTTTACAGGATTATTTTACTAAACTTGGCACCTCTAAAACCCAAGCCCTGGCAAGGCAGCACCAATATATGGATTCATCATACGCCTATTTAGCGGCAACAGAATCAACCTAACACAAGTAATATTAAATCAGGAGCCGTGGAGATGCTGGGTCTTAGTATGCATTTTTAAGACTCAAGCACAAATGTGCTTATGTTTTGGAGAATACAGCATTTGGTTATTAGGAAACACATTTCTGTTGAATTTTTGACTGGAGGGTATGCATTGGTTTCTCAGGATGCACTTCATAGCACTCTTTGGCACCTGTTGTATTGCTTGTTTTAGAAGTGCAGAAGAATCAGAATTTTGTCTGTTCCTGAGATTTTAAATTTCTTGTTTGCATACCATCTCCTTTTCCTCCTTACTTCTGTGCTCTGACTCTGTTCTTATCTTCTGATTTGGTTGACCCGGAGATGTTGGCTTGGTCTTCAAAAAACACTGTGCTCCAGAGCTTCAGTCATCTCTTTAAGAAAGTAGTCACACATAGTGACAGATCTATGGTCCTCCAGGTCTTAGCATTTGCACTATGAAGAACTGCAATTCCCAGGGAGCAGTGCATGTTTGTCAAGTTCAGACTACCTCATGTGGTGACCATTTCACAAAAAGTCGCAGAGCCTCAGTAGTTGTCTATCTCTTATCTCATGGTTGTGCCGTATTTCCTCTGTACCCCAGAATCTGATGAGTTGGTGTCACCGTATAGCCCAAATAAGATACCATCTGTCCTGTGAAAAGCAGAAGTCTTCCACCAGCAGAAGTAGAGGGTGAAAGGAGATAGAAGAGACTGCATCTTTCTCCTGTTTGTGGTGAATGATCACAGATCTTTAATCATATTGAACACCTGGGTGTTGCTGTCAGTAAAGATGTTTCTGTAGAAAGTTCACATGTAAACAAAGTGGAAAAGCATACAGTCTGAGCTGGATATATGCTCTGATAACTTGTGAACACCATCACATACCCTCGTAACCAGAAGCTCATGGACAGTAATTCCCTCTTGGCTTGCAGCAGGGCAGGGCTTTTCCACTGCTCGCAGCTTACTGGGAAAGCCACAGCACATCTGTTCAGTGGCTTGAGCCATTGAGCATTCTTTGCATAGCCTGCCTAGATAAGCTGTCACTCTTGATTTTTAAAGCATTTCACAACAGAGAGTTAGCCTAGAACGGAGAACCTCTTCTGAGCATCATCTGCTAAGGCCCCTGTCCTTACAAACACGTGCTGTGCGAGGCTACCATCATGTCTTGTGTCAGTAGGGAATCATGTCCTTTCTGCTGCAGCAAAGCACACTGCTGTATGTACCTACCGTCCTCTGTTTTGCATTTATTATGTTTCTAGATCAATGCTTTTATCCATTTCCCATGCCACCATTCAGGTTTTAGAAATGCTCCTTAGAACATCTTTCTTCAGACTCTCTCTGGAAAACTGATCTTACTTATCCTTTTGAGAAGAAGTTGGCCTCCTGTTCTGTTGCTCTGAATGTTAGACTGTTGACTGGGGTACACAAAGGCTCTCATTAGCCTGGGGATACTAATTTCCTTAAGCCTCATTGATAGTCAACCAGGGAATGGTCCAGAGGACTTAAATTTAGCTTGCTCCGAGTCTCCCTTGAGAAGTGTCTATCTCTCTCCATTGCCATTACAGATGACTGTGTTGATAAATATTTGTGTTTATGAACACTTCCTTGTTTGTTTGATCTTTAATAGGGTGCATTTTTCTGTTTCTTTTGCTTTAAACTGTATGTTTTCTATGCTGAGCAGAATCCACCAGATTGGAGGAAAGTGCTGCTTTGTTAGTATTATTACATTTTGACTTGCACCTTTTTGCATTTTTAACCTCTGAGTCAGGAATTTCTGTCACAAAATTCAATTAATGTGTGTCTTATCTAAATGGTATGGGCAAGCTTATGATTTTGTCTCACTGCATAGTGCTATACTGAATTAAGTAACAATGTTCTCAGAACAGCAAGGGACATGGCTAGATGATGTTTCCTGCTGCCACTTTATTAAACTGGTCAGATTTGGAATATGAGCAGCATGTGCTTCAAGAGCTTTGAAAAATGTATTTGTTTTTGCAGTTTATAAAAGTTAAAGTTAGAAAAACAAAGCAAAAGCATAGAATTCATCTCTCAGTTACTGTCTGGGTTGAATATACTGGTTGGTGGGTGATATTTGTGAATGTTATCTTTCCCAGAATGTACTTGTTAAAAAGCCTTTTCTCTATTTCTGTTACAGTGAACTATTTCATAAAAAATGGTACGGATGATGTGTTACTGTGCGGCAATAGCACTGATGCTGGGTAAGTTCTTAAAAAATATATTCACTTCTGGTTTTGTTTTGCCATGGGGTTTTTTTTTGCAATGTATTCCTTCAATTCTGTCCACTTATCACCAGAGTGAAATAAGTATTTCAACTTCTTTGTGTCAGTCATAACAGGAGAGAGGATAATGACAATATTGAGCATAGTAATACAATTACCTTAACTGTAGTTTGTGTGTGTCACTTACTCCAGTCTAAAATATTTAGAGGCCCATAACAGTTGTTCTTCAATATATTTAAATTTCTCAGTTAAAAAATAGTGACAACTAAGTAACGCTTTGGTTGCATGGAGAGTATTTTAAAAGAAATGAAAGAACAGAAGCAGAAAAGCTGGAGGGATTTAGACTGATGATGAGTTCCTGGATTTTGGCAAAGGAAGATAAACAAATCAACAAATGCTAGTCCCCAAAATAGCATGCTTTGGAGGTGGGAAGGTACGTTGTTTTGAGTTGTGATCTACATTTGTATATATGTTTACAGACTACTTGTGTTTCTTTTTCTTGTAGTATAGACAGTGAAAGCATGTAGAATAATTCCTGTGGTATGCTTATTCTGCATAAAGGACTTTATTCACATCCCTACCATCTGTAGATGCTGATGGTTCTTCCTGTATCCAGTCCTTAGGGTCTAAATGCATTCTGAGTGTGTTATTTTATTTGACAGGTTCTCATGATGTTTATGGAAATGGAAGAGTTCAGAGGAGAAGGAGAGAGATGGGATCTCCTGTGGGCAGAGATTATAAACTGTGCAAAGATTATAGGCTGTTAGGAGTAGTAGGAGAAGGAAGAAAAGACATTGGTGGTGGGATGGATGAGCTTTTGATCTAAATATGTGAAAGTGTTTGAACCAAGGCAGTGGATGACTTAGGTGAAGTCAGGGGAGGAGGTGACATGGTCTGCTTGTGGAGGGAGATGTTTCAAATTGGTAGAACTAAATGTGGAAGACTAAATAAATTAGAGTTTAAATTAGGAGGAACTCAATGTGAAAAGAGGCATGTGTGCACAGGGAAAAAGCAGGAAGGTGAAGGGAAGAAAAAAAAATACAAACTTGCTTGTAGACAGAAGGGGAGAAAAGCCATGGGGTCCTGGAGAGAGACACTTTACTTTATGCTGCTACTGTCTGTATCTGTACTTATATAAAAAAAAGGGAGAGCTATAGTGTCAGACTTCCCTCTTCATGACTTGTGTGTCTCCTCTGTTATTGCCAGTCTAATTTAGACTGTAAGCTCCTTGGGCAGAGGGCCATGCTTTCCTTTTTGTTTGTTCCAAGGAAGGTACAATGTCAGCATTCATTAATTAAGTGCTTTGTTGATTGTAATACATTGCATTTATCCAGGCTCAGGCTGGACTCCAGAACTACTGGGATGTTTCCTGGGGATCCCAGGATTTGGCAATCTACCTATGCTGGTGGATTTCAGGCTTTCCTAGCCAATAGGCAATAATATTGAGGAAGAAATGTTCTGTACAGCAACAATATTTTGCACATCAGGAAATATTATACACCTTTCTCCCTGATGACTGAATTGCAGTGGTGGCCAGCTGCTAAGGTCATAAGCAAGGTCAAATGGGTAGATTAGGTTATGTCTAGTTTATGAGGCATAGTTTAGGGAATACCGCTTTGGAAATACCCAAACAGTGAAAAGTTAAATACCAATCCAATATCCATAGAGTACCTGCATATTAGTAGCTTGTATGAATTTAAGAGTTGGATTCTAGCAAGGCATATTAGCAAAACCACTCTTATTTCCTCCCTAGAATGTCAATACATTGCAATGTGTCAGCAAAAAGCCATAATTCAGAAAGCCTCCAGCAGAGATCCTATGCCCACCAGAGAGTCACAGCCTGAAACAGCCAGGGGAGACCTTCCACCTCCCTTGTATAATAGGAGGAAAATTACACTCCCATGTTTAGAGTCCTAGTGCTTGTTGTGATAAATACATAAACACTATCAGTATTTGTACCATTAAGAGAAAACCACTTTCCATTTGTGCATCAGTTCTTTTTTATTCAGCCCCTTGCTGTTTTATTAAGTATTTAATACCACTGGGTAATTTTTGGTTTTAACTGCCTAAAACTGGGGAATAAATATTCCTATTTACACTGGTTTTTAGCTCAGCACTAGCAAGTATTGTTTCATCTGCTATACTTTGCACAGAGTTCCTGGTGGTCATCCTGTTATTTAAAGGCATGAAGATACTTAAGAAGATATTCCAAAGGCTTGAGGAGACTTGCAAAGTCATGCATTCCCACCTGTTAGGATGGAGAGACCACCATTTGCAGGCTGATGTATCTAACAGAGTCGTATATGTTTTTTCTTATGCTTCAGTGGTCAAAGCCAAGAGCAAGTGTATTTGATAGTACAAAATCTGAATATGTAGGACCTTTGGGACAGGATGCACCATGGGACTGGGGAGATGAGTTAAAAGTGAGTGCACCCATCTACTAGTAATGACATTAACAACAAGTGCAGATGCTTAACTTAGGAACCCATCAAGGCATCAGGAAGGATGATTAGGAAATACGGTTAGCAAGGCCATGTCTGAGTGTTCATAGCATTTTTTGGAGCGTGCTTCTGCTGCCAGTTTGAAGCTTGAATATATCAGCCTCTGTGGTACACAGCGAACCTAAAAGAAATTCAGGGAAAGGTTGTGTCATGTGTGTACTCCTGGAAGGATTTGTTGTTAGGGTGAGGGAAATCTCTGTTGTGGCTAGGATATTAAATCTTGAGGTAATTGACAAAGCCATTTTAGTGCATTTTTAAAAGCATGTTAATGACACTCTGAGGTTTGGCTAGTTGCTGTTATTATAGAAGAGTAAAAAAAATCTAGATAAATCTACTATGACAATTGTTACGTGATTAGACTCAGATGGTCTGATTTAAGAGTGTGTAGTGATAGAGATTGCAACTTGAGCTGAAGTAGCAGGCCAAAATCAGCAGGGAAATGATCATCAGTAGTTGTTATATCACAGGCAACCTAATTATCTCCAAGGTGGGGGCTTTATTACATTACTAGGATGGACTGCTTTCTGAACAAGCACCCAAACTGCCAATAAAGCAGGAGGTAATGGATCTAGCTAATATTGATTCTAATTCAGAAGGGATTTGAATAGTATGTCACTCAGCAGCAGTAAACATGTCTCTAGTACTTTAACTGGCAGATGGAAGAAAAAACCATTTATCTATGTTTTTATGTATGCTCAAGAAACCTCAAGGAGCTACTTTAAAAATCATGTTGCAGAGATATAGTAGGAATACTGGGGAGATGGTATATTTCTTTTCTGCACAAGGAATAACCTGTGAGGTTTCCCACTTGATGGCTCAGAAACTTTCTTCGTGATACTTGAAATTTTATGTTTCTTGATTTAATCAAATAGAACTTTTATGTTGTTTTTAATTTTGTTTATACAACTGCATTTTCCCTCTTGATGTACTCCAAGAATTTGCTTTGTATTTACGAGGAACAGAGAGTCCAATGGAATCAAGAGGTAATCTTTGGAGTAGATCAAAGATGTACTTTGACTTAAAGTAAATGCTAGTGACGTGTGCTCAGTGTTTTACAACTGGCACAATCAGCGCACTATGTCAATGGAAAAACCCTCTGCTCTGAGATGTGTGGCACAGATTGGTCAGACACTGGAAGCAGTGCTAAGATCAAGGCTATTTCAACAACAAAAAAAAGTAGTATATTTGCAGAATTATTCATGTTTCTAGATGTGTTTCAGGGATATGTTTGGTTGTTCTTTTGGATGTGGCTGCACTGTGACTTGTCCAAGTTGGTTCTCTTTGCAATTTCAGCTTCTTGTATTTGATTTGGTTAAAATAAATGGAGAAAGCTCAGTCAGTCTGATTTTCAAAGGGATTACAAATTCTATGAATATGCTTTTCAATTTAATTCCTAGTGTAGTAGCTTATCCAATTTTGAAGACTTTGATTTAGCCATGAGAAAGGTCCAGTAAAGATTCAGTACAATGATCAAATTGTACTGGACCTTTGGTAGAAGCAGAAAGCTGCTCTAGCCTTCAGAAAATCCAGTCTTAGCATCAGAGGAACTATGCTTTGCAAAGGCTGCAGAAGAGCAGGTGACAGCAAACAGCACCATACCCTGTCTGTAATCAGACATCACGGGCCTTCTGAAGGCATCTACCCTACTGTGTGGAAGTGACCCATAAAAACAAAACTACTACATATCCACAGATGAGTATTTACAGTGGCAGTGCCAAAGGGAAGCCCTGTAGCTGGACACAAATCTTTAGCATGTGCTCTGGGACCCATAGCAAGGACAAAACCAGGACCTCTGTGCCTGGCCCCAGGCAATGGGGCATGACTAACACCAGGCAAGAAGCAAGAGAGTCTCCAAGGGTACTGCTGTCAGGAGGAGACGCAGTCCTGATCCCACCTTCATACCCAACAAGGCATCACTCTGAAGCACATCAGCAGTGCCTCTACCGGGTGTCACCCTGATAGGATCATGAGACAAAATCTCCCACCAATTGGGCTGTGGGAACTGTTTCATGTCAGGCTGCACCAGCCTGCTTCATGCCATCCATGCAATCACAGCTTGCTCCTTCTCCATGACTCTTAGCCACTAATTTTGCTGAGATGACCAGTGCTGCAGAGTGCCATAATGCCCCACAGAGTAAAATCTCGCGGGGCCTGCAGCATTGTGGAATTATCTGTCCATGAAAACAGAAGACACATTTCAGGTCTAAATCATTTCCACATTTATCCTGTCATAATTTCACAGGGACATTCTTTTACTGTGCCTAGACTGCTGCTTTTTCTTCCCCTTCTGCCTGAAGGTTTGTAAGAGCAATAGAAACAGCAAGGAAATTTGTCCATTAGGAGAAAGAGAAACAGACAAGATGCTATCAATGTACAAAGTAAACAAGTAGAAGAAAGAAGAAACTTATCTTTGATCTTTTCACTTTTTCTCTTGCAACTACAACAGGGATTTGGCTTTTCAGGGAAGTGTTCATGTTTTAAGTCAATTGTGTCCCCTTTGGATCTCAAGGTCAGACTGCTTAATTTTTTTTTCCCTTTCACATGATATGTCCTGTGTATTCAGCTCGTGGGCAGGAATAGTCTACGAGATGATACCGACAATGAAAGCACATTTGCATCGTGTCTGTACTGATATTGCCAAAAAGACTAGTGAACAGGAAGGAAAAGCAGCCAGTAAAACTACTTCAGGATGCAACAAGAAAGCACCTTCGGCAACTGCATCCTGGTAACTGTTGCTATAGAAACTTTAGCTACTTTTATCCTCACTATGACCTTGATTTTTCTTAACAGGGTACATTAAAATAATGTACAGAGTGGGGCAAGATTCTGTATGGTTTGGTAAATTCTGCTGTCACTGAGCTTATTGCATATAAGGGAAGGAAGTACCATGTGGTGTTGACACTCCTCAAAGTTTTTGAGTGAGTCCCAACTCCTTCTAAAGTATTGACAGAATAAAATCCTGTTACCTCTTGTGTTGCGGCATTTTACTAAGGTAATTGATACCAACACATAAAATTACATCAGATCCCTGTTTTCATAGTCACCATGTATACCAAAAGCAACATTTTTATGATAGATAATCCAAGCCACCATACTGGCAGTATGCTCATTGTGGCATGTACAGCAATGCAGCACTTTGATCTCTCTGAGTTGTAACAACATTCCTTTGCTTTTATGCATCCTCCACCTGGTGATTTAAAGCCCCTCGCAAAGGCTTATCACATCCCTGAAGGGTAGAGAAGAAACGTGTGCTGTACTGAGGAGCAGCACTGCTATCAGATGCTTCCACCAACACCACTTTGCACAGCCCAGCACTGCAGCTCTTGCCCAGGCCTCAGCAGGCAGAGAGACTGGAACAATGTGCATGTCTGCCAGAAGAAGGTGTCAAACAACATAATCTCACACAGCTCGTCATCCCCCAACTGCCAGGAAACGTGCTCAGTAACAACCCTAACTGCACTGGCAACTAGGGAATTGCAGCAGAGAATAATGCACTGAGTTGGTTCTTTTGTTCTGCTGCTGACGATTTGGACCACTGAGTTGTCTGAACTTAAATCTGTACGATGATGATGATTATTCTTATTATTACTATTGTTATTATTATGTTATTATTCATTGTTGTCTCAATATTAGAAGTCCTCAGATTCAGACCACGTTGTGTTGGATACTGGACAAGTAAGGTGAGAAGAGCCCCCTTTTCTTGGAGGATTTGAGTTTCAGAGGTGCAGTGCATGGATGAGTAGGGTTAAGTTGGGTGCTGAGTTGTCCTGATTGTACATATGTACTGCCATAGAATGACAGGAATGGGGAAAGTCAGGAAAAACAACCAGCTGTAGGTGATCTCTGGTTTAGCTGACTTCATCAGGCAGGTCGTGGTCTGGCAGTGTGTCTAACTTGCTGCATGAATGGGTCTGCCACAGGGAACGGCTTCTGGGGAGCTTTGGCATGTGGGACTGCTGTGTTCATAACACTCACCAAATTCAGTTCCGTGGGATGTGGCTGGCTGACAAGTGGCAAAGGCTGGAAAGGCTGGCGAAATGAGGAAACCACCCAAATGTGGTTTCTTCAAATGTCAGTAAAGTAAGGATATTTTGGAAAGAATGAAGTGTGTTGCTTAAACTACGAGAGCTAATAACCTAATTTACCCTAGATTAGTAAGCAATGTTAACAAACTTATTACCAACATTCAGACTGTCGAGCATACCATAAATGAATTTAACTAGATTCTGATGTAAATTACACTGTTTTCCATCTACTCTGTCTTAGTTACAGTGACACGGGAACAAAGATGATTTACTCATAGTGAGAAAGTATCTCACTTGAGTATGAGAAAAAACACAAAGCAAGTGTATCACCTGAAAGATGTTGCAGAGGCCATAGGTTTAACTTTGTGTATGATACAGGCTTAGGGGCAACAATACAAGTTCCCACTCCTAGGGATCAGTTGCGTATTCCGAAGATCATGTCTCTGGTTAAACAGCAATAGTAGGGATTAAATCCAAATCCACTCAGTTCTTAAGGATGGGTAATACTACCTCTTAGCCAAAGCTGTAATAAGCTCATCAGACACATGAGAGAAGCAGACTGACTATGGCCTACAGTCTTCATTAAGCAGTAAACTGTCATTACGTTTATGATGATAAATTATTGCCCTACATTTTGTTTGATGAGTTAGACAGAAAATCTGCTGTCTGGGCACTAGGCTGAGTGAGAAGAAATGGGAGTTTGTTTACCTTGCTGGAACATGAAATCTGAAAAATCCACTTTGCAACAGAGGGAGTTAAGGGATCCAGGCGTAAAGTAGGGTTCTCCTCTATCCTTCCAGTTGCAGGGGATGATGAGGGAAGAAACAGGAAGAGCCAGCAGATCAAGACCTGGCTCTGAGCCTGCTGTCACTGGCAGAATTTTAGAGGTTTTGATCATGGATCATTTTACATGACACCTGTCCTGCTGGAAACACTGCACTTGAGTTGCAACATCCCCCTGCAATGCTACAGGCTTGGGGAAGAGGGGCTGGAAAGCTGTCCGGTGGAAAGGGACCTAGGGGTGTTTGTCTATAGCCAGCTAAAGATGAGCCAGCAGTGTGCCCAGGTGGCCAAGAAGGCCAGTGTCATCCTGGTTGGTATCAGAAAAAGCATGGCCAGCAGGACCAGGGCAGTGATTGTCACCCTCTACTCGGCAGTGGTGAGGCCACACGTTGAATACTGGTGTTCAGTTTTGAGCCCTTCTGTACAAGAAGGACATCGAGGGGCCGAAGCGTGTCCAGAGGAGGGCAACAAAGCTGGTGAAGGTTCTGGAGCACAAGTGTTATGAGGAGCAGCTGAGGGAACTGAAGCTGTTCAGTCTGGAGAAAAGAAGGCTGAGAGGAGACTTTATCGGCCTCTACGACTGCCTGAAAGCAGGTTGTAGCGAGGTTGGTGTTGGTTTCTTCTACCAAATAACAAGTGACTGTATGTGAGGAAATGGCCTCTGATTATGCCAGGGGAGGCTTAGATTGGATATTTGAAAAAAATTTTTCACCAAAATAGTTGTCAAACATTGGGACAGGCTGCCAAGGGATATGGTTGAGTCACCATCCCTGAAGATATTTAAGGGATGTGTAGATGTCATGCTTAGGGACATGTTTTGGTGTTGGACTTGGCAGTGCTAGATTAAGGGTTGGACCTGATGATCTTAAAGGTCTTTTCCAATGTAAACAGTTCTATGATTCTGTTCTATGATTCTTCTTGCTGTTTGTGTGCATGCATGGAGGGATCTGATGTCTGAAGCTGAAACCAGTGGTTTTCCAGCTGCCTGAACAAGTAGCCAGTGGGGGTGTCTGAAATTTTTTGTGGATGCAAGTCAGTAGCGTGCACAGGTCAATGGATGTTCTGAGCCTGTGAGCAGGCCTGCTCATGAGCATCTCCTCCCCTTTACTCCTCCAGATTCAGCTCCTCATCAGTATTGCTCTTTATTGTGAGCTCTCCTTAATTTTAATTTCTTTTTCTGTGAGCTTTAGTTGGATTTACTTGTACTTCCTTCCTTTCAGACCACTGGCACCCTTGCTTTAGAAATGCCTGGAGTGATAGCTCCTGGGGGCTCCTAGTCAGACCTATCCAACATGAAGTGTGCCTCTGCAAGTCAGGTGTTGGTTCTTAGATGGTATTTAATGGGGAATTGTAACTCAGACCCTCTAACCATTATTACTCTTTAATAAAACAAAACAAGAAATTGTGGGGGAAGGAGAATGACCTGTGTCTTTCAGACAGACTGAGAACCTACTGATACCAATGCCCATCTTTGGCTGAGGTGCTGCTGCCTTTCAGCTCCTTTCTCCTACATGCCCAGTTGCTCATACAACATCAATTTTTTAAAATACTGCCCTGTTTCAGAATGGATATTTCCACCTTGTCAGGTAGGAGTGAATGTTACTCTAGGGACCTTTATCTGTTCCCCCCCAACCGCTGCAACATATGCATTTCTTGTTTGACTGCTGGTCTTTTCCCTCAAAGCCTAGAGAATGAGAAAACGTGGAAAGTGCAGGGAAAAGCAGTCAGGCCTATGACCTAAAGGATATCTAAACCTCTCCTTTGTGCCCTGAGGACTTTTCCACAAAGAGGCAGGTTGAGGAGGACTCTACCATTGCTAATCAATAAGCCTTGGAGGCCATGGAAGCTATCTCTTCTTCCAGCTCTTACTGCCAGGCTTTGAAATGACACTGTGCTCGCTAGGGAGGTTTCCATTCCTCTGGAATTAGCCATGTATCAAAGGCATCAGCTTGCTATCAGACATTTCAGCTTGGTTTCTGCATTCTTGCTCTAAGCAGGAACACTAAGGGGCCCTTACCACCATACAGTTTAGGGGTTTTTTTAATTTTTAGTGTGTCTGTAGTATGCATTTTTTCTCCCATTATTGCTTCTTTCATGAACAGTTCAGTGTAGGAGACTACAATGTGTCTTTGCAACTTAAACCAAATGAAAGGGCAGCCTCTACCTTACAGATGTCATAGCTGACACTGGCAGCTGTTTGATGCTAATTCCTGGCAACACATGGACAATGCTCCCTGTATTTTCAGGATCTGAATGTTACAATCCAACACATGGTTATTTTACAAATCTTCTTTTCTTGCACAGCCCTATTGGTCACTACACTCAAGATCAGCAGGTTACTTGGCTTGCCTAGATTAAACTCTTGAGCCAGAGCATTTTGTAATTATGCCCCTCAGCTACAACTCTCTGGCATTCCCAATCTGTGTTATTTAAAACAAAGCTGTTTCTTATGTTCTTTAATTTCCTGTACCGGTGCCAGACTACAATGCTGATTACAGCCTGATGGATAAGTAGGTAAACTGATGCTTTTAACTTTTCCGAATCAATGACACTAATTTTATTGTGATCAATTGAACAGCATCCTGTGAGGCTCCTGTGGAGGATGTTGTATTTATGTAGCTTGCTCTTGTTGCCCATCCCTGTGCAAAAGAGAAGAGCACAATCCTGTGAAATACTTCCCCGAGGTAAAAGAAGCTAAAGAGTCTGCTAAAAAATCCAAAGGTGAAGGCTTAATTCTATACATTGAAGTCACTTCAGCAAAATCTTGAGACTCCTTAAAAGCATCCTCAGAGGAAATGGTGTCAGTTATAGAATAATATTCTCATGTGAGACTCTTACACCTAGATCTCTATAGAGTGTTTTTCTGGGAAGCAGCATTCTGTTTTCCTCCCAGTGTTTTTAAGTCATTCCCACACCCTGTGGGTTATCGCTTCTGTCAGCTACAAAAGAGGGCAAGCAAAAATAAGGAGTTAAAAAGTAGGATATGTTGTTTGAAGTGCCTAGTCTCTGAAACAAGGATGTGAGCTAACACTGTAGCATTTTTGAGGTGAGGTTCATGTTTTTCATGCTGAACACACCTCATTTGAATGCTGTTACACCTGAACATAATATTAGAGAACTGTGTACGCTCACTGTGGAGTCAGACAGATCTTTTCACAGCAGTAATTTGTTGCTGAGTGGAAAAGGTTTTAGAGACATGTAAAGACAGAATGAAACATGAAAATGTACTAACTGTGTTATAAACAGAAGTATTAGTCTGAGGTACCATTGTTCTCTTTCACTGTCATAGGAGTTGCATCTCCACATCCTGTTTTCCAAGCAACTCTGGTAAAATGTTCTCCTGCATCAAAATGGAGTTTCCATTGGCAACATTGGCAGTGAACCTAAGAGTGACTTTGTAGCCAGTAATCTTGTGGTGTCAAGAGATTCCTATGAAAATACATCTAAGTGCAGTGATCCTAATATTTTCTTTCCTTCCAACTCTCTTGTTCAAAATGGTGAAGAGATTAAAAGTCCCCTTTCTCACATTGAAATTAAAAATTTCCATTTCGCCTAAGATTTTAGGCAAAATATTCTAGATGAAACTTAATTTCCAACCAACCACCATATCTAGGCTTAAGTTCAACATTAAAGTAATCGCCATCAAAGTAATCACCATCAAGCTTCTCACAGTTATATTTAGATATTTTAGCCATTAGTAATAATGTTGATATGCATAATGAGACCATCTCATTGGAGCCCCTTGGAATTGGTCTTCCGTTGAAGATTAAGAAAAGTCTGTCCACCTCTGAACAGGATTGCAGGAACAGGTTGCCTAGAGAGATGGTAGATGCCCCATCCTTGGAAACATTCAGTGTTGGTTGGATGGGGCTCTGAGTTGAAGATGTCTTTGCTTACTGCAGAGCAGTGGGACTAGATGACCTTCATGGTCCCTTCCAACCCAAACCATTCTATGATCACTCAGTCTCCAGCCAAGCACAGTGGATGAGTGTAATCATTTTCTTGCGGCAAAAGGAATGAAACTTAGAAAAATATTAATGTCCTGTCTGGACATGCTGTCTTAGTGTAAGTGAGCAGAAAGGCTTTCCTTCTCAGGAACCCAGAGAATCCATTCCTCGGAGCTCTCGAACAGTGTCAGGAGCCCGTCATGGGCACTGAAGGCTGTCTGCAGCAGCAGATCAGAGGCAGAAGTCTCGTGTCTCTATAGCAGAGAGTGACAGCCGATGCTACCTTTGGGAGACAAGAGATTTGGTGAAAAGGCAGCCTCAAAAATTGGTACAGATATACAAGAGAGTTTCAATGTGCATCTGCATATTTTAGGGGAAAAGAAGCTGAGGTTTCTGCATTTTATTCTCTTCTAACTCAGTAAAGTTACTGTAATTCTTATTCAAATGTGCTTCTTAACAGGAAACAATAGGCACAGTAGGAAAGAACTAGAAGGAGGCATTTCTAGGCTGATAAAAAAAGAGAAGTGTCTTTCTTTTTCTTTTTTTTTGTAATATACAGTTACTATTGTCTAAATTCTCAAATGATATAAACTAACTTGCCTATACTTAAGGTGACAGAATCAGTTATTACATTCTTACTTGTGTGATACATTTAATTCGTTAAACATCAACTGTTCTTTTTCATTTTCCTGAAGACTACTGCAAACAAGGATATGCACACATTTTGCAATGCTTCAGCACTCTTTTTTACAGCGTTCAAAGCAGACTTACTTAAAAATTTGTGCTTGACTAATGATATTAGATTAAGCTTCTTAAAATGTTGTTGACTGTCTAATGTTGGTGGCTGACACCGTAGATTTGTATAACTTCAAAACCTATAGCAATGTATTCTCATCTCAACTCGCAATACAGGATTGCTGTCCTATGCTGTAGAGATTTGTTTTACATCAGTATGAAATTGGTATTTTAAAAAAAGTCCCTTATTTCCATACTGAAACACACTCTGCTTTCTTAAGAGTCAATTTATTTTTTGGGTGACATTTTAAAAATTACTTTTCATTATCTATACTAATACTTTGCATTTCAATTTGTGGCAATATTCTGTTTTGGTTAAAAATCAGCAGCAATTCAAACACTCTGTGGTTTTTTTCCTGAGAGAAAAAAACCTTAAAAGCCTGGTCTAGTGGAAGATGTCCCTGCCCATTGCAGGGGGGTTGGAACTGGAAGATCTTTAAGGTCCTTTCCAACTCAAACCTTTCTACGATTCTATTATATTACTCTCATGTCTTCATATTCTGATGGGCATATCTTGTTTGGAAAGTGACTCATGATATGGAAGAGGTGTGGGGTTTTTTGTCTAATCATATTACACTATTCTGGGAGAGAAGGTGACTTGTTGACCCAGGTTCTCTTCTACTTTGTGTTTCACTTGATGATGCAATTCAGTACTTACATAGTACCACAGAGAGCATTCTTTTTCTCTTCTGGCAGATAGGGCTAGAAAATTACTTGTAAAGAGCCTCAAAGTTTAATGAGAGATAGTGAAATTCATGCTATCTGCATGCCATTTAATACACGAATCTGCAAGTCACACAAGGAAAACTTTTCCTGGCAGAAACAAAAAAAATGTCATGACCCCAGACTATGGCTGTCATTGGAACAAAGGGCTGGGTTTCTCAGATTAAAGATTTAGTCCTTGCAAGGGGTGAGTACTGGGTCAGGCATAGTAAGCAATCAGGAAGGTACTCAGATGACACATACTGCTGTCATTCCATCAGTGTTAGACTAAGTGACTGGAAAAGCAGCTTCGCCATCACAGTATTACCCACAACTGTAAAAAGAGACACGAAGTTTATGATTCTTTATTAGGAATAAGTGCCAAGAGAAATCATATTTAAGTCTTGCTCAGGCACCTAATTCTGGTCCAGTCCATATATCTGAAATAGTAGACGCTCATTTGCCATTGCAGCTTAAGCTATGGTTACCATTTTTCAGTTAATCTTTTCAAAGAAAAAATAAGATTGCAAAGATCTTTAGTATTGTCCAGGTAGCATCCACCAATTTCCTGTGTTTTCACCCAGTGCAGAAATGTGTACCTTTGAGCACCTGTGCTCTTAACAAAGCACATTCAATGTGTTCTCTTGGAAATCAGTTTCTCTGTGCTGAAACAGTCTGATAAATTTAATGTATTGTCTTCCTTGTCTTGCAGCACGTGCCCTGAGGGATATAAATGTTTTAAGGCTGGGGAAAATCCTGATCATGGTTACACAAGCTTTGATACTTTTGGCTGGGCCTTTCTCTCTTTGTTTCGTCTAATGACTCAGGATTGTTGGGAACGTCTTTATCAACAGGTATGAGTCTGTTGTATTGTTGTTAAAAATATAAAATAAACACATCATCTTGTTACATTTATACAGCCAACAATTAAAGACAAGGAAGAATTCTCTGTGTGTTCTTTGTGTGTTGTGTTGTGGAAAAGAATTATCAATTGTTGCAATTAATTTCTTTTCTTAGGAACGATGATACCAGAAGGCTCTAGACTGAGTGTCTGGGGAAAGGAGGGGAAATAGGTACAGAAAGATGTTTTGAATGTAAATTTTACCTGAATCAGAATAAAGTTCACTGCTTAATAAAGATCACTACATCACCACTTAATGATTTGGGGAAGGCGGGGCTGGTGAAACAGGGACTTATTTTAGCATGTATTTCCTGAAATGTATGCAAACTCTGAAGAACAACATATGATTATTTGGTACTGAATTACATGCTCTGTTCATGAAGCCACTGAAGATTTACTTCTGCATCTTGAAAATGCAAAACTGGAGCATGCTCTTAAGCAAGTCAAGGGAGTTAGTGCCAACAGATACTACTCTGAAGGTACTGAGGTAGAGATCTTTGAAGGTACTAGGGATTTAAGCTTCACATGCATCCAGTTACACAATTTCATTTCAGGAAAATGTAAAATAATGAAATTGAAAATTCTTTAAACAATTATACTCACTTACTTGGCACAAAGCTGCATGTACATCTCTGGAAGACTGAAATTCTCACAGCAAATAAGGGTGAACTTCACTCCCTTTCATTATTTGCCCTTCTACTATCACACAATGGTTTCCATCCCTAGCATCAAGTTGTTGGCCATAGGACTTATCTGTAACATAACCTCAGTCTGTTACCCTAAACTCCAGAGATGCCTGTAAATCTGGTGGATAACCAGGCACCCCAAAGTTTGTTTCGTCTTATGCTGAGGCTGATGTCTAAATAACTTCCCAACAGGTTGCATCCTAAATTATATTTCTTCTCCTCACTGGCTGTAAAAGACCTAGACCATAGATGTCTGAAGGAATACAACATGAACTTAGCTTGGAAAGTTTCTGTGAACTGGACAAAACCAGATGGAGCTATGTGGGGGAATCTTTTACTGCAACTGATTATAAGATTATCTGTTCTCAAAGAAAAGCAGCAGAGATATTTGGTAAAGGAAGAAAAAATTCTTCTTTTAGAAATTAATTTTACTGCAAGACACAATTTTTTACTAAGGTATAAAAATTTGTTGGTGAGGAGATTCTTTCCTTGCATGTGGTTGTCGTTTGTTATCAAAGGGTTTCTGTTTGGGCTATTAACGAAGGCTGAATTTAATTATATTGCAAATCTAAATTTTCCAAAGAATTATAAGAAAATATTTTTTCTCTTAAAAACACCATAAATAAGTGTTAGTGATTTTACTTTTGTGCTTACAGACTCTCAGATCTGCTGGGAAGATCTACATGCTTTTTTTCATGCTGGTCATCTTTTTGGGCTCATTTTATCTGGTTAACCTGATTCTGGCTGTTGTGGCCATGGCGTATGAAGAGCAGAACCAGGCCACTATTGCTGAAACAGAGGAAAAGGAAAGAAAGTTTCGTGAAGCCATGGAGATGTTGAAAAAAGAGCAGGAGGTCAGTAAACTATGTGACATGATTAGCCTTGGGTAACTTGAACAGACGCTACCTTGAGATTCACATTCTCTTTATCTTACATTTATAATAAGTAAGAGTTTGCTTGAAAGCAGTTTAATGTTTATTGTGCTGGACAGAGTTATTGCAATCCTTTCTAAAAGGAAAATGATGGCTCTTCCTGCTAGGACTGGGGCCATTTAGGGTTTATATATCCAGAGTCGTATTGGTTTAACAGTACCACATATGCCAGTGGAGGAATTTATATTGGTTGACATATAAGACATTTTAATGATGGTATAACTACATCTGCTTTTGAGCATGGAACAGCTATTCTGGTAGCTCAGGCATAGCCCCAGCTGAACTTCTTCAACCATGACTTCAGCTCATGTTTGTTTCCTTACTGTCTCTTTCAAACTACCATGAATTTCCGATAACGAAGGGAAAAGTGTAGGATAACCTATTCGAAGGACGTACTTACACATACATACCTCAATAAGCAAACAGACAGATCTTGAGGTTAAGCTTTTCAAATTATGCAAAGGATATGGATTTAATGTTATGTTGTAGCTATAAACAGCATTTTAGGTGCTGTGAACAAGAAGACAATAAGAAAATTAAGCTGAAATAACACATAGCACTGTAGTTGAGAGAAATAAATCCTTGATTCACAATGTAAACTAATATACATAATTTGCTTTTAGGTGCATACGGCTTCAGGGCCTAATCCAAAGCCCATTTAAATCCTTGGAAAGAAAATAGAAAATGCAATTCACCCTTGACAAAGTGCTAGTGGAGGCTTATACATCATTTAAGTCCTTTTAAAGATCCTCTTTGATAGTTTAAGTAATAGCTAAATACAATTTAGTCTACTTTGAGCAGAGTAACTTTCTGCCATAACCTAAGGGAGCAAACTGAGCTCAAACTTGTGCCTATTTTATACAAATTTTCGTGTGTTTTGACTCCAGCTGAGCTCTTCCTAATAACAGTCAACTTTAGCAGCCTCAGCTATAATTAAAGATATTTAAGAATTTCCTTTTGAAGGCTTTGATTTCAGTTAAGTCTGTATGTACACAAAAAAAGGAACATTAAGTGCCGAAAGTCAGAATGTGTCAAATTGAAGGTTCTTGCGAAAATCTAAATTGTTCCTGTTTGTTTATAAGTTTTATAACACAGTCTTTTCTTCAAATGACCACGTCTCATTTTTCCTGTGCCCTGATCAGTACAAAGGGTGGACAGTGCATGACTCAAGAGCAGCTTTTTACTTTCTCATCACTTGTTCTGTAGCCTTAGGCCAGCTCGAGCAAACTTCCCAACTCAGGCATACAAAGCCTGCTTCAATGACCAAGTGACTAACGTCCTCAGAGGTCTTTCAGTGCCTCTTGTCACTGCTCAGACTCTGTGTGCTTCAAAAATACTTACTTGTATTTGCAGTACTCCTGGAAAATTATCCTAATCTTATGGAAAGGAAACTTAGGAGTAGAGTGATTGGGGTCTATCATGTTCACTAGCAAAGCCCAGTAATTCTGCAAATCAACTTCTGGAATTTCAAATTAGACATCTGGAAAAAGAGGTTCGGGAAAGTCAATTGGGTGGCTGTACCATGTAGCTTTCAGGTGTCCTTCTCAGATGTCTTGTCCCAGTCAGACTGGCTTTCCAAGCCTTTATCAAGATCTTGGTTTGACTTTCTCATTGTATGGCTAAGTTCTTGCCCCACGTCTTATCTCCTGTGTAATTCCCGTGTCAGGGCTCATGTGAGCTAAGCTTTTCCCCCATCCTTAGTAGACATTCCCAGTCCCACACTCCTTTACTGCTCCTGGGAGTTACCACAGGGGGTTATGGCTTGCACTGAGTAGGGGGTCAGGACATGGTCCAGCCACAGGAACATAACCAGAAAGAGTACATAGGCAGGATGTGGGAACACCCTCCATGTCCTGAGAAATAATTTAGTCCAAATCCTGTTTTCAACAACTGAAAAAGGTATGTAAGGCAGAAGAATTCCACCTCAAAGAATAGGTACTTTCTCCCAACTAACAAGTGGTAGGCTGAGAGGAAATGGCCTCACATTTTGCCAGGGGAGGTTTAGATTGGATATTAGGAAAAATTTCTTTACTAGAAGAGTGGTGAGGCATTGGAACAGGCTGCCCAGGGAAGTGGGGGATTCTCCATCCCTGGAGGTATTTAAAAAAATGTAGATGTGGCACTTCAGGACATGGTTTAGTAGATACGTTGATGTTGTCTTGATGGCTATATCTGATGGTCTTAAGAGGTCTTTTCCAACCTTAATAATTCTATGATTCTCTTCTATGAAAATGCTAAGAAACTTAAAACTAGTTTATTTTGCAGTGAGCATATAGCATGCTCAGTAGCACAACATAAAATATTTTTTAGATCAATAAAACATGATGACAATCAGAAAGGAAAACTGAAACCGTTTACACTAGCTTTTACATTGTGCGGTAAAAAAAGAGCACAGATATAATTGATAGGCCTGCTTGGGGACTATCAGCTCTTTTACACAATTGGTCTAACACATTCCTAAACCTGAACTTAACACCAGAAGTCTTGCTGAATGTTTATGAAGAGAAAGCACTTCAGCATAGCAATTAAATCAATTGACTTGGGGAAAAAAAAACCAACAGCCTAGGCTGGTGTCTGAGCCCTCCTCCTTTCTGCGCTAAGCAGCTTGCTCATGAAAGATATTTCCCACAGGAATTAAGTTTTGTTGTGCTCTCAGCTTGATAGAGCTACCGCTACTCCTTGAAATACATGATTGATTCTTTACATGACTGTTAAGTGCCTTCACTTTCCTTGGACTGATGCCTGTGGGAGGAAGGGAGTATTTTGCTGCGGAGAGCTGATTGCCTGTTTGATTCTAGTGGCTTACAGACAATATCACTGAGGATTCATCTGTTTCTCCTGTTCTTGGGAACCTGGAGAAGCACTTTTTTTTTTTTAATCCACTTGCCTTATGTGTTCCAGCAGGAGGGTCTGCATACAGGCTTGTCTCCAGGCGACTGATGTGAGATGCCAGCACCTCCAAACCTGACCTTGTGCTTTGTGCTTAGAGCCCTCTTGCTCCTTCCACCTGCACCAAGAACGGGAACCCAGTGCGCTGGCTGGCACGGGCTGTGACTTCCTCCCTGCACCTATCACTTCTTCCTCCCAGCTGCTCATTTGCTTCCACGGCTGTTGCTGGCTTTGTGTGCTCTGTTTTTTTGCATTTGGCTTCTGCTAGGTTGCTAACGATTGGTCTGTTATCATCAGCTCCTTCAGCGATCCCACCAGATAGCCAGTGCTGCACTGAAGCGCACGGCAAAATGAAGTCCACCTTGTCTCCAGTTTAGCTCATGGTTTTCTCTTCACATCTCTGATCGTCGCTGCCTGTGCTGCTACTTGGGATAAGTGTTCATATAAGCGTGCCAGCTGAGTTGCCTGCTGTGCCCAGCATCCCTCTGTGATAGGGGAGGAAAGCTCCTGGCAGCCAGCTTGGCTCCCCTCCTGTCCAGCCCTCTCAGTTCAAGGGGCTGAAGTCCAGGGAGAGCTGGCTCTGAAGTTCTCCAGCTTGAGGGTTTTTTGGCTGGCACCAGAAGTGTTACTCCAGAGAGTGTACGCGCCCTGTGCACCTGCAGGCGTGTGCACGCAGACTGGTTCTCTTATAAAATGTAAAAGGATCTTGTCTGTGAGCTCTACATAAATCACATTATTTTATGCAGCCATTCCTAATGCTCCTTCACAGGATCTGGGTGGCAGATCCATATGTGCCTGTCTCGCTTGGCTTTTATTTTTCCATGGCTAAATATAGAGCTTAGAATCAGATTAAGACTGGTTCCAGACATGTGAGATGTTTTTATAATTAATGACCACTTGGAATTTTGAATTTATCTCCTATACAATCTTAAAACTTAGAGTGAAAAATAATTGCTGAGCAGAGTAATTATTAGTTCTCAGTGAGATCCTAAACTCAAATAATTCTTATGCCTTTTGCCATCTTCTCTTTTAGGCACTAGCTGCTAAAGGAATTGATTCAATGTCTCTTAGTTCATTGGAAATGTCACCTTTAGCATCCAAAAATGCCAAGGAAAGAAGAAACAGGCGAAAGAAAAAGAAATCTTTGGGGGCAGAAGAGTATGGGGAAGACCAAAGGAATCCCAAGTGTGACTATGATGACGGTCAGCGGAGAATGGTAAGCCGTGGTCTGAAACATCACTGATTTCACGCTGTGCTGTGCTGGATAGGCCAGGCTCTGAATAGGTGATTAAAGCTGAAACTTTCAGCTATAAAGAAGAATCAGGTATTTGATATCATGACTGACCTGCAGACTGTCTGTCTTAGACCAGTGGAAGGAAACATATTACCACTTTATTTTCAAAATTAATTAAAAATGCCCATTAAACATTTTTACAAATCTGTTTTGGTTCATTTTTTTTCCTTTTTTTTCCACTTTAATATTACCCACGTTTAATTTTGTTCATCTGATTATATCTATCCTATCCCTACTAGAGATAGAATTAGAAGGAAAAATTCTTAGAAGAAACCTGCAAATCTTACAAAGAAAACAGAGGAGGAAAATAGCAGGAAACTTCTCTCTGAGGGCTTTTTAAATGCTATACAAAGATGCTATTAACATTTTTATATTCCTTTGCTAGTTGCCTTCAAGTCAAAACTTTGTTGCACTTGTTTCTACTTTCTATCACGAGGAAAAAAAAATAGAATGAGGCTCTTATTAAATAGGAGTTTATATAAATGTTACTGACATGCATGAATATGAATCTGCACATGCTGTATGTATCACAATCATAAATAGCTTCAGATAATTTGTCTTTGCTTAACTGAGGGCAAAGTTTAAATCAGTTTATTTTGCTTTTTTGAATAGCCATGTAATGGGCTAAGTCTTTTTGTATTTTGTTGTCAGTGAATTTAGGGATATTTGGCAGCCGTAAAAAGCTCATAGAAAACATGTAAGTGATGTAAGTAAATGTGACCAATTAATGACTTCCTAGCTCACAAAATTTACACAGAGCTGGATTTCTATAAATTACATGCATTTTTCACTCTAATAGTTCTTATTGTCTCATTGGTTGAGTGGGTTGCATTAGAAATTGCACCTTTATTAAAGCTCTTTAGCTTTGATCTGGATGGGTTTCAAGACACTACATACCACAATGACCATGGATCAGAGCTGTGCATTGCCAGTTTGTTTCTTAGATTAATATTTCTTGTTTTCACTTTTCGCCCCTGGATGTCATATGCATGAGAAACATGGGAGACACATTTCAAAGCTTATAGTAAATCTTCTCTGTGAGGCTGTGTCTGGCATGGTTGGAGGGAGTAAGGCTGAGTCATCATTCAGAAGCAATCTGAGCAGCTGGAAGTGTGTTGCCATCAGAAATCAGTCTCAATGACTGTACCATGGAAACCCAGGCATGGATTTTTGACAAGTTAAAATTTGGTAGCAATCCAAATGGGTTGGTTTTAGTTCGAAGGGGCCTGGTTTTTGTACTCTTCTTTGTACCAGTGTCTCAAAATAGCATCTTTACATAACTCAGTGGTCTAAGCTACAGTGCAAAATGAAATCAGGCTTCATTGGGTTTGTCTGGTGGATGCTGTGGAGATCTGACCTCTCTTCATATATGCTTGGCTCCTGAGAAAGTTCTGAAGAAGCTGAAAGTTCTGTACAAACCATAAAAACAAAAGTATGTTCTGCTTAAATGCTCTTGTTCCAATAATTTCCTGTTCAGATATGAGCGAAGGGGATAGACTTGCATTCCTTATGCATTTTCCGAACATCCTTTTTATACTGCCAGGGTTTAGGTGTATTTAGCCCTTGGCTACCTCTTGCTGCTGCTCTGTCAGAGTTGCACTCTCACTAGCTGACATCAGAGTGGATCATCAAGGCTGATATTTGGGAGCGAGGGAGACTGCTGGTTACTGAGGTTACCTTCCCCTTAAAGCAACCATGTGCATTTGGATAATCATTTTACAAACTAATAAACCATATCCCTCTTCTTGTTCTTGTTTTGTTTTTTTTTTCCTTTATCACCTTCTTCCGTCGTATTCTGCTGCTTCTTCTTCTTCCCTCTTATTCTCATTTTCCCTGCAGTTCATTTCCTGCCCTATTTCTTTATCTCTTCTTCTCCCACCGCAACGTTCCTTCCCCAGCTGTTACGAAGATGCGTTATAGTGCGGTAAACTGGAGCTGGATCCCCTGCCCTGCTCCTGCCTTCTGTTCCTTGTGCTGCCTTCCCCAGGTCCTTTGGCACTTATCAGACTGGGTGGGGGGGCTGGAGGAGAAGCAGAGGAAATGGATGACACCTTGACCTTCCTATTTCAGTACATCTTTGACTGTCAAGTATTAGAGAAATACCTGATGGCTAGGAATGATTATTCAGCCTCTTAACTTTGTGAAGGTTGAACACGTGTAATTAAGTCTTTCTCTGAAGCACTTGATTTACTGCTCCCCCAGACCTTCCTCGCTCCTGAAAACATGTTGCAAAATGTTGTTTCTCTTTCCCCTTTTTCCTTTCTGGGGGTTTCTAGACTCTCCTTGGCATTAGTTATGGTCCCAGTGCAAACTTGGTGAAGCGCAGAACCAGCCACGGAAGTATATTCAGTTTCCGACTCCGTGGCAGAGACACTGGCTCCGAAACAGATTTTGCCGATGATGAGATCAGCACTGCTGGGGAAAATGAAAGCCACCGGGGCTCTCTCTTAATTCCAAGATCTGGGAGGCGTCCAAGCGTGCAAAGTCAAGTGAGCCATAGTTCTCACCCTACTGCTCCCAGCTACACCCAGACGGGCAAAAGGAACAGCTCAGTGGATTGCAATGGTGTGGTTTCCCTGATAGGAGGAGGCATCGGGGCACTCAACCCAGACCCTACTTCTCCTGCAGGGTTACTGCTTCCCCCAGTTATTATGGAAAAACCTGGGACAGGCGAACTGGTGAGTACTTTATAACTTTTGTATATGATTCACGCTCTTGTTTCCTTCTAAATGTTGTTGGAGTTTGCTATAATTGGATTTGCATGATATGCAGTCTGCAGTGAGAAACCCAGGCCCAGCATCCTAGACAGGGTGGGAAGACAACGGACTAAATCCCACAGCAGCACGTGTCTAGTGCTGTGTAAGAGATGTTCATGACTTCTGGTGACACTAGCTCTTCAGAGCTGGCTGGAGGCAAATACCTAAATCTTGGGTTTGATATGAATTTTATTTTCTCACAGGGACATCTTTTAGTGCTGGTTTCTTTTGACATTTGAATGTCTGACTTTGTCCAGTGGCCTGAAAATGATGTTTTTAAAATGATTCAGTGCGAGTCTTACCATCTTGAGACTGTGTTTTCTCCCACTGGTTGCATCTAACTCTGGACTTCTGTATTGCTACTTGTGGAGAGCTGTTCTTACATTCCAAAGGTAGTTCCCAGAAAGGTTTGTCATCCAGCTGAAATAATGCCCAGAAAAAATGAGCAGATGATCAAGAGACTTCAAGCCTTTAGCAGACTGCCAGGATTTTTGTTGCAAAGCACCACTGCTGCAAAATATTTATTTAAGGCTGTAAATCAAATTATTATGACTGCTACCATTAGGACCTAAGTATGCATTCACTTGGAAAACCATTAGATGGTGTTTTGGAAACAGCTGCTATAAATGTGGAGAGGTTTCCAGTTTCACGTGGTGAGAATTTCTCTCTTGTGATGTAGATAATCTACATTCGAGGTAATCACTCTCAACAGTCTTTAAAGGAATGGGGGTCACAGTATCACAGTATCACAAGGTTGGAAAGGACCTCTGAGATCATCAAGTCCAACCTATAACCCAACACTAACACCAACCATCATCTAAACCATGGCACTCAGTGCCACATCCAATCTCCCCTTAAACACCTCCAGGGTCGGCGACTCCACCACCTCCCTGGGCAACGCATTCCAATGGCCGATCACCCTTTCAGTAAAGAACTTCTTCCTCACAGGAAGTCACTATGGTCAGTATGGCCAGGACTTATTTCATCTTAGACATCTAAAATGGGTCAGAATAATCTCGCTCTAAAAGTGTCTCTTCCTGTTCACTTTAACTACAGGAAGAGCTCAAGGTGAATAACTGTATCATGCATGACAAGTCAGGTGAGATGAAACCCACTTAGAGTAACAAGGTGACAAAAATGGGTTTCCTTGGTGGGGAAATAAGCAAATCTGATTCTAACATGTATTAGGCAAGATATTTCCTGAAGAGAGATGTGAGTGAGATGGATCCAAGCTGCAGTGTCAGATTATCTGTAAAATGAGAAGTAGCGCTTTTTTTTCTCTAGAGCCAGGCAGCTTCTTGCCTCGCAAGCTTTGGATTGAATTTTTTTTCCTCACCTACCCAGGCATTCCTTGTAGTCCTGCAAATAAACTCTCACAGTGTACATGAGAGGAGGGGCCGTGCTGTGCGTGGGAAGCTGTGTGGTGTGAGACTTATCTGTTTTGTTGACAGTTTTGGAGCTGTTGCTTCTTTTTCAGATGTTCACACTTTCGTCCATCTAAGACTTTGGTACTCCCATGCTTACTCTCTGTAGACAAGGAAGCCCAGTCCTGGCAGCAGTCTCTAGACAGCTGAGAACAAAAACAGTGTTTGTAGATAGTAGAATTTTATTGCAAAAAAACCCCGCTGTGCATTAAAGGAGCTGTGGAAGAAAGACTTTGTGCACACGTTTAAAAAAAATATTCTTAACCAAAGTAGAAGTCTCAGTAGATGGGCAGTGGATGTCCTCTTTTTCTCTGTAAGGAAAGCAGCTCTGCCGGCTGCTGAGGCTCTCCCTGCTGTCAGAAAAAGTTTAACAAAGCATGAGAGCACTCAACCTTTCACAGGAAGTAGTGGTATTTTACAGGATTGGGCCCTGAGGTGACAGGGAGACTTAGAGCTCTGCTGGCATTTCTTTTCATTTGCCAGCTTCCTGCCTTTTAAAAAAACATGGATGTTGAAAATCGAATGGCTCGGGTGGGTGAGCTCACTTGGCAGTTCCCTGGTCATCTAGGAAATAACACCCAGGCGCTATAGTAACAGACGCTCATTCAGTGATGCAATGTGAAAGATGTTCTTTCTTCTGCAAAACAGGTTTGGTATCTAATCTATCCAGAAAATGTGAGCTGGAGTTAAAAGCTAATTGACAAAAAGCCCACTGCTGTACAGATGTGTTTTCTACAGGAACCATAAGCACTGGACACAAACATGCAGTCTCAGTTGTGAAACACAGACACAAGGAAATAGCAATTCCAACACTTTGGTGTGCTCAGAGATAAATAAACACACTTCTAGGCTTTGTGTTTGATTATTTTTGCCTTTTTCTTATTAAAATTTGAATTTCTTCTTTGTCAGCAGCTCTTGGTTCTTTAACACAGTCTCTTGGTATGTTTGGGGGAGGCAAAAGAAAGATGTTGCAGGCTGAAGTTGATGTTACCTCATTAACCCCACTGACCCTGCCACTATTACTTATTTTGTACGAGTTTAAGCCCATGGTGAAAAAGACCCAGTTATGCTATCTGTTGTATCTTCCCTGAACAAGAAATGAAGGCTTAGTCTCTGAAAAAGCATCACTGTAATATGTGTTAAGCTTTGACTTGCAGTTTGCTGAAGTGTAAGCATGACTTCACTCGTAAACGCAACGTCTGAGTTGATGGAGCTGGCAAAACACTTTTTACAGTATTAGGTTTTGAAGATGCATTTGTTTAGGTCCCTCTGTGATGCTCCGTAGTATCAGATGAGCATTAAACAGGCCTGTCTGATTGCTACTGAGGAGAGAGACCGCTGAATTTTGGTTTAGGGAAAGCTTGGAAGAGCACTTCCAAGGCAGCGTAAACATCAGATAAGATCTGACCATCTCTGGTTTCGAGCTTCCAATCTGCAGCCATTAAGAAGACTATAGTTTAAGCAGATGATTTCAAACTGAGCCCTCCTAAAGT
The DNA here is from genome assembly GCA_033558185.1 of Dromococcyx pavoninus. Taxonomy (NCBI): domain Eukaryota; kingdom Metazoa; phylum Chordata; class Aves; order Cuculiformes; family Neomorphidae; genus Dromococcyx; species Dromococcyx pavoninus. The sequence goes on from JAUMJL010000313.1 coordinate 238,820, forward strand.
TTCTCAGGGAAAGCACAAGAAGTCACCAACCACTTTTCAGAATTTTAGCCTGATAATTTTGAGCAACATTCAGCCTGAAGAGTTTACCCCAGACAATGTAGTGGGGGCCACCGTGAACGATTTTCATGTCTTTGTGTCACTGCAGCTGCTACCCCCTGTCCCACCTAACGGCCATTTGCCCATGGGAATGGCTGTGGGTGGCAGCAGAGCTGACATGCAGGTGCCTCTGCAGCTGTGCCCTCTCCATGAGAGAGGTGGCTGCAGCAGAGTATCCACTGTTCAGGCTGGTGACTCAGAGGAGTGGTCTCCTGGCACTTGGCTGCAGAAGACCGTGTAAGCTAAGAAAGCCAGTTTCAAATGCTCTTCAGATGGCCCTGGCTGCTTGGCACAGATGGATGTGAGTGTCTGTTCATGAGAAACCAAGCATGCTAGCACCTTCCATCTCCTTCCTCTAATCCTTAGATACAGCTAGTGAAACAAATAATCTTAGTGGATGGTCCTTAGGCCCAGAGTTCTGGTCACATCAGGTAGTCTGACGGGTCATCAGGATTGCTGGCCATGAATGGCATTGTTCTTGCAGAATGGCATCTGTTCATGCAGTTGTCTGCATCAAAGTGGTCCTGCCAAGCCACCACTGGCTTCAGTGCACAGCCTGAGCAAAGGAAAGACATCCTATCCTCTGTAAGGAACCCATGTGTCTCTGCACTCTTTGCTACACCCAATTGCTGTTCCCATACAAGTACACACACGGACTGGTGGCAGCATTTTTGGGGAGCTGTCCTTGCCAGCCCAGAGGTTTGCACTGCAGTGCTCAAACTAAAAAGCCTGCTGAGGTCATATGAAGACTACAATATGAAATTATGATCTTCAAATACTTTCCACAAAAGTTGCTCTGGGTCAGACAGTCTTAATCTGGAAGATGAACGTTGAACTCCGAGTGGTGCGGGGAGCTTGTCCTAGTAAATCCATGGTAAATCCTAGTTCCTTTCCTGGAAATCTCTGGTGTTTCCTGCAGAGGACTAAATCAGGGCTAGTCCTGTTCTTCTACCAGCTTTCTTCAAATGGTGCAGCTGCTGATTTCCTCAAACTTATCCCAGTCTAAATAAGACACAAGCAGGATCCAGTGACTGTGCTTAAAGTCTTAATTTCTGGGGCTTCACTGGAGACTGAGAGGTTTGAAAAATGATACAATTTTATGCTCCTGTTCGTTGCTCTGGTGGGAGTTTGGCCTTTCCCCTTTTTAGAGAAAGTTTGTGTGTTACGTAAGAAATTCCAGGACACACGACAAACTCAAATTTCTGTGCATTCTTTTAGTGTTATTTGTAAGCTATATCTTGTTGTGCTGTTTCTTGGTGTTTATTAGTTATTTAAGAACTTAGAATAGTATCTCCCTTCACAAGGTATTGATCTGTTTGAACACAATTGGATTAAGTTAATGAGCTGCTATCCGGGGCTCAATTTATCCGTGTAATCTGATGAGGATGAGTAAGATATCACCTGTAGTTGTCAAGTATTTCTCGAGGGTTGAAAAATACACATGGCAGCATCCCCTCTTGCCTTGTAAAGCCAACTGAAGCACTTTCTGTAACTCTGCAGGGATATCACAGGGATTTTTAGCTTAGCCTGACATTGTAATTAGTTTGGAGATTAGAAGTGGCAAAGAAATGGACATGGGACTGAGGAGGTTGTTTTTCGCAAGTGGGCAGCTGGCAGTTAGCTGGTGGTCCCCACTGGCTTGTTCTCACCCACTCACTAAATTTTCCCATCAGCTCAGCAGCAGAGCAGGGCAACAAGTGACATGGCTTTGGGATGAGCAGTGAGGTGGAGGCTGGAGCTATCTGGGACCTCCTTCTTGTACATACAACCTTTCTGGAATTTCATCTTGGTTGCATACATATTCTTTTTTCTTTTAGCAAACTAGAAATGCCAAGTATTGCTAGCTTGACAGGAGTGAAGACTACTGGGAAATGAGCCCTTAAGAGGTTTAGAAGCTTATCTTTAGATTTTTTGTCTTTTTTATTAAAATAAAAACAAACAAACAAACAAACCCCCTAAAAACAACCAACCTTGGCTTTTGTTCTAGCTAAGCATAAAGCTGTTTTGCTGACCCCACTGGTTTGAGGTTTTCTTGTTGACCCTAAATTTACCCCGAGGTAAAATTTCTTTTTTCCCCTGCTTGCTTTGCCATAGGACTTATGAAAAGGCAAAGTGTTAGCAGTTTCCATGTTCAGAAAAAGGTCAACAAAATAACTTCTAAAAAAATTGCTGCCAACAAGTCATTTGGATGAAAGCTAGCTAGCTCTCTGCTGCTGTCTCACAGAGAGTTGTCACTGTGACTCTGGTTTCTGCTCATTTCAAATATTACTTTAGAACATTCTATGTATAAATCATTCAGATTTGACAAAAATACTGCAAGCTATTTCAGTTTACAGTGCATCTCTTTGAATAATCAAACATCCACAAAATTAAATGGTTTCTTTTTATTGCCATGTGCTATTATGGTCACCTTCAATCTCATTAAATATTTGTGATAGTGCCTTACTGAGTCCATTGTTCATGGTGTGGCCTGTCCACCTCTTTTTATGCTTGAAAAGATTTTTACTGTACAAGGAAAATTAAATCTATCCCAGTTCCCAAATGCGGTCTTTAAAATGCTGCCATGTGTAAACCCATCTTCACGTAAGTTTTGACATAGCTCAGAACTGTAGGCACTCAGAAGAAAACAATTCAGCAGTGTTATGCATCCTCATTTACATGTAAATTGCTAAATAGTATATTTGTCTCTATAGACTTTAGCTAATCCAAAGGAGAAAAAATTTCAGTCCATCAGGGAGCGACACAAATAATCTTGTCCTGTTAGAAGTGCCTGTGTTTAACTCCACTGTGATTGCTCATCTGGATCCTAAGGAAAGTCCTTTCATAACTGTAGTGACTGATGTTATTTTTTGCATAATTTCTATAGAAATATAAGTATGATGAACAATTGTGCCAGTGTGTATCCTCTCTATAATGACAATACCCTTTATGCTGTCTTGTTTTTCCAGTTCCTGGAACTGCTCTCTGTCTCAGAGAGCAAAAACTGCCAGTTCCTTGTGTGACTATTAGCAATCTCTGTTCTAAAATAAATAATAATAAAAACCCTTCACTTATCTATTCTTTACAAAGAATAAAAGCTCAGAAACTTCCCTAAGTAACTTGAATAAGTTTAAGAAATTCACCCAAATGGAAACTTTCTTTCCTGGAAACATATATAAATGGCATTTGACTATGTGATAGATTTACTGTTCTGCTGGGAAAGAGAGCACGTCCTCCTGCAAGAGCAGAGGAGCATTTCTTACACCCCAACATTGCCTGCCAGACACTGTCTCCTGGCTCTGGGGATGAACCTCCACTGTGTGGCCGCTGCTGAGGGAGCGGTGGGCTTTGGACTCTGCCCCCCGGGGGGGGGGCATGCACAGCCTGGCAAGTGGGTGGCTGGCACACCCAGTAGCATTTGCTCTGAACAGAAGCCAGCAGCAAATTGCACCTCACCCCTCCAGAGATGAAGGAAGGAAGGAGCCGTGCACACATCTCCTTCAGAAATATCCCCTTTAGATGGGGAGGTTGGTACACTCTGAACAGTCCCCTTGATTCCTGCAGGACTCCTGAAGTCTTGGGGATTGCTTCTTGTGAGGTAGGTAGTAGGATTGAAGACGCTGAACTGGAAAGAAAAAGAGAGTAGCCTAAAGAACTTGTTGGATTGGGAATATCACATAAAAAATAGGAAAAAAAGTCAGTTCCCTGCTATTTTTTTTAAGGTTCCACCAAACCTGGTCTTTTCATTTACTGTGGTTTAGCTGAATTAAAAAATAGGAAGAATGAATCTTTCAGTGTTTTTTTCTTTAACTTTTTACCTCTGCAGTGAATTATTTTTGCACATTTGAATAAAGGTGTCTTTCAGATAAAGGCCACCAGCCCATAAGTTCTGCAGAAGTACTTCTACATGCTTGAATAGGAATATAGTATCTTTCTTGACAGTCAGAAAACTGGTACTCTGTGGATGCTACTGCTGTGTCCTAAGATTTGGGTCAGATGGGATGGAAAGATGATACAGTTTAAAAAGAGTCAGATGATGCAGAAGAATTTGAAATGTGAGTTTTTCTTATAGTTCATTCTACAGACAGAGGAAACTGGAAGAACTGGGGGTTTATTTGGCTTTTATTTTCCTATTTCTTTGATTTTACTTTTTTAGTTTATTTTTAGAAAATTGTCTCCCTAATGTTTTTTATCACCTTGTCTAGTTATATCTTTCAGTTTTATATATATGTTATGTACTCCAAACTGGTGCAAATAATATGCAATTTTGTATATACTTTCTTCATTAATAAAACATTTGTTGTTTCTTTGGGGTTTATTTGATGTTTTTGAGGTGAAAATAATCAAGCAAACTAATGCATCGAAATATCTTCCTTGTTTCCAGCTCCTAAACCAACGATTGAATGTTTTCTTGTTATCTTGTGCCCAAGTAGGAGTCTCTTTGAATAGATTCTGATTACACCTCTCCATTTGAGATGACTGTCAGTAACTCAATGGACAAGGAGCCAATTGTTTTAACAAAAGAGAACATTTTAGGAAAAAAAAAAGCCATTTTGAAGCATTACTTCTTTCCTGGCTTAGCTAATGTTTTAAGTACTTGCTTTAAAAGGCTGTTCTTCTCTGGTCTTTAAGTGGTTGGTATTTTTATCTGCAGTTCTTTGAAGAAACCTGGGACCAGTATCATAGCTATGATTTTCAGTGCCAACCAGTGGCCAAGTGGCTTTGTCTTTTGCAGCTATCTGATGTGGGGATGTCTCTCACCCTGAAGAGGTCACATTCCAGAAAGAACTTCATTGCTTTTTCCTGCTATTGTCACAGAATTGCCTTTCTTAAAGAGGAGTTTTGATAGAGAAATGGCCAAAAGAGGGCTCCTGAGTCCCTCTAGGTTCGTGTTCCAGGCAGAGCTATGGAGCTGCTGCCCATGGCATGTCTTAGTTGGCATCTTGATTTTAGCTTAGGGTGGTTAGAACCATTGCAGACCAAAGGATGAGAAAAGATCCAGAAGACTGAATCCAATTCCTGCAGCTCCTTTGGCCATGGAGAAGCAAAAGCAGCTACTCTGATACCTGTATAAACCAGGGGTTTCCATCTTCATACGGATTTCTTCTCCTTTCACGTTTCCTCAATTTATATTGCAAGAGCCATAAGCACTCATCTGTCCCCTGTGCATGTCTCCTGCATACATAGTATCCTGGACTTCACAACCTGTGTGCTTGGAGGAGCAGGACAGGGGCTATTAAGACAATTTTTGAGGGAGACTGAGTGTCTCAAACAGAAGGACTGCAACAGAAAATGGCATTGAACTTGGCCTTCCCCAATTCTTACACCTCAATCGCCAACTTTCTGCCTCTGGGGTAGCTAGAAGAGTAAAGCAAGTAGAATTTGTCTCTATATGAAGTGGAGCTTGTAATAATAAAAGTCTTAATGTCTTGCTCCTGTGAGCTGACAGTGTAAAGTATTTAATACAGTGTGTGCCTGCAGATATACTGTGTTTCTGGCTGACTTCAGAAACCTAAGGCTTCAAAAAGCATAAAAATAATTTAAAATTGAACAATTAATAAAGACAGTTTGGGAGTTCTGGCTTTCTGGTATTTAGTTTATTTGAGGTTTTCTTTAAATCTTTTGCTTGAGAAACATCAGAACTAGATATTTTGAGCTTTTTTTTTTTCATTTTTCCTGAGGAAAAAAAGAAGCTGAAATTCTCCCCTAGTCACGGACACCAAAGATCACCAGAATGACAATATGTTCCCGAGATTTGGCAGTGTTTCAGAACAAGAAAAAACATGTGTTGAGGAGTCGGTTTGCTTGGTGTGATATCAGAAGCCTTTAATGGATGTGTTACCCACACCCTTTTTTCCTCTTCTAGCAGTATAATTAAACAGTTAACACATTTCAGAAATAATGGAATAATTAATGTAATTAAGCAGGGCTTCTTTCACAAGCACAGAGCATAGTAAAGCAGCACTGCTGTTTCTTCAGCATCAGAAGTGTTCCTTTCTTTTCACCTGCATCTTTTACCTGTTTACAGGTAAAGGGCAGGCCAAAATTTCTAAAATTGCTCCAAGTGTCATTTTCAAAAGCAGAACCCCTTCAGCATGTGTCTAATTGGGGAATCAGTAAAGTTTGGACTTTTCCAATGGGAAAAATAGTGCTTAGGCAATTTTAAAATGCTACCCTATATCTGCTTTGTCTTTATTCCACTGATCCAGTGTGTTCATTTAAACAGACCTCTCCCTCAGATGAGGCAAGCAAGAAGCAGCTTTTAATGCCCCACCGCCCGTCGGTGGACCACTCGGATGAACCCTTTCAGAGGCAGAGGGCAGTGAGCGCTGTCAGCATCATCACCAGTGCCCTGGAAGGTAAGACATGTCTTTAGTTCCCCAGCTCAAAGCCTTGTGCATGTTGACTGGCAGGAACAAGTGAGACAAAAGATCCTAATGTTGCGTTTTCAGGAAGGCATCATAAACAGTTATTGCAACCCCTACCATACAGTTGAAGCTGTAACAGAAGGCGATACGATCACTAACTTACCCATGCAATTGTAGAAATTCTGACAAAACACTGGCCTCATAATCAAAAAGTCAGATCTGGTAACATTTTGTGCCTCCATGACATTAATTTCAACAGGGTTAACCAAGATGCAGGGTAGTGGAGCACCAGACTGTTTGGGTGACTGTGCATACATTTATATCTCATCTCTCTGGAGATGAGATATAAAGCAAAGCCTGGCATGTGCAGTCCCCAGCTACGTGCAGAATTTCCAAGCTGTGGGGGAGAAAAGTTTCCTCCTTGCAGAGCAGTTATTGGGACGTGGCAGTTCGGTGGGTGGTTCAAATCCCACCATGAAATTTAAAGATGCTCCTTTCACAATTACACAGTTTACATTGTCCATGTAAATATGTCTCAGAAATTTTTTCATTGCCATTGCACTTCTCTTTAGGTGCAGGAGGATTACCCTTCCCTGTTTTTCATACACAGGAACTCGCATTTCCCTTTCACAAACCTATTGACAGCCAGGCAGCAATTCTTAGCAAGACATCAGATTTCTAGGTTCTTCACACACAGCATGAAAAGGCTTTTTATGGTTCCTCGTGTTTCCTGTATTGTAAATTGAGACAAGACATATGGTGGTGACTAAGAGTATAGAAAAATGTCTGTCAAGAAGGCAGAATGGAGCAAGGGAGATTTTGGATTCTCCTGCAGCAATATTCTCTACGTTTCTGATAAATAGGAAGGCAAGTCAAATCAAAGGGACTTGCCTGGGAGTTACCTCAGAGAGAGGAACTGGACCCAGCTCTTCGGAGACAGCCCAACGTGTGTGTAACTGCAGAGCCCTTCTTGCTTCTCAGCTTTTTACCATCCCCTGTGATTATACTCAGCAGTGCTGTGGCCAGAACAGATATATGTGTATGTTTAAATAAATAAAGAGTTGTTTTCTTAATAGGTAAATACCACTTCAATGTATTCCAGTATTTAGTGTAGCCTGCAAAGGTTTTATTTGTTTTCTGTGGGTTTTTTAGCAATTAGCTTTGTGATTTATTTGCTTCTTTGTAATGTGTTCAGAATGCCTAAAAGGCCTGAGATGAACTTTAGCTTATTTATTTAGTGGTACTTTCTATTACTTTTTAGCACAGAAATAGAAACCATCACATCTAGTGTAATTCAGAGGATGTACAGTTTTAGCCTCGTACAGAAGAAAGCTGTTTCAGTCCTTATCAAAGGTTTTTTTAACTTCCAGACTTTGATTACTCATTGAAATTGAACTTGAAATTGTTAACAAGAGCAATATCAAATCAGAATAAAATGTATCAAAGGCTTTAACTGTAATGAAAGCTGTATGATTTGTCCCTGACTGTGTGAAAAGCTAGACCAGAAATCCCTTCCCCTTTAGTTACCAGGTTTCTACTCTTGGCTCTTAGGTAGTCATCATCTGGTTTTGCCAGACACCGCAAAGCCTTGCAGACAAAGAATAACCTAGGGTTATTTTTCCTTTAAAAATAAGGAGAAAAATACCTCCAGCACAAACTTTGACTGTTTTTCTGATCATTTTTTAAAACAATATGAAGTAGCAGGATAAAAGTAGTTGAGTCTAATTTTACTTTTCCTTTTCCAGATATCTTCCAAAAACTATTAAATCTGTTGTGATTTCTAAAGGTCACCCATGGTGGGGAAAGGATGTGGGTTCTTGATTGGTTTAAACCATTTTAATGCCACATTACTGCCAAAAGAGGACAGTCACACCTTTCTCCTCCCCTTGCTCCGTTCCTGCAGTTTGATTTGGCTGTACAAACAATTGCTTTTCAGTTGGATGAACAAGCAGAACCAGCTCACCCAGAAGGTTCAGGAGCACGAAAGCTGGCAATTTGGTTTCCCAGAGATCTCGGAGCAGTATAGAAGTTTGTGCAAAACCTGTGCATGGAAAACATCATCTGATATTTTGAAAGCTTGCTAGAAGACACCTAACACCCCATTTCTGTTATCTAATGTAGGAAAATGCACAGAGAATGCATCCTGGCTTAAGAGAGAAGGCTGTTTATAAACTGATTGAAATAACAGCCTTGGCTGAAGTTTTTCTGTTATCAGTGCAGGTTCTAATTATATAGACTAAAACCGTTATGCAGCATTCCATGCCCATAAAGGAATCAGAAAGGAAAGCATTAAGCAATTCTGCTAATCATTATCATTCAGACGTTAACTGTCTTTTTTGACTTTTCTTTTTCACTATTTAATGAAAATTATACTTATGAAGCTATTTCAGTTCTTTTGTGCTCAAATAAAATGAACATATAAAAGTTGTATTTTAGGAAATATTTTAAAAGCATCTTTAAAAAGCACACTGGAGCTTTAGTAGCATTTTCAAACTGACTTATGCACTCCTCTGATTTTATATGTGGGCCTATCAGAAGAAATCAGATACTTAATGCCTTTTTGAATTGCACATCATGAACAAAAACTCAGTTGATAACCAGTGATACTCTGACTCTCAAGTGCTTAAATCAGCTTTAAATATTGGATTTAAGCTCTTTCATCTCTTAACTGCTTTAAAAGGTGTTACCTAAGATACTTGTAAAATGGGACCTGGGAATCAAGATAGCATATTCCAGTCTAAGTTAAATGAAGGTTCTTATCCGTTTGAGTTTGCCAAAATGGAAAACAGTAAAAATCGGAGCCTATATATAATACTGGACTTTACATATTTAGTGTGATTCTTCCTTTTTGCTTGTGACACATTTAAAAGGTTGTTACTTTCAGAATAGGTCACTGTCTGCTAAGTGCAGGTCAACTGGCAAAATCCTCAAAGTGCGTAATTTGGACAGAATTATTTTTATCCTACAAAAAAAAGTTTGGGGTAATTCAGGGGCCTTCCTCTATGTTATCAGTCATTTTAAGTGTTCCCTTGTCATATAACTCAGTGTGGATTGACTGTTACTTTACTGCTTGTGACTTAGAGCTTGAGGAATCACACCAGAAATGTCCTCCCTGCTGGAACCACTTTGCTGTTAAATTTCTCATTTGGGATTGCTGCCCGCTTTGGCTTTTAATCAAGAAATTTGTCAAGTTCGTGGTAATGGACCCATTTACTGACCTCACCATCACCCTTTGCATTGTGCTGAACACACTCTTTATGGCCCTGGAGCATTACAAGATGACGAAGGAGTTTGACCACATGCTTTACATAGGCAATTTGGTAAGTGAACATGAAGTGCTACCTGTGGAGTGTATTTCCTGCTTTATACTGTTTTGGGAAGAGCCTGTTTTGATATGCTGTCAGCATTGCTTTGCATATGACATGTCAAGCAAGTCTGGATAGTCGCCTCTTTCTGGGAGTGAAGAGGAATGAATGAAGGACAAGCATCTATTTTTATTAAACTGCCGTATTCTAATGTTATTACTAACCATTAAAGCCGTGTTTTTGTCTTCCTGATGGGTATCTAGTTTGTATCTGTTTAAGGAAATAAAATAAAAGAAAGGTTAATGAGGATTATTTGTGATTTCTGGTAAAGCAATGTTAAGGCAGCCGTTCTTAGTGGCAAATAGAGACTTTTAAGTTAAAAAAAACTATCTGAGAAAAAAACAAGATGATCTTGAAGGTAAATAGAGTGGTGTTTGATCGTAGGTAGATATTTATGAAGGAAAGTGCCTATGGTACATTTTTGTTATGACCTTGTATGTCCTGCTGTGCCTCCCTGCCTTGTCCAGATGCATATGCTGGGTTCCACACAAACCCTAGGGCTGAGAGGACAGGGAGCAAAGCATGGCTGATGCTTTGAGGAGAAGCTTTTAATGTGCAAGTTGGAGTAGCCAAGGAGAGAGCTGCAAAGTAAGCAGAGGCCACACTTCTCCAAGGGAAAACAGAGTGACAGCTCTTCAGGCAAGCTGCAGGGGCAGCAGAAAAGCCTTTCCAGAGGCAATGCGGTACAATTTGTTAACCCAACAGGCCACTAAAATTCTGTAGTAACTACAAAACGGAAGCTTTTTCTTTAATCATCTTTCTCTGAGTTTATGTTTAAAAGTGACTATGTTTTACTGCTTAATGTTTAAAATCCTTTTAATTTTAGAAGAGCCTGTATTGGAAAAGACATGAGCCATCTAGCTATGGTATGGTGGAATTGCCCCTAAAATCTAGTGGAAGAAGCAGCACATCCTAGAGGACCATAGATAAGTCTGGAGTACCCTGCAGTGTGTATGCTGTTGTCTTTGCATTTGAGAAGCTCACAGCAGAGACAAAAAAAAAGCCCTTTATTTCTGTAAAAATCAGGCTGTATTATCTGAAAGTGGGATTCAACTTTCTTTAGTTAATTACCATGTAGGAGTCTCTGTTTGACCCAATTGCCTTTGTCTCTCTTTAAAGTTAATGGAGAGTAATGGATAATTTTATGGCACAATTAATGTGATGTTTGGAAGACATTTACTTTTGGATAAGGTGAACTGTGTCCTGGAGGCCAGTGACTGTCACGACCATCAGCAGTAGTGGGTGTATGCAGGGACACTAAAGAGGTGGTGTCTGCCTTTACTGAGAAGCATCCTACACTGACAGGTTTAGGTGGATAGTAGCAGTAATCAGAATAAAGCCTAGAATATGTGGTACATCATATATGGATTTTTTTTCTTTACCCTGGTCCTTGTTATTCTCAGTTCTGGGACTCCTTGGGCAGGTAGAGATTCTTCTCCTAGGCTGTGGGACTAGTCTCTAGTTATTCACTCACCGTGTCTTGGCAAGTCTTCCTCTGTTGCTATGCTAAACAAGAATCTGTTAAGGTCTCTTGCTTCAAACTCATGCTCTTGTTCTCTGCAGAGAGCAGTAGATATGGGTAGCTCGGAAACTCATCTCACAGGACTGCGTCCAGCTTCATTTTACAGCCAGTCTTCTTTGTTGTTGCTCAACAATTCGTAGCCTTCTAAGATGAATTAAGAACAAATCCTTCAGACCCAGCATCCATCAGAGCAGGTGGCAATGGTGCCATTTCCTCCTCTGGGGCTTGGGATAGTAAATGTGTCTGCTCCTTGCTTTGATGTTGGCAGATAAGATTCTCCCTCTGCAGACCACAGGCAGTGAAACTTTAGCCCCTGGCATCCCTCCTGCTTCGTGGTTCCTGCAGACTTGCTGGGGCTGAGTGGGGCTGCACTGGGTGCCAAAAATCGAATAGAGACAACAAGTAGGGGGAGGAATTGAAAAGCAAATTTTGCAAAATTTTCCCCTCAAAAAATATTAAAAAATCTCTTAGTGAGTTTCCCAGCACTACCTAGAGCCATTTCTCCTCTTTATGCTGAAGTGTAAAATAAGGAAAACAACCTACTAATACTTTTTGTAGCAGGCTGATGGCACAAGACTCCCTGTCCCCTGTGATCCCAGGACAGGTTGGTGAGAGGCCAGACCATCCTGGCTTCCCATCACCAGCTTTGATAAACCCCTCTGTAACCAGACTGATTGTGAGTAGAACAGGTCAGAAGAAGGTAATTCGATTTTGTGGAGTATTTTACGATGTCATTTGTAATGGAAGTTGACATTTTTTGCAATCCCCTGTGAAAGGGAAGGGAGTCCCAGCTCCAGGGTAGACTGCCAGGTGACTGCATACCCTAAGCTGCAGACTGCCAGCCCCTTCCTCTGCCCTCACGCTGGCTGGCTGGCATCTTCCCATTGTGTTTAACCCTCTCTGAGCGATTATTCTAGGATGAAATGGGAGGAAATATTTAAAAGGGCAGATCCTTGGCAATTTTTCCTCAACACAAACGTTTCTGAGAGAAACAAAAGAATGAAAGTGGAATACGGATTGACTTTCTCCAAGAGCAATTCCTCTGACAGTCATTGGTGTTCTCCCTCTCTGATTGTTTGTCTACCTCATGCAGCACCTGCTACCTTCAGACTCCTTAAAATCATTGCTTACAGGAATTAACATATTCAAATGTGATCAGAAGACCAGGCAAACACGTGTACATATTAACATGGTTCATCTACCTGTGCAGTGCCAGCACTCAAAAAATAGGTAGATAAAGCAATCGCATCCCTAGATAGAGCAATGTTGTCCCAAATTCTATTTTGTTTTACAAACTGAGATGATGTTCTGCAACATTAGAGCTTAAATAGCTGAAATGATACATAAAGAATTTTTTTAAGACGATGTCCTCCAAATCAGCAGTGGCTTATTTAACACCAGTGGGATGTTTAAGTTACTTGATTTCTTTCCAGCCTTTATTATACTGAATATCCAGCCTCGTGTGCAAGTGCAGTCACTGTGTACCAGGTGCCAGTGATTTGACGATTGCTGTTGGAAATTCATAGCTGGTACACGTATATAATTCTGGATGCCTTTAGGAATGCTCAGACATTTTGCTATCTTACTGTGACATTTCCTTCTCAGAAGGCTATTGATTAAAATGATTCGGGCAAAGAAAGTGATCCTCCTGAGTCATTTCTCAGCAAAATGGTTGCATAATGCACACAGTGTGGTATTGTGGTTTTTAAGGCAGCCCCCTGGATACAATTTCACAGATACACAGTTTTGTCTTATTTTCTGTCCTAAGGGAAATTGAAGCATTCTGGTGGGAATCTTTGGTAGCTTTAACCACTGTGACTCAGAAATTGTTGGTTAGTTAGAAATATGAGATAGATTGTTGCGGTGGGTTCTTGGTATGAGATGACGATGGGATGTTTTTGCATCCCAAGGTATTGTTGTAATCCAAGGTATTATTTTCCAGATGAGAAAGATAAGGCATTTTACATAAGGAATTGCACAAAATGTCCACTTGGAAGAATTACAGAGTAAAACCAAACTTTCCTCAAATGCAGGCTATGATCATTTATTTTTATTCATGATTATGAATATCATAATTACATAGTCTTAAATTTTCCCTTCCACATTTTAATGTCTTTCTCATCTCTGTAGCTTAGAGTTGATCAGTTTTGCTGGGATAATAAGGCACATATTCAGCTTATTGGAAGTAAAACATTTCTCCTTGTCTGTATGTTACTGTTATTTGAGCACTGGATTTCCCCATCTTTTTTGACCAACACCGTATATGTCTTATGTTGATTGTTTCACAGAAAAACATGTTCTTTAATGTATATGTATAACTGAGAATTTTTCAGAAATATAAAGCACTGTGCAGCTTGTACTGGGATTTGGAATGAAAATAAAACAATATAAGAAGAACCTGATGCCCACATTTTGTCATTTTAAGTTGACTGGAGCCTTGCACTGTGCATTTAAACTGTTACTTAAGAAGGGCATATGAAAGAACAAGATCTGATTCTCTGAGATACTTTGCAGAAATGTATCAAAACTGAATTTCCTGTCACCTTCCCCTCTCGCTTTGCCTCTTAGGTAGTATTTATATGTTGTTTTATAGAAAAATATTCCAATTAGAAGTTCCACCATGTGACATTTGAACTGGGTCATAAATAAGCAATGTGTTCCTGAGATGCTCTGAAAAGAAAATTGCTGTGACTATTTGTAAAAAAGACTAGGACTCTAATTTGAGTTTCTAATCGCCTTTGCTGCCAGCAATAACCTCAGAACGACTTGGAGGCTTGCATTGCCCTGGTATTAATAATAATAACAAAATAAAAAGGGATAATACAGCAGGCACAGTACAACCCAAATACACCTTTAACACTCCCACTATATTCATTTGGGTTTCTCCACTGAAGTGAATGCATTTAACCTTTATAAAAAGTACCTTTGCATTGTCTTTTTCACCACTGGGATTATTCAGATGACAGAGTGAGATGGAAATGTATGTTCCAATCTAGAACTTAAACTCAGAGGTTATTGTGAGTTTACAGCAATATTGAATATTATTGTGAGCAGAGGAGACAAAGTTGTAATAAACATGAAGAATCAGCCATGAAAAAATAAAATACTTGCTTCTGTAATGTTTTTGGCTTTCTACTGTGCTCACCTGTATCAGTGGAAAGTCTGCAAGCAAGGAGGTGTGCTTAAAACGTTACTTTGACTTCATATTTTCTTTCTGCAGGTCTTCACTGGGATTTTTACAGCAGAAATGATCTTCAAAGTAATTGCCCTTGACCCCTACTACTATTTTCAGCAGGGCTGGAACATTTTTGACAGCATAATTGTTATTCTAAGCCTGATGGAACTAGGTTTGTCCAGCATGGGAAACCTGTCTGTTTTACGCTCCTTTCGGCTGGTAATGCTCTTATTCTGTTGTTACCTCTCTTCTTTTATTACATATAAACTCTGACATGAAAGCAACATGTTTCTTAAAAACACATGTACTGATAAAGACCAGTTGCTGCAAACTGATGAAGACTACATGACACTAATTATAGTCTGTGGGATAAAGAGAATTGTTCCAGATTTGCATCAGGGTAAATGAGAACATAATTTGATTCCTTCTAGCCATGCCAGGTACTTGTAGCACACTTCAAATGTTTGAGTTTCAGTTTGTAAAAAAATCTGCCGTTTTATACCTGTGTACCTGTTAGCTTAGTCAGCAGATAATTGATAGCCCAAGAAATACAAGAGCCAGTAACATGTCATTTTTGAAGTTGTTATTCCTGAATTATGTTATAAACATGCCACCGCTTTTTAAAATGTTGTCAAAAGAAAAATGTCTTTGAATTATTCGCGGAATGATTTTTTTTTTAGAACTGATGAGCATAACATAGCATCTGTCTTTCAAGGGAACTACTTAGCTGTCAGCCCCTTTGTTATGCACGGGATAGTGGTATTCTATTAACGAGAGACTGTTGACATATTGGAACAGAAGAGTAGTTTCCTTGCCAGCCTGACATTTGTGTTGCACTTCATGTACCAGGATGTCCATGCTAATCATTTTGGCCATGGTATGGCTTCACAACTTGGAAAGACCAGGAAAATAAGCCCTTATGGCTACGTTTAGAGGAAGATCATTTTTTTTTTTTTTACCCTGAAATTCTTTATGCTGCTCAAAAAGACAAATTTTTCATCACTGCTGTTAGGTCTTGAGAGTCTACTGTCAGTTTCTGAGCAATCCCTCTTCAATAGCGATGAAATTAAACCTGCAGTTGGAAAAAACCACAAGGGCTAGGAACAATTTACATCCTTAAAATAGGTCTTAAGTGGGATGTGGGCTGTGCATACGCTGCGTGATCCTGGGCACAGAGGTGATTTTTGCTGTGGTAACTAACAGCTAATAGCATCTGGATGAAGTTTGCTCTGAAACACAGAGGAGTCGCTTCTCTCTTTGTGGGTTCAAACCCTAAACCCCTTCCCCCAGATGTCTGCCAGGCTATTTAATTTAAGGAGGAAAATCAACGTAATCTGCTCACAATGTAAATTATTAAGACTTGAGATTTTCTTCCATCATCTCCACACCATGAGCCTCTAAAAGCAAATCTATCTATTAAGGCAGAGCATAGCTCCGGAAAACTTAATTCTCATCCAATAAGCCCAACTGATATTTTATTAATAGGTGTAGTGAAGTTAACAGGAAGCATGGCTAAATCACCTTGTACTGCACACACTGTGGCGTTTAACATCTTTCACGTGTTACCCACTTCAATAATTCATTGGCTGAAATGTCTGTTGCTTCTGTGAACTGACACTGCTGTTTATGTTTTGTTCACAGCTGCGAGTCTTCAAATTGGCAAAGTCCTGGCCGACCTTAAATACTCTCATTAAAATCATCGGTAATTCAGTGGGTGCCCTCGGAAACCTCACTCTTGTGCTGGCAATCATCGTCTTTATTTTTGCCGTGGTAGGAATGCAGCTTTTTGGGAAAAGCTACCTGGACAACGTGAAGAAGATAAGCACGACTGGCAATTTGCCACGGTGGCACATGAATGATTTTTTCCACTCATTCCTCATCATCTTCCGAATTTTGTGCGGGGAGTGGATTGAGACCATGTGGGACTGCATGGAAGTAGCTGGGCAGCCACTGTGCCTTCTTGTCTTCTTGTTGGTTATGGTGATAGGAAACCTGGTGGTGAGTTTTCAAGATTTTTTTCTTCCTTTCCTGTTGAGTGTGGGCAAATGTACCATTTTTTAATCCAGAAATAGGAAATCGCACATTGCTCCGTGGTTTTAATTTGATGAACCAATTTGTCACCCAGAGAAACTTTTTCCAATCCCACATAAAAAATTGCTAGCACTGCATTATTAATTAGGAATGAAGGCTCACTGGGTTTTGCAGAACAGATACTGTTTTACTAGAAGCATGGCACATGGACTAGTTATAATTATTTTTTCTTAAGCCATACATGGGACTAAATGGTTTCCAGATCTCTTTTCTACACTGGAATGAACATCACTTCAGTGGTCACTGTACTGAGAGATATTTTTATTTCTCTTCACTTTTGGTCCAGAACATGTGAACCTCCTAAAAGCTAGCCCGGTGTCTTTGAGAGGAGTTTCAGATGTCTTATTCTAGGAAGCTGCAGGTTGTGTTTACAATAATGTCACTTGCTTACTTACTTTTTTAATAGACTATCCCATAAACGTGGCTTACATAAGCGCTGAACCTATTAAGATTGAATTGTATTTCCCTGTTGACATCTTATGGAGCGCTTTGCTGGCTTGCAGTCGTTGTGGAAATGTTTTGCCTGTTCAGCTTACAAAGCATCTTTGACATTGTGGCTCTAATGGGCTCACTGTTTATATAGTGAGTTGTTTAATAGTAGATGCTGCTATAAAAAAAAACAGTTGGGTTTTGCTACTGATTGCTTTTAGCGGTTATTTTGCTGCTAAGTACCCAACGTTTTGGTTCTCATCTGCTGAAATAGAAAAGTTCTCCAAAGAGCTTGTGGGAAAACAAAGGGCATTATTTTATTTACAATGATTTTTATTTTAACAATTAGCTTTGCACTGAAAATGTTGATTGCAAGACCAAATTTTATTTTATAGGGCTTTTTTCAAAAAGGTGAAAAGATTAAACCGTGATTAGTCAAGTCATTGTTTAACCTCAGCCAGCAACTAAGCACCACACAGCTGCTTGCGCACTATCCTCAGTGGGATGAGGGAGAGAATCAGAAGAGTAAAAGTGAGACAGCTTGTGGGCTGAGATAAAGCCAGTTCGATAGCAAAGCAAAAGTCACACACACACGTCAGCAGAGAATAATGAATTCATTCACTGCTTCCCATCAGCAGACAGGTGTTCAGCCATCTCCAGGAAAGCAGAGCTCTGTCATGTGTAATGGTTACTTGGGAAGACAAATGCCATAACTCTGAACATCTTCCTCTTCCTTCTTCTTCTTCC
The DNA here is from genome assembly GCA_033558185.1 of Dromococcyx pavoninus. Taxonomy (NCBI): domain Eukaryota; kingdom Metazoa; phylum Chordata; class Aves; order Cuculiformes; family Neomorphidae; genus Dromococcyx; species Dromococcyx pavoninus. Next base: position 256,592 of record JAUMJL010000313.1, read on the forward strand.
AGCTATATATGCTGAACATGATGTCATACGGTGTGGGATATCCCTTTGGTCAGTTGGGGTCAGCTGTCCCAGCTGTGTCCTCTCCCAGCTTCTTGTGCATCCCCAGCCTACTTGCTGGTGGAGCGTTGTGAGAAGCAGAAAAGTCTTTGACCCTGTGTAAGCACTACTCAACAATAATGAAAGTACCCCTGTGTTATCGACACTGTTTCCAGCACAAATCCAGAACACAGGCCCATGCAAGCTACTATGAAGAAAATTAGCTCTATCCCAGATAAAACCAGAACAACTCACAGTGGCAGATTACTTATATTTTTTTCCCTAACTTCCCATTTCTAAATTTTTTTTTGGAACTGAATGTGATTAGGTGAGTTGGGGCCAATTATTACATTCTGCGTATTTTGAGGGGGGAATTTAGCCTGAGATCCCGAAAAGTTACTCTCCCCTGCCAATAAGCAATGTATTTTGTGTATGATCATGAAACCTGAAAATAATATGTGGTAAATTGTGGGGAATATGTTAACATTTGAAATGTTCATGGGTTGTTGAAACATGAATTTGCAACGTCTGATACCCATAGATATTAACACTCGTCGGTGTGTCTAAACTCTATTAAAGGTAAACTCTGATTCAGCAGAGGCTGGAGATTGCACTATTATCTACATATATTTAAGCTTCAGTTCTCAAAAAAGACTGTCTCAAATGTAAAACCAGATACTGAAACACTCTGTCAGCATGGATAAGCTGAAGTTACTGGTCAGCTAAAAGCAAAAATGCTAGCTTTATCCTTGTCAGTCAACAGTTCTGTAAGCATGTGTCAATGACTGGTAGATAGGAGTGACTATTGTCTGTAGATCACTCAAAAAAGAAAAGAAAAAGAAAAAACAAAGTATTCATAGGTGTGAAAAAAACCAACAGCTTCTGAATTATGCGACTCAGCCAGTGTCAACTGTATAACATGGAGATTTCATGACGTTGATTAGCAGGTAGAGAAAAGGTCATCTTATTCCTCTGGCATCAGCAAAATTCTTGCATTCTTCAGTGAGAGTGGATTGAATTCAGAAACTCACTTATTTGCTGAACATTATAGGACACAAAAATTCTGGTAACTGAGGAGCACTTCAAGCCCTTTGATATAAAAAAACTCAAGCACTAAATCTTTTACCTGTAACTCCTGTGCCAGCAAACTTTCTCTTTTGACTTGCAGAGAACCTTGTTCTTCATCTGACTTTCAGGAGTCAGTTCTGATAAGAAAAACACTGTCCAGAGGTTATATCTCATTTGGACTCTGAACACTTGCTTAGTCTCTGAGGACTCAGAGAGGAAATCCTGCAGCGTTTTTCCCTATGCAGCACATCTGCACACTCATCTAGATTAAATATTTTTATCAGTCACATCTCCTAGTGTTTATGGTGGTGCCTGTGGTCACTTTACCAACTGGAAGGCTAAAAGTTACAGAGCAGACCTGCTCTTTAACTACTGTAAAGGCTGCAAAATGGTCTTGGAAGAGTTATAACCACTGCGATGCTGTGATATGTTCAGTGAGTTGGTTTGCAGGTCTTACCGAGCCTCACTAATCAACTTCAAAGGAATGGTGGAAGACAAGCCACAAAAGGTAGTAAGTGCCCTGGGCAACTTCATGTTATAGGCAGTCCAGCTGTTGAACAGAGTTTTAGTAACCCTTAAATTTTTGGTTTGCATTCATTTATTTTGAAAATGTCTTGGTCCAACACAGTGCCATCTGAAACTCTGTTTACTGCTGGTCAGCTGATATTTGAGTCGTCCTAAACTTTACAGCATAGTTGGAAAATTATGTGCTGTGTAATTGCCTTTTGCACAATAATACTGTGCTGCTATTTTCAGAAGGCATTTTTAGAGCCATTGAAACTGCTTTGGAAGGTGAAGCCAAACCAGACAGATAATAAAATAGTTTCTTCCTCACTTGTAAGAATGAGCTTCTGAAATTGCTAACTGAATAATCATGCTCACTGTTAAGTTTCATAAAGGACTTAACATATTTCCTATGTACGTTTATGTTACTGAGGTTAATAAGGAAAACCAGAGAGACATGAGAAGATGTAGAGGAATTTGGGTAGTGAGGCAGTCCCCTGTGCCCCTTGCTCTTCCAGGTCAGCAGATGCAAGTGTCAAGTGTCACATTAGCCACTTTTCAGGGAACAATTGAGTGTAATGGGCGCTAAACACGTGCATGAATAAAACTGACACTTCAATCAAAAAACCCCACAACCTTCTAACCTCACTCTGTGTGCATGGCTTACCCTGGCTATACCAGCCTTTTATTCTTCTCCTGACCACTCAGATGAAACCTTTTTTCTACCAACTTCTGAAATGTCACGGAGTGAAGGGCAGTAATGCGCTCACTATCTCTGCTCATGCTCCAGTTCAGCTGTATATAACACAGATGGCACCCAAAGAGCACCAGTTAGTGATAACCCAGGCAAATAGCCACAGTGCATGAACTCCCCCTCAGGGCGGAGTTTCTGGACTGCTGCTGTCTCACGTCTGCCTGGCTCAGCCTGTGGGAGTGGATGCATTTAATGGGCATTTGCATGTATCCCCTAGTTACCTCCAGGGCACATCCAGAACTATTCTCCAAATACCACAAGCTGGTAATTCACTACTGCATTTTCATGGTGGATTATGTCTTCCTGGAGTCACAAGCACTACAAGACGTAGAATCTGTAACCAAGGAAGTGACATCTTCAGAAATTTTCTGAAAAGTAAAATATAAGTGTTCTGTTAGCATCAGTCCTAGGCTTTTTTTTTAATATATATTAATGACATCTTCTGAGAACACAAAGGTAGAAAGTATCACCCATTTCTAGGGTAACAGACTATTCTCTGTATAAAGAATTGGGTAACCGTTATCATCAAATTAATGTGTGATGCATGGAATTATGAAATGCAAAACACAAGGTCTTGCACTCAGCCCTACTTAAGAATTTATGTTATGACCAAGTAGTTTGCCAGCATAAAATGTTTGAGAGGATAACAGAAGTCTACCTATCAGTCACTGTGGACATCTATATCTGAGATAATAGCATGGAGTTATTTTGTAGTCAGATCTGGTTAATGGAGTCTGTGAAGTCATAGAATATCTTACCCAAAAAGATATCTAAAGTACATCAGATTAAAAGACCCTAAAACTACCTATTTCATTCCCAGAAGTCTTGGGAAGCAAACTCTGTTGTAGATATCCCTATGTACAAATTTCTCTGATTAACTGAGCCAGTAGGAAATACTAATACAGAAATACATTGCACCCATTAAAAAAGTAAATGAGATGAATACATATCAGTAAATGAGTAAATACATATCAGGAATGGTAATTGCACAGCAATTTCAGTACTGGATAAGCAATACATGTCATTAATGACTGATGCCCTAGAAAGACTAAGTTCTACTGGGAAAAGTACAGTATGGGAATATGAAGTTGACTAGGGGAAGGTAGACCTTAGGCATGGGAAGAGAACTGTTTTAAGTGACAGGATACTTGTCACCCCAAAACACAGGCATATAAATCACTGCAAGTAACTTTAGGCTGCAATTGGAAAGGAGGCTTCTAACTATCAACACAGTGAGGTTGTGTAGAGGACTTTCCAGCAAGACTGACAAAGCCCCAAATCATCAGTGTGTGAGTTGGAGCCTGATTAGTTTATGAAGGAAATAACCCATGTTAGCAGGGGGCTTGACTTGGTGACCCAAGAGGACTTTCCAGACTTTCTTACTATGGTAACCTGTCTTCCTATGGTAATTTGAGTGCCTGGCAGAGCTGCTCATCATGGTTTGGATGAGATTTGAAGTGACCTGCTTTGGTTAAACTCCAGGTAAACTTTTCTCTGAAAAGGTCAGATACACCTGGAACCCTTTCTTTTATTCTGCTTCCATGTCTCAGAAAGCCTTAATGGCTATTTTTTCTTTTTTAACATGACCCATGACTGTGACACACAGAAATCTAGAAGTGCCAGATTATGGGAAAAAAAGAGGTATGTGCCTCTCTACATGCCTTTCCTACAAATCAGTGTAGGACAGTTCCTTGAAGAGACTTTCTGGAAAAGTGCTGCTAAACCTCTGTCGGGTTGAAATCTGTGTGTCCTCAAACTGGTCAGATGCACAGAAAACCTGATCAGGTCTTGTTCAGCACCATTTTGGTCTTTAATAAGCAAAAATTGTATATTGCCAGAGCAGTCCTGACAGGGATGGTTCTCTGCAGCAGGGCAAGAAAGAAAGAAGTCGAGTTATGGCAACTGTGAGCAATGCGTAACTTATTATAGTAATATTTCCTCTTCACCATGTTCTTACACAACATTCTCCATCCCTACAATAGAAGGTTGTCCCGAGTGCCACCAGTGCAACCTGGATGGGAATAAATGTTCTAGAAGAAAGAGAAGGGTGAGATGAATGAAGGGCTATTTAGCACAGATCCTGGCCTGACAGATGTGCAAGAGAGATGGGGAGAATCATTTTGGTGGGAGAGAGAGGTGACTACGGGTGGATGTGAACCTTAGTCTATGAGAGGAAATTGCCTGTCCTGAATCACTTTCCTAAGTGACAGACCCTAAGTAACATTAGGAGTTTTTGCATCCAGTGTGGCTCTTGCCATCCATGCTATCTATGGCTTTAATCCTACTGTTAGGCAAAATCACTTTCTACATGTGCCTGCAAATTTGTGTCTATCCAGATCAATTGTGGATTTTTTTGTCGATTATTTTTTTAACATTAAGAACAAAGTAAAGGCATGTGATAAATATTTAATTCTGATTAACTCTGTTAGCCTTTTTTTTCCCTTTGTTTGCTAATGTTGCCTTTAGTTCAGCGTTTGCTGTCAAGAAAATAGAGCAAAAACTCACAAAAGAGGTAGCTGTGATGTGTCGTGTACAAACATGTAAGACAGGAATGCTATTGGGATTGTAGGGTCTTCAGCATGGGGGCTTTGTTTCTATGTAAATCCATTTCCTAGAGTTAATTACTTAGTATTACTACATGAGCACCACGGTCTTTAATCAAGGAACATAAGCTGGGTGTACGTGGCCAACCATGCAGGAGAACTGGTAGCCCATCCTGTGGGAATCCATCAGCTGTCCAACTGTACGGGAGATTCACAGGCAAGGGACTATCCCAGCTGGAAGTTTGTGGTCAGTGCAGGATATGGAGAAGGTTTATAATATGGAGCAAGATGATCTTTTTCATTTGTCCTCAGTGCCAGAAAATGTTCCTAGACACTTTTAATTTATTAGTGTAGAAGTAGCCATAAAGTCCCGTCTCACCCAATACTGATACATCTCCATCATTGCAAATTTCTCCACAGATAACAACCAGGCTTGAAAGACATTTATGGTAACATGTCAGATTTTCTCTTTGTTTAAATGGAATGGATATAGAGAATTATTGCTGTCCCTTGTGGTAAAATCACAAGTAATAGTAAAATAGCTTGGTATCTAACAGATCTAGGTAAAAGTCATTACAATTTCACATTTCAAGAGCTCAGACAACCAAAGCCTATGGTGATGGTCAAAAAAAGTCTTCAGATGAGACTTGTATTTATGACTTACATGAAGGGGCTGTCACCAAATGAAACTACCTCAGGACTGTGACATTTTCAAAAGACATGAAGCATTACACCAGAGGGGGTTTCAAGACCATGAAACTTTTTACAGGGTAATTAAGGGTTACTTTACCCCAAAGTAATAACACCTCATTCATTAAGATTTCCTTTGCCAATAAATGAATGAAAATGGAACACTGATGACATGATAGCACATTTCCAGCTCTCTCCTTATTTTCTTTTCAAGTTATGTGCAAATCTAGAACTACCAAAGCCCCATTTTAATTTTTTACTGTCAATCCCTAGAGAAACATACAACTAAGAGCTGCAGCTACACTTCCTGCCCTGAATCAAGTAATTATTTTTACATTTAACGACAAACACGCTTTTATTCATGGGGGCCACTGAAGACATCCACTCTGTGAATAAAGGTTAATCTCCTTGGAGGAAAATGTAGTATTTGTATTGCATCTGATGATTAATATAAATGAACTGGAATTTTAAAATATTGTGTGCCTTCTAGTTGCAAATCCTGAGTTGGATCTGCTTGCTGGAAATTAAAGCAAGTTTGGGGAGCAGTTATCACAAGCCCAAGTTTCAACATTTTAGGTATTTTTTCTTTAATTTTCAAATGACAGAAGAGATCTGTATCCTCAAGCTTTGTATATCATACTTTTGCCACCAAGCAGGAACTCTCCTTGGGGACCACCAGTTCCACTGCTTACAAAATGGAAGGAAGAGGGGATAAGATGCAGCTGTATAAAGCTGGGGAAAAACACCACTTCATAAGGAAATGTGCTTCCATAAGAGATTGAAAGAGAATTTCAAGTTGTCCCAAGTCTTGCATGATCACTGCCTTCCCCTCCACTCTCTCTTCACCCCTGTTTTTGTGTCCTGGATAATACTGTTCACCTTATCTGCTCTATCAGCAGCTCCCAACATTCTGGAAATGTGCATTTGTGTTTTCGTTACATCAGCTGAGAAGGCTATTAGAGAAATGGGTGAGAATAGACATGTCAGCAACAGTCATCAGGACACACAAAATCTGCAAAGCAGTGAGCAGAGCGCATGTGGGACACCATGGAGCAGAGGGACTCGTCGGAAAGCTGCAGGAGCCATAAAGAGAGCTGAGGGAATACTGGAGGTGGAGGCTTAGAGGATCTGGAAGAAGCCAGGGAGCCCAGGGGATCATTAGAGAGAAGCAGAAGTCATTTCAGTCTGTCTTATTGACTTGGACACTTATATAAGGGAGGCAAATTTTCTTTCTCGAGTCACGTGCAGGTTTGCAGAAGAGCCACCCAGAATACATGAATTGGCACATGATGCAAACCAGCATCAAAACAGCTGTCAGCACGTTACCATCCTTTTTGCTTCTGCTGATGTATCCTTATGGCTGGCAGCAGGTACATCTAGAGATACTGGAGAATTCAGACCTCAGAGAAAAGTAGCTAAATATCAGCATATTTCTCAGCTTCTCCCTTCATCTTTTTCTTACCAGCTACCTACATAGTCTGTGTGTCCCAAAGCAATTTTTTCTGCTTGTATTCCCCGTTATCCATCCTTTCTTGAGCAGTACCTGGGAAGCAGAGCGCTCAGGTGATTCTGATGCTGTTGAGCGACTACCTGGCTGCGCCTACTTAAGTATTAAGTATCCACAAGAGTAGTGAAAGGTTCACCAGAAACAGATAGTATCACGTGATGAATCAAAAAGATAAATCCTGATACCAACCATCAATCAGTCCAGTTGCCTCTGATGGCTTCTAGCAGAAATGGAGAGCTTCTATCCTTGTATGGCTTACTGTAAAGACAAACATTTTGTCTAAGACTCCAGGCTTTAAAAATTGTGTGATTTATCAGTGCCTACATAAATAAAAATTATGTATTTTATTGAGTAGATATATCCCATCCTCATGTGTAACACGAGATGCTGGTGCTAAAAAGTCTGACCATTGAATGGGATATTAAGTAGAGTCTATTCAAAGCTGGGAGAGCTCATTTGCCCAAGAGATGTGAGTGAAATGCACCTGAGAACAACTGGAAGGAGAAACTCCTTTCAAAATGTACTCCTAAAAAATAATCTGCTTCCTTCTGTCACTCCAGATTTATGTGTTTATGAATATCCTGCCACAGGCTGAGTTGTTTCATCTGAAAAGTTGAATCTTGGCACTTAGCGACTAAATCCGAGCACGTATCTTCTATTAGAGGACAAGTGTGCTCAGTTCCTGTTTGCAAGGTACTATATGATAATCACGTTGAATATACACTAAAATCTGCCATTTTTTTCCCTGAAATATCCATCCACGCAAAGGTTGATCTTTTTAAATACAAATATGCAAAATCCTAATAAAAGTTGGCATACAAAAGGGGAATGAGCTTTTGGGGCTGAAAGGAGACTGAAAACAAAAACTGATCTAAGGGTCTTATTTCATCTTTGAAATAAGGGATTCCCAAAAGTAATAATCCAAACCAGATTCATTGGTGGGTTGTGACAGATTTTGGCATTTGGTGCAGATTTTCATCAGTAGAATTGTAGGCATTGCTTCTTCATCTATAAATGAGTCACCGGGATATATCAGAGAGGAAAAAATCTGATACTGATGCTAATGCTCTTCCATGTATATGTATACAAGGGAATATGAAATTATCTCATATTGACCTTCTGGGTGTGAGACTTATTAGGAATACGGAGGAAGAAAAATGCTAATACATTAGTTTAATCAACATGCCACTTGGAAACCATCCTTATGCCTTCTATTCTAATTGTGTTTCCAAGTTAGAGATATTACTCTAAAATTATTGCTTAAGCATTGACTTGATTATATGGACTGCTGACAAGATTAACTATTTTTAATAGGATCCACCATATGTATATATATATATGTTTTATTTGTGAAGATGATACTAGTAGATTGTTTGTTGAGATTTGGTAGTGGTCCAGGGATTGAAGAGAAGCTGAATTTTCAAAATAAAACTACAGCCCTATCAATAGCCAACAATAGGGTAAAATACTACCTATTTTTGGTACAATATCTGTCCTTGGTTAATGGTGTAAGGTTTTGTCAGTGGTTAAGTTCTTGCTAATAGCTGGGTAGTTATTAAAAATCTAGGAGACATTGAGTCAAATTTAATTGGACAAGAGTGTGCAAAGATAGGTACAACTGAATGTGTCTCTTTTTATTACTGTCACTGTGCAAGTTGTCTGGATGTCATTGAAAGGGTTATGAAAAAAAGAATTCTTCTTAGCATGTGTTGAGGGAAGGAGTTTAATTTTAAGGTAGATCAGGTGGTACAGAATTAATACATTATTCAGTATTCCTAAACATCTTATGGTTTTGTATATAAAAAAAGCAGCTAAAAAACTTATTTTTCCCCACTAAAACTCTGCAGTGAGCAGTTCATTCTAACGGTTGCCTCTAGAAATAGCTTGTTAAAAAGGATATGTGAAACAAACAGCTAGTCATGACAGCCTTAACCTTCTTAGGAGGTGTGTGATGTTTAAGAGAGACTGGGATTTAACTTTTCCATGTATAGAGCATATTCATATCTGCATTTCTTAACCTAGAACTTACGTGGCAACCTGGTCTGTAGCTTTCCAAGGAAATGTGCAGAAGAATACATTTGGAAACTAAATGTAGTATATGGGATTGGATGCTGGTTTCCTGCCTTTTGGGGTCTGACTGAACAGTAATAAGTTTTGCAGTCAAAGAGGTCCTGCCTTTGGTCTCCTGCTACCATCTCACATTTTGTCCTGTTCCCAAAAGCCAGCTTGGCTGGCTCTCACTCTGTTAAACGTCTCTAAATCCAATAAAAATACTGGCCTACATTTGAAAGGAGAATCTCCAACAGATATGGATCTGTTCCATCAATTTGATCATCTGAAAGTTCTTTTCCAACTGAAACGATTCCATGATTTTGTATTACTGGAGTTGGTGCAAAGGAAAGGAGAACCAGACTTGTTGTTTTTTCTTCCGTCTTAGCATTTTTATTTCTTTGCTGCTATTTAAGTCTCTTTTGTTCTATTTCCTTGTCTCTAGATTCCATGTGCTATCTTTTCTTCCTCCTGTTTTGCTTGAGCCATCCCTAGCCAGAGTTCTCATTGGATATGACCCAAATCTGCCCTTTCTTTATTTTTCTTCTACCTAAAATGTATTTTCTTTCTTTTTGGCCAGCTCTGGCCTTGATTATAGTAATTCCCTCTTTAACATTACCATGGCTCTTCTGTAGACTTTCTAGTCTCAAGCTTTGAGCAAATCTGCTCTTTCAACATTGCTTTGCCTTTCTGCCTTTCGAAACACCCTCTGCAAGCTCCATCTCATTGTTTAACTTGCCTTTACCCTTCCAATGCACAAGCAAATTCCAAGACTCTGTCCTGAAACCATTTGAAGTTCTTGAAATCATTTCAATGCAGAAGTGGTTTTATTTTTTGACCAAGCCATTTTTTGTAAAGAAGCTCTGCCTTCTGTGGGTCATAGATATATTTTCTCACAAAACAAGTACATTCTAACTGATGTTAGGGTTTGGATTGAAATATACTTGATGTATCACAGTATCACAGTATCACAGTATGACAAAGTTGGAAAGGACCTCTGAGATCATCAAGTCCAACCTATAACCCAACACTAACACCAACCATCATCTAGACCATGGCACTCAGTGCCACATCCAATCTCCCCTTAAACACCTCCAGGGTCGGCGACTCCACCACCTCCCTGGGCAATGAATTCCAATGGCCAATCACCCTTTCAGTAAAGAACTTCTTCCTCACATCAAGCCTAAACTTTCCCTGAATTTTCATGGAGATTAAAAAGGGCATTTACAGTTGTCTTTAGGGATGGACATTTTTCAAGCAGCTCTGCTCTTAGTTCAGCCCCCTTCCCTTCTGATTACTGCCTCCTCCCATCACCAGTTCCTTTCTCTTTCTGACCCCCTTTACATATACTCATTTGTTGCAAATGCACACCCAAAAACCCTCTTGTGTTTCTTGGGCTAGAAATTCCTTTGTATGGGTGTTTCTTCCAGGAGGATTGCCCTTCTCCTCTCTTTGTAATTCTCTTCTCCCACATTTAGATGTCATGCCATCCCATTTCTGGGAGGTTCAGCAAGTGCAAAATACCTTCTGAAGTCTCTTTGCTTGAAAACACAGACAGGTGACTGTTTCTATCAACTGGCTAGGGCATGAACTCAAATATTATGAGTGTCCTTCCTCTGTCTTGGTTAGCACATTCGCGGGCCACCCCATCCCAGCTGGTGCCTGAACATTCAGGAGTCAGCCTTGGCTGCCAGGAAGCAATCCTGCCTGAGGGGAAGAGCAGGGAGGGGAGGTCAGCTGCTTACCCTCAGGGATGAAGAACTGGCCTTAGCTTGTCTTTGTTTACTACTGCAGATGCAATTTTTAGATCATGCGATGGACTGGCTGCCTAGCTCTCAGTTCCTTTCTTCTCTCTAGCAGACTAGCTGTGAGCACAAACTCATACAAAAGCTCTTATGGACAAGTTGCACCATTGATTTTCTTCTTTGCTTCACCAATTTTATGTCCATCTTGCACTAAAAAAGATTTTGAGCAGTGCCAGTTGCTGGAATTTCAGCCAGACACTCACAATACAGTTAAAAAATAAAAGAACTTTCACATTTCCACATCAGCAAAAGACCATTGTATTTCCTGATATAAGAAGGTAGTCAAAGATGAGGTCATCATGCCTGGAGAGAAGAGTTTGCTTTGATCGTGTGGTTGAGCACAGACTTTATTTGAAGGATGATGTTAGCCAGTGTTCCACGAAATGCTTTTCTTATGTTTTTAGTAGTGCTTCTTCGTAAAACACAGCTCAGATCCAGCTTCATCCTGTAGACATATGCTGTGGGGAGAAAGGACATCCACCTCCTTTCCTTCCCTGTAAAAGAACAAGAATATCTTCCTGAGGCTTTAGGAAGCACTAAGAAACCTGCAGAAGTAGCCACAGCTAAGCCAGAAATCAGAGGGGATAGGCTGTTGGTTGGGGGCACACAGGAGCCAGGAACATATGATGGCAGGGTAAATGGATCACTTTTGAGGAGAGCAGTGAGGTGTGCGTGTCAGCACCTCCTGCGAAAGCTGCAAGGCCAGCCATGTGCTGTGAAGGCAGGGTATTTTGTACTATGCAATATTACTTGTAGAAGTCTATTTTGTAGCTTTCCTGAAAGAGGCCCTCCTGGCTGACAGACAGCTTTGTCTCTCTAATCTACCCTCCCAGGAATGTGCACTTGCAAAATGCAAAAGACCAGAACCTTCTCACACCCCCTAAATTCACTAAATAGGTATCCTTTTCACATTTCACTTAATATAAAATGTGATTCCATGGTGAAACCCAAGTTATAACATTAAACCTAGGAAATGGCTTAGAAAATAACTTTTAAATGAAATATTTTTCCCTTCCCTATTAATAAAAAAGAAGAAAGGGAAAAGCTAATGTTAATTATTTCTTTAAACACTGATTTAATTTTCTACTCTCTGGGCCTTCTCTCATTTATTTTTCTTTGGTGTAATATATTCAATACAGGGAAGTAATTTCTTACTGTGACCATTTTTACTGGTCTTCTTTCTCTGCTAATCTTATGTCAGGGTTTTTTTAACCCTTTGGTTCTCTGTGGCTTAACTTTCCCCAGATGTTTTCTTCCATATATGAATGGAAATTACCTCTTTCTCTTCATCTACAGTCCTGGCTGCCTGAGGGACTTCTTGTAGGTGACTGAGTGCAAATCTTAGTGCAGCCTCTGGTCATGAGTGGGTGTCCCACTCTCTGGGGAGGTGTAGAATCTAAGTTTTAAAGGAATGACTCCATGGACATGGTAGTGTCCTCCAAGTAAGCCCAGCCATGCAGGTTAGGGCTGATGTGGTCTCTGGGTGAAAATCACAGAGCTTAAACTTCCAGAATTAGGAGGGGGTTTGTGTGTCTAGACATTGTATAATAAGTGTGAGAAAAGCTGATGTGGTGGTGTTGCATATGAGTAGTGAAAATATTCTAGGGTTAATATAATCTCTGGGACATGGTTTAGTAGGCACTGTGGTATTGGTCTGGATAATCTTAGAGGTCTTCCAACCTTAATGATTCTATGGGTGTTTCTCACCTACCATCACTCCTTGCTGGGAGCAGCAGTAAGAATCTCAGATGTATATAGTCAGTCCAAGCCCATGCAGTCTACCTTGCTCTGTAATCATCTTGACATCCTTATCACTGACAGCTAAACACTTTTGTTGACTGAGCACAAAAGTAATTGTCTCTTGACTTGTATTCAATAAGTTTTCCATAGTTTTCCTAATCTTTTGGGGATATGTTGAGCCTTTAACATCGTGAACACAGCTGTCCTGGTAGGAGAGGTTTGTAACTAGATTTGCCTGGCAGTACTTTTCGTTGTCTAGAAAGTGGGTTGAGAAGCCCACAGCAGCTCTGACAGAGCTCTTGCTGTGCTGGTGAATTAGAGTTGTTTTGATATTTGATGAAAAACCTGCAGGAACATGTTTTTATTTAGGCTGTGTCTTTAGTAGTGAAAAGTGCTTCCACTCACCAAACCTCCCTCCTCTTTTGTGTGGGACTTGGAGACTAAGCTTTTCAGAGCACAAAGCACTTTGTTTCCAGTGACTCGTCTTCTGTTATTTCTAAGGGACTTACTTTCAAAAAACACTGGGAGTCATCAGTTATAAAAAAAAATTAAATTAATTCCATTAGTCCTTGACCAGCACTTGGAGTAGTATGGTTTGTGTGCATGTTATAGCCATGTAGGTAGAAAACAAATAACAAAGACTTGGCAACCTGGGAGATCCACCAGGTTGTAGTAAGAAGTGTCATGAGTTGTCTCAGATGTGTGTTTCAGGGTGCTCACTCTGCCTGGTTTTGGGGTGCTACAGAGGCTGGAGGTGAAGAGAGGCAGAGGCTAGTGACTGGTCCTGGTGAAAGGGAAGCTGGGAAAGCACAGGTCTCCCCACCAGTTCAGCCTCCCATTCTGAAGAGGCAGTTTCATTGTGTGGTGCACCATGTCAGACTGGCAGGAAGATCAATGTTGATGTTGTGCTCTTTGCCTGCTTCCCCCTTTCAAAAGGATGTACCCATGCCAGGTGTGACATACTCTGGTGCTAGCACAACTTTATAGCTCCACCGAAAGCAGGGCAGGATGAATGGCAGCTTAAAATGACCTCAGAAAACTCCTATGTGACACAAAGTTGCTGTGAAGTGTAATTAATGGACTAAATCTACTCTTCCATTACTCAAGGAGATTTAAGCCTATGTAAAGTGATGAGAACAGCACCAAGGAATCTGTCCCATTAATTATACATAACCCTATAAACTCTGAAGCAAGAAGTAGGGTGACCAACCCCCCCACCCAGGTACACACTGTCAAACAAGAGCAAGCACAGCTGCCATTCAGCATCACTTCTCTGCCTCGCGCTGCTTAAACACAACCCACTGCTCAAACTGCGGGGAAACGCAACGTCGATATCAGAAGTGGAGAACGGTCAGCAAAACTCCTATCCTTATGGCAAGGACCACAAAACACTACTGGGATAGGGGGAACGTTGATCTCATCTGGTTTCTAGAGTCTACGGTGCAGATAGCTACAGTGTCAGACACCCTACTAATTCTTCACAGTCAACAGAGAGAAAAAGCACTTTTACCGCCTGTTTCATCTGGCCTGGCACAGCCATCGGTTTTAGGATGGGACGTGTTGGGCTCAAGTTCCTCTGACCATACAGGTTATAGTCTGTCTGTAGAAGGAATTCTAGATGCCATTGGCTCCCTGAAAGGGAGTGTGAGTGATGCTCGTGCCCCAGAGCTGTGCTTTTCAAGCACACTGTCTGTGAACTCTGCTCTGCACAGGCAGGGGAAATGCACGTTAGCTGTAATGCTAGGGGAAAAAATATCAGGCCTTGTTCTCTTCTTTCTTAAGAAAAATAGGAATAATTTGCATTTAATCACTGAATATGTAACCATTTTTGTATTTGCATAGGAGAGAATTATTCCTACCGTGTTACTTCCATTTTTTTTCCTGTGGAGAATATCCATTCTCGTTACCATCATAAAGCAGTTTAGGGATTTTACATTGGAAATAAGCCAAATATGGCGTACTGTTTTTATTAATTTTAATTTTATTATATTTATTTATAATGTTATTTATATTTAAACAGATAAACCATTTATTTTATTGAACAGATTAACATGGAGTTGATAAGAAAAATATTCCTGTTGCAAAAAACTGTTAGTACCGTGTCCCATAAATCTCTCTTCTGCAACTTTTAGCCTGCCTCATAGGATCAAACACAGTCCACTTGGGAAGATGTCTGGCTGCAAGGCAAGAAACCCATATCCCCATTTCCATGTGATTTTCTAGCCGGTCTTGAGAAAGGAACATGAAGGAGATCAATCCTGCTCCAACCTCTGTTCCCTCCCACCTGCCCTTGGCCACAAGGACCAAATGCCATACTTGTGGTATCATGATCATTTTGACAGCGAGAAACTAAGATATCATGAGAATGGGATTATGGGATTAACTACAGGATAAAGAGAAACTGGGCTGAGAGGATATAAGCTTCTTAACCAAGCACAAATAGCTGAAATAATAGAAAAGGGAATATAGAAAATAACTGATCATGTAAATTGTTTTTTGCAGGAGCACTCTCTTGGTAAATTTTGCTCTGGGATGAAAATGTACAAGGGATTGGAAAATATACTTCCAAGGAAAGAAATAATCCTCTAGTAGCAGAGAGGTGGACTAGATGACCTATTACTGCAAATCTCTGGCTTAAACTTAAATGTCACACTTCCTTGTTGCAGTGAAAACTCTTCTATGAGCACTTTTTCTTTGCATCTTCATGGATTTTGCTACAAGAAAAAAAATCATTCATACATATTGTATTAAGCTTGCTAGAAGTCATCAAGGTCTCAAAGAGAAAACTGCATCTTTCCCATCTGTGCTAGCCAAAGAGCAGTGCAGACGTCCACTGCCACCAGAAAACAAACAAGAAAGAGGAAAATCAGTTTCTTCCACTGGTCAGAGAGTGCCTGAGGAGCTTCTTGCTGGTCTGTGTCTGAGACACTGCCAGAGAAGTTGGTTGAATAGGATGAGGTGTATGGGTCCTGTTCTATCCACACAAAAAGTTTTAGGTGAGTAGTTGGTGACTGTGGCAGGTACCTTACCTTACTGCTCTACCTGTGCAGCCAAGTGGCAACAGTGACAGTGTGCTGACACAGGGATACAGTTTGTTTTAACTGCTTTCTTTTTTGCATGACAGAATTCATTGATGGGACGTGTTCTACTCTGGATCCTATTCTTATAGAAAAGCATGCTTAGCTGACTCCTAGGAGATTGCTCTTCTACAGGGAAGCACCGCCAGCTGATGCAGGTCCCTCATAGGTACACTCAGCTGTTCTTCCTATTCTCCATCTCCTACAGTGGAGATGGGACTACACATCTGCAGTCTGAATCTTCAGTTATTTGAAGGGTCTGGTGGACTTACAAGAAAACAAGTGCAGATGAGAGCAGCTCCCGAACTGCTCTGCTTTATGAACTGACAAGGTGATCCCATCTCTGACTCCAACCTACTAGGATTTGTCCTCTGTGGTTCAGGAACATCTAGCCTTAGTTGCTGCTCAGTGTGAAGTTTATTAAACTTTGTGCACAGGAACAGACCAGGGGTTTGAAAAATCAAACTCGCTTGTTTCATTTGCAGCGTGCAATCAAGACAGTTCCCTCTACAGGACAAGCCATATAAGGGATCTCTTATTATATCTTCTGCAATCAAACAAGACCCGTAGCTGAGGACCTCACTTTGGAGATGGCTTAACCCTGCCATTGAACTTGTGCAGGTGCAACATCATTCTTGCTCCAAACTAAATGAAATACAGAATTATTTTCAATTTGCTGAGAAATGGCCTTAGATTTTCTAGTGGGTTTTCAGCTTATATTCAGGGCACTGTGTGACCCCAGTGAGAGTACAGGGCAGTGAACACATTGCTGAATCAATTCACAGGAGTGCGGGAGGGCTGTAGGGGCTGGATACTGATTGACTGAATGACAGGTGGAAGGTTAAATGTTTAAAGATTTATATCCCTCAATTTTTGCCAAATCAAGGTAAATACAAGAATGGAATGGCAATGAGGGAGTAGTCACATGCTTTTGCTCTAGAAGTATTTTAACTTCAGTACCAGAGTTTGCAGACAGATATTTTCAAAGGTAATTTGATCAGAAGGTGTCACCTGAAATTACACTGTCTGTTTTTGTACTGTGATGACTAAAACAAAAAGAAGCAAAGGAGCTGGGGCATTCACACTGCAATCCACCTTCTCAGTGTACGTATCTCCCAGCCTCCATCAGCAGACCCTGCTTAGGTCTCCCTGGGGAGGAGGGGTCCTTCTATCAACCTGGTTTCTTCCCCTGACTGGGGACCCAGGAATTACCTTCACAGCTTCGTGCCTCTGTGCTCTTCACTTGCTCTGACTGTAGAATTAGTGCAGCACTTTGTGCAATGCCCAGCTTGCTACCTGTGTGCTGCAGCTCTGACCAGGATTCAGATGAAGCATCTCAAGCTCTCCTCTTACCTGGTGAAGGTTACCTGGTTATAAATGTTAGCCGACACTGGCCTGGAGCACGGAGTACCAGATTGACACCAAGGACTTTCTGGACACCTGGCTGAGTTTGACAAGTCATGGACAATGCCCTTAGTCGTATTATTTTGGTTTAGGTAGTTCTGCGAGGAGCGGGGAGTTGGACGAGATGGTCCTTATGGATCCCTTCCAACTTGAGAGATTATATGATCCCATTATTCCATGTTGGTTGTTTGGTCTGTATTGATAAGTGCCCTAACTTTAATTAAGCTGTGAGATACTAACCCCAAGCTAGCCTAGGCTTCAACATGCACTGCCAAAGACGGTTCAGCTTTTCAGCATCTCCTGCAATGCCAGACTGTCTCCATCATCTGCAGATATTCTATGAAAAGTCCTCCAGCTTAACCACCTCAGGGAAGAAACTGACATTATGCTGGTTCTAATTCTTTGTGCCTAACAGAGTCACTAGCTTAGGAAAGGAATTAAAAGCAAGAAAACCCTACAAAAGCATGCTGTACTGTTGTTAGGGTAAATGCTTAACATCATTATGCTAAAGGAGTCGGGATTTCTTTCAGTGTCTCTGTCATTTGATTCCTAACCTCCAAGACCACAAAAGTGACCTGCTTTCAGAGACTGGCTGCTTGGTGTCAGTGGAAAGCAGATTTCTTTTTAAGGGGATCCATATGGGCATACAAATCTGCCATTGCTTTTGAAAACTGGATTAGTCTTTAGTTTACTTGTACTTCAGCTGAAAGCATTGCGTTAGCAACCAGGAGGGCTGGATATTATTAGTAACCTTTTACAGGAATTGTGATGTGTCATGGGTTGAGCATATATTTTTCCGAAAAATGCAGCGTGCAGTGAAATGAGGGAGAATAAGTAAACATAAAGTGCTTATGCAGCAGATCACTCTATTTGAATGCCCAGCAATACACCTCTGAGGTTACCTGCTCATAAAGGAAGGAGAGAATGATATTTGAGGTTTATTTTTGGCTAAAAGCAAAGTGCAAATAGCTCTTTGTGCAAAATGTCAGCTGCATTTCTGGGAAGCAAACAGCATTGCCTTAATAATCCATGGTAAATAACAACACTAAGAAAGTTACCACCTATTAAATAAACCTGCAGGTGTATCTGGATAAACTTACATAACTGTAGTTTGACACACAGTATAAATACAGAAAAGTAAACCAAGGCTTTTCAAACATGTTATTCTGCGAACAGCAGAATTAATGAAGTACAGGATGAAATTCAGTTTCAGATAAAAAATCTGGGTGCCTCCATGTATATGTTCATGTATGGAGAAAACATCTGAGCTACCACTGCAGTCTGCAGAGACCTAAGGCTTAACTTAGTTTTGTATAGCACCACCAGGGATACTGTAGTGTATCCATCCTGGCCTCCAACTAGACACAGGTCTCCCATAATAGTGTGTTGTGTTGGTCAGCTGCCTCAGGATGAGTTGGGTATTCTAGGGTCACTTGGCACTAGATGTGACTACTGACTGGCAGCTGCATGCAACCCTAATGTAGTCGCCTGTATTTAGTCAGGATCCACTGTATATATGAATTTCTTTTGATTGAAATGAGGCTTAGATGTCTCATTGGACCCTCAGTCTTTGGTATTCAAGTCTGAAGGCAGCTGCCGTGCTTGAAGCATGATTGAATTCATTAAACCCTACCAGACTGTTGCCTACTGCAATACCTTGCCATGCCCTGGTTGGATAATACCAGGAGGACACACATCTTCTGTAGGTCTGGTGCAGATGATAACTTCAAACAACAGTAGACACCTCTGATAAGGTAATTGAATTGAACCTATAAAGTCCATATATATATAAACATTTTTATACCGGAATTCATTACCCTCTCCCTTCTTTCTGCTCCCTCCCATGTCCCTGAGTTGCCACTGGGAAGGAGACACATGCTGTGGCTTGGTCCAGGCTCTGTCTGCACTGGTGACCTGCGCAGTGTCTCTCCTCTACATACATGCTTATTTGCAGGACACTTGTAGCAGTGTGGTTATCTCTAAGACCTCATCCTTCTATCAAACTTGGCTGAAAATGGCTAAAGTGATTCTATCCATGAACTCTTCACCGATGGGTTCCCACCTGCTTGGCAGTATATCCAGCGCTCTGGTTTTCAACTACCTGCCAGACAACATCATTTGCAATACTTCTGTGTGGGATATGAAAATAGAGATTGATTCATACCATATCACCACAATGATTAAGAGGAGACCCACAGAAGCTGTCAGTGACACTCCAGAATGATGGACCAGCTGAGAAACAATTAGCTTTAATCTCACTTTACTTTAGAGCAGGGTAGTGCTCATTACAGCAATAGTTTATTCAGTAGTTCATAATGGACATGGGCATCTGCTGTGCTACCAACTGCTTTCATTTATAATCACAGTGATTGCGAAAGAGTACTTTACGAAACACTACTGACAGGACACTTCAAATGTAGTGTCACCAGAGTGATTAAGACCAGGCTAGTTTTCAAAATTCCAGCTCATATATTCTGAATATTTTAAATAAGAGGGTGTAGGACGGGGGGATGATAGCAAAAGCTTCTGGCTCTTTGATAAGACCTAGTGTATACTGTTGCTAGTGTTGATACGTTTATACTGGTTATTTTGGTCTAGCAGCTTTTATCAATTTAAAATACTATCAGAAAGACAGAAGTCAAGGGGCTTACGAGTATTTCTGGTAGCATTGACAGGTGACAGAGGAAATATCTTCACAAAGTCCATTTTATTGCTAAAAGAACAGAAGCGCTGCAGCACTCATCTCTCCCCTGTCGTGCCACAGGGCTGGCACCCACCCACCTTGTACAGGTGGTAGAGTTGATACCAGGCAATTTGGTCGTAGTTTATTTTGGGTAAATATATTTTAGCTGATATTCGTTTGAGTCATCTTTGTCCCATTCCCATCATCCCAGGCATCTACATCTATTGTGAGCTTCTTGCCCTTGTCAATCCGGCACGAAAGCTGTAACTCATTCCTTCTCAGACCACAAACAGCTGTAATATCCCATGTACAGCAGGCTGGTGGTCAGCCTGCAAGATGTATTACTGAGAACAGCCTTCTAGAAGAAGCAGGTTTTATTTATTGGGTATAAGTGTATTTATTGGGGGGAGGACAACAAGTTAAAGGGGTTTAAATCATCAAATATATCACCCAAATGTATAGTTGTGTGTAATCTTGTAGTACAATACCAGCAAAGGCAGACAGTTGTGAAGTTGGAGGAATAAGAGAAAGCCAACTTACAGTCTCCAGTTCAGTTTGGATCTTCTCATACATCAGTGAAAACCTTAAAATATTTTTTTTTCCTGACTAGTAGCAGGATTTCCAGGACCAAGCCTGCTTTGGGAGTGAGCCCTGCTTAGATTTGCCTATATTAATCCTGGTTGTGATGGCTTGTTTTTGCCTGGAAGAAAAAGGTTTTGAAACTGTATGACATCTTAGGTGTTAATACACAGTCAGAATAGATTTTCTTCATGGTCTAGAGGGTATTTAAATCAAGACTATATTTGAAAATACATACAAATGTTTCAAAGCATACTGCTTGGTTTAAGTGCCATGCATATGTATACCATTATCATAGAATTACAGAATAATTTGGGTTGAAAGGGATCTTTAAGGTTCATCTAGTCCAAACTCCCTGCAATGAGCAGAGACATCTTCAACTTGATCAGGTTGCTCAGAGCCCTGTTCAGCCTGAACTGGAATGTTTTCAGGGATGGGGCATCTGTTCCAGTGTTTCACCAACCTCATTGTAAAAAAATTCTTCCTTATATCTTGTCTGAAACTCCCCTCTTTTAGTTTAAAACCATCCCCCCCCTTGTCCTATCACAACAGGCCCCGATAAAAAATTTGTCCCCATTTTTCTTTTAAGCCCCCTTTAAGTTATGGAAGGCTGAAGTCACCCCGGAGTCTTCTCTTCTCCAGCCTGAACCACCCCAACTTTCTCAGCCTTTCCTTATAGGCGAGGTGTTCCATCCCCTTGAATATTTTTGTGGCCCTCCTCTAGACCTGCTCAGGTCCATGTCTTTCCTGTGCTGAGCGCTATAGATCAGGATGCAGCATTCCAAGTGAGGTCTCACCAGAGCAGATTAGAGGGGCAGAATCCCCTGTATTGATACCAGGGGTTGCCTCAACCCAGGTTCAGGACTTTCCGCTTGGCCTTGTTAAACCTCATGGGGTTCACACAGGCCCTCCTCTGAAGCTTGTCCAGGTCCTTATGTATTGTATACCATGAAAGAGAAATAACAATATTCATACTGAGTAAAAACCAAAAAGATCCTGAAAACATTCTTTTTGTAGTCTTCTTTTACATGTAAGCAGTACCTTACTGGATGTCAATTAGTGTTCAATTAGTGATTTTCTCCAAGATGGAATACTGGCAATTGAAGGAAATTCATTTTACTGCCACTTATGAGGATATTTACACTATATAGCTTCCAATGAAAGTTTTATCACATATTCTGGTTCTGAGATTTGCCTTTTCTTTTTCATGTTTTGAGATGTTGAAGGGAGGAGGTGTGTTATTGACCAGGTAAACTTCTGCACCTGAAATTAATGATTTTGGAAATGTCTGCAGATCTGCTTTTACTACTGAAGCTACCTGTAATTAGAGGTAATTCCTCAAACGTTGGTGGTGTAACAGTGGCACATATGACATGAAATTGAGACTCTCCTACTCTCTGGTCCAAGACCAGATGTTTGTCCTCTACGATTAAGGGTCATTGGTTTCTTTTTAACTCTGTTTCAGGTGCTCAACCTGTTCCTTGCCTTGTTGCTAAGCTCTTTCAGTGCTGACAACCTCTCAGCTCCTGATGAGGATGGGGAGATGAACAACCTGCAGCTTGCTTTTGCTCGGATCAACAGGGGTCTTCAGTATGTGAAACGCATGATGTGGGATTTTTGCTGCAGAGTCCTCCGGCACCCCAAGACGACGGCTGAAAAGAAGGCAATGATGAAGCTTGCTGCCCAGAATACAGGTGCCCTCAACAATTACGTGAACAGTCATACAACTTCTGATCTTGGCAAAGACATGGAGAATCACAAAGAGAACCATGCTGAGGATGGGATGAATAAAAACGGGGAGAAACACCTAGGAATTACAGACAATGATGATTTTATGACGAATCCTGACCTGTCCATTTGTGTTCCTATTGCTGTGGGGGAGTCAGATATTGAGGAGGAAGATGAGGAGCAGAGCACTTTTACGGAAATGGAGCAGGTAGGCAACAAAATGTTTGCTAGTTGCAGCTTATTAAGTTGACATGTGTTCTCACCCTTGCTCTGGATCCATGGCTCATGATCCAAATGTCCTATGGCCTAATCCTGCTTTGATATGTTGTTAACTTCAGAAGAAGTTATACTTGCATATCTAAGAGCAAAATTCAGTTTTCAACAGGAGGCAGTCCCTTTGTATTCGTCATGCTTGTCTACATTAATTCTTCTAACCAGAACAATTAAACCCTTTCTCACATGAGGACCCAACTTGTTCTTTCAGCTGAATCATGAGAATGTTACAGAATAAATCTTACGTCTCTGACTATGACATGGGATTTTCTCAGTGTGCAAAAGTGGGCAATTTCTTGCTTTGATATGTGGAGACGGAGTGGATGGTCAGGTAGTACTCTTAAAAAAAATATGAGGCAGAGGCTGATACAAGAAGGCAATAGAGAAAGTGAAAAGATTTGTAATTGTATTAATTAGACGAGAAGAATAGTTATTTGCCTGTTCTTTGGTGTGACATTGCAGATTTTCGTATTCCCAAGAACACTCAGTAGTAAAAACTGAAAAATTCTCTGTGGTTCCAAGTGTTGACATAAAATTCAGAAGAAAAATCATAGGAATGCTTTTCTTTCTCTCCTTCACTCCCCCTCCCCTTTCTACCAGCTTTATCTCTTGGCTTCACACACTGTAGCTAGATAATGTTTTCCAAACCCTCCAGCTTTGATCCAGCATCCTCTGACACTGACTGAGATCCATGGAGTTCAGCAGGCACTGGATCAAAAACTCCTGTTTCATAAGGGACCTCATGTATCTTGGTTGAGGGGAATAAAGTTTTGAAGCAAAACTGTTCTTAGAGAAAGGTTGTCGTAAAAAAGCCCTGAGGAAGGACTCTGTGTCAAGAGGTGGGCATGAATTGGCTTCTAAATGTTAATTTCTTCTGCTTCATTGTGGAAATGTTTTAAGTGTTTATGTATCTGCTTACTAGTAAGTCTTACACATTGACCACCCCTTGGGGAGCTGAAGGGCAAGGGGTCAGAAAACTCTGTAATTGAGCCCCACTGTCCAAATAGACACCTTGGTAACAAAAAAAAAGAGGCTTGAAATTTTTGATAAATACTTTAGGGACTGTTTTGTCAGGGTTTTAAGGAATGGATTTATTGAAACAATCTCTGCGTCAGTGTGAGTAACATGGATGATATCTTTTTTCTTCGAAGTCCTTTTCTACTCCCAGTGTTGTATTAGTTCAACCTACAAGCAGAACACACTTAAGAAATTGAACTATGAATATAGTAGATGAGTTTCTTAGTATTAGCTGGTGTGAAAATACTGACTAGCATGAATGAGTATGGTAGTGTGTAAATGTGTTTAATTCCAAAGGGTATAATTTTCTTTTCAGCTTTTAAAAGTATCTGTACCATTCTGCTACATCTGACAGAGTGTCATGATTTTAAAAATGCTCAGATTTTTCCTTCACAGTGCAAAACAAAACTTATCAAAACTTTGCATGTGGGTGCCCGTGGGGTCTAGATGCTGGTGTCTGTGTGTCTGTGGGTATGTATGCACACGTGTCTTATGTTGAACCTCTGTATTCCACATTCCTCAAAACAAATGGCAATATTCACAATTGCAAGATAAACTGTAGCATAGAATACATAGGGTTTGGTAATTTTACAGCTTATGGTACCTTAAAACTGTAGAAATGTGGATTTCTTTTTAACTACACAATGTGTCCATGTAGGTTTTGACATATATACTAGTAGATGGGACAGGCAGGCATTTATTTTATTCTGAACAGTAAGAAAATGTGGAATTAGGCATTTAGTGAGATCTGAGTCATGAGGGAGAGAATTGACGTAGAAACAAAGGCAATTTAGTGAAATGGCGCATTATAAATAAAAGTTGATGTGAAAATATTAAGAAAGCTCCTTCGAATTGTTTCAATAATATTGAAACATTATCATATATAATACAAACATTGAGGATTCAGAGTGAAACAAATAGCGTGGAACAAAAGCAAGTAGGAGAAACAAACCAAAATAATCAATTTTCACACCATATCTTTTAATGAAATTTTCCATAAACATTAGGTTAACATTGTCACATTGCCACAAGATATTTGGATTGCAGTGAAATAGTGTAGTTCACTGCTGGCATGTGCATTAAGTAGAAGGCATGAAGTTGAAAAACGTATTAATTAGCTTTGTCACTGGTGTTTTCCAGGCTTTGACAAACAGCTGCTGCAGGTCACTGCAATTCCCCTGTGCATAGCCCTGATGTATGGTTTTCAGCCTTTGTCCACAGGCCTGAGGGGTCTGCTGCTGAAAAGGTCCAAACAAGAAATGAGTTCATATATACAGCAAATGATTTTATCAAATTTCTAGAGAGGAAAAATGTGTGCGTGTGAAGGAGTTCCAACTCAAAAGACTCCAAATACATTGGCATAATAAATAAACAAAAATAGGACAAAGGTCAACAGTAGAAATTATAATTGTGTGATGAGCTTTGCGTTTGCCTTCCTGCAAAACCTCAATAAATTTGCATAGCTGTAAATGGCTCCATAAGGAGCAGAGCCAAGAGAGAGCAAATCCTGAATGTTTCAAGGATCTGTAATTTTTAATGGTGACCATTCCAAAGATCTCTGGATGCTCGAAAACACTCTCTTGAACAACCAGTTACTGCAGAAGACACTATTGCATCTGTAGTTCCCTGGATATAGGGTTGTGAGCATTACGACATGGCAGCCTTTGTATCAAGGGCAGCTCTGTGGGACTCTGGGGAATAAACTTCCCCACTCACTCCCAGAAGTTTTAGTCCCGCAAGCTCCAACTCCACAGTGGTATTTGCATCCTTCCCTCCAGGACAGCCACAATAACCAGGACAGAGCCCACAAAAGAAGAACAACATGAACAAGAGCGAAATTTACATGATTGCACTGAAAAGGCACAATTACTGTGAAGTATCTTTTTGTGTGGAGGGCATCATACAGAAATTAAACAAGAACTACCAAGGGTATGCTAAACATTCAAATCTATTCTAACTTTCCCCTAATTATAATCCATATTTTTACATATTTCAATATTTTAGCATGTACAAAGAGAATGTGTATGTATATTTACTTCTCAGGAGAAGACAATGTACCCTGCTTCACTTTGACGTTCTTGGATGACCTGGAATTTAGCTGGCCTTTGGCAACATTGCCAGAACCTGCCTTCCTCCTCATGCTTGTAGATTTTGGTGCAATAGCATAGAAGAGGAGGCAAAAAGAGATGTATAAACAGAGATGTGTGCGTGCTTCTCAAGTGCACAGCTGGGCAAATCTGTACCATCCTCACATGTCCTTTACACTTCCATAGAATCATAGACTAGTTTGGGTTGGAAGGGACCTTAAAGATCACCCAGTTTCAACCCCCCTGCCATGGGCAGGGACACCTTCCACTGGATCAGGTTGCTCAAAGTCTCGTCCAGCCTGGCCTTGAACACCTCCAAGGCATCCATGACTTCTCTGTCAGTTGAAGATCCTGGACAATATTCTCTTCATTTTGTGCTCACATCAGTCCAGACTATTTGGTGTTGTAGCTACGCCCTGGTATGCTAAGTACACCTTCTGGTACGCTTACCTTCTCACGACTTACCTCATCTTTTACTTAATAGAGGGGTATTAGTTATTAAGGAGTTAAGGTTGTGAGGAAGGTGACAGGCGAAATGTACGTGTCATGATGCAGAGGCTAAAGGGTTCTGCTTTCAACCACAAAGTCGTTGATCCTGATGGGGTATTTCAGGATGATGATCAGCTTCTGTTCCAATGCTGGGTTCTGCCGGGAAAGTCACAAAGCTACTCTGAAGTAAGGCATTGTGGCTATGAGAAATGAGCCCCACAGTGTTACACACAGCAGTTTGAAATTTCAGATGATGAGAAACCCTTCTGTGACTGCACATTTTCCTCTGAGTAATAGAAATGTCTAAGTTTAAATTTCAGCTGCCATTTCTATTATCAAAGCTTACACTGGCAGCAGCCATCTTCCTAAAAGCTACCAATTTGTGGCACTGTCATTGAGAGGGTTTCGTGGGAGCGAAACCACCTGATAGCTTCTAAATCTCCTTTGATTACTGCGATGCAAGTGAGATGCTCTGCCAGCTCAGAGAGGCAGGAAATACATGTCTGTAACCCACACGTGATGAAAGGATCAGAAAGAAGAAATGAACAATAAAAGTCAGGTGCAAGAAGCTGGCAGAAGAGGAGTGAGGCTGAAAAAAGACAGCCTTGAACTTCATGAATTCATTTCTATTGTGTGATACATGTGTTGATACCAGTCACTGCCACATTTCCACTTAGGACTTTACCTAATCCCCTTTCTTGCCCTACTTATAGTACTGGAGAAGTCTCTCTGTTAGTTCACAAGACTTTTTCAGAATTTGGTGAGAAGTTTAACCTTATGATGAGAAAAAGGATAATCAGAACAAAAATATCATCCACCCAGTCATACTTTGGACATGATGTCCAAATAACCTTCTATTACATGAAAATTGTCTTCCATTTTTCCTCTTTCTTTGAGCTCCCAAAAGCTGATCAGCAACCACAGCAGCGTGCTAGTTACATCTCCTCAGGATTCTTCTGGGTTGCCATTTTGTCTTCCTAGATCATTAAAATATGGAATTTTTTTTCTTAAACCTCTGTAGAGTGTCTTGTGATCACTTATAAAGCCCATCTTTTCGTATGTGACATCAACTTGAAGGAGTAAAAAGCAGATTTTGAGGACAGTAAGGTGATGGGACAATTCAGTGTGCACAGTCCAGTCCACCTCACATAAAACAGAACTTACTTGAAGTTTAATTACATTGAAATTTTCCAACATTAGAGGGCTTTGTACCATGTATATTAGATATATAATTCCAAAGCTTAAATCTTCAAAATTCTTCCTGTAGTATTGCTTGACCTTTGGCCTTGTAGCTCAGAACAGTGTGTGCCTTTTATATGCAACATCACTTTGGGGTGTAGAGGGATCCCGTGGTTAATGGATTAAAAAGAGGCTCCAGATGAGTGATGCTGGGTGTCCTGAATCAGTCCCCAAACTACTCTTCCTGCACTTAAACTATTGAATTCTGTCTTGTTTCCGTTACCCCAGACCTCAATGATGTCCAGGTCTTTCTGCATGAGATCTGGATGCTTTTTTTGCATTGGCGAGTTCCTACAGTCAGCAAATTTAATTAGTACAACCTAAGAAAATAGCTGTATATTTTCCTGGTTTTTTTGAGTCAGCCCAACAGAGTTGCTATTACTTTCTCCCTTTTCTTAAGTTTAATTACTACCGGTACTGCCTTACTCAAACCACTGCCCTCAACTTGCTCTGTCTAAAGTGTGCCACTGAGAAGAAAATCCATGGTGTGGTGGCTCGTGACTCTTGGCCACACCTCACATTTGCCCCCTCTGCAGTGACAAAGCCAGGCACGGATGCTGCTTTCCGCAGAGACAACACCTTTGTATTTTCACATGGAGCGCAGTGCCGAGCCAGCAGCGCTTGCCTGCTTGTCTTCAGAAAATGCCATTATTGATTTGTTCCGACACAGTGGCTAATTGGGTCATATGGAAAGTGCTGGCTGCCTGCTGCCAGGACAGAATGCTTTGCAACTTCTTACCCCTTCCTCAATACCAGGCACTCTCGCTGCAACAGTGCTGCCTTTCCATGCACGGCAACCAGGTCCCAACTACCACCATGGCTGATTTGTGCCATCCTGAGACTGCAAAGCCAGTGGAGGGTTGACCCATCCTCTTGCCGGAGCCTTAACATTGGCTGTGGAATTCCTTAAACAGCAGAGAGCCATTGCTGTGCCTGCTAGAGTTAACTTTCCCATGACCTGGCAGAGAATATTGCCTGCAGGAAAAGGGACAGTGTACTTCATTGCCTCTCAGGGTTTCCCAGTTTTCCACCTCTGTAGCCAAACTTCTCTGTGCTCTTCCCTAAACCCTGCAAGGCAGAGTAGCACCTCTGTTGTGATTTTCAAGAGGTTTGGGTCTGGGTCTGCACAGAGGACCCAAGCAGTGTACGTTGCCTGGATTTTGCACACCGAATGAGTATTCATTTCTCCAGATCGCATCTCGCTTTCTCAAGCATATTCGTTTTTTTTTCTTGATTGGAAATGCTCTCCTTGTGTATACCTTCTCTGGGCTCCACCAAGTGCATTTTCCAGGCAAACCAGATTTCCAGACCTTAGATGAACCTCTGTACATGTCAATGATAGAGCTGGACGCTACCACATTCTTTATTCAATGGTACAGTTTCTATATTGCCCTGAACTGAATCAAAACCCCAAGCTTTTATTCTCTTCTTCCCTATAATTATTTCAGAACTATTTTATTTTATTTTATGACACATTTTATTTTATTTGACAACATGAAACTGTTTCTGATGGCTTTTTTCACGTTTCTGCCAGTAAGATATTTATAATATTGAGGTCAGAGAGGACTATTAGGATCGTCATGCTTTAGCTTTCTCACAACAGAATAAAAAACTTCAAGCACTAATTTCTGCACAGAGCCTAAAAGTTTATTTTAACTCTGATACATCATTTGTAAGACATAGAAACAAATGAAATGTCTCAGGTAACAGAGAGTTCACCATCAGCATCTGGATCCACATCTGTCTCTTTGTATACAGTGGAAATTTTACTGTACAATTTCTATGCATTGCAAACCTGCTCCTAAACCTGAAGAGATTCTATAAAAGTCAGTAGATTTATTCCAGGTCGACATAAGTGTAGCTGAAATTATTGAAAATTGCCATAAAAATGCCAGTGCATAAAGACTGTGATATAAAATTGTTTGTGACAATGTCTTATGCTCCTAATAATTCTAAGGTCTAAAACCAGAGATAACATGAAGTCATGTGTTTATTTGACAGGGTACATTAATTTCAGCCTTTTACAGCTGGAAATATACTTTATTGGCAGGAACTGTAATGCCCCTTTGAGCAGTATTTATATTCTCTCTGTTTTCAGTTCCAGTATGTGGGACATGTTCTCTTTTAGTGCAACTGGATAAAATACCTTTGAATTCTGTCAATGACTCCCCAGCTCTTACTGGCAGGAGAGTGAGCCCGTGTGTATACGTGCATGCAGCATTCAATAAATCTTACAGCATTCTTATTGTCACCTTTATTTGGGCAAATATTTTTCTGATCATTGAGTAAGATAGCAGAGGTTTTTCATTATTATTATGCACATAGTTTTCCTGGATTTCTTCCATTTCTGTGTTTTGCTTTGCATTTCTTGAAAACTGTCGATTTGCTAGTTATTTTTAAAAATAGATTAGACTATTTCTGTACTTATTGTCTTCGGAAGAACAGCAGAAAGGCCATTGGAAAAAGAAAAAGGACTGTTAATCATAGCAGTAGATTTAAAGCACCTATGTCTGCGTCTTTCCTTTTACATGTAGAAAGACATTTGTGTTTATTTTGTTTCAGTACGATGGGGCAGAAGACGACTCCATGTCAGATCTCTGCTGATGTGATTAGAGCAGTCACACTGCGAACAAAGGTTTTAGGATGCTTATTCAGTACGCGGTGGCAGGAAAATATATTTGTCCACAGCATAATGCCTAAGGTGCAGAAAACACAGGGAGCTGATGGAGGAGAGAAAGAGAGGGGAGGGAAAAAAACCCCCTGGCATTGAAAGAGCCGATATCAGGCATAACGGGCTTGACAACATGCGTTTGGACAAGTGCCCAGACCATGGACCACACGTCAGTCACAGCTTACTGGGTGCCATTTCCCAGTATCCATATCCCTCCCTGGAGCAAAATGCTGCCCAGAAATGAGCATTTCTCACTGTTTCTCCCTTTGGTAAAGAAAATGCCGACATTTAACATTTTGGACAAAATGAACAGCAGTCAGTTCCCCAACAGCTCCCACGGCGAGTGAGAAAGTGTGTGCATGCACATGTCAGGGAGTCGAAATTACTCCCATTAATTATGGTCCAAAATAACTAAATTAAACATAATGGTTATTTTGTACCTATTTCCTGTAATAATATGTGACTTCTTTGATGATCAAAATATTAATGACTTATTTGGGTGAAAGGTGGCAGATTATTTCAGGCACCTACGCTCGCTGCACTTTGAGGCAAACTTCCAAAATTTAAACTTCCATCAGAGGAGAGTATTAGTTTGAGTTCTTCATATTATACCATGAAGAGATCCCAATTACCAAAAGAAACATAAAGTAGAGTGTGATTAAACTTTAAAATGCAATTTAGCAGAAGGTATTAGCTTGAACTCTGGACAATGAACACTTATGAAACACTTTCACTGCCTATTTAAGCCTATTGAATTGATAACAGGCTAAATTAACTGTGGCAGTCCATCTTTTTGCCAAGTTCACCCACTTACATTAATTTTAAAAGTCAAACTTGGAATAGTGAATCTGGGGTTTCTTATGGGCAGTGTGTTGCCCAGTGTGGGAAAAGAAAAGACCTTAGACCGGCAAGGCAGAGACCTTTACAAATATTGTGCCTTGCTCCTCCATGGACAGGGTTCAAATGCTTAAAATGTTCTAGATTAATCCAAGAAAGAGCACTACTGAACCACTGTTTCCCTTCTTGAGGGATGATGTTTGGCAAAGCATTCAGCACTTGTGCAGAGACCAGTGTCTATGGTGATGTTTGCCTGGTGAAGTTTCAGTTCTCCTTTCTTCAAAATTAAAGAAAATACCAGGACAGGCTGATTCCAGGGGAGATTTTGCTGTTAACAGCCTCTGCTGAGCATCTATGGTTTCTGGCCAGTCTTAGCCTTCACCATTCTGAATTTTAAGGGCCAGATTCTGGTATTTTTATCCAGCTAATTACTCACAGGTGCAATATTTTTCAGAGAAAATACTGCACATTGCTTCCAAATATCCTACAATTTTCAGGGGAAAAAATATGTTTTTGAAGTCCACCAGGAGGACAAGTTCTCTGTTTAGCTACATAGGTGTAAGCTCAAACTGCAGTGGCATTAGTCCTGAGAGATCATAGCTCAATTTCAAACTCCCTTGGGACCTGTGGACATACAAGTAGAGGGGCGTAATTTCATCTACTGGTACATTCACCGGGAGCTGGGGAACAGGCTTTTGCTGTTCTGAATTCAGATACTATTGTGTTTAACCTGTTTTACCCACATTGCTCTTCTGCTTGCATTTTGATAAATAGGGTCCCTATAAAGACTGGGTCATCAAGAAAAAGAAACAAAAAAATCCAGATGGCTTCACATGGTAAATAGGAGCAGCACCTTCTAATTCTGCCATTCTAATACTCCCTTTGCACCAGATTGTTTCTGGCTTTTGCATACATGAATGGCAAGACAAGAAAACTGGGAGAGGTAGATAAGGATGGAAGAACTGAACATAAATCAGTCTACTAAGATACTCTGGTATCTGGTGGAATGATGGACCAGGTGGCATAGGATGGAGAATGGGGATGACTAGTCTTAAAAAATAAAGTTTAGACCTTCCCTTCCCTTCCCTTCCCTTCCCTTCCCTTCCCTTCCCTTCCCTTCCCTTCCCTTCCCTTCCCTTCCCTTCCCTTCCCTTCCCTTCCCTTCCCTTCCCTTCCCTTCCCTTCCCTTCCCTTCCCTTCCCTTCCCTTCCCTTCCCTTCCCTTCCCTTCCCTTCCCTTCCCTTCCCTTCCCTTCCCTTCCCTTCCCTTCCCTTCCCTTCCCTTCCCTTCCCTTCCCTTCCCTTCCCTTCCCTTCCCTTCCCTTCCCTTCCCTTCCCTTCCCTTCCCTATTTTTATACCCTCTCTGAGGAATTTGCAGCTCTTAAATTGTGTACACGTCTTGCAAACTTAAGGTAGGACTTCACACAGTTTACATCAGTATTGCAAATGCTAGTAGTAGTGATGCTAATAACTCCTCTGCGTCTTGGCACCGTGGTATGGTGTCACTCCAGGTTTTCCTCTGATTTCTTATTAAACACAGTAGTAGCAACTCTGCTTTACAGAAGCAATTCTTCAAAGCAGGTTAGAAAGATTCTTAAATGTGCACACTGAAAATCGACAGCTGCACACCAGCCCTCTTCAATTCCTACTCAAAGAACTGATATTAATCTTCCCCTTCATGTATTAAAGAAGCAAGGGGTTTTCCTGATGTGTTTGGCAATTTTTCTTCTCATGCTAAATGTGCAGAAAAATAAATCCACTGATTTTATTGGTGCTACAAGGATTTACATTTATTTGTGAAAGAGGAGAACCAAGATCATAAATGATCTGTTCTGGTCACAAGAACCTACAATTCATTTTCCTGGTTCATGGTTATTTATTTCTTGCCCATTTTAGCTCAGATTTTTCAGAGCTTTTCAGAAAGACTGAATTCAGCAGATATGAGAGTTGCCAGCCCAACAGCTCTGCAGACTCTAGGCTCCTATTTACTTTACACATGAAACAGGTGCCACCCAGGCAGTAATGCAAGTTCGCTGTATTTCAGCAGTCTTGCAATCTGCTTGCTTCTCCACTTATGTAGAGGTAGGATATAAACAGTTCAGTTTTCACGTTCGCTTACTTCTTGGCTACTTTGCAGAGGAGGGGTGCCAGTTACTAGATGCAAACTGTTGCTGGGAAAGGATGCCAGTTGCTACCAGGCACAGTGATTTTATGAAATCCATAGCTGTCTGCAAGGAGTACAAACATCAACAATTATTTTATAGAGTAAATAGTCCTCTCGTAACTATGTGTGTCACACTGATGAACTGGGATTACCAGACATGAAAAGCTCCTGAGACTCCTATTATGGTATCGAAAATCTGGTTATAGAAAACTTTACAGGTTAAAATATGTTGTCATCTACCAAAAGAATAATTGCTGCTCTGTCAAGCTGCATTTCTCAAGGAGGCTGAATTTCATGCTGTCAGTCATCTATGAATGGCTAAAGCAGAGATGCTTGTGTTGTTAGCATCTTTGGAGGCTGCTGATGCTTCCTCTGATGGGCAGTGTCCTGTGACAAAGTAGAGTCACACCTGTATGGCCAAGTGTGTGCAGACTTGTATGTGGGGAGAAGAGGATAAGCGTCTACCGCTTTGAGTCTGCACCAGAAAGTATCCTGACCAGCTCATTCCTGGAAAGTAACCACAGAACTTGGACATCCCTGAAATCCCACTCGTGTCTAAAAATTGATCTTTAATGAGATAGAGGGACACCTGAGTCTAGTGGGGAACAGAAAAGACAAATAGGGTTGAATCTTTCCATTGCATTGTGAACTGAGTAAAGGACAGTTTGCATTTGCACTTTCTCAAGTCTAAAGAAGAGGAGGCTCAGGGGAGACTTCATTGCTCTCTATAACTACCTAAAAGGAGGTTGTAGACGGGCAGGAGTTGGTCTCTTCTCTCAGGTGACCAGTGACAGAACTAGAGGGCATGGACTCAAGCTTCGTCAGGGAAAGTTTAGGCTTGATGTGAGGAAGAAGTTCTTTACTGAAAGGGTGATTGGCCATTGGAATGCGTTGCCCAGGGAGGTGGTGGAGTCGCCAACCCTGGAGGTGTTTAAGGGGAGACTGGATGAGGCACTGAGTGCCATGGTTTAGATGATGGTTGGTGTTAGTGTTGGTGTTGGTGTTGGGATATAGGTTGGACTCGATGATCTCGGAGGTCCTTTCCAACCTTATGATACTGTGATACTGTGATACTGTAACAGAGATACCCTGTCCACTCCTCAAAATAATCTTGGTTAGCTTTATCCTACCACATCCTTCATCCTTGCTTGCTGGCTCTGCAGTGACAGTTGCAAGTTGTAAGGGCTTCAGAGCCCATTCCCATTTATTGCCTCCCCACCTGCTTGGGAGAGGAAGCTTCCTCCTATCAAAAGCTTTGCACATCATCTTTCCCACAACAGCCATGGCCAGGGAATCAGGGAACAAATGTTACAAGCCAGGGTCATGATCTAGCGAGTGAGTGAAGCATCAGGAGAACTTATTTGAGCTATCACCATTCAAAAAGACAGATCCTGGGATCCTCTTTCTAAATTTGTTTGCACAGGATGGAAAAAAAAATTATATTTCCATGGAGAAGGAATAAAGTGAATCCATGCTGATGACAGGTATTTGTCTTGTTTTGCCAACAGCAAGTCCTCTTTCCAAAGAAGCGGCATTTGTACTAATCCTCATTTGAGCCTGAAACAATTAGCCAATCCGTGCTTTTCAGAGGCAGAATGCAGTGTGGAGCCTTTGTATTTGTTTATGTCAGCAAACAAGTATGTGGGTCCGTGCACAAACACACTTGAGAGGTCACCCAGACTATGCTCTGTTTTCAATCTGGTTGCTGTTTTTCTGGTGCTACAGCTGACCTGCAGCATGCAAGGGGCAGCACTGGGTCCACCCTCCTTCATGTGCTAAATACTGGCACAACGTTGGTGCATCACCTCTTTTTAGGGCCCAGATTAGAGTAAAGATGAGCAAACTTTTGGTTTATGCTATAAAGGAGCTGAGGTTTGTTGCAGGCTCCCAAATCATCCATTTGAAAACCCAATTTTTTTGTATTGCTGAATGATTTTACTTTATAAATTATGAAAACAACTGAATCAATAAATATTAACATAATGTGTATTGCCTTGGCAACGTGGCACTTGATACAAAAATTAAAAACAAATTACATAAACCACCCACGGCGGGGAGCTTTACAGAAGATAAACCTGCTGCTGTTGCTGCCAGAAGAACAAATCATCTGGAATCAGAACAAAACCACAGTCCGAAGTTAAACAACATAAAACAAATGTGCCTTTCTCCAGACAGGTCTGTGCTGATCTTCAGGTGCTGTGTGTGGAAAAGAGACTGTTGCATTCCATGAGAATGGCTTACCAAGGTTGGCATCAGCTGTTTGCAAAAACTCAGTTGATTCCCTACCACTTCTTTAGAGGTGGATCTACACAGTCAGATCCTTTTGAATGGTCTATGTCTCTTAGACAATTTTCTCACTTTATAAATTTGCAGGATATATCTGAAAACATCAAATCATTGTCCAAGCATACGTGCATGTTGTCTCAATGGGATAATTTTCCAGGGTATATTTCATCAGTTTTAATTAATGTCAACTTATTGGATACTTGGTGCAAGTGTGATTTCTGGGAAGCAGCTGGGTCTGTGTTTCCTAGAGTGTAGTCTCTAGTAAAGTTGTTGCTAAGTCTTGGTACCGCACAGAGGCATTAGTAAATAGAGAATTGGTGTAAATTTGTCATTTGACTCTAGGTTAGTGCAATAATTTGCTTAACGACTTGAATTTTTTCAGGTCACTTGAGTTACACAGTCTGTTCTCGTACACTGCATGGTTTCTAATGAACCTGAGTGCACAACCCTTCTGCATAAATGAACTTGAGATGTCACCTCAGATTGCATTGCACTTTTAACATGGAACAATTGTTTCTGTTGTTTCAGTACTATAACCGATACCATGCCATTAAGATTACTTGGTACTAAGTTGTATGCACATTGCATTAAAAAAAAAAAACAAAACCAATTTTTATGGCTGAGCACCTCACTTGCACATACTGTGCCTTCCACGTTAGCTTTTCCCTTGAGTATTACACTATTTTCAAACTCGTGCCTTCAAAAGTGTTACTTTTTGACATGGATGAAACCGTGACTGGATGGGTAAGGAGCAGTCTCTGGCCTGTGAAGATCAGTGCTAAACTGTGCCTAGAAATTGTGTGTAATACATTCTTATGCAGAAGGTATGGGCTTGGGCATGCATAATTTAATTTATTGAAGTTAGAATATATATTAGACCACAGGCCCTCTGAAGCAGGAAACAAGTAATTTGATTTTAAATTAATTTGCTAGAAACACAGAACGACATTTGAAAGGACTGGTACAAACCTGACTGTCCGAAAGTATTTATACAGAGAGCAAATTTGCTTAACCAACTGCTTCCTTTGTGTCATCTGTTCTTTCAGATAGTTATATTTCCAATAAAATGTTTTTTCTGCTCCTGGTACCTCTTGAAGGACTTCCTGTGGTGATGTGGCTTTAGAACTGAGGCAGGTAGGCTGTGGCTCCCTGGGGAAGGGAAACTCACTTAATACATGAATAACGCTGAATGCCGGTCAGGCCATGAGGGGAAAAAAAAAGGTGGACAAGAGAAAGATAAATAGGTTTAAATAATTACTGTTGAAATCCTGTTATGCTTGTAATTTTTTTCTCAGCATGAAAGTCCTTCTGGAAGCAATTCAGTGCAACCCTTTGAAATCAGCTAGAGTTTTATTAATATTTTAGTAGCAGCGTTAGTAATGGCATGAACGATGGTAGTGCTGTGATGAGCTATGGAGTTTTCAGAGAAATCCCTGTCTTGGGTGAATCAATAAAGCCACACTGATTTACACCAGCAGAGAACCTGAGCCTCTAGATGTAGGGACCAACCCTGCAAACATAATCTCCTCTGCCATTAGTCCTGGGAGTACTTCTAGGGAGCTGAACAGCTATAATCATCACCCCAGGAAGAAGTGTCTGGATTTAATGGCATCACTCCTACTAGCAAGCATTGGTTTTAGTCAGATGTGTTTGCAGAAAAAAATATATTGCTCTGATTCCAGTCTATCCTTTCTTAGTGAAGTACTTAAGAATGTGCTCTTCTTTCAACCTGCGGTTAAGTCCTGTTGGCAGCAGTGGATGCAAAGTTTTCTTAAGTGTTTTGCTGCATAGGAGCTGCATACGTTTGCGTGTTTACCTGCGGTTTTTCCACATCTACTTTTAGATACCTCTTCGTGTGAATCTTGCATTGTCCTCCCTGTCAATCTGCATCTTCTTTCCTCTGAGTGCAGTTTTTTCCACACTGTTTCAAGACGTAGCACAGTGTTGGGTATTGCACTTGTGCCTTTCTCCAGTTGCAACGCTGAGTATCGCCATCTGATTGTGTAACTTCAGAGTACACCTTGGTTATTCAACCGAACTGCAAGCACCTTTCTGTGCGCCTTGGGTCACTGGAGGAAACTTGTGTCTGAAAAACAGACTCAAAATTGAGATTACAAGGGTATTTCCTTCTGCTCCAGCAACAGCAGCTCAAAAAAAAGTTGGCTTATTTGTATTTCTGTTTTCCACGGCTGGGTGTCTTGTCATATCTAGTTGCTAAAGCTCAAATGTTACAGCATAAGTGTGTTATCCTTTTTCCTTGCCGTTTTCCTTAAGATGTTGTCCTCTGACAAGTATAGTCCAGGCTATTTTCTCTTTTAGCTGGGGAGTTCTCCGTAAGAAATAAGCATGCTATCAAAGAAAAAGAAAATAAACCCACCTAGGATTATTTCCAGCAGGAAAAACAGCTGCAGCTGAGGGGGCAGCGATGCCAAAGCCCAGGCGTCCGGAGTCAGAACTCTGAGATTTCTGAAGAGTTAAGTGAGTTGCACGTGGATAAGCAGTTGAAGGCTGAGCCACCACCTCCATTAGGGAAAAAAGAGGTAACAGAAACAACTTTCCTACCTGATACTGCATGCAATTCATTGCACCAGCTCTGTAGTGCATGTCACCAATTTATGTGGGGTTTGTGGCTTGTAAAAATACATGTTTGTCAAGTGACAGGAAAGCAAAAGTACACAGCAGTCATTACAGTCTCAGTAAAGAGAAAGGATTTTGCTCTTATAAAAATAATTGGAAAGCATTGAAAATGTGCATTAGGGTGGGATTCTAAGAGGCTTTGAAAAAAACCATAAAATTGGCTATAAAGGTACTGTCTTATTTTAGGAACAATTACGTGTGTGTTTTCCTCCTGAAAAGTGGCTCTAAAAACGGCATCTGTTGACTTGGCAGATTTGTACCTTGAGTTCACTGGAGGTCACCTGTTATCTGTCACAGTTTATCATTTCTTTCCTATTAGCACATAGACCCAAGGAAGGTGCAATGATTTAAGTAGCTAACATGAGGATACTAACTAAATACTCAGCCTTGGTATTATTTAGCTGATGTTGGCCAAAGTGCAGGTCACACATTGTTTCTTGATGTGTTCACATGGACATTCATTTTCAATTTTTAGGATTACAATTTCCTTATAGCTGTGTATACCTAATCTACATATATTTGTACACTGAGTGACTCCAGGCTTTAAATTCCCTGTGTCCTACTTGCTGACTTGGGGATTTTTGCCACTGAGATTTAGCATATTATTGATATAACATTACCTTTCTTATTAGAGAGTGATGGACTCCCATCTTTAAAATCAGAAACTGGAGATTTTGAGTGATGTCCTGGGAGTTTGGGGAACTCCATAGCTCCTTGAGATTAGAACTATTGGTAGTTTTTAGGGAGTGAATTAATGAAAAGAAAAGGATGACATAGTACCAACAAGCATCACACCTCTTCCGGTTCTGCTATAAAACTACTGGCAAATTTATGCTCAGGAGGAGAAATCGCATGGAGAAATCTTAACAGGATAACAGGAAACAGCCATCACAGAGCCAGAGCTCACCTTCTCCAGGCCTCCTGATTCATGTTGTCATATGGTGTAGATTTACTCAACTAAATGTTGATTCTTGCATCTGAACTTGTCATCTGAGGCCCCTTTATAGACAATGGGAATCTGGAGCCAATGTAGTCAGGTAAACGTGTCTCATCTCTGACTGAAATCAGCATTTAAGCTAGGTGAGATGAATCATCTTCTAAAAGTGCCTAATTTTCTCCATTGACTATAAAGAGAGCCCAAGGTAACTAGATGAGTTGCTCACTTAGGTGAGCTAAATTCCATTCACAATAACCAGAAATCCTCTAGCTGTGAAGCATTTCTGTAAGGAGCAATCCTCCTCACCAGCAGTTGAACTTCATCTTCAGAAGAGGCAAGTCCTGAACTTTAGGAAAAGGATACTCACATATACGATATCTCAGTCTCAGGAAAATAAATATATATTTATCAAAGAAACACAAAAGTTTGTATTAATGAGCCAAAACATTATAATTAGGAGGAATTAGAAGACCATTTCAGATTTTTTTTTTTCTTGGAGGATTAGGTATCCTTCATTTTCAAATGTTTTTTTGAGGTAAATAAACCCTGTGATCCTAGCACGTAGGCTGGAAAACTATGGCTTTTTTAGTGCTATGATGAAATGTCATGAGAAACCAGGAAAATTCTAGGCCTGATATATTCAGCAACATCGTGGTAAAGAAATAAACCCTGTTTCCTCCCTCAAATTTCAAAGGGTCCTGAGACACAAATATCACCTTTCTATAGTAGAATATAATTGATTCTATTTGCAGCTGCTTAGAAAGAGGTGGAAGAATATGGCAATAATCCAGGGATGACTTGAAATTAGACGGAAGTTCACATGAGGCTATGAATACCAACATGAAAGAGCAAAGCCCAAAGGATGCTATTTTTGAAGGCCAGATCTTGCATGGACTTTACATACTTGCAGTCATCCTATTCAGAAGTTATCTTAGTGCTGGCACACAAGGACATGCTAATCATCTTTCTGATGAATGTCCCAAGAACTTGTGACTAGTCAAATAAAGCCAGCAACTGCAAGGAAGTAAGTTAAAAGTTTTGGTATGCCCAAGAGGCAGGGCTTTGAGTGATTCAGTCAATAACAGGAAGCATTGAATCTGTTCTGGATAAAACACTGTTGATGTCAGTAAAGGATACATTATATGATTAAAAATTCATCCTCTATAAATCATCAGAAAGACACCATATACGTAAAATCATCGATGTCACAGGTGGATAAGGCCATAGAGAACAAATTGGTTGATTTCTCTGCCAAAACACAACCCCATAAAATATTTTGGACAGATTTGTGGAATCTACCTTTAGATGTATCAGGAAACTTGGATTTCTTCATTTACCAGAGGGAACAACTCACTTGTTTAGAAAAAAATCTCGTGGCTGGGTATATTGCCTTAGTAATCAGTGCCTCTTTTTCTTTTTCTTTTCAAAGTACCATTTCACTACTGTCTTTTACCAACTTTATCCATCATTCTCTTTTTATGAATTAACATCCCTTAACTTAGTAGACCGTTGTTTGCTTTC
Source organism: Dromococcyx pavoninus (assembly GCA_033558185.1). Taxonomy (NCBI): domain Eukaryota; kingdom Metazoa; phylum Chordata; class Aves; order Cuculiformes; family Neomorphidae; genus Dromococcyx; species Dromococcyx pavoninus. The sequence goes on from JAUMJL010000313.1 coordinate 296,917, forward strand.
TTTTGTCTTTAGCTTATCCCTTAAAGTCACATACAGTTATCCTGTCATTACATTATTTCATGTAAATGGCTATCACTGTGCCCTTTATCTGAGGGGTTTTTTTTAACTGACTCTTTATTTGCAACTCCCTCAACTGTTCCTTTTTGGAGTTGTTTTGACGAGAAGTAAGAACAATACGCCAAATAAAACTTCCACAGAACTGTAAACAGAGGAAATAGTATCTCATTATCTAGACATGATGCTTTGATATAGGTTTTCTGCATTGTTATACCCCACTGCAGAATCACATCTATTTTTTTTGTTACTACTCTGGGTGATGTGGGGTTACAGCTTTCCAGGATTTCCGTAGACTCAACTCTCTCATTTGTACTGTTTGCACAAGTGTCATTTTGCTATGTTCTGTCCATGTTTTACTTCTCTTTCTTTTCCTTTCTGTGTGCTTGGTTTCAATACTTTCTCCAATTGAATGTTATCAGCTAACATGAGGATTATATCAGTCAGTACCTCTTCTGTATCTTTAGTGAAGATAATGCTGACACTAATCCCTACAGATCTCCTCTGAAGACTAAGTTTGTATTATATTTGGGTCCTTAGGATGGCTTTTCTCCATGCAGCAATGGGTGAATCCAAGCCAATTAAATTTATTTTTAAAGTAGAGTTTTCTTTAATAGACATCCAGGTGTTTTCTTAGGGTTTATTTATCATATGTCAATTTGGTAGATTCAGACTGTGATCTTCAGAGGTGAGGGAGAGAGAAAGGGAGATAAGAGAGTTAAGCCTTGAGCAAACATCAGCTTTCAATGAGATTTCAGAATCTCACTACCAAAGGCTTTTTGAAAAAACAATTCAGATCAGGAAGCCCTGTCCATGTTCTCAAAACAGCCACTTCACCCAGAAATGCATTAAAAACTACACCCTACAGCATGAATTTGCATTAGTGCGAGGTGTCACAAAGAGGTTTCTGACACATCCTGTTGTTTCTGCCTAGTACACCTCCTCCACTCATTTATTCCAAGAAAGGAAGAGAATGTTCTGTATTTGTCCTTTCTGCCGTTTTTTGACCTCTTTGCACCCCATTTGTGCACAGTACCCCTAGCAGACAGGAGAACCACCTCACTGCCTTTACATCTTTATGTCATTACTCTAAGAATGCACTCTCCTTTCTTCTCTGTGTCTTTATTTAACTTACTGTAATCACGAGTTTAGTGATCTGTGATTCCCATGATTATTCCCTTTTCCACCTTTCTAAGCTCAGTATTTTGTTTACTAATTGCTGTTCTCCTGGGTTGTTTCCAGTTTTCCATGAGCATTCACTATTGATTGCTAATGGTGTGTTAACTTGGTGTATCCGATCCCTTTATGCCCTACACTGTGCCCTGTCTGGATCTGCTGATTTGAGTGTTTCAGGTTTTCTAGATATTTCTGTGCTTACATTTCTATTAATTCGAACAGGCGATCCCTCGTCTTTCTATTGATCTCCTTGTTAGGTTCCTTTAAAAAGATTTTATTTTCCTAGGCAACTGAATTTTGATTAATTACATCTCCCTCATCAATTTTTATTATGTCTCTAGCTCTTTTCTTTCCATTACTGAGTTCATGAAAACCTCCTTAATCCCTTCAACCTTTCTGGCAAAGAACAACCTTTGCTTTTTTTCCTATAAGCTTTCCTAATCTTTCCCTCCTCTCTCATATATACGGTTCCTCCTTTTTCTAATTCCGGTTCTGACCCTCAAACATTTGTCTTGTGCCTTCTGAATCTATGTTCGCTGCCTTTTCTTCTTTGAAGGCTTTTCAGAAGAAATCCTGTCTGTTTTATCATGCATGTTCCCTATCTCCCTTTTATGCCAATGGATTCTAATATTTTCTGAAAACTCCTGATAAATAACGCTTGAGAATTCTTGATTCCTTAAGATGTTTTCCTTGTAGTCTGTTATAATTGCACCTTATTGTGTTCTGTGAATTTCCTAACCTGTCTCTGCTAAATACAGCTCTCTCATTGACAATGTTATCGAGCTGACATTGTTCTCACAATTTTCTTTGATTTCTCTCTATTGGTAAGAATTATATCCAACAAGGCTTCTTTTCTCATAGGAACTCCTATTTTCTATGTTCTACAGCTGTATATGATTTAGGACTATTTCAGTGATCTATGTTTTGACGTCTTCATAACAGAACAGATAATGACTAAATGCATTCTCTAATAAACAGTATCAGAAGTTCTGACTATGCTAAAACTTGGTATGACTTTTTTCCACCATCATATACCGCTGGCAGTCTGTAGAAAATGGGCTTTGTACAACAGCTACATTCTGAATATGGATTTTTAGAGGCTTTATCCATGTCTTTGACCTGTGCTTTCTGTTCTGACTCTCTTTTTAAAAGGTTTCTTCTCGATTGTTTGCAGTCCTTTTGAGTAGAGCATTAAAAACCCTAGCCAAGACTATGACCTTCTGGATGCTACAGCTAATTGCAAACAAGTAGTTTCCATCCCCGCTTACAAGCATTGCTGGAATGTTCAGTCTTGCCCATTTTACCCCAGGTTCAGCATTTCTCTGAATTCAGCTATAAATTTTGCATTGACTGTGTATAGTGGAAAAGAGAAGGCCTATTTTCACATTAATAATAAATATCTAAAGCTGTACCTAATCTCTAAATCCATCGCCATCATCCTCATGAAAATAATATTTAAATGTATGTGCCATCACTCATATAACTATCTCATAGGTTGTTTAAAAGCATAAGTAATGTTATTGTCCTCATTTTTCTTAAATGGAGACAATAATATTGCAAGATAAATCACAAAAAGATTTCAGTAGGTACTCAGAGAACAGAACAAGACAGTTAACAAATAACTCACCTCTGCCAACTCCTGCTTATACCTATTTTGCATTGATATGACCCATAGTGGATACCAGCTTTGATATTCCCCACTTCTGCCAGATAGTGCTCTAAAACAAACTGTGAAACTGAGCAAGGCTAAGCAAAATCTAGATGTTTCTTTCACTTTAGTGGCCAAGCTGAATAATCAAGTAAAATATAAGTTTTGATAAACAATATGGAAGTGTTTTCTTTTGACTGGGAAAATAAAATATGGGGAAAAAAATCCTGTTTTCTTCTATAGAAAATGTTTTGATTCTGTTAAAAAAAAGTTTTGACCCAAAATGAAATTTATATTTTGTATTTGGATGACATATTTAATCATGTATCATATCTTTTAAGAACAAAGTCAGGCAAAATTTCAACTACAACATAAGATTTTTATCAAGTTCCGTTGCTGTATTTAACCCAGTTTCTTGCTTAGCCTCTAAAACAATTTTTTAAAATAATATATTCCCCAGAATTTTTTACCCAGACCTACTTGAGAGTTCCTGCTCTAAATAGATAAGACAAATAGTGCTTCAGGGAGCTAAAATATTCTTGTCCCCATTTTACAGTGGAGGATTTGAGAAACACTGAATTTAATCAATGCACCTAAGATGGTGGTGTCAAATAATTCAGGCAAGCAATAGAGCTTCTGAAAGACTTTGAAAAGGCATGTGGCCTTCCTCATATATCACCTTGAGGTCAGAATTGTGTGACCAAAAGGTAAGAGACCACATCATGTGGTGGGAACACGTTAGGCCCAGGATGAGGCAGATGATGGAGCCCTCTCACACATTTGTGCCTGTAGCATCATGTGACTGGACCCTGGTGATAGAGGGAATTCTGCTCATTTTGGAGGAGAAACTGTGGCAGCAGGGAGCAGAGCATGGTCCTGAGTGACAAGGTGCAGATTTCACCCATCAGCTGTGGGCAAGGAGCGTCAGAAATGAGGCCCAAGAGACAGGAACCCAGCACACGTCATCACATTCACCCTTCAGCATTTCAGGAGCTGTGTCCTACTTTGGTCCTTCTCATCCTTCAGGACGTACAAGCATTAAAAACCTGAGTGGTTCCATCATTCCAATCTTCCACCTACCATTAGTAGTTAATGGCTGTTCACAATCTTTCTACAGTTTGCTTCTCTTTTTTAAAAAAAACCATAAGTTTCACGTGTTAATTTTTGTGGTTGTTCTTGTTGATGGATCAACTGTTACCTCACGGCAGCATAGGCAGAGCTGCCACTTGAGGAGTGGGCAGTGTGTGAAGTGCATGGCAATGTCTCTGTCACGGTCGCTTTAGCTGGGGCATTGGTTAGTGGAATGAAAACTTAGGTACTTCCTTCAGGGCAATTGATCAATGTGTTTTCCTCACCTTTGCTCTTGTTGACAACAAGCTTGATGAAATCAGTCTTTCCGAAGGCAGCACAGTGGATTTGACAAATCCTGCAGAACTGCTGGAGCAGATCCCTGAGTTTGCTGAGGAGCTGATGGAGCCTGAAGATTGCTTCCCCGAAGGTAAGGGCCTGCGTATTTCACTGCACTGCTGAGGCGAGAAACCTCCTCTGCTCTCAGTGAGCATCTCTCCACCTTCGCTCCACATTGCTCTGGCTGCTTGCAGTAGTATTCCACTGGATGCCCTTCATTTCTTATACTGTAATGCTCCAAACGCGTGCTCAGAATCACTTTTTAAGAGTGGTCTGTATTTCCAAGGTGCGATAAGCCAAAAGCATGCTCTAAATGGCTGAGCAGGTTCTAACGTTCTAGACTCTTTTCATCATGATTTGTGCCATAGTGGTTTTTTTAATATGTTGATTTTTCTAACTTGACTAATGAAGTGTTTTGCTTTCCAATATATGTGCACGATCAGATTTGGTAAAGAACTAAACAGATCAAGGTGTTCCTGTTCCTTAAATGTATATAGGCAATTAATAGAAACTGTCTGCAGAACTCATGAGTCCCAGGGAGTCTCTTCCATTTATTCCAAAGAGCATCAATATTAACATGCCCAGTAGCTTCCATCTGACCAGAGGTGTGCTGTGTATAGGGTATTTCAATTAATTATTTTAGATGACAAAAATTCAGATTTACATAATGGCTTTTAATACCCAAATAAGCCAGCATTTTAGTATTTTTTAACAACCTGCTCCAAAATACAGATCTAAAACTCAGCTACATCAGAAAATCTATTTTTAAGTCAGTCCATAAGGTAAATAACATCCTAAGCTATTTCTTCTCAGAGTAAGTTCTGTTGCAACTTGCTCCATCAAATTCCTCATTTTCCTTTAAATCTGTGGTAGGAGAAATAGGGTTAGCTGAATGTTAGTATATTCCCTTGGAAATTCAAGGATTATTATAAATAAAAACAGAGCTGCTCAGATAGGATCAGACAGAGATGATTTGCTGGGTGTATGAATGCCCCTGAAGTCAGCAAAAATGTGCATCTCTATATGTGTGAGAAAGATGATTGAATGAGGTAAGGGAGCCCTGCAGGGCTTACAAATGTCCCTAGGATCTAAACATTTTCTTGGCAGCTCTGCTTAAAAGCAGTAACCAAAAATTAATGCAATTGACGGAAGAAAGCATGGTACTATGCTGTAACTATTCTGGCCCATACAATAACATTTAGAAAGTAGATCTGGTGGTTTCATTCTTTCACAATACATTTCTTGATGAGGCTAGTGAGCAGCACTCTTCGTTGTGACCTGCAACATGAAAAATCATATTATAAATGCTTAAACAAGCCAGTGCTGTAAGACCAGTGCTAGTCAGATGCCACAATCTGAAACTGGTTGGCCATGGTTGCCTTCCAGATTTTAAGAGAAATAAGATGGACATTACACAACCCATCATTCAGTGCAAAGACGTGATTCATTCCCAGAGCAGTAGGACTCTTTAATTTTCTCTGTCTTATAATAACCATAACTGCCCAAAACTCCATTGTGCAGGATCACATCAGTACCAAGTCAGTTAATTGGATCTCCTCTGCTGCTGTCAGTGGGATGTAGGGTAAGAGTGGTGCTCTTCTAGACGGATCACTATAAACTTTAAGCCAGTTTTGAAGCCCACTCGTCATCCTGGTATCAGAGAAATGTGGAAAAGAAGGCATTGTGGGCTGAACCTTAAATTTGCCCTGCTAGTACATGCTCCCTTCCTTCTGAGTATCCCTGCTTTTGCCTTTCTTTTTATTCCTCATCTCTCCTAGCCGCTCACCTGTTCAACTCAGGGTGTTCTCCTCTCCTCTCCTCTCCTCTCCTCTCCTCTCCTCTCCTCTCCTCTCCTCTCCTCTCCTCTCCTCTCCTCTCCTCTCCTCTCCTCTCCTCTCCTCTCCTCTCCTCTCCTCTCCTCTCCTCTCCTCTCCTCTCCTCTCCTCTCCTCTCCTCTCCTCTCCTCTCCTCTCCTCTCCTCTCCTCTCCTCACATGGCCAGCTGAGCCTTGAGCTCTACGTGGAAATTGAAGGAGAACCTGCTCCCAGCCCTTGGCCTGGTGCAGGACATCTAGGGGCAATAGGGTTGCAGTTGTGATGTCCACCCCAGCTCATCTGCTCTGCTTTCATGTGCATCATATACCCATGTAGAGTTTTCAGAGGCTACTGTGTAGCCTAAATGTGATCACGTTCCTCACGGATTTGGCAAAAGTGCATAAACTTGACATGTGAGTATTCACTCATAAAATTTCTAGTCCAAGTGCCATAAACTGAAAGTCCAAATGATTCTTACTGCCATTACATTAACATTTGGTTTTATTTATGCAGGGAAACAAAGTGTTTTCCTATAAACTTCTTTTCTTAAATATCTTCCAGTGTCTGTATCCAAACTTACTTCTGCAATTAAACCTCATGCAATCATCATTTCAGTCTAGTTGAAAAACAAGCAAGCAAAAACAAGGTTATTACAAGGTTACAAAGTACTAAAATGGAATTATTGAGGGCCAGTTTATCTTGGGTTGCCTTTACTGGCTTGTAATAAAGAGATCCAACAACTTTAGGAATATCTGGGAGAATGACCAGCTAATACTTGTGAAAGAAGGGGATCAGGCAAGATGAAGATGAAGAGGGGGGGAAGGGTTAAGTTCTTGCCTTGTTAGCTCACTATCTATCTAAATTCAAGCTATGACATTTCTAAATACATCCAGCATAGGTTGTGTCCTGAACAAATATGTTCCAGATTCGGCCTCCTTTTCCAGATAACAAAGGCAACAAAGATAATGCATGTTCTTGAAATAGTTGCTGGAAGTTTGCTGAGGTCACAGTTTTCCCGGAGCTGAGTGACCCAGATTAGCCATAGGTCATTTTTCTTGAAGAGACTTGTTAATTCATTATCATCTCAGAATAGCTTTGATTAGGGTCAATGGGGAACATTCTTGGGTCAGGAAATGTGAAGCCAAGGTAGGGTCACAGCTCTGGCAGCTAGCAAAAACCTGATAGAAATGGAGGGATCATTCTTCTCGCCAGTTGATGGGAAAGTAACATCTAGGTAATGCCAGCTATTTGGGTACTTTTTCCTCCAGATGCCTTGCAACACTCCAGTCCTGTTACCACCATTGGTATGCATTCTCTGCATCAAAAATTGCTATCTGTTTGGACATTATCTTCTGTGTCTCACAGAAGGTCATCCAAAGAGAGCCCCCTGGCCCCAGCACGCTCCTCTCTCCCAGACCCAAATAGGAGAAAGTTTTCACCAAGTACTCAAGCGTGATTCCCCGGACACTGCCCGCTGGCAAAGGTCTCAAAAGAGTATCATCAGATGGTTGTGTGAGAATGAGCTACCTTGCTCAACGCGCGGTTGATCGCAACTCGTGACGCTGAGGGCGCCCATAACTAGTTTTTCACGTGACCATGTAGGAACAATTATCGCAGCTGGGAAATGCCATGCGCTACGTTGAAATTACTTTGATTAATGGTGGGATCTGTCCCATGACCTCCCCAACTGCAGTTAGAGGTCGTTTAGAAATGAAAAACTGAAGAGGAGCTCAAACAGACCATTGAGCTGAACAAATCTAAACTGAACTACTGGGACTGCCACCACGTGATATTTAAAAACTAAGCAAAACCAAACCAAGCCGAACAAAACATGTTAATTGTCATCCTAGAGAAAAATCACAGAACAAAAAGAAGACTTAAGTTGTCTTTTTCTTCTAGTCATAATACCTGAGATACAGCATTTTTTTCTGTCAGGTAGGGCACGCTAGCATTTCATTGTAGACAGTTTTCAGATGTGAGGAAACTCTTACAGTCCTATCACACGTACAGAATTAAATTAATTCAGGTTGCAGAGCACCTGTAGATTTCAACTCACCCACCCCCCTACTCAAAGCACGGTTGACATCAGTGATGGGCCAGGCTGCCCACTGCCTTTGCTTCAAGACATCATGGCATTATTTGTAATGACATCCAAGAGAATATGTTTTGAGAAGAGTAGCAACAGAGAAACAAGAAATGTACCCTTGTAAACCCTTTGGAGAGTGAAAACACCTGGCAGACTGTGGCTTTGTCAGATTCTCTGTTGGCAATACTCAGTTGTACTACATAAGACTCACATCTGTGTGTGTCTGGGGTACCCAAATGCTGGAGACAGTGACAGCAAATCTCTCCTGGTGTTAACCCTAGAGCTGCACAGTATAAAACCCAGCTATGCATGCCAGTGGGTCAGTGAGGCCAAAGGAGGAGAAAGGGCTTAAATGAGGAGGGTCTACAGAGATCATGTTGCCTCCATGCACAGGAAAGCAGGTGAGGTCTTACAAACAGACTAGAGCAAGATTTGCTTTCTTGATTGTGCATACACAGGTAGCCAGACTGGTCATTAGAAACCAAGCTTGGCAGATATATATATATCTTAAAACAATGTTATGAATAACTGCTTGCTTGAGTTCTTGCTGAGGAAGCAGCATTTTATTTGTGTCAAACCAAGCAATGCTATAGCCAGCTAAGCAAAATATTTTTTTGTTCTAAAAATGAATGTTCAAGTAATTGAGAAATCCCTTGTAAGGGTAGTAATAATATTACTGCAGTTTGAACACGATATACCAGACTTACTGGACCACTTGGTAACTTTTTTATCATTGTGGCAGATGCTTAAGTAAGAGCTTTCTCTGTCACACCTGCAGGGAGCCTGTGGTTTAGGACACATTTTAATCTGCAGTTTGCAGTTGTGCTATTGGACACCCCAGTCACTGAAAGGAACAATTCCCTTGCTAGAAAAGACAAACAAAAAGTAAATTATATCATGGTATACTAATGCATTTGGAAAGTTTTCTTGGTAAAAAGATCTCTCATTAGAAATGGCATGTAATATTCAAATGTGGATTAAAAGCAGATAAACAGACATTGTTCTTGATCAAATTGGCCACTCATGAATCTCAGTACAGCTTCACTGAGTTACCAGCAAACAGGATGACCCTTTGGGGGGACATCTGCCTCTTCTCTGTTTCCGTTGAGCAGTAACTGCCTATCCAAAAGGCCATGGCGGAAATGAGTCAGTTTTCTCTCAAAAAAGATGTCGCCCAATATGATTTACAGGGGAAAAACTAGGTCCTGACTAAATCACAAGGTGGTCAGCTGCTTCTGCACAACCTGTTCCAAACTAGCATTGATTTCAGAGGGAGAGCACAAATCTATTTGACAAAGCAGTATGAGTAATGCTGCTATAAGAAATGCCAAAGGGTTTATTCCTTCCTTGACACTTGCTGCGCTAAAAGGTGTTAATGAATAGTCTTCTTCATGTGGATAAAATAGCTTTCAAAAGATGAAACTAGGCTCTGCTAACCACCTACCTTGTTATAGAAGCCAGCTGGAGTTATGATTGTTCAGACCTCCACCAGGTCATGCCTTAGACACATTGGAATGTTTCTTAATATTTCAGTTTCACAAAAATGGGGGAAAAAACTCTACCCTATTATAATGCTGACCAAGGTCAGGTAAATATTTTTTGTTGGGTTATGTGAAGCTTCTAATTCAGCTTTTAGACTTGGGTCAAAATCACCAGAACAACAGACTGCCAGCATTACGAGGGAGTTCAGAAAAACACAGCCATGAAATAACAGTCAGTGAGAGAAATAAGAAAATTTGAAATGGAGATAAAACTTTACTAATTCATTAAAAGACCTGTTTATGGTCAGTTTTCTCTTTTTTTTTCTTTCCACTTTCTTTTTTTCTGTTTGATTTATGAATAGTTAAAAATAACACTTCATCCAAATTGCAGCCAGCGTGATTATTCATGGAAGTGCTGCCTGACATTAGTAATTGTATCAGAATCAGGTCTAAACATTTCTGAATTGAGCCCAATCAAACGCATGAGATTTAATAGTGCTGTGATTTTGGGCTGACTCATCTGAGAAGCTATTTTGGATTTTTCAAGGTATTACTGTCGGTAACTAGGACTTTTTTTTCAGATCAGAATTGCATGAAAGCCATCAGAGAGCATAAAAAAAGATTAGTGGTCCTAGCTGGCTTTCTGTCTTTAAAAATACCTTTCTGTACCGGTAGATTATCAGATGGAAGCTGATTGAATCAGCAATAGTCTGGTTTTATCATTTTATAAGTTCCATCATAAATTAAATGAATTTTCATCTCACGGTACCCTGCTCATTAGTATTTAATTTGAAGGTGATCCCCTAATTTTAGGCAGGTAATCATGTAGGCTCCCTGTGTAGTGGAACAGCAGAGGCAGACTCGTCCAGGGAATGATTCATCTAACTATCTCATGGTGGGGAAGACCACTTCCTGGAAGATCCTAACCTTTTGCAACTGTACTTACAGAACATTTCTACTGTAAGAGCATGATATGCCTGTTACTAGATGAGCCTACGCATTTTTCTAAGAGACTAAAAAGCCAAGTATCCATCTAGGAAGTAACCAAAGAGAAAAGAGGGGAAAGTACCTGGACAAATGTTTTAAGTTAGAAAAAAGTTGGGTGTATTTTTCCAAATTTGAGCTGATTATGGGAAGAAAGTAGGCTCATGAACAGTTCATTCTGCTAGAAGTAGAGGTTACTTCCAGTACAAAGAAGAAATTCAGATTGTCATAAGAAATTCACACGTAGGTAGAGGACAGCCTGCTCATTAGGCTGTTCACTTGACAAATGAGAGATCTGAGCCCAAGTTTTGATCTTCCTGGTCTAAATCTGAGTTGACCATGAGGTGGCCAATGTATGTGCATAACAGCACAGAGTGTAGAGCAGACACCTGAAAGCTGGTAATGACCATACAGCTGATGGGGTGAGAAGTAGTGTTAAGTGTTTTCTGGCATTGCTGCTAAGAGATGCAACCAATAGGCCCCTTTGATACTGCAGGGGCATCTCTAAGCAGAGCTACCATACTGGTTCAGGGATCCTGGTACCATGCAGTATGGCATGTGTGAAGTCTCTTCAATATACCTACTTCCTAAAATATACCCAAACTACAAGCACTACCATCTCTGAGCACGACACTACTTTTAGCAAAAAGTAGTGTCTAAGATGATATCCTTTTATCCCTTGACATAATTCTTTGGTGTTTAACATTGAAATGCTTAGAACAATAAAACTTTCCTTTGCTGGAGTGGTACATGATGTACAAAGGGGCAGAGAGCTGGATCTTAACACTTCTGTCTTCTAGCATTATGCCCTTCTCGAGTAGTTTGATTGATTTAGTGTATTTCAATCGAGCGTAGAATTTCTCTGAAATCCAGAATACAGTGGCAAACTGCAAACTGGTGTGGGTCTGTGTCATGCAGACATGTAGAAGTGTCACAGTTTAGCTCTGACATGGCTAATTTTCAGAAGCTGAAACAGTGCAGTTGGGTCCTAAATTCCACCCTCACCCCCAGGGAAGGGTAGAGGAAAATGAGAGGAAAAAGGCTTGTGGATTGGAAACTAAAACTACAGCTTTGGTGAAATGATAATAATAATAATAACAATGATGATGAAAAATAATTAGAAAGTAATGAAATATGTACAAATATCTGAGATGGCACCTCCACCCCATCCCTCAATAACCTACACATCACCATAAATGCTGTAGAGCAGACAGGAGGGAATGGGTCCGCAGCTAGGAGGGAGGTGAAATCAGAAGCTGGATTCAGGGATGCACAGATCTGGGATTAGGAACAATCAGACAAACAAGTCATCACTGGACATCAGCCATTGCAGAAGAGAGCAAGATCCTTGTGATACCTCAGGTTTTTACTGACTGTGACATATATGGGGTGGAATACCCTATTGGTCAGTTTGGGGTCACCTGTCCTGTCTGCCCCTCCCTGCAGATGCGACCCTTTCTGCTAGCTCAAGGATGCCCTTGGTTACTAGAGGAATAAGTATGGACACTGGCCTTTCTGCATACCAGTGTTCCATGTTTATCATTTCTAGAGAGAAACTGTCTGGAAAACACGCAGTTAGCTTTCAGAAAATGAAGTTACTTAGGCTAGGCCGAGCCAGAATCAGGAAACAGTCCCCAATTAACTCAAACTATAGCAAGAGGACAGGTAGTTACTTGCATAACTGTTCCACTACCTTTGAATAAATGGTTCACTGTCCTGTTAGTCCCATACCAAGACCTCATAGAGCCGAGAACCTACACCTACCAAACATCCCAGAAATGAGGGAAAGGGGAGCTTTGGGAGCATGTTTGAAACGTGATAGTGACATCTTACAGTTCAGCTGCTCCATAGCAGGGATATAAACTTACAGAAAACACCAGGAGTACCATTGCAGACTTAGCAGCTCTCTTCTTCCTGGCAGAGCCCACAGCCAGCATAACTCGACTTCTAGCTGCTTGGAAATCCCAGCATCCCAGGAGTTGCGCTTGATCTCCTTGCATATCACACACAGCTCAAGTGCCTCAGTTATGCCACCTTGAATTAGCAACATTGCTGTCTGCATAACCTTGGCATTCACCCTCTTTCCTTCCTGAGCTTTCTTGCCTAAATATTATTTCTACTTGCAATAACATTGCAATACGTCACCATAGTGAGATGTCCTCTCTTGTCACTCCTGGGCAGTTGTTGGATGCTTCAGGACATGTTAGCGACCTTGGCCAGCTTTCAGCTACTGAAGCTGTTGGCCTGTGATTTTTCTTTTTCTCGTGATGGGATTCATAAAACTCCATAGCTAATTCTCCTTCTATACAACACCTGGATTAAATGTAGAGGAAAAAGCTTGCTCTTTGAAAATAGAGTAGTTTCTCAGGGTCGTTTTCATCAACAAATGTGAAATTTGATCCAAATTATCTGACATAATGCTGAATGGCCAGCCTGGAAAAGGACAAGTCCTGGCTACCAGGGTGTCCTCTCACACAGTATTAAGTTCTTATCTAGCAGAAGGCAGTGCACGTAGTATTTTATAAAATGGGAGGGATGGATCTGTCTCTTACCAATGACAATATCCTTTTTGCAGTACCAAATAAATGTTGCTGAGAAGACTACAAATGGCCATGATTTTGCCTAACAGAATTCCTTATGTGGTCCCTGTTATGACCGCAGCATTTAACTGTCACACAGTATTTGTCACTTGGGTCAGAAAGTACTGTGAAGAACCAGTGGGGAACCCACTGTGGGCAGGGACTGGATATCAAAATTTCACCTGACATTGAAGGGGATTTAACTGCCAAAATACCTTTTCAATGTTTGTCTGATGCCTTGCTTTAAACTCCTGAGAGTACAGGAGATCAAAATCTGCTCCTATTTTTCCTGTCTGATTTTCCTCACCACGTTGGTCCCATCTACACAGCAGCACCTCCTTCCCTCATCTCTCTCATCAGATTGCCACTTTTAATCATCAGTTCTAGTAGTATCTTAGTACCAAGAAAATATCCTTCCTCTATTCAACAAGTTGTGGAAACTATTGGTAGTACCCTACTAGAGACATTAGTCCTGATCAGGGGTGCAGCCTGAGCTCAGCTAACACAAGGTGATCGACCTAGGGAACTGGTGACTCATGGACAACATATTCTGTATCATAAAAATTGGGAGAAATCACATTTTAAGTGATTTTTGAATGTTTTTTGAAGGGAGAAATTAGAGGGAGAAGGAAAAGGCAGAGGAGAAGAGGTTGGTGAGAATACCAAAGGAGGGAAGGCTTCATGCAGCAGCTTATCACTAGAAGAAATCTTGTTAGGCAGTTCCTTATTGCAGTTTTAAGAATTAAACAGGCTTTTTTAACAATTTCTTTGTTTTTATTTTGCTCCTTTTCAGTTTGTGTACGATTCTTCCCATGCTGTTCAGTGGACATCTCAAAATTCCCAGGGAAAATTTGGTGGAGGCTGCGGAAAACCTGCTACAGAATCGTTGAACACAATTGGTTTGAAACGTTCATCATATTCATGATCCTGCTGAGCAGTGGAGCCCTGGTAAATGTAACTCAATTTTCTAGCTGGTTGAAAGTGGACATGGGTCTCAGAGAAGGTGTTTTCCAGTTAGTTGTCTATAAGATCTTGTAAGCCCTGTTAACAAAGCATGTTTGGGAGCAAAACAGGTCTTCTGCTTTTCTGATTTCACCTCCTTTTATCATTCGTTGGGGAACTTTCTTCTGTTGTAACATAAAGTTATGATGTGTGCATGTTTTGAAAAGCACATCTTAAGGAAGTTTGTGTGAGGAAGTGTCCCAGAGTTTATACCTCAGTATCCTGTAACTGCTTCATAGTAGTTCCCATCTGGAGGCTTCTATTTTGCTTTAGGGCTGGCTTTTTTTTTTCTTTTCTTTTTTTTTTCTTTCTTTTTTTTTCTTTTAGCACATTTTGTAACCAATAAAGCAAAATCATGGAATTGCAGGGAGCACTGAATCAGAGTTACGCATGGAGCTATAGGGTGGCTGTCATGTTTTGAAAACACCTCTGCTTAAGCCGCTCTACCTTCCCTGCAGAGATAGATCCTACTTGTATCCAAAAGAATACATATTTATTGAGGCTGGTTGGTCATTGCCCAGGATGCTGATAAGGGATCCTCTCCTCCTGGTATCCTACCATGTACTGGTATTACCTATGTATTATCAGCCCTGTGTAGTGACAGCAGTCAGCACACAGCTTCTTAGAGTTTTGCCTTGCAGGCCAGCTTGATCTTTCCATGCTCTGAATTCAGCCTGCTGTGCTAGTTGTTCATCCTCATCTTTTCCTTCCCTCCTCCAGTCCCCACAAGGCTCACTGAGATAAGAGAGTGAAGTACCTCTCTTTAAGACCATTGCTTTCAGCTCCCATCCAGTACACTTATGTTTATGTGGGTCATTTATGTGTCTCAGGAATGTCACTGAAGTTGGTGGGATTTCTCTGAGTTTTTTAGCCAGCCATAAAGCAAAGGGATACATCAAGAGTTCTCCAGGTCTTGTGATCACTGATCTTCTCCTTCATGATGGAGTAAAAAATACACCTACTAAATTTGCAGCCAGTGCTGCATTTGGAGAGGTTACCAGCGTTTTTCTGGCTGTCAGGGTTACCTTCAACTAAATCGGTGAATCTGCCTTAAATAGTAAGAGGAACATCATCTTAGAAAGATCCCTGCTTCACCTCATCAGGAATAGTCACAGGCAGAAAGGCATGACGCAGAATGACTGTTAAGGTAGCAGATTTGCTAGAAAGTGCTGGAGACAGAACAGGTGACAAACAGGATGGAGTAAACTACATCACAGCACCATACAAAAGCCGAACACCCCACTGGGCTGTGTGTTCTGGGAAGCGTGTTCTTCCACTCCAGTTGGCATCAAGGAGGCCTCAGCTGGAGCACTGGCTTCAGCTCTAGGCATTGCACTTTGGGAAAGACATGGACTAATTGAAAAAACTCCAGGGGAGAGGAACGCAAATTATCGGTGGCCTAAAAAATAGAGGAAAACACGGAAGTACTGGTTTTATGTAGTTTGAAGAAAGTCTCTGCAGGGAAACAAAAAGATGGGAATAAATAAAGGTTGATGCAAAAAGGAAAGAAATTGACCATTCTCCAGGTCCACCAGGGATGGGCTGAAATTTCACCCAGAAGATTTTATTTTATTATGAGAAGTAAGAGACTGAAAAATTTGGGTAAATAGTAGACTGCTGAATATTGTCAGAGCTTTGCTTAAATCTGACAGTTCTTGCACCAGCTTGAGGATCAGCATGTTAATTTTTTAACACATTTTAAAGGGGGCATGTCGCTTTCTATAATAGACTTTAGACGAATACACTTCCTTACATATGTAATTAAAAGTGCCTTAGATGCTGAACACTGCAATATAAATCTCATTTAATTTTTATTGCATGCATTCATTTACTCTTTTGTGATTTTCAATTTAGACAAATCAATTCTGAATAATGGCAAATTATGCTGTATTTTCTCATATATCAGCACTGGACTTCAGTATTTGGACCGGAGATGTTGGAGGGAGCACACAACTTTTTTAGTTCTACTGTTCTGGGGTGATATCTATCAAAAACTGAGCTTCTCTGGCTATGTCCCTGAGATATGCTAAGCTCTTAATTTATGTGTTGTAGTTAAACCATCAGAAAGTATCTATAGCTTACTGCAAAGATCCAAAAACACTTATGCATTTAAGCCATAAGCACCCAAACTGGAAGCCTGTGTTTTAATAGTAATTGTGGATAACACTGCAGGTATCCTGTTCAACTCTCTTTTAACACACAAAACAAGGCAGAAGAAATAACCCTTAATGATGCTTTATATTACAAAGATTTCATCCATGGTCACCATGAAAAAATGCAAAGCACCAAAATTTTGTCATTTGGGTAATATCCTTTCCTTGTACAGAAGTACAGTGCACCTGAGGCATGCAGGTAGTGTATTTTTCATCCCTTATTAAGCTGCTTCCTGACTCACAATATACTTTTAGTAGACAAAACACAATGTACTTTTTGACAAGTTATAAAATAGGGACACCAAATGAGGGAGAGGAGGAAATCACTTTAAATAGTTTG
Source organism: Dromococcyx pavoninus (assembly GCA_033558185.1). Lineage (NCBI taxonomy): Eukaryota > Metazoa > Chordata > Aves > Cuculiformes > Neomorphidae > Dromococcyx > Dromococcyx pavoninus. Next base: position 313,641 of record JAUMJL010000313.1, read on the forward strand.
TTGTTATTTTTGCAGTAATTGCAAAGTACAACAAGTCATCTGACAAAGTGAGTGAGCCCTTAAAAGAAGTGATAAACGCCAGTCTCTCTGTGTATTGTTTTCTATGTCTTTCTCCAACAGCTCTTTCACACCCTTGAAATATCATTTTTGAAGGCAAGATAGGAGAGTGAGTTGCAGCAAAAACGTCACCCCAAAGTGTGGGGACAAATGGACAAGCTTTGACACAGGCTGCCAAAGCTTTCTTGTCGGTTTAATTACTGTTCCCTGGCAGGCAAAGAGCAGTGTGACTGCTTGAGTGACAAGCAACACACTTCTTGTATCTCCAGGCACTAGGTGTTTGCTAATTTTTGAAGTTCCTCAGAAAGTAGCTACAGATCTTGAAATATGTAAATGCAGATAATTAGGATGATTAGCACAGACCCTCTCAAATAATGTTGTTTCTTGCTGCCAAGTGCTCCAAGTCACACGACAGGACAAGAGCAATATATTGAAGCTTTGGTTATCCAGGTTACAGGGGCATGGGAGCAGCTTGTGTGATGACAGTCACTTGAGTAACTGGGGAAGCAGATCGTAACTGCTGCTCGACTTAGAAGCCCCCAAACAGGGTATTTTTGCAACCCTGATGCTAGGATCCTGTATTTTATTTGACATAAATTCTAAAATGTATGCTAAATTATAAGAAAATTGTATTTGTTTTATTTTAGTAGACATGTAATTTATATCTTAAATATTTTAAATGGATTATTAAGTTACTTGCACTTGATACAGACACTAGAAGTTCTGTGATGATGCCCTACATAAGATTAGTTGGAGAGGCAGATGAGATGGCTAGATAGATACCTTGACCTTTAAAACATAATTGTTCTTTAAGTGAATAATAATGAGTATTTCTTGAGGCAGATAGTTGTAGTTATCCGAAATGTGATGGCTGAACAGAAGTCAGGGTACTCCAGTACTCTTTAACACAGGCATAAGCAGGTTGATAACCCAATTTGTCATCATTAGCAATAAGATGTATTGGATTAAATGCGAGGGTTGGATTCTGTCTCCTACAGACAGGTGTCCTGTGCCCTGGGACATTTGAGGCACCCAATAGCAGTGGTACAGCCAGCAGGAGCTGAGGATGCTGTTGAGCAGCTTGAAGTGGCACGCTGCTCACAGATCTACATTCTTAAATTTAGGGTGCAAAGCATGACTAGTCAGTACAGCCAGGAGAGGCTGGAGAGAGACAGCTAAACATGTGTTCATTATAAGGGAAAGCTAAACAGATCTCTATTAGTTTTGGGTCAGTCCTATTTGTACCTGTGCAATCATTTTGATGGTGACATTAAAATAAATCAGAAATGACCAGTCATACATGAAATCCCATCAAATAATACTACAGATTTGCAGTCTGGTGCTTTCCAACACAGCTTGGTAGAAGCTTTAATCAACCTTTTGTGCTTCCAGGCTTTTGAAGATATTTACCTTGAAGATCGAAAGAACATAAAAACCATGCTGGAATACGCTGACAAAATATTCACTTACATCTTTGTCTTGGAAATGCTCCTGAAATGGGTGGCTTATGGCTTCAAGAAGTATTTCACCAATGCTTGGTGCTGGCTTGACTTCCTAATTGTAGATGTAAGTATCATTTTGAAACTATGATGCTTCTCGTGTTGGATTTTATAATGTGTAAGAATGGGCTGTTAAATCTGGCAGGTTTGCATTTGCAAAATGACAGCTGACAGTGTGATTCCAAGTAACAACCAAGGGCAAAGCTTGAAGGAGGTCTTGGTATCCCCAGGAATCAATGTGCCAGAGTGAAGAAGATCTTTTTGTGTCACTACTTGGAGGTGTCACTGTGCTAATTTGAGTCACGTTCCCTTCTCGTCCCTAGGAACTCTCTCTTTCCTTTAGCATTTAACATCTCGTTCCACACCCCCAGCTAGCAGAGGGTCCGGTTACCCCCGACTGCTCCGCTTGTGACCTCAACACACAAGTCTTTCAGCAGATTAGAGAAGCTGTCCTTGGCGTAGTTTCCCGTCGAGGCTGCCAGCAGCTCGTAACAGTATGTTCAGTACTGTCTCCCAAGTATTTACCAGTGAGGGAGTCCAGAAGAAGGTGTGAATAGTCCTCTTGTCAAAGTGATTTCACTATTGCAAAACCATACAAAAATACTCTAAATCCTTGAAATATCACAATGCTTATTGTGAGGATAATCCTTAAAAGTGAGTAATAGTTGAAAAAAAAGGGAGATCATGCCAGGATTGTTGCTGGTACCAGGCATGTCCCCTCTGAAGTTTCACATTGCCTGCACGTGGGATCTGCCAAAATCAGGAAGAGCCAGCAACTTGCATCCTTCGGATGAGGTTTAACATTTCACCGCTGCCTGTCACTAAGGAGGTAATTATTTTCCTGAGGCCATTTCTTATTACCTCGAGGTATTAACATGGAAGGCTGGCAGAGCTCTGCCATGGCTGTGTAACTTATTAAACTTTTGATAAATTATTTTTCGCCATTTTACATCTGAACATTGACTCAGGAGAGATCTGCTCCTCCTTTGGCCTCAGTCCAGAAAAGCACTCCAATGGGACGATTTTCTTGTTTGAAGTTATGGACATGTCTAAGTGCACTGCTGGATCTGAGCCTATGGAAGCTTCTCCACAGCTTTCATAAATTGATTTATGGAAAGGAAGTTCTTTACATAAATTGTAGGTCATAAATTATTCTTTGCATATATGCTTGGAAACCTCTTGAAGGGAAGGCACTCATTTTTCACAGATTAGCTTCAACAGAAGAGGAAGGCCTGGTTTAATTATCTAACCACAAAGTTGGAAACCACCAAGTCCTAAGTTATAGCCCAACTCTGAAAACTGTGCTCACTGTGGTTTAGCTCAAGTGCCATAGTTTTTCTTTCTTGATTTTCACCTATAAAACAGGACTAATAGGACTCACCTGAAGTATTATATGGGCTTCCAGGAATTCATTATTAGAGCTATTATTTTTATGAGCTTCTGAAGATTTAGAAGGATGAGGACTCAGTATTGTCACAACCAGAAGTAGGTGTCTTCCTTCAAGGAACAACAGTTTGCACAATGAATTCACTGAAGTAGTCTGGAGCTCTGTTGCATCATGACCAGTTTGAAATTATTTCCCGCTTGTTAGAAATACATACTGCACAGAATGACACCTAATTAATACCAAAAAAAAAAACCAGAAACTAAGCTAAATTGTGTCCTCCATGCAAAGAACCCCCTTAGAAGAGAAGATACACAAGAACCTAAAGTCAGTATGTAACTCCAAAATTTAGGCTTTTTAATGGGGGAATTCGTGAGGATAATGACAGATTGTAAAGGCAGCCACAGGTGGGCTTGGGAAAGTGGTTTCACCTCCACTGTCACGTGTCCAGAACACACACGGCATAAAATAGTGCTGTGTGAGGGAAAGGGGACCACAGTCCCCTGGGACTCCCTTATCCCAGTCTAGCCAGAAAGTTACTTTGCCTTCTGTTGTTTTAATTATCAATTGACTCCAGGAAATTGCTTGCCCTTTAGTGTTCTCAATGGATAAATCTTTTCTCCATGTCCCATTCTTTTCTTCAAAGTCATTTCCCAATGTGGATTATGAGAATCCGGTACTATATTTTTAGCGGGTTTAGCAGATGCTTTTCTCCTACCCTATTGCTCACACACCCTGCCACTCTGAATTGGCAAAGTAACAAGCTATCATTTTTTCAGCATGCTTTTCACTTCAATTCACATTTTCTTCTTGGTCCTTTGAGAAAATATTCACTGCAACTGAGCTGCCGAAGGGAGTGAATGGGTGAATTAGCTGCTCCAAAAGAAGCAGATGAACCACTTGTCTGATTTTCTCAAATTTATTTGTTTAAAATTATTCACTTAAAAATTCCTGATCTGCAAATTACTCATTAGGAGTTTGGTATTGGTATTCAAAATCCAAGCTGCAATGGTTGATTTTTCATTGGACATGTGAAACCATCTATCATCTGTATTTTCTCATTGTACAAATGCAACTCAGAATCCTTTTTCTGTTGTGAATAATTCATAAAACCAGCTCAAAATTTGCTAGTATTCACTATTTCTAAATGGGAAGTGAACCCAGAGGGGGTATAAGCATATTGCTGCTGACTTTTTTTTCATACTTACCCTGCCTTGTGAAACACCTTTGACAGTGATTTGGGTCTGTGGAATAGCAAAGGCCTCATCTCACAATTGTGGATTACTAAAGAAGATTCTGTCTTGCAAAGCCTGAATATCAAAACACAGAGTAATCCACAAACTCAGAGCTATTTGTTGCTGGGTGCAGAATCCCTAAAGGATGGCCTTCTCTGCATCTTAAAGAACTGTGCTAGTGTAGCAAAACTATCAGAGAGTGCTTTTAAATACTTTGCAATACAATGAAGTCCTATAAACAACGCTGCCACAGATTTCTTTGGGAGGATGGGAGAAAGGAGTAATCAAGCCACAAAATACAGGCTTATTTCAACTTAAGGAACCTGGGGAAGATGGCTTAGATATCTGCAGATATATGGATTTAGTGAACAGAAAGCATTAATGTACATCTACCTAAGAGAAGTCTCACAACCACAAGCCCTTATTCTTGAGGGGGACTTCAAATTACTAGACATCTGCTGGAAATACAATACAGCAGAGAGGAAACAGTCCATCCAGGAGCCTCCTGGAGTGCATGGCAGGGACCTTCCTGATTGAGCTGGTAAGAGAGCCAATTAGGGAAGCTGCCCCACTGGACCTGTTGTTTACAAAGAAGGACTTGTGGGAGATGTGATCATAGAATCATAGAATCATCTGGTTTGGAAAGATCTCTGAGATCACCAAGTCCAAGTGTACCTGTCCCCTTACTAAAACATATCCCTGAGAAACTGATCTACTCACCTTTTAAACACCTCCAGGGATGGTGACTCATCAACCTCCCTGGGCAGCCTCTGCCAGTGCCTGACAATCCTTTCAGTGAAGAAATTTTTCCTCATGTCTAGTCTGGTTGGAGGTTGCTCTGGGCATAGCGATTGCGAAATAGTAGAGTTTTCAGGTCTTGGAGAAGTGAGGAAGAGAATCAGCAGAACCACCACCTTGGACTTCCAGAGGGCAGATTTTGGCCTGTTTAGGAGCCTGGTTGACAGACTCTCGGGAGGGAGTCCTGAAGGGCAAAGTAGTCCAGAAAGGCTGGACATTCTTCAAGAAGGAAATTTTGAAGGCGCAGGAGCAGGCCATTTCCAGGTGCCAAAAGATGAGCTTGGTGGGGAAGAGTGGCCTGGCTGAACAGAGCTTTGTCTGGAAATCAGAAAAAAAGTAGAGTTTATGACCTTTGGAAGACGGGTCAGGCCACTCAGAGAACAACAAAGAGATTGTGAGGTTACATAGGCAGAAAATTAGAAGGACCAAAGCCTAACTAGAAATTAATATTACTACTGCCATAAAAGACAATAAAAAGTGTTTCTATAAATACATTAAAAACAAAAGGAGTGATAAGGAGTGTCTCTAGCCTTTATAGGATGTGGGAGGAAATATAGCGACAAAGGATGAGGAAAAAAGACTGAAGTACTTAATGCCTTCTTTGCTTTAGTCTTTAATAGCAAGACCAGTTGTTCGCTGGGTACCCAGCCCCCTGACCTGGAAGACAGGGATGGGGAGCAGAATGGAGCCCTAGTAATCCAAGGGGAAGTGGTTAGTGACCTGCTGCACCCTTAGACACACCAAGGATATTGAGGGGGCTGGCAAAATATTCACCAAGTCACTTGCAATCATTTATCAGAAGTCCTGGCTCACAGGGGAGTTAGCAAATGTGATGCCCATCTACAAGACAGGCTGCAAATATATCTTCTCTCTGCTCTTGACTTGAAGTGGTAGGCACTCTGCTATTTTCAAATGAAGGAAAAGCAGAGACTGTAGAGTATGTGAAGTGTAGACAGACATCAGTGTCACCATCAGGAATGGTGTTTATGCATAATCCTCTTTGCTAGGATGCACAGGCAAATATTTTCACAAAGAATAGATATTTTCCAAGCATTCATGCAATCAAAACCTCTTCATACAAAGCAGATTAAACAAGGAGTCTGAACTTGGCTGGAGGTGGAGGTGCATAGCATTTAAAGCGAATGTTTATGAAAACTGCTTTCAACTAGGCATGTCCTGTGACAGGCAGTTCAGTTTTAAAACAAAGGGCAGATAAACTCCACTGGTTGTGCATGCTGGTGTCATGTTTGATGTTTGTTTCAATTGTTTCCTCTAACCTATAAATATTATCTTGAGCTTATCTAGTTTGAGCTTCAGCCAATTAATTCTGAGCTATGCATCAGTCCCTGCTGATACTGGATGGATTATTACGTTGCAGTGGTCATTTCAGGAAAGGCATCAATCTAGAGCTTAGCATCATTCAAAGATGAAAGTGTTGCAGTCAACAGCTTCTTTGCTCACTGTTCATGCATTGAAGGCAAAGGGGAGAAACCAGTGCTCTAGATTGGCTGTCCCGAGAAAACTCTCAGGAAAGGGATATAAGGTCCCTAACTCATTAGTAAGACTGCTCAGAAAAAAAATCACAGCCACATTTCATTGCCTGTGGCATGCACAGAAAAATCCTCTCAAATGGGCACTAATGTCTTCTCTCTACAAAACTCCATTATCACAAATCCATCATCTCCATTGCAGCTTTGGGGTTCAGTTTAATTGACCAAAAGTTAGTTCCAATCCAGGCTTAAAAAAACCTGATTGTCATTTACTGCTTTCAAAGGTGAGGGGAGGTAAGGATTTCTCTACCAATTCTTTCTAAGATTATTCCAGTTTTCAAGATTTGATACTTGGGAAATTTATTTTTCAAGTGATTGCTTTTTCAAAGGTGCTGGCAGCCTCCTTCCTCTTCAGCCATCTCCAGCAATGGGTCCCTAATGCTTTGTCCTGCAGCAAGCAGAGGAAGATCATCTCTAATTCTCAGTTTTTACCCTGATGCCCCACCAGTTTCTCTCCAGCTGAGTCACCACAGATAGAGATTGCTCCCTTCATCCCTTTCCCAGAGAACCTGCTCTGCCACTGTGAAGGCAGGGATTCATGACACCTTGAAGCAGTGTATCTGTCTGCAAAATGGATCAATGGATTTTGAGGCCAGACATGTCAAATGAGTCCTTCAACAAGTCCACTAGGCAGGATTTTTTACAGAAGTAAAATAATATGTGCCTTTCCCTCACCACCACTTTTTGTGAATTTTTTTGTAGCAATGTTTTTGGTGTTTGCTTGTAACTACTGAGTTTGTACCTAGAGATCTGTATTCCCCATTGAGTAGATTTCCAAGTTTCTGGTTTGCTGCCACATTTCCCGTTTGCTTGTTTGAGAACTGCTTATGGATGCTCAGTCATTAAATGTGCCGTTATTCTCATCGGCTACTTAAAAAAATACATATATTACATTTTCCAAGATAATTCCCTGGAAGGCACTTGCTCTAACATTTATACTTTGAATACTTCATTGCAAGACAAGTTAAGAAACAGCTGGTAATCTTTGAGTTTGAGATAAACAGTTTAAAACTGTTTTTTAATCCGTAGTTAAAAATTGCATTGAATTAAATTATGCCCTTCTGTTGGATTGTCTTTGACAATTAAGAACTTGCTGTGTGAAGTAAATATTGATGGCTTATGATTACTTTAATTGTTTTTTTCCATCTGTATTCCCTGTTGATTACCAAGGTGATTTCTGTTTGCTTTACCAATAATTACACAATCTGCTGTAATAAGTTGTTCCCAAACAGCACTGAAATCCAGTTCATATTCTTGGAAAATTATCCTAAAAGCATGAAAATTTTTTCAAGTTTCTGTTCAGAAAAGCACACAGCAATAGAATGACACAAATATGGCCAAGGTAAGTTAAAAGTAATATAGCTTGTAGCTTGGAGAAGCACTTTGAGAGTGAACTTTTTAGAGCTCTCAGTAAGTTATCAAAAATCCATGGGTTACAACAGGGTACTATGACTTCAGAGTTCATTTTTTTTTTTAGCTTTCTTCCAGTTCCTCAAAGCAAATGCTCATTGCGATTTTTGAAGATATCTCAATGCACGTTCTCCTGGGCCTCTGCTAATGCCATAGACCTCCGAGATAGCTCATAGGAAAGAGAGTCCCTCTCCAGAAGCCAGGGAGCCTGGCTTTGAAGAAATAAAGGAGAAAAAAAAAAAAGAAAAAAGAGAAAGAAAAAGAAAAAATGCCTGTTTGTTGAATATTGGCTAATTCAGGATAAGTGGAAAAAAAAAATTCCACGTGAAGATAAGTGGTTTTAGTATGTGTTAGCAGGTCAGATGATGCTGTAAATCTCCCTTCTGCCTCCCCATATTTTATCTCAACATAACACATGCAAAAACATCCAAATGTCTTGTCTTATCTTGGTTTGCACCTCATGTTAGTTACCACATAGATGCTGAAAGGAGAGCAACCAGGCTTTGCCAAGTCAAAGCACAAGCTTAGTTTCAGACAAGGCATAGCAGGATAAATCACTCTGAAACTGGAGGAAAAGAGACAGTAAATGAAGGTGAGGAGATAAGTCCAGCAGTAAGCATAGCTCATTGGCTGCCTACACATTGCAAAATGGTTGCAATATAAAGAATTACTGCAATTACTGAAGAATTTAAGTTACTGAGGGAGATTTCAACTTTTGAAAGTGGTGTAAAAAAACCACTTCGACTCAGATTGTACTGAACTAGGTTTACCAAGCATTTTTATTTCTTGAAGTTATTTAAAGATGGAGCACATTTCATTGCCCTTTTTTAGAAGAATATGCTTAAAAAGAAAATAATGAATAAAACCCTTGAGCTCTTGCATGCAGCTTGCTTGGCCCTTTCCATTGCTGTGCGTGTAGCAGCCAAATTCCTTATACAGTGATGTTCTCCCTTGCACGAAGCATCAGAACTGGGGCAAAGATGTTAACTGTATTTAACAGTCCAGAGTCCCACAAGCTCTGTGTGCAGGAAAGAGAAGAATTGTCCTGCAGTTCCTCTCCCTAATGATGAGCACCTTTGCAAACACAACTGCTGCAGGCTACAAAGTCTTCCCATCCCCCCTTTGTCTCTATCCAGGATGATCAGGGATGAATGGGCTGCTCGAGAGACTGGTGGCAGGAGGAAAAGGAAGGAAGAAATTAAGGGAGAGAGGTTATAGTGTCAGTGAATTTCCATTTCTGCACTTGCTTTGCAGCATCACAGACTCTCCCTCCCCTCCTTCATCACTATGTGTGGAGGAAGGAAGGAAGCACCTGGATATGCAGCCTGCAGAGGGATCAGGAATTCTTTCTCAGGTGGGTGAGGGATCAAAGGAATTGGGATGAAATCGAAAGCTGTGCCCCAGTGGTGCAGAGGCTTTGTACTGGCCTCCTACCCCAATGTGGCTGGTGACTGGCTTTGTGCTGAGGCAAATGAAGATAAGGACTCCTACTTGTAGTATGTACTCCTAGTTGTACCATTGTCCTTTCTGGCAGAAATCAGGGAACCAATAATTCTTCAGAGTCCCTCTCCATCCTGGAATATTCAATAAAATGTCAGAATCAACTCAGTTTAAGAATCCAACTAAACAGAGATGCTTTTCAAGCTAAGACTGCTGTATTTCCCACGTTCGTTCGGTATTTTTTGATATTGATTTGGAACATTTGATTAAATAAATGCAAATCCATAACAACACCTAGTGGAAACAACCCAAACAGATTTTCCTCTCTTTTTTTTTTTTTATCATGTCATTTGTAAGTAAGGTTGATCCTAATCCTGCCCAGAAATAAGCATCCCTTCAACTCCCACTGGATGTGATGGAAATGGAGCAGAGTCGATGAGGCTGAGCCCCCAGGGAAATGTTATTTTGGTAATCAATATGCACACTCCTGGCATTATAACACTATCTTCCAATAATAAATAATAATCAAGCATATTCTTGTCTACTCCTGACAACAGCATTCAGCATCAAGAAAATAACCTGAGATGAATCCCGTGGTGGTTTTGGGGATCTTTTTAAGGGGAGAATGCCTTTCCTCTTCAGCTGCCCTAAGTCAAAGCTGCCTCTGCACCGTGCTTGGACGGAAAGCAGTACGTAGCTGATAGTGAAGAAATTCTTCTGCTCTAAATCCCTTCAGAAATACCAGACTTTTTAAGGCAGCTGCACCCGCACAGCCGCTGCTGCTGCAACACGGAGAAAGACTTTGGGTCTTGGCCAAGGTTTGGCTGATAAAGGAGTGTCACATGGTCCCCAAAAGTCGTAGTGATCCCTCTGCCATCCCTATGCAGTGCTGATAAACAGGACCCAGAGGTCTGGCAAAGGTGTCTGTTTGGAGTGAAAAAGTGAGGTGAGACAAGCTGAAAATCCATTTGGAAAGGGTGGAGTGGGAAAACTGCAAATCAGTAAGTCAGTCAATACCTTTGCCGTCTTGCTGGATGAAGCTCACAGCAGCAGGTCATTCAACTCGCCCTCAGAAATTAGCTGAGGTTTAATTCTTGATTCACAGCCATCTGCCCTGGGAATTGAGTGGAGTTGTTAGAAAAGCCTGAGCAGGTGTAAAAGAGGTGACAGATTAAGAGAACAGCAAGACATAAAGAGGTTCTTCTGGAACACACCAGGAAGCAATTAGGATGCAGGAATGGTTTATTTAAAAGCATTTAAGCCAACAGGAGTAGTACATGCTGTGTGCAACAAGGTTGCCCTCTGAAAAGGAGGAAACAGTGCCTCAAAAAGCATGGACATGAGGAACAGGAAACAAGCTGAGAAGATGGAATAATAACCGTGTTTTACCACCTTAGTTTAAATATTAGATGGGTAAACAAAAAAATAAACTAAAAGAGAGGAAACATCCTGCACAAAAAAAAAAAAAGCATAGATTATGTAAAAGCCTTTTTTAACCTGAGTTGTAAGAAGCAGCATTGAGGTTTCCAGGAGACAATTTTGGCTTATAATTAATCTAGGCACTCATGTAGCCCATTGTATTATAATACATGAGAGCACTCCATGAGCAGTAATGAACTCTGCTGCCAGTGAGGGAAGCTGTTCGTTAACTCGTTTGCAGACACGCTTTAATCTCCATGCCACGGATTAACTCCAGAGCAACCCTAAGGAGTTTGTAGTCTTTACCTGAACATAAGGGTTGTGATTCAAGGAAACAGGTAGCAGAGGTGGGAATTTGGTTTAGGTCACCTTAGTCTCTCTCTGTTGTCCTAATTTTAAGATTTCATTTAACTTTATGCCCTTCATTCATAATGTGTATTTTGTGGATTGCCGGGTGCACTCCTATTGTTAGGTACCTATATGTCACAAAATGCAGTGTCAGAGTGAAATAGTGAAGAGATACTTTTTTAAAAAAGATGATAATAAATGACTGCTCAGAAATGGTAGATGCTAAGGAGAACACTAACGTTATTAGGCCCTTTACACCAAACAGTATTTCAGAGTGGCAGTGAGAAGTTCCATGTATTTCGGTTTACTTGCAAATTCCCCTTTCCCTGTAGTTTTCCCAGATTGCATTTGGGGTAAATTTGTTCTTTTTCAAATGAAAGGGAGCAACTTGGGACCAGAGGTCTGGCACTAAAGGACACTGGGCTGCCACTCAGGCTGTGAGGATTTCTTTGGGTAATCCTATCCTTGTCAGCAACGGACAGGAAAAACCAGACTGGATTGAAAAGAGGCACCCAAAGTAACCCAAGCTCTCTTTCTTCTACATTTTTTTTCATATTTTTTTTTTTCAAAAGCACAATTATAGAGGGAGAGACAGGTGTTCCTGGGGAACACAAAAGGCTATTTGAAAGCACCAGGGGCCCACGTTAGCAGAAACTGCTTATTTAAATAAGTGGCCAGAGCTTTCAACTCAGCTGCTGTGTTCCCTTTTGAATGTCCTTTTTCCCTTGCTCTCTCCCCTCTATCTTGAACAAGCAGGTTAATTTGATGAAATCCCTAGCTGCATAAAACATATGCTGTAGCCCAAAACAGGAAGGAGGTCTTCTCTTCTGCCTGAGACAGCGGCTTGCAGGGTATTGCTCACAGCTGTGTGTTGCAGCAGGAAGATATTTAGTGGAGGTTCTCATTGTCCACATGGATTTTAGAATTTAGATGCCTAGCCAAGGAGGACTTTTACCATTGCCAAGGTAGAACTCCTGGCTCCATGTGCTCTGCTATTAATTCATCTCAGTGGTGATCCCGGGTTAATTCAAAAATCCAGACTATGCTGAGTAGCATCTGCCTTTGAGTGGTGCTTAAGTCTGCTCCCAGCTCAGTCCAGTGAATGCTCACTGGTTATCTGAAATGACATGCTATTAGGTTTGTGGGAAGGAACATGAAAAACAAAGGAGTAGCCTCTATTCCAGCTCAAACCCATCTCCTTACAACAGGAAACACTGTCAGACTCAGGCAAAACACCGCTCCCAAAGGCCGTGCCCTTCAGATTACTGCCACCAGCATACTTTCGTGGCTGGGAGTCTGTGCATGCTGCTAATATCCTATTAAAATATATGTATGTAAGAGGGAACACCACTACCATTGTAAATGCAACAGCTCCTTGGGAAAAAGAGTCCGTGATCTTTTGATTGAAGACTGTTTCCCCTGTGTGTGCTGAAAGGAAGATGGAAAGTTCTCAAAAGGCAGGTTCTCAAAAGGCCCTCAAGAGATGCTAGAAGCAGAACTTCTGCAAATAAGAACAATAGTAAGCCTTCTCGGGTCAGAAATAGTACACAGGAGGATGAGAGACTCTAGTTTACCTGTTAGCACACATCATGTGAAAGGTGAAGGTGAGGTGAAAACACAAACCCAACAGTAGGTTGTGCATTTTATTGGACGTGGTTCTAGGTAATAGTGACTGACCCCTTAGGATTTGCTTGCTCTCCACAACGTTGCAGTGCTGCCTCGTCCTCAGAGATATTATTTTCCTGAAAAACCTACAGAACTATTTGCAAAGAGAAAAGATCAGAAATGTTTTAAGTCTGGAGGTTATGTTAACCCTGGAGGGGTTTTCTGGGTGCTAGCAAGTTCCTGATACCAAGCAGAGCACAAAACAGAACCTTAGAGCAGCTCTCGGCTACACGGCCTTGTAGCAGGGAAAAGAAGCAACAGAAACAGCTGACTTCATCTTTTGCTGTGATTATGTGGGACAGTCAGCACCAATTTTGAAAACTGCTTGATTTTTTTTCCTAAAAATAGCCTTCCAGGTCACTTTTAATCAAGTCCAAATGGCCAAGTCTCTGCGTTAGTAATTCTCCTATAAATAATATTTGACGGGGATACCTTCAAAACCAACAGCCGAGCATTTAAACGAGTTGTCTCAAACTCAGTTCTGACTCCAGCCTTGTAAATCATTGCCAAGCAGCAGACAGCTTCATGGCCTAATCCTCTGAAGAGATATCTAATGCTGTGTAAATCTGTGTCAGGAGGACAATATCACCTGCGATGTGTTTCAGGGTGACATTTACAGCACTCTAAAGAAAATGGTAACCCGCTCAGATACAAAGTATAGTCTTACAGGATTTGAACAGAACATCTTCTGCCTTGAGAGATAGAGGAGTTATAGGACATAAATCTGGGATGAGGGAGGAAGCATGCAGATACGTGAACCGAGGCAGTTTGAAGACCTTGAGAAGATCTGACTTTCAGTCATTGTGGGTGAAGCTAGCAAAGAAGGATGCTGGGTGCTCTGTATCTGATTAACTTTCTTTCAAACCTCTACATTCATTTTACAGATGAATGAGCTTCCCTTGAAATGTATGAGCATAAAGATCTTGGTTTCTGTTGTTGACCGTGCTATCATTGAACTGTTTTTCTTACACCTCCTTTTTGGATAGGGACCTCCAAGGCTTTTTGAAGTTAAGGCCGTTTTCCAAACCTAATTTTCCACCACAGAAAGCAATATGTGTCACAGTGCTACTCCTATCATGAAATTTCAATTTCAACAGTTTCATGAAGGCTGTTGAATGGCTTTAGTATATAACTATGCAGCATACTTACTTACTGCTTTTAGAGAAATCCTTCAGCCCTTTCTCCTTAGTTAGGCAACTTTAAGTCAATGGAGAGAGTGAATGAAAGGAGAAGGCTTTGTACTGTATGTTAATGCAACTTCAGAGTGCAGATGTAGTTGAGGCTAGTAAGAGATAGGGAACACAGAAAATGGGTGCTGGCTCAGTTTGGAATCACTGATGAGTTTAAAATGGTTTTGAAGTCAAACTTAGATTTTCATCTAACTGTGAGCATTAAATGAACAGGATTTACATGAAATAAGCATTACTAGTGAATATATGTCAAACCTACAGCATTATTTACTATAAAATATTTTCTTAGGTATGCTTATGTTACAGGTTCAGGTTTGCTTTCTTGGAGATGGAAGCAAAGGCTTCACTGGTGATTCCCTGGTGTCTAAGGGTTCTAAGAAATCAGACTTTAAATCAGTCTTCCTGTTGACTGTCATGTTTTTATAACACACTCACCACTAAAATGCAGAAGTGATTATTAAAGTTCTTCCTTTCATGACAGCCACTGAGTCTGCACACCAGAGGTGAGTTTGTGTCACACCCTGTTAAAAAGTGACGTGTTAAAGCATGACAGTCAGCCCCTGTGCCACTTCGACGACTGCAAATCTGAGCTGTCTTATCTCTGCAGATACCCAGCCTGCTACATCAGCCCAAAGCTGGTGTCTCTGAGCCCTCCTGCCCTTAGGCTTGCTGTCACTCACATGGTGCAATAAAACCATTAATAGGTAAATAATTTAACGAATTGAGCAAGTGTTACAAAGATACTTAACTGTGCCAACAGTACTGGTACATCAACGAAGGTGCATTCAGGAGAACAGTTGCTCCAGAGAGGACACTAGCTTGTGACTTAGGGGGTCAGGCTCATCTTATCATGCTATATCACCAACCTCATGGGTGTTGCTGGGGTGGTCAGCCAGCAGTGGGGTTCAGAGTTAAAAATCATCCTGACCTGAAATAAATAGTAAGATTTCCCACCAGAGCTGGGTGTCTTCAGAATTTCCTTTCACATTAAGCACCTGTTTTTTATAAACTGTAGAAGAATCCCTGTTTTTAAACTTACCTTCTATCTATAAAATGGCAATAAAGCACACTCCCTCCAGGTAAACTTTGCATGCTCATATTAGTGAGTGTGCAGTAATCCAATACTATGATAAATATGGCTTAGAAAACAGTTTAGGTAAGATGGGAGTAAAGGAACAGCGATGAGCAGTAAGCATAGGTTTCCCTTCTAAGAAAAATATATTTTATAATATATGGCAATTTATTTTGGCTCATTTTTTTAATACAAGCAAATTGGCATGATAGCTATGGTGTTGAAGAGCTGTTTGTTTCTCACTCCCTTTTCTATAAGAATTCAGGCTGTGAACACCGATTTGAGCATGCAAAACCCGGGTGCTCCATGTGTTTGTTAATCTGACCTGTAATCTCCACTGCCATTCAATTCATCCAGACTCCAGTCCTTTGCCTGATAGCAACCACTGCTCTGACTGGTTGGGCACTACAAAAGCTCTGAGAACAAAGACCATCAGAACCCCTCTGTCCTTTCTTCAGACTTGAAATAGCTAATTTATTTCAAATATATAGTCTTTGAGAGGCATGAACCTCAATATTGAACACCTGTCAACTTTCTTTCTCCCTTAGAGGCTGTGCAGTAACTAGAAAAAGTGAAAAAGTGCAGAATCCAAGAGCCATGCACATCATTTTTTTAGAGTCTATGGTATAAAGTCATATCTATCAGCAATCTAGAAGACTTGTTTCTAATCAGTAAGTTTAAGGTTGATGTTAAAATCCTTTATCTCTGCTGGAAATGGTTAGATCTCACAGGTTCTTTCATCCAGAAAGCCCTCAATTATGTGACTCATTGTATTTTCGGTTATGGAACATACACACACCTTGAGGAATGTACAGGAAACATACTGCACAGTGTCACAGGACGGTGGCTTCATACAGCACAGTGTCACAGGACGGTGGCTTTGTGATGGTGATCTTCTTTCTCATCCACTTTGTGCAACATGATATTAAGAGGATTTCTGTGTGCTTAGTTAAAAAATACCTAACATCTTCAAATGTCTATATTTCTACACATTTTGCATTAAATCTGAAACAAAAGTTTTGTGAGTTGCTAAGTGTTCTCTGTGTGTGTGTGAATGTGAAAGCCTCCTTTTTTTCTATGTTGATCTCATTTAGTGACTTCCATTTAGGTTCTTTATTCCATTGTTCCCGCTGTTCTCAACTAACCCACAATTTATTTCCAGGAAGGAAAGTCAGAAGAGAAGGAAAATGGCAGAACTTTACTAACAGATTGGATTTTTACTTTGTGTCTCCACTCAGGTCTCCTTAATAAGCCTCATAGCCAACACACTTGGATACTCCGAGATGGGTCCCATTAAATCCCTCAGGACCCTCCGAGCCCTGCGACCGTTAAGAGCATTGTCACGATTTGAAGGGATGAGGGTAAGAACAGCTAAAGCATTGATCAAAGCTCAACTGTGTGACATCAACCATGTAACAGGGAACATTTACATGTGGTTTTGTCTTTGTTTTGTCTTCATTTTGTCTGCCAAAGGAAAAGAATTATAATGCTGTATCAAACCAACAAAATCAGAAACCTCTCCTTTGTCTTGATTGCAATTGTATCACTACAGATTTATCCTCTGGAGGATTTAATGATAAACTAATCCTGCTGCCTAACTTGTCATATTGCTCTTAAAAAAAACAGCTTTTTGGCCAAGGAAGCATTTGACTAACAATTACCCCTCAGTTATAAAGTGTATCAGGGGAATAAGCAAGCTACAAGTTTTCTCCCTGCTTTTGACATGTATTAAAATGAGACCAACTGGGAAATTTCTTAAGGACTTTTTCACTAATAATTACAGCAAAAATTAGAAATGCTAAAGATAGGGAAATCAAATGAATGATTATATAGAACCTTTCCTTTGAATAGATTGCGATTTTAATATGGAATGTCAGGATTAAGATTAAAAGCATGCATCTTGTGTTTGTTGCTCCATCTTGTGTATCCATCTTTCCCTTCTGCGTTCCTTTGTTGGTGTGACTGTATCCCGACAGCGCACCTGTTTATTTGTTAAGCCTACCTGCTACACTAATCAATTATTGTCTAGATAAGCATTTTTATTTAGCTCCTTGCACCATGCATGACTTTCAGATAATAACTGTGTTCACTGAGATTGATGCTAATCCTGCAGACTGTGTAGTAAGATGAGGCAAATCTGAGACAAAATTACATGCAATATCACTTACATTGTCTGATGATCTCAAATCTCTCTACTAGGCCGAAGAAAATGCTACAGCTTTCTTAGTGAGTTATATTAAGGCTTTCCCATAAACAAAATTGTGGTCTGAATCATCACTGACTAAAATGTGTAGTTCATGCACTAAGCTCCTAGCAATTAACTGTTCTTATTGCAATTCCCTTACAATAAGACAGACCGAAGGCCAAAGAGCCTTATTACTGAGATAACCCAGAATATATGGTGATAGAACAATTAATGAAAACCCTGTACCCATAGTTTGCCTACGGTGTGGATAACCAGAATTGAGGATCTATGGCTTTGTCCCACAGACCTTGCAATTATCTAAATCGTGTTATTTTTGTGGATGAAGATCAGACAAATCTAAATTGCAGACTGTTCACCTATATGTCAGTACTAAGACAAAAAAATTCAAGAGACTGTATTCATCTGGGCACCCCAATCTGCACTATTTTTCCACCACACTCTTATCAGCAAACACAGGCAAGATTTTAAAGATTACTCACAAAAGTAAAACAAAAACTAACTTCAGATCTTCAGCTGGCACAAAATGATGTTGCACTACTGATGTTAATTAAAACTCACTCCTATGTGATATGATGACTTCACTGCAAATCATTATTAAATATATACAAATTGAGCAAACATTGATATTATTAAAAGCTGCACTAGTTTAACTACCAGAGTGATTTGTGCACGGTCTTTCTCAAACCAGTTTGAATCTGGCTTATGAAGGCTTAGCTTCTACTGGTGGATTTGTAAGTTAAAGCAAAATTCCTTTAACATTCTAAGATTACATAAAAACGTTAACTTATGATTTTGCATCAGTTTAACTATATTGAATTCAAACCTGAAAAGCAGTGGGAAGACTAGTCTGAAGCACTGGAAGAGTGAGACTGAAATAAGAAAGAAATAATGGGAAAAAAAGTTTCTATCTCTATGGAGAGGCTTTCTGAGAATAACAAGAAGTTGGTGTGGTGGAGATCCTATGTGGCATAGACACACAGATCAGCCTGACAAATTTTCTTCCTCACGTGCTCATGCTTGTAGGCTCCCCTGGTCCCTGACTCAATATCCGTTTTCCTCCCTGTACCATTGCTGCAATTGAAATATATTCAGACTTTCTGAGGTATTGGAGGTAGTGAATTAACTTGTAAACCATGCTATGATAAAATGTAATTGAGAATACGTGCTACTGGAAAATCAAATCATTTTATTTTTAGTTTGCCTAACCACGCTTAACATGACTAAGGACAGTTAGACCTTTCATTATTAGGAGTTCGTATGCTCCAGAACGCACAGGAAAATTGCCAGTGCAATGATGGATTAAATAATGGTAATGTTGAAGCAAGAACTGACAGTAAAAGAGTAATAATAGTTTGCTCTATTATAATATCCTTTTCTTGAATCACAGAAAGATTTCTTCATGGCTAGAACAGGAGCCAGAAAGTTCTCATTTGTACTGCATTAAGAGACTTATTTCATTGACGCTGTACCTAAATTTTGGAAACAGTTGCTCCTGAGGCAAAGGTACAGAGCAGCACTTGGATGGCCAAGAAGTTACCATCAGATGTCAGCCCTTTCCTTGCCTTCAAACTGACTGGGACCTCTCTGAGTTTGACACAAGTCTTAGCAGTTCCCATTCCATGAGAGGTCTGCAAAAACAATTCTGAACTGTTGCCATCTTGTCCCTCTGTCCCAAAAAAGACCCCAGTAAGACCAGCAGCTGACACTTACTGCAAACCCTGGAGATGTCGTGCACGTGCCACCACCCTGTGCCACCCACTGCTTTCCAGGACATATGAGATCCCAGCATAAATTAACTTAAGTCTGCCTGTCCAGGATCATGAAGTCTCCCATGTCTCCTCATTTGTTGTCCATCAGGGATTTATTTCAGAACTGCTATTTCTCTGCAAGTTTCTTCCCAGCAAGAGAGGTTATTGCAGTATTTTAAAAGGATGCCTTGGATGGTGATAGACCACTTAATGTGAAAATGATACTAGGCAAAGTCGTGGTGAGGCTGCTACAAGATACATGCAGGAAAGAAATTGCATAATTAATGCTAGTTAGCATGATTTCATGGGAATAGTTCTTGTAAAACTGATACAGTCCTTTGATTTGATTACAAATTATGCTGATGACGGTAACTGTGCTGATATAATATCCTTAGATTTCAGAGAGGAGTCTGATACCGTGCAACACTGTGATGAAAACACAAGCTTTGTACCAAGCCAAGTGAAGATATTTTAAATTCATTTAAAAAGGGGTGATGGATCTCAAAAAGTAGTTGTGAACAGTGATGACACTAAATTTAGTGATAAGCATCTCCGGGTAAGCGATCCTTCAGAATAAGAGCTGCCCTTAATCTGGACTTTAACAGTGTCTGGAAGAAAATATTAAATCTTTGCTGACAACACACAAAGTGAGTGGAGCAGTAATTGATATTATGGATAAGGGAATTATACAGACTGATCTGGACCAGTGAAAAATAGATCCATGGTACAACATGCTTTTTAACAAAGCCACGTAACATCATACACTTCAGGAGGAGGAAAGTAGGTCACTCTGGGGGGTTGTTTCTTGGAAAACAGCAACTGAGAGGGACTTACTTAGGCTTGGGATGGCTGTTCAACAGGACACAAGCTTTTGGACAGGTCCAATAAATGGGGTGACTGATACGATTCCGCAATACATAGGGAAGTAACCCAGCAAGCAGATGGAAATGGCAGTGCTTCAGTACTGGAATTATACCAGCTGCTGGAAATGAGGTGTTAAAAATGGGAAAGTCTGCACCATGGTTAAAAATCTGAAGGAACAACGATTAGAAAGGAGCTCTTTTTTTTTTATTACTAGACAAAGCAATGTTCAATGGCAACTTACCTGCCTCAAGTGCCTCAAGTTCAACAAATTCAACCTAAAAATACAGCACCGGTTTCTAACAGCGAGGGCAAAGGACACCAAGAATAGTTTACCTAGTAATAAAAATGTTGTCCATTATTTGAAATCATGACACTGTAAATTAGATGTCTTTGCAAAAGCTGTGCCCAAGCTTGGGTACGAGTTAAAGCCTAGGCCTGAAATTACTGCAGGGAGTCTGGTGGGCTCTGCTGTGGCAAAAGGAGGATTAATGCAACATGCAGTTCTTTTTCTGGATTTTATTTCTGAATCAGCTTTGGCTGAAAAGCAGGCCCATGAGGTCATGAGAGCATGGCCACCAAATCTACAGCTGTACCACAAGATTGACACCATTGTGGCTTAGGGCAGAGTGCCAAGGTTTCTAGGCTATCCCTGAAGACCTTAGCATAGGAACAGGCTGCCCAGGGAAGTGGTGGAGTTGCCATCCCTGGAGGTGATCAAAAATCATGTAGATTTGGCACTTCAGGACATGGTTTATTAGGCATGGTGGTGTTGGGCTGACCATTGGACTGGATGATCTTAGAGGTCTTTTCCAGCCTTAATGATTCTATGATTCTATTCTATGATTCTATGATAAGTCACTTGAAAGGTGGTTTCACCTATAAAGGAGTTGGTGGAACTCAAGAAGTATGCAGCTTTTTCTTATACATAGCTGTTCGTGGATGCAACAGAAATTCAGCTCTTCCCATGGCAAAGTTTCCAGCTGAACTTTTAACATGCATTTGTGATAATAACTTGCCTTTATGTATTCAGGTCTTTAAGTACTCTTTTAAGTCCCAGTGCAAATCAGCAGTTCTTTCAGCAGACCAAATGGCATCACACTGGTGTAAGACCAGAAACAGTGAGAGAAGAATGAAGCCCCATGTTAATAATTAATTTGGAGAGGTGTTACAGGATTTGCTGCAGCCGTATGTCGTGTTTTGTTATCTACAAGCCATTGAACATAATTCCACAGAAGGAATAAAGCAGGATGCAGGCATAGCCATCGCTTGCACTGCTGAAACCTGGATGTCTGCATCTCATCACAGGGCTTGCGGGTGGGAGCTGGGTTCAGCACCATCAGTAAAATAAGTGCTGTGGCTTTGTACTGGCATGGGTTAAAACTGAACAAAAATATAATCCCACATAGCAGCAAATGAAAGCTACTTTGGCAAGGGCTGAAGCTATTCCCATATAAACACTCGATTTTAAAATTATTTGGCATTTTGGTTAACCCAGTAAAGTTGGTCTTAAAGTAATGAAGTTAGAAATTGTTTAACACCCAAAACTGAAAGATAAAATTAGCAAAAAAAAAAAAAAAGAAATTGAAAAGTCATCAAGAATGGGCCTATAATGAAAAAATTGGTCAAGCAGTTTCTCCTGTGTGAAAATTAGCTTCATTCATAAATGTACAAAATACAAATCTGGGTTTTGAAAGATCTACATAATTTTGGATTGTGTTCTGTAGATGAAGCTGTTGTTATACATGCATGAAAACCATTTTAGTCTTCCATGTATTTTTCTTCCTCAGCAGTGCAAAAATGATGGGGAAATGAATGTTACGTTATTAGCTTGTCAGAAAATTGGACACTAATATGAGAGGAAAACAAGAGCTGACATTTTCCGTAATCAGATTCACGATTGAATAAAATTACATTTTTATGGATCAATATCACCTTGTCTCAGTTTCAGAAATGTAGATGGAGAAGAGGAAGAGCTTAGTGGCTGCCCACTAGATTTTAATCTCCAAAGCATGAGACAGAGATGGAGACAAATTTGTGTAGTGGGACCAGTGTCTGCAGCAATGCTGTCGGGCAGCTTTGCCTAGATTGTGCAATGGCAGCACCTCCAAAAGCTGTGGCTGTGGCAAATATTGCTGACATAGGAAGGGAACAACTACTTTTTGTGATTAGTGTAATTCACTCAGAAAATGTAGGGGTTTTTACAGCCCTGTCTGTGTTGGTGTGTAGGAATTTTACAGCACGGCACAGGAAAAAATAATGCATTTTTGTTAAATTAGAATATTTTTACTGTTTTAATAGTGCATATTGATCAGAGAAGGGAAGTTGGCTGAGTACAGTACATCTCAGTCAGTTATTATTTAAATAACCAAAATCTATCACGGCTAAAGTTCACATCCCAAGGACCATGGAGATCTGAGTTCAGTAAAGGATTTCAGAAATCCTTTTTTTTTGCTCTGTTTTGAAGCACTGTGATGGACCTCAGCCATTCCCAATCAATTGTACGATCATCAGAGTTCATGTGACTGAAGCGTATGATCCAGTAGGATCTGAGATGTCATGATAACTTTGAAGATTACACCTCAATAAAAAATTTCCTCTTGAATAAACATCATTCCATGTGTGGGATGCCAGAATATTAGCTCTTCAGTTACAAAAGGAAAAAAATAATCATGTTTGAAGCTTTCACTGATGGTCTGGCTCCTTAGGAAGTGTTAGTAGTTATGCACCTGTGACTGTGTGAGAGTTCAGCCTGGTTAATCAAGGGCAAACAACACCTTGTTAGCAAAGTGTCTATATCAGTGCTGGCATTGATTCTGTTTTCTCTCTCCTGTTTCACTCAAGGTGGTGGTCAATGCCCTTGTGGGAGCTATCCCTTCCATCATGAATGTTCTGCTTGTCTGCCTCATCTTCTGGCTCATCTTCAGCATCATGGGAGTGAACCTGTTTGCTGGGAAGTTTGGAAAGTGCATTAATAAGACAGAAGGAGATATGCCTTTAGACTCTAAAATTATTAACAACATGAGTGACTGTATACTCTATAATGTGTCAGGCACATTTTACTGGACAAAAGTTAAAGTTAACTTTGATAATGTTGGTGCTGGGTACCTGGCTCTGCTACAAGTGGTAAGTGTGACCACCAGAAACTAAACTAGTGGGCATATGTTTCTTGTTCCCACTGAAATTATCAGTTTAAAGGTTAACCTCTATACTCTATTGCGGTTTTCAGCCTTTCCTATCAGGAGAATGCCTTTCCTTGATGTAAATTAGACATAGTTGGTGTATTAATCTGGCCTAGAGATATTTATGGCAGTTTTTGGTTTTAATTTGATTTTCTGGTGCACCACTAATGAAGTCCTCTGGGAGGTGACTCGGATAATGAGGTGAATTAAAGACCATTTTGTCCATATTGTAATTGAGAGTGAAGTTCAGATCTAGAAACAAAAATTCATGATCCAGGAAGGACTGTTAAACACAGACAGAGTGCACTGGTCTTCCTGAACTGCCTAGGACTTCACTATACCCTGCTGGGAAAAAAATGAAGTTACAGTACCTTCAATTACTCAGCTGAAATCATTGCATTAAGCTGGAGACACAGAGGTATTTTAATTTACAATCCTCTGCCGACCTTCCGTGGAGATGTTCAAGAGGGACAGTGGTGCCTCTTATTCTGGTTCCTCACCTCAATACCACTGCTAAACTGAATGAGTCAGATTGAACCTAACTATGAAACATGGTGATGATGGGATTGTTGTAACTCCACACAGCCTGGTCCCTCTGGAAAGGCATTGAGAGCATATCATAGAAAAGACTGTTGAGGTTCAAAGGCAATGGCAATATTTGATTTATAAAGACAGAAGACACTTTTACAGCCTTTTTTTGTTGTGCATAAGTGGGTTGTATGCACTGAGATTTACTGTGTTGTGATGCAGCACAGCCTAATGGTTAGTCCACAGGAGTCTCCATCTTCTCGTCCAGGCTCTGTCGCTGGCCTACTGAGTGATTTTAGACAAACAACTTTGTGTTTCAATTCCATGGGGCCCTCATGTAAAACAGTGGTAATGACATTTATTTCCATTGTTCTTAATTTGCTCTGGAGCCTGGTGATGGCAAGGGCTGGATATGCACTAGAAGTATTTGTTGTGTTACATTTCATGTATGCAAAGTGAAACAAGTCCCTTGCTACATCCTTGGACAGGGAGGTTATTATCTTGAAGTGCCTGTGATGGCATTTCTTGCTTCTGAGATAATAGCTTGCATGGAGGGAGCTCAATTCAATTGTCACCTATAGACATCCACCCTTTGCAATGAGATTGGGTACTGCCCTGGGCCCCCACCTGCCCTTCCAAGATGGCATGAGCCTCCCAAAGGTCTCTTATCACATCTACCAGCCCTTCTTCCAGTGATGCAAATTTGTTATCTACCAGACCTTTCTTTTTTTTTTTCTCTGTCACAGACACAAGAAATAGCTCCATGAAATGATTTCTTGTAGAAATGCTTATCCTTATATACTTTGTTTCTGGTATACATAGGTGTCAGTTTGAGATCTTCTGACTGCTGTCCATCAAGTCTTTGCTTTCATACATTCTGGAAAACAGAAAAGTTAGAACAGACACAACCACATTTGGTTCTTCCCGTGACATAGGGTTGAACTTCCACAGAGCAAGAGCTTTTATGTTTTGCATGTCGTTATGACATTCAGCTTACTTGTGAAAGGTAGATTAATTCGCTTTTAACATCTTTCATTAGATTTCTCATTCTAGATAGAGCATTCTTTGTCTTTTATTTAAAGATCCAAACTAGCTAAGCAAAAATTTCCAGGTTTAAAATATTATGCCTCACCTGAATCTTCTTGTCTTCTTCATGACTGCACAACGGATGCCTAGTTTGTTTGGTGAAAATTTCTTTTATAAGACTCAAGCTCCAATTTTCTGAAAATCTTCAGCTTTTCATAAATTGGCATTGCCTAAGGAGTATCCTGAAACAGTTTCTTCTGCAGTATCAGTTCCTGGGCTCTTGGCACTGGCAAAACCAGTTGCAGTCAGCAATTAGGGCTGCCTTCTATTGGGACCAGTGATGGCAGCAAAAAGGTGGATCTTAGCACATTTATGAAGGGATATTTATGAATAGTACTGCTGTTTTCCAGCTGAAAGTGGACTTTATTGCCCTGCAGGTTCCATTCAAAGTTGTGATCATGTATTGGGTAGCAAAGAAGTAGGTTTTCCTGTTGCAGAAGTACAAAAGAAGTGCCATAAATATAGCATCTGTGCAGGATGGACAAATTGATCATGGCAGGAAATAAGGAAGCTCTAAATCCTTGCTCAGCAAGGAGAAGCCTATCTCAAGTGCCGGCTTCTTCTTCCAGGAGGAAAGACAGGAGCCAGATTCCTTTCATGCTGCACCTGGAGCTCTGTTGTCTGCTGCTAATGACAATCTTAGGCAATAAAATGTAAAGATGACACCCACAGAGAAGGCGCCCAAACATCTGGATGTCTTTTGCCAGCCTCCAGCTGCGGAGTGTCAGTTACAGGTGTTCCTTGCCAAGTGTCCTCCATATGGAGTCTCATTTCATGAGCTAACTGCCATAGGAATTGCAGGGGATCAGTTAACAGCTCAGCTCTCCTAAGGAAACAGACACATTGGTGCACTTTCGTGCAGGCTGAGACAGAGCGTAGCAATGATGAGATACGCATTTTGGTTACAACCCTTGGGGATCCAAAAGATGAGCTTTTAAGTGCAACTTGTCTTTTGGCTGTTGACATTTTCAGTTGCTGCAACACCCTTTTTAAATAACCCTGAAGTTACCTTTGGATGCCTGAACATGTCTGAAAATCCAAACAGAAACAGGTAAAACAAATCTGTCTGCCTAACGTTTTGTCTTCAGTTCTATGGAATCCTTGAAAGAAATGAGAAGTTCCTACGTGGGAAACTTTAAGGCTTACTATTATCCAGGGGCAAACTTTCTAAATATATAGGTAAGAAATAAATGAAATGTTCCCCAAATATCCTTCACTCTTTTCCTACCTTGTTTAGGATCCATCATGTTGTTCTGAAGATGTCGCTTTGAATTAATGAGTCTGAGAAAACATTCACGTGAAGTGGTCAGTCAAGTTTCAGGCTTCTCCAGCTCACAAACACGCTTTCTCATAACAGATTACTGAAATAGGAGGTAGTCTCTGCTCACTCGACAAGCAAGAGAAATGCCTCATTCACAGGGAGGAAAAGACATTTGCTATCACAACTTTTTAATTTGTGAGAAGGATGATTCACTCTTCTGGGTATTTAACACCCTTAACACCCTAATCTATTAGGAAAAAATATCACTACAACCCAGTGCTTCTGGAATGCTTTTTCTATATTCCCAGAATTGCTTTGGAGATCACAGCACCTGTAAAGTTGTGTTTGAGTTGAACAAAGAAATATTTTCAATTTCCAGCAGGAGGTTTTGCATTTACCTTGCAGAATCCTTCCCCTTACATTATGATCATCTCCATATATTTTTTTTTTTTGTGCAACATATCTTGAAATTTCAGCAGTCTCTTGAAGAACACCAAGAAAACAAGTCTCATGCAGCATCTATCTTGCTTGGAAAGATTCTCCTTAGAGAGGAACAGACTTATATCTAATATATTCTACAACTCTTTGTCGCTCTGAGACTTCAGATAAGGAGTGGGAAGATAACAGAAGCACTCCAAGACCAGTACAGCCATCAAGAGCTGTAGAGTTAAATCAGCCCCTCATGCCAGGTTCAAAGTCATGACTGAGCTCATAGATCAGCTACAAAATGGTCATGAGACCGTGGCTTGTGTAAAGTTACTGAGTTACATGATCTCTTGCACTTCTGTAAACTGTAATGCTAGATTTTACTTTCAATGTGGATGCAAAACATGTAAAAAAGTCTGTGCTTCTGAACAAACCACAAATTGGTGTGCCAGGGTAGATTTCTCTATGAGTCTAATGATCAGAAGTAAGCAGTATTTCCTTGGTGGAAATTCAAGGGGAGCAGAGGTAGCACTTCTGGACCCATATAGCCCAGCGCAGTGCAGACCTCTAGTGCTCTAGTGAGTCCAGCAGTTGGTGGTGCCCTCCCTGGTAAATCGTCTTAACACAAAATAAACATAAAATAAATGTTAGGTTTAAAATCTCTGCCACAATGAAAGTGAGCAAACTGAATAATTCAACAGAAAAGCCAGCGAATAGTGGAGCTGACATAGCCAACTTGAATATGTGTATTTTAGTTGTACTTTTGATGGCTCTGGTTTAGCTTTCAGAAGTTTCTTTCACTAGTAATAATGCTTAAAAAAGCATTTCAGAAATGCAAAACCCAGTATTTCTGCTGTCAAAAGCAGCCATTTTTGTTGCACTATCACAATCCTTTTCTAGAAAAAAAAATCCCCCTTGCAGATTTAAAAGCTTGTTTTATTTTAAGGCACCATTTAGTTATACAATAAATAGTTTGAGGGCACCTAGTGCCATCCCACCTATCCCCCTCCCCACTAATTTGCTGCATCGCAGCTCTAACCACCAGTCAAATAACAAAATGCAATCCCATCCCAAGATAAGTTTATCAGTAGATAATCTCATCACATGACAGTTTCAGTAGAAAATGGTGTTTCTCTGGATAGCTTCCAGGCAGGATAATATCACAAACACTCCAGTGAAGACTTTGTCACTTCCTTATCCAAAGTGTAAGTGGTTACTAATTCCAGATAAATAATTTCTTTCCTCAGTGTTATATTTCTTTCATTCTCAATATCTTTTACCCTTTGCAGATGAAGTGTCTAGGGAAGCTTTCCAGAAACGCTGTGGATTTTTAATTCTCTTACTTCTGGACAACTGGGAAAACCAGAAAATCACAGTACTTCATCCTCTTAATATTTATTTTTGTCAGATCATTTCATCATCTGTTATCGCTATAAACCACTGTGCCTTGGAGTAGGGTCTCTCGTGTCTGGGGTACACATCAAGGTGTAAAATAGCTACTGAGACAAAAGATTTCCTCCCAAGTGGGAGAAAAGTACAGGCTAAGATCATATCATTTTTTGCTACAAAGATTTTCTTGTTTCATCCCATCTACATTTCCTGAAGAGCATTTTGAGCTAGCGCTACAAGTGACTGTAATGACACCAGAAAATCTTTTATCAGACTAGAAAAAGATCCACAGAAAAGGAAAACATTAGAACAGTTAAGGAGGATCAGTGTGGCAAGTTCAAATAATTATTTGTTTCAATAAAACTGTTGATACTTCATATAAACACTTTACACAGTACCGTGGAATAGATTTTTCCAAAGGGTACTGATTTTGCAGGTTTAATCTCTTTCAACCAGAACATAAAAATAAATGAAACCTTTCAAACTTTATTTTATTTATACATTCACAGGAAGTATGGTTGACCTCTTGTACAACATTTTCCTCTGGCTCAGTTACCTTCTGAGGGAAATGGGAAGGCAACATTACCTCCAGGAATTAATTTAATAATAGAGGAGGTATAATGGAGCATTTCTAAAGCTGCTGGATGTACCTAGCTCAACAGAAATGCCTGATTTTCTCCTGGGAACCACTGGACAAATTCATATTAGCATTATCTGCAATTGTGTGTCTGCAAACCATGAAGAAAATTCAACCTGTAGGATTAAAAAAAATACTTGGCGTGGGTCTTCCATGCATGCCAGTATAAATGTAATTAAATCAATAAATGTAAAAATGCCTCATTATCTGTTCACACCCATTTTAAATCCGGGGTAAGACTAAATGGGTCAGAAGTTGAATGAGAAACAACCCTAGAGGACACATATAAAGGCAATGTGGCTGAAGTATAATGCCAGATACGCTTGGCATCAGGCTTTGTCTAGTGAGAGGCATATATCAAGAGCAAAAATAGTCATGTTTTTGCTACAGAATGCTAAAAATCACTGCTACGTTTTCCTCCTAGGAAACTGCCCTTTCTCCGTTGCAGGTTCCAATAAGAGACACTGACTTCTGGAATCCCTTTCTGTTTACACAATTAAATAAATAAATAAATAAATAAGCCCCCCTGATTTAAAAATTATAAAATCTGAACAGTAAAGCAGATTGAGTTTCCAGGGCCAGGCTCACAGCAGGTGTTGATTGCCTTTGCTCCTTTCAAGTCAGCTGTGATTTATGCAACTCCCTGGGCTTTGAGATTGCCTTGATTTACCATGGTTTAAAAAAAGGGCAGAATCCAAGCTTCAATAGGATCCTACAACATCGTTACTGCCCATCAATCTGGGGGACACACATCACCTGGTCCGATGCTTGTGCGGGAAGCATTCTGAGTTGTCCTGTTTAGCCATATTTCTTCATTGCATGAATTTCTTAAGGCCAAAACTTTGAAATATTTAATTGCCAGGTTTTCTCTCCTTTTTAAAATCTCTCTTGAAGATCCCTACAACTGCAGAAAATCAGAACACATGAATTAGAGAAAGCAGGAGGAAATCATTGTGTAATTATTTTAAATGTCTAAATGAACATAAACTTATGGCTACCTATTGCTTTAAAGGAAAATAAATTCGTTAACTATGAAAAACATGCTCAACACTGTATTTTGAAAACTCATCACAGAGATGATATCATCATCTCAAGACATGCTTATTTACATAATTATGTATTTTGTGGGGTTTTTTTCAGGCCACATTTAAAGGTTGGATGGATATTATGTATGCAGCAGTGGATTCACGAGAGGTAGGTCACAGCAAGTAAATTAATAATTTCCTTTTCCATTGCCTTTTGTAGCATTCACAGTGTTTAACAATGGTAAAGAAAAACCCATACACTTTGTCAGTCCCTAACTTACTCTTGTTGACACAGTTGCAGACCTTTTTGCAACTGATGCTGAAACATCCCGGCCCTGAGATTAAAACAAATGTAGCCCTCAGCTCTACGCAAGTGATTTATCTATTCATACTACAAAACTCCTAGCACAGAGAAGCCCCTCCAGTGTGAGACAGAGCCTACTAAAAACCTAAATTGTCCTCTCTGCTTCATCCACTCTCCTCACTGACTTCCATCTTTTCCATGGATCTAAATTTTCATAATAGGATCTCTCTAAAAGCATTAGGATGGAATTATGTTCACCTGTAACCCGCATGCTCAAGCCTTTCTATATTTTCACCTGGTGTGAGTTTCCAGCTCTGGTTTAAGATGTGCTGGATCTCTGGGTGCTGGTAACTGCCCTGGGCTGGCAACCAGTTCCCATTTATGTTCCATTCAGCTTTCAGGTTCCGAAAAAAAAAATCCCAGTACATCTTCCTTGCCATATCATGTGGGTTTGTTTATTTTTTGTTGAGGGATATGTTATGTCCTTTCCCTTTTTAAAAAATATTATAGGAACAAGATTACACTTAATGGTAATTTTTGAGGTACCTGCCTGATACTGGAAGTTTGACAGGCTGCATTGAGTAACAGGGAGTTGAGCCCTAAATGGAGGAATAGGGGGTGAAAATGCTCATGCCATCAAAGGAGCAGAAAAGTAACTGCATAATATAGCTCATGGTGTTGATTTATTCTTGTAGTAAGTGTACATGTGTGTGTGTCCTCTGTGTTGCTGAGTAAAACACATGGGTTTCAAACAAGAAAATATGTTTTCAAGGGAAATGTGAGTTTCTGGTGTCTTGGTTAAATACCTGAAGCTGGTGGGGCAAATCTGAGCATTTTTGCCAAGTGTAGTACATGTGTTTTGAGACTATTGGACTGCATTCCTCAGTCATTCAATGAGAGACCTTATTAATTTCTACTCCTCATAAATGAAACATTGTACTTCTAAATGCACATTGTACTTCTAAATGCACTGACTCTCCATACAGTGTTTTTCAGTAGCATTTAATTATACTGCAATCATACATTTGCTCTTTATAAGCACCATTAGTTCATATGAGATTAGGGATAATCAGAAAATTGATTCTTTTCCCCTTCTGGGTTCAGACTGAGAACATTTTCAAGTATTTATTCTGAAGTTGCAATTTCTGAAGCAGTGTGATTGCTGTGACAGTGTTGTGAAATGTAGCTGAAATGACCATGGCAGTGCAAATGCCAGTAGCAAACTTCAAACAGAGACCGTGGAACGCTGACTTTGCTAGTCAGAGTTACACTGGCTTTCCTGTTTCATAATCTTTATTGCTGATGGACAGCTTTCTTTTAGCTGCATTCATATTTTGATATGTGCAGAGATGGTGTAATTTTTGCCTTTTCCCTTTTCCTTTTGCAGTGTGAGGAGCAGCCTGAATGGGAATATAATTTATATATGTACCTGTACTTTGTGATTTTCATCATCTTTGGGTCTTTCTTCACATTGAACCTCTTCATTGGTGTCATCATTGACAATTTTAACCAACAAAAGAAAAAGATAAGTAGTGCATATGCTACATATCACCTTGTGATTGCTGCAGAAAACAGGGCGAGGATAGATTTACAGACAGTGGCTTTGCCACATTAGCCTTGATATTGGTATTGACAGAACAGCCACAGAACCCATCTTGCATGACTTTTACAAGAGCACAGCTGTAACAGCCCCTAATCTCCCCATAGGATGAGCATGCTGAAAATACAGGCTGGGGGGTTCTATTCCCTGCAGAAACCAGTGAAGCAGCTCTAAGCAGACAGAGCACAAACTCTCACACAGAGGCACAGAACACCCTGCTGTTCCCGTGCTCAAACACCACTGTTGTTAAGAGCAGTGCAACCTGTCGCCTCCGTGCCCCAGAGTGCAGCCAGAGTCAGGGAGGAGGAGCCTTGTCCGAGAACTGTGTTTCTTGGTCCTTTGTAGGCTCTAAGCAAAGAGCCTATTTTCCCCTCTCACCCTTGACCTACCTTGAGTGTAGACAGAATCTAAGTCCTGTTTGGCTTGCCTGCAGTGCTCTGTCTCCTGCCTTTTGTCTCCATGCAATAAGGTGCTGCCAACACTGCATCTCATCAAGCCCTTCTTAGATGTTTTGATGAAAGCTACATGAGAAGGGAAATAAGAAAATAGAAGAGAATGCAACCCTGAACTTTGAATGGGGGCAATGGACCTCTTTTCATAAAAAGTAATAGCCTTGTTCTCATCCTATACTTAGGTGGCCAGGATATCTTTATGACAGAAGAACAGAAAAAGTATTATAATGCAATGAAAAAGTTGGGATCTAAGAAACCTCAGAAGCCAATCCCAAGGCCATTGGTAAGAATCGTATAATTCAGTTGAACTCTATATAATACCTGAATATTTATTTAATTATACTTTTAATGCAATTCAACTTCCCAGTGATTACTTCCAGATGAAAGCCGCTTAGCATTTACATGTTATGATTTTGGACAGTATTTGCAAGTCCAGTGATCTGTGTTGTCCAAAAGTCCCATTGTTCTGCAATATTGACCAGAAGTGCAATTTACATATGTAGTCACGGCAGTGGCCACATGCCTGCGTTGAATGAATTCATGGCCCCAGCCTAAGGTCTTTTTTAGTAGCTTCAAGAAGTATTAGGAGTAAATGGGTTTGAAAACTCTATCATCCAACCATCCATCATCATCTTTATGTTCATGAAGTTCATATCAGAAGCAGTAAATTGTCTGTTTTCCTCTGCTTTCTGACCAATCAGGAGACAGTGATGTCACCACTTTGACACAGTTAAAATTTTCTAACTAAATATTCTGCTTTCCTCCAGAACAAATACCAAGGTTTTATTTTTGATGTCGTCTCAAAACAAGCCTTTGATGTCTCCATTATGATTCTCATCTGCCTTAACATGGTTACCATGATGGTGGAAACGGATGACCAAAGTCAAGAAAAAGTGAACATCCTCCATAAAATCAACATGCTTTTTGTTGCCATCTTCACTGGGGAGTGCATCATCAAAATGCTGGCTCTGCGACACTACTACTTCACCAATGGCTGGAACATATTTGACTTTGTCGTCGTGATTCTGTCTATCGTAGGTAGGTGAATAGGGATTTTGACTCAAACTCCAAAGTTAAGAAGGCAGACATAAATTTAATTAGACAAAGTTGAAGACTTCATTCAATAAAATACACTTTCAACTCAGAGAATTATTTCCTAAGCATATTTTTTAAATATTTATGTAACACAATATAATACTGCTCAACAATAACTTGGTCAGCAAAATGATGAGGTTTATCATTCCACAGTACTGGTTTCAATGCACACTTGATGGTTCCTGGTGATAAAACATCAGCCAGAACTGACACTATAAATTTAATCCCAGTTCTGCATAACAGCAAAAAAACAAAGAAGTAAAAAATACGCATGAAAATGGCACAAGTAGGTTTTTTTGCTGTTTACATTTTATTAAATCAATGTGAAATATCCATCAGGGCAGTTTTGGGCAGGTGTATTGAGTGTGACTGTTCTCAGCTCTATTGTCTCTGGAGCTTCAAATACTTATTTACCCAAGACATGAAACAGATAGACACAGTTTTATCGTTAATTTGTGCCTTTTGCTGTCCTATAGCCACAACCGTAGATCATACGTTAAGTGCTACAGAAATGTAGGTCAAATGTGAATCTGAAATCCTGCCAAAAGTGTTTTCATTGCAGCTGGAAATAAAGTAACAAAGGGAAGATGATCAACTGATCCAATGAGCAGAAGCAACCCAGAAGTTTGGCTTTGCCAACATAGTTTCTGTTTTGAAGAAGGGAATAGATGAATGGAAAAGTGTCATGTTAGGAAAACAGAGCCTCTAAACTCTCTGTGGTGGACCAAGGAGCCTGCAAAGTCCCAGTGCAGGAGAAGCGGGGTGCCCAGAGAGCACCATGTGCTTTGGGGGCCTTGGATCAGCCACACCACTTGGATTTCAGAGATTTGAGTCACCCAGGGAAAATCATTACTGTACAACTGTCATCAGAGCTTTGATGCAGGAAGCTCAGGTGATTCCCATACCAGCCAGTTAAACAGAGCTGTCACACTGGTCACAGTGCTGCCTCATGACCAACTCAGAGGACACTTGGGCCATGCCAGCGGTTCCTCTCCCAGGCTGGCCTGGGAGATATGAGCTCAGTATGGCTCAGTGCAGCCAGGGACTCTTGACATGAGACAATCTGAACCAAGTTGCTCTGTTTCTTCAGGAAGAGTTTAGACACAATGGTATAAGCTCATTTTCTTGCTAGTTAGTTAGCTGCATCTTTGCCCTTAGTTATATCCCAGCCCATCAGGGAAACTGGAAAAATTAAATTAG
Source organism: Dromococcyx pavoninus (assembly GCA_033558185.1). Classification (NCBI taxonomy): domain Eukaryota; kingdom Metazoa; phylum Chordata; class Aves; order Cuculiformes; family Neomorphidae; genus Dromococcyx; species Dromococcyx pavoninus. The sequence goes on from JAUMJL010000313.1 coordinate 347,708, forward strand.
CAAACAACCAAGTGGATTGCCAGTAGAAACTTGCACAGTTCTAGTGGTGGCTCAGAAAAACAGGTCGAGCACACCAGCATTTCAGTGCTGACTTGCTAACATTTTACAGACAAAAATATTGTCATATCAGAAAAATTCTGACCAGCTGCACTCAATATAAATTTCTCAGCCAGGTCACAGCCAAAAATACAGATATCTGTGTCCCATCTGAGTTTATCCTGGTTTCTAATTCCCAGTAGACAAGTTGTTCCTTTATAAAACTGCAGCTAGCATTGACACCTTTGCTCATACTCTCAACGAAGTTTGCATGGATTAAACGAGCATGAAAACACTAACGACAATGCCATTGCCTTTATTTTGTGTCCCACTCTGAGGAACTTTTCATTGATGTTGTCCATAATCCTGACTGATTGCTTTACAAAGAAGCCTGGGGTTATTTGCTATGTACTAGCTCACTGTTTGTCTCTTTTCTTTTCAAGGCACCGTACTTTCTGACATCATCCAGAAATATTTCTTCTCTCCCACCCTCTTCAGAGTCATTCGCTTGGCTCGAATTGGCCGGATCCTAAGACTCATCCGGGGAGCCAAAGGAATTCGAACTCTCCTTTTTGCCTTAATGATGTCCCTACCTGCTCTGTTCAACATTGGCCTCCTGCTTTTTCTGGTCATGTTCATTTATGCCATTTTTGGCATGGCTAACTTTGCCTATGTTAAGAAGGAGCATGGGATTGATGACATGTTCAACTTCCAAACCTTTGCTAACAGCATGCTCTGTCTCTTTCAAATCACAACATCTGCAGGCTGGGATGGTCTTCTCAACCCTATTTTAAACACTGGACCACCGTATTGCGACCCAAACCTTCCGAATGCAAATGGTTCAAAGGGAGACTGCGGGAGCCCTGCCGTAGGGATTTTATTCTTTGTTACTTATATTATTATATCATTTCTCATTGTTGTAAACATGTATATAGCCATTATTTTAGAGAACTTCAGTGTAGCCACTGAGGAAAGTACAGAGCCTCTAAGCGAGGATGATTTTGATATGTTCTATGAAATCTGGGAGAAGTTTGACCCTGAAGCCACTCAGTTTATTGAGTATTCTGCACTTTCAGACTTTGCAGATGCGCTGTCAGAACCTTTGCGCATAGCAAAACCAAACAAAATCAAACTCATAGCAATGGACCTGCCCATGGTCAGTGGAGACAGGATCCATTGCTTGGATATTTTGTTTGCTTTTACAAAAAGGGTGCTAGGAGAATCTGGAGAGATGGATGCCCTTAAAATACAGATGGAAGAAAAGTTCATGGCGGCGAATCCATCTAAGATCTCTTACGAACCAATAACAACAACTCTCAGAAGGAAACAAGAAGAGGTCTCTGCCGTTGTCATCCAGAGGGCGTACAGGAGGCATTTATTTAGGCGCTCCTTGAAGCAGGCATCTTACTTGTACCGGCACAGAACTTTTGACAGCAGCATCCTCGAGGACGATGCACCCGAGAAGGAGGGTCTTATTGCATTCATGATGAACGAAAACTACGGCAGGCCAATAGACAAATCAGAAACTCTATCCTCCACATCTTTCCCTCCATCCTACGACAGCGTCACCAGAGGTACAAGTGAGAATCTCCAGCTGAAGATGACAGACTCGAGCAGGAGCGATGAGGCTATAGATTGTCTGCTCTCGCCGGACAGGGATAAAGAATCAATTGTTTAAATGTTTGTTTAGAATGCTTTAAAATACTGTTTACAGAATGTAATGCTGTAACTACACAATGATTGAAGCAGCCTTCTTATTAAACATTAGTTGCAAAAGAAACAATGGAGTTTTTACCCTTACCTACAGGAGTCTAATAAGTCATATAACCTTTGACCCTGCTTTGTTTGACTTGGCTCAATATTTATATTTATGTATGCACAGGAAGAATCTTTGCAGGGTCACAGCTGTTATACCAATGGTGTGAATAAGAATATGCTAGACTGTAAAACAGTAAACACAGTGTATATCTATCCACAGATAAAGCCTGGCTGTATACATTCATTTAAGGTCTTACTCATATTAGTGTGTTTACTTATGGCAATGTATGACCTTGATTCTAAAAATGAAAAAAAAAAAATCACAGCTGCTGTAGCAAAATGTAACACTTACTGTATATGTTGTGAATGGTCTTTCATAAATTTATTATATTTGATATTTTTTTACTTAAAAAAGTCTCTTTTTCCATGGAGATAAATGATCCTTACACTCTTTGTGATGAACTCTTGAATCAAGGTAATAGGAACTTGTGGGATCCCCATCGTTTGAAGAGGAAAGTTGTTGAGAAGTAAAATATCAAATTAGCTACATTTTAATTGTTTATTACATTAAGCCCTCCCTCTTGGGACTTGCAACTGCTTATCAGCAGAAGTTAAAAAATAAAAACCAGAGAAGGATATTATGTCAAAATACTGAGAGAAATGGCATGTTTGATCCTTCAGAAAACTAGAGAGTAATGGATTCTGTTTGTAAAACTGTTAATAAAAGCACTAATTTTTTAGTATGTTTCAAGAATCTGCTTTGAATACCGCAATCAAACTCACCATAGAAGTAGTGCATCACGTTTGTGTGTAGTGCTCCAAAGCACCATCTACGCTGGCACAGTTTCTGTTAAGGTAGTGGGACAGGTTATGTTTTCCCCAGGAACACTGAACTAAGCAGCCTTATTGGAAACTGCGTCAATATTACTCAAAAAATACTACTGCTACTGATACTATTACTACTACTACTACAACTACAAACACCACCACTGGGCTGTGTAGAACAGCTGCAACTGTGTGATCAAGAAGGTGGGAGGGAAATTGCTTCTGGATCTGTATGTAAATTTTGAGGGTTTGAATCCTTTCTACTCAGTTTCCATCTTTCATTTTCCCATACAGTAAAGTTACATTACTGAGGAAGGACAAGAAGTACAGGAACCAATAAAAAGAATCTACTAGAAAACAGAAATATCCTTGTTCCTCTAGGGAAAGGAATATTTACAGCTGATGTATCCATCAGCTTCAGGCCAAAGAAATGACAACAGGGTGAAAGGTGGATGTGTGGCTGTAGAAAAGTATTAGAGGTTTTACATGCTAACATAGTTTATTATTTATTATAAAGCTTTCAGCCTCAATAGAATGTGAGAAAGTATTTATGAAATATAGAGACAGGTCTGTCAATACAGACAAGTTTTCTTTTTCACCTTCAGACTGATTGTATTTGGGTTTGGTTGGACTTCATGGAAAATCTTGAGATTTCTGTAATGATCCATTGCACTTTAAGGAAGAGTAATTGTGCTTTTCACCTTGGAGAAGCAAAGATATCAAGAATGTATTTAAGGTATATTGTTATTGACATTTAGTTACATCCCAGGTTGTAAAAGAGTCAAAATCCAGATGGGGTTGGCAACAAGAATTAAAGCGACATTCTACAGTGAAGTTTATCTATGGTCATTGTTATCTGTCCTGTAAACTTGTCAAAAGGATGACAATGTATCTGTGTAAATATGGGCTAATATTTTCTCTCCATTCATTGAGAGGTGTCTCAGGCATTCACTTGAGAGTGGTCTACCAGTTAATTCAGAGGATTTGCCATCAGGATTCCTGGGGTCTATTCCTGATTCTTACTACATGATTTTTAGGCAAATAATTTAACCTATCTGTGCCTCAGTTTGCCCATCTGTAAAATGGGAATAATAATACTTACCTACCTCACAGGGGTGTTGTAAGACTTTCTGGTTGCAAAGTGCTATAAGGGAATGAACCATACTATATAAGTATTATTATAATCATGCTCTCTTGCCCTTTTAACCCCATGTCTATGTTGTATAACATAGGGCTTTTCCTCTGGGGATTTTGTTGCCTTCAAATCTTGTATTTAATTAGACTCTTACTTAAGGGAACTACTCTTCGTTCCTTTAAGTGAAAACACTGTTTATTCTTCCCTCCCTCCCCACCCCTAATCCTGCTTCCCAAAAACTAAAATTGCTCAAGGCTTCTCAAATTAGAGAAACTTTATACAGATTCCCTGTGTATTTATGCTGTAATGTTATTATGACTGTACATATCACCCAGAAAGAGTATGCGATTTTTATATTTATATGCATATATATATACACACATACATATACCTATACATATATGTGTATCTTGTGAGTTTATAGAGTGGCTGACACTCAGAGGACACGACTTCCTGATTACACTATTTTCTTCTCAATGGGATTTATCGATCATTAGCAATGAGCTGCTGCCTATAATGAAACTATTTAATTAGAAAATAGTACATTCATTACTTGCAAACAAGCATTTATTGGCTGACAACTGGTAAAATTATTTTCCTTTCAAAGCTTTAGAATAAAAAAAGAAGGAGAATGCTAAGAAAAAGGAGCATTTTCTTATGTGATTTTTTTCACATACAATATAAACTGTTCAAAACCCAAGAAAAAAAAGCCAGCTTGTGCTCAGTAGTGCTGTGTCCGTCATCCTCTTTTAAAACTATTTTAATTATTTGTGACTTACGTTAGAAAATATTCAACTGCTATTCTTATTAAGAGTCAGGCCCAGTAATGAATAGGAGGTAATGGGATGATTAGCTGGTCATTGATCATTTTAGAGAAGAGCTCTTCCTCTGGTCACTTCGCCCTCGTGTTGAATGTTTTATTGTCATTGCTGTGAGACCCTATAGTACTGATGCAATTATAAATGGTTCTGTCTTCTACCCAAAACACGTAAGAAAATAGATCACAATGCAAAAAAAATCTGAAAGAGGGTCTTAACTATAGATGTTTACAGTGCAACTTTCTAAAACTGAATTGTGAATTACTTTTAAAATATTTGTAACTGGAAGGTTGGTTTTTCTATTGGGCTTTCTATTGTTTTGTTTCCTTAGAGCTGAATAGGGAATGGTATCTTTGTATGGTATGCAGAATTCCCCTCAAAAACTTCAACCAACCTCACTTGCAGATCTTTATTAATAGAGGTGATGATCTGAATCTAGCAATTACACAACCTCCCAGTGCAGTGATTTTGTTAAAGACACTTACGCAATAGTTGGCCCACACTGTCTATAAGCATGGTGAGTGCTACCATTATTTCTGTTGATTTATTCTATAAAGGCTACCACATGAATCACTCCAGCTACGAAAAGAGCAAGGAAAATATCAGCCAATATCATAGGATGTATTAAGCTGTTTGTACCTGGAAAAATTCAAGTTTATTATGTTTCTTTATTAAATAAATAAGGATAACAAATATGTCCTATGCCTTTTTGTTGTTGTTGTTACATTTTCAACATTTATGTGATTATTTCTCTGACTTATTTTCAACATATTTGTTTGGGAAGTGCTTGGTGACTTTTGTTAGAATATTTATCAAAGGATACCACTCCAGTTCATCTTGTATTGTAAGCCTAACTACAGGGCATTAAAGGCTTGAGCCAAAGCTTGTTGAAATTGGTGGGTGAATTGATGGAGAATTTCTAGGTACCTCAGATGAATTTGAAGCAGTCCCCAAAGCTTTTCTTCAAGGAGACTAATTCATAGATTGAGCCCAGCATTCATATTTCAACCCATCCTGCCCAGTAGAGGAGGAAGGGTTTTACTGGAAACACAGGATCCCACCTAGACATTAAAAAAACATATAACTGAGATTTTCTTAGTGGTAATATGGATCTATTGCCAGTTTAACCATAATGATTTGCATTTTGGTTAATATTACATTAGTTTTATGTGAAAATTTGTACTAAACAAAGAGAAATATTCTTCCCAACACATGCAGGCCTTAATACTGGAAGGAGCTTCAGAAGGGACACAGATGACCCTTAATTGTTATCAGCATTGATTGAATCAGCCTTATATTCACCCAGGCTAGCAGCAATTTGGTTACCCTGTTTCAATGCTCTGATTTCTATTTAAACATGGCAGGTTCCTAATCATATTAAAAGAGAATAAAATTGAGCTTGTTTAAACTGCAATGAAATGTCCGCTCAGTCCTTTGAATTAGTTTAATAAAATCAGTTTATATTCATGTTTTACATTAACCTGGGGCAGTCTAACATGTGGAAAAAACTTTTTTTTTTTAAATAAGCATTTGCTAAAATATGTCATATAATATAATATGACTTTCGAGTAATCATGTGTATAGAATAAATCAGTCTGAAAAATTTTCTGCAAGTTATTTTTGGTTGAAAGCAGCAGTTTGCTGAAATGAGAACTGTCTGTGGAGATAGGTCAGGTTAGTTAAGGAAATTCCTGATTAGAATTTGTGGTCAAAATTCCCATGGGAAGGAAATTCAGGGTCATAGGCCTTACTATGAAAATTTCCGTGCCTCAATTTTTACCAGAATCACCTAACTCCTCTGTGAATTTCTCCATCACTCTGCTGGGGGCTGCTTTCATTTACAGGATTCTCCTTATTTTGATGCAGATCTTGGGGAAGTTTCTAAAGGCTTTCAGATATTCCATTATTCAGGACGGAATTTAAAATAAATATATTGCCAAAGGGGTTTCTTGTTTTCCAGTCCTAGCAAGGAACCTGCAGTAAATGTGAATTTTTACGTTTTTTTCATTTTAAATTATTCAGTCAAATTATGTTGATTTTCCAAAGCTGCAGCTGTATTAAATTAAACTAGATCTATTAAATCAAACCTGTGTGAAATATGAGAGATAAGTGTCAGGGCCTGCAATTTTCCGGATTCATCTTGAGATTATTTTTTTTAGTGATTTCAGTTTCTTTTTGCTTTTGTGCCAAATTGCCTTACTAAATACCCGGATCATTTGGGAAACAAGTCTGCATTGAAACAGTTACAGCAGTGCAGGCAAACTCAGGTAGTTTTCTTACAAAAAGCCACACCTTAGTGGCTCGCTTTAGATTTTAAGAGAATTTTTAGAAGCATCAGAAGCTGCTGTAGGAAGAGGAGGAAAAACAAAAAATGCTTTGCGAAGCCTTCACTGGGCTCTGGTATTAAAGGACATCCATGTAGGTTGGCAGTTTCACACAACAGCAATGCATTTTTCTACTGTGTAACAGGGTACTGAGAAAAGAGCAGAATTGGGCATAAAACAAGAGAAAACAGGCAGGTTCACAGCACAAAAAGAATTAAAAAACATCTGTGACATGGCTGCTTCTTTATGTCAATTCTCCCAGTGAGCTGTGAAAAATTGACTGCACTGGGTGAAGAACAAACATGGAAATCCTTCTGAGTGTTTACATATTGCAAAGAAATAGCAGCCGTGTCAAAGGGAAAGCATGTGAAAGCAAATAGTCGGAGGGGAATGGCTATTGGCAGCGAGCAAAAAAATGCTTTGGAGTCAAACGTCACTGATAACCCCGCGAGGGCTGGAGGTGTTGGGCTGCAGTGTGGGTATGGGTTTGTCAGCACCTCCGCCGGATCTATTTTAGCCAGCTGACAAACAGGACTGGGAGCAGCTCCTGGCCCACGTGCTTTCGACGCGGAAAAATTTCTGAGACCACGTGGTTGCTGTCCCTGGAGTCTCGTTGCTTCCAGTTCAGGGCATCAGAGGGTGTTTTTCCCCAAGAAACTAACCACACAACACCGTAAAACACGATACACTACACAAAGATCACTGAAGTATCTTAAAAAGTAAGATTTTTAGTTCAAAAGGAACCTATCTTGTTTTGGTTGTTTAGTAGTAGTAGTATTTTTATTACAGTTGTTCTTGTTATTATCATCATTATAATCATCATTATCATTATTATAATATTTTTATTTCCCAAAAACTTCAAGAGTATGTTCTGGTCTTGTTTTCAAGCTTTCTGTTTTTCTAACAATTGTGTTTGGCTAAAAACTGCGTCTTTAAGAGAAAAAGATTGAGGCACTTATGTTAAAACTACACAAAGTGGCACTAAGGGAGTTTAAAATGCTGTTTGGTGCTAAAAGGTGACTTAATTGTGTACCTGTGAAATTCCAGTTACTTTAAAGCTAAAGGGAATTCAGCAAGTGCTCTTACTGGAGCCAGGTTTTCAAAACTTTTGTTCATATAGATGGTCCCAGTTGCTCCCAACTGTCTTAGTTTTTAATCGTACCAAACCTGCAGACCAAACACAAATAAGATCATTTTCATTTTTAGGCCTGGGACAAGGAGTGCAGGTGATAAGGTTTTATACAGAGGGCACAAACCAGGAGTCATGGAGCCCAATACGACACAAGACAATTCCACCCTTGGTCGCCTTGGTAACATCTTGGAGCGCAAAGGATTTTTGGGCTTTTCAAGGACCAACTCAATTCTATGGGGAGGAAATCAGGAGCTTGGTTTGTCTTGGAGAAAAGCTCACTGCATGATGGCTTTTTAAAAAATCTGCAATTGCAGCCCAGTCATAAGGAAAAGATGACCCTAATCCCAAGGCTGTCTTCTTTCTACAGGACATTTTCTAGACCAAATCTCATGTCCACTGTAGATCTGCTCACACCATCTCTTTGCAGGAGCTGCAGACCTGCTGTGTGAACTGCAGGTACTGCTCCAAGCCAGCTCCCAGCAAACATAGAAATGCCACAGGCTGAGCTAAAGAGCTTCAGGTTAGGGAAACTTTGTATTTACACTTTGAGCTTTAGAGCAGATACTCTCCCAAGAAGTCCTACACCATCTACACATCCCTATGTCTGCTCTGCACTTTTGTATCACAGAGGAAGCTCTCCATCCTGTAGCTCCATCCTACAGTTATTATCCAGTTTGCAACCAAGTGGGGCAAGGTCTGCAAGGAGGGATAAATCCCCAGTGCATCTTTGAAGCTGTTTTCCTACACAGACTCTTGCAAAGAGCTGCAATTTCTTAAAACAGAGCATGGCAATGCTTGGAGACAGACCTAGTACTCCTAAAAGGTGTTCTGTTGATTTTGAAGGGATTAAGTATTATTTTTTTTACAGAGCTGAAGACCACAGACCGTAACTTGCAGTCCCAGCCACTTTAAACCTTAAAGAGCAATGGGCCACATGTGTTTTGCTTTACTCCATGGGCAAAACAAGGCAGAAAACGAGCTAGGCTCCTTTCTCTTATTAGGGAGCAGCAACTGAAGCAAAACTCTGAGGCTTTATTGTGGGGTCTGCAGTTGGTGTGAGGTTTGCCAGAAAGATTTCAAGGTAATCAGATGAGAATAAGGTCCTCCTGAGCCTGTGAGAAAGTGGGAGGTGTGGTTTGAAGGTACATTGCTCTTAAAGCTGCAGGAGGAGGTTTGTGGCTGTGACAAGTTCTTCGGCAGTGCTGAGGTGCTGCAAATGTGCAGGGTCTTCTCTAAAGACTGTGGTTGAAGTAGGGTGAAGAGGGTTGTTTCCCTTGAGCAGTAGGAGGAAGGTTCCCCTTATCCAGATGGGGAAGATTAATGATGGTATCAGCCCACAAACAAAGGCAGGTGTCTCTGAGGTCATGTCTGGCTTTCTGTGGAGACAAGCCACATGTTCACAGGGTTCATGCTCATCTGTCCTTGGCCTGTTGGATGGAGGGTTGGGAGTTTCATAGAATCATAGAATCATAGAATGGTTTGGGTTTGAAGTGACCTTAAAGATCATCCAGTTCCAATCCCCCTGCCATAAGCAGGGACACCTCCTGCTAAACCAGGATGCTCAAGACACCATCTAATCTGGCCTTGAACACCTGCAGGGCACGGGGCATCCACAACCTCCCTGGGCAACCTGTGCCAGTGTCTCACCACCCTCATTGTGAAGAACTTGTCTAATATCTAATCTAAATCTCCCCTCTTCCAGATTAAAGCTGTTTCAAAGATAAATGAGTTCTTATGAGTTCCGGGAAAATAAGAAGCTGGAGAGATATACACTGTGAGGTTTCAGCAAGTAGGAAAGTTGTAAAAAAGACACAAGTATTAAGGAAAGACAAAACTTTTTTCATAGAGAGGGCAGATCTTTTAAATGAGTCAATCTCTAGGGGGATCAATTAATTTACACTTGCTTAACCACCAGGGACCATCAATTCCATGTCATGAAACACAGGAAATCAGATGTTGTTAGTTCTGGTGCTTTGAGATTTGTTTGGATTGCTCTCATTAACACACCAGAAGATGCTTGAGACAGAAACTATTATACTTTCTGTTTTTCATAAAGAACTGGGAGGATGGCTATGTACCTTACCAGTAAACCAGCCCTGCACCTCTCTGTCTCACTGCACTTCTTTGAAGTGCCTCTCATCAAAAGTTGGATTTAGAAAACATAGGGAGAAGCAAGGTGAAGGGCAGGAATATTCAAGTACCTTGATTTGCTTTGGTGTAAGTGGTTATAGAACAGTGTGGTTTGTGGGTAAGGGGGCAAGCTCAGTGGTGATGACATTGGCATAAATCCCTTGCAACAGGCGATTCTTATCTCAACAGCATCAGTGATGCAGACTTGTGATCAGCTCAGGGCTGCGTGCAGTGCTGCGACGGATGCCTCTGTGTGTGCGCAGCGCAGATAACTGCTTATCTGCATGGCTGGTGATCCAGTATTCATTTACACCCATAAAAATGTTGTGAGGTTGAGCTCCAGCCTCAGGGTTTCACTGCACAAAAGGCTGTCCTGCCTCTCCTCTCCATGCAGCAGAGAGGTGCACAGGGCAGCGAGCTGGGTGTCTTCCACATGGGGCTCCAACGACTGGATGCTGCTTCCAGAAAGTGTGTCACAAAGTACTCCAATAGAGTAAGTCAAAAGATAAAGTGATGTTGGTTAGAAAGTATCTCCACAAGAAATAAGATCCTCTCTCATTATTTTAATTTTAAAGCTCGGGACTGTGTTGGGGGACTTGAATTCAAGTCCTCTTTCTCCTCGTTGTTAGAGGAAAGCCCCTGTGAAACCCTGGAGTATTCAACCCAGTGTTGCTTCTCCTGTTAGCAGTTGCAAGCCAAGCTGTTTCTTTCCTTTCCATGTTACTGGGCACACAGCACAGCTGGATGTTGGTGTAGGGTAAGGAAGAGAAATCACAATTAAAATGCCCTAGTTTAAGGCCTAAGTTTTTTGCCACTCAAGTCACGGTGAAATTTCATTTGCCAGGAACATGTGCTGGACAAAAAAAAGGCAACTCCTTGCAATAGCATTTGCAACAGAGCCAGCCTAAATGAATGATATCACTTTCTCCACGGAGAAGACAACAAAGGCCAGCAGAGAAACCATCTAACTTCTCTCATAAGGAGGCTTGGCCGGGGAAGTCATCTTCATTTTGCTGCAAGCTTTTAGTGGTTAACCAAGATAGAAAACGCTCAGCTAGGTGAAATGGAGTTTCTGATCCTCTTCTGAGCCTGACATTGGGCTGCCTTAGTGTAACCAAAGATAAGTTGTCCCTGATGAAAACAGGAGTGTGTGACTGGCCAGGTGTCCACAGGTCTGGTGTGACCAGCAAGGATAAAGCACAGGTTTGTTACCCTGCTGTTGAACCACGCTCTTGCACCATGAGAAGGTCTTGCATTTCACAAATGGTGTGCATACTCTGGAAACCATAATGCACAAAGGCTGCAAAGCTTATTTTTGGGTAAGGTCTCAAAGACTTAGCAGCTCTGTGGGCCAGAGCATGACTTGCTACCTGGCAGCCATGATGTCCTCACACCTCAGGTTCCCCCAGAAGGGTAGGAAGATCAGCCTGAAGATTAGCTGGTCTTCACATTCTTGGAGTGTTTGGAATAGAAACACTCCTGGACACTGACAGGGGGAAGGTGAAGGGCTACCAAGGCTCTAGAAGGTGGTAAACTTGACACCTCTCCAAATCTAACAGGGGTAATAGGGCTGTTACTTTATAAGGTTGTACGTGACATGGGGAGTGGGAGGTGACTCCCTGGCTTAAGTCTCTGAAGCCAGTTCAGTGTCACAGCATCTCTTGGGAAGGGTGGATAAAGCACACCTCTTCATGTTCAAAGTGGGTCATCCTCTTTTATTTCCTCTGAAAGAAATTTAGTCCACATGCTCAGAATTGTTGTGGGGCAAAACAGGGAATATTCCGTGAAACCATTTTTAACAGCTCCATGAAGGCAACCAGGGTGTATCTTCCTTAGCTATCTGTCCCAGAGAACACTGCAAATAAATTCAATTTGCGCTCCCCAGAGTAAAATCTGAGTTAAAACATGATCCTGTAGGATTTTTTTTTTAATCTTATGGTGTTTGGAATCTGAGCTTTTGTAATCCTCTCCATTCTTGGTGTAGGTAGTTGACAGTTGCAAGTATCACGGTTCTGGTCTCAGAGCTGTGTCCAAATCCCTGAAGCCTGAAGCTTAAAACTGTTACCCAGCTCTAATTTGAGAGCTTTGACTCTCACACCAGCTGACTGTGTGGATTAAATGCATGTAAATACCTTCATAGTGACTGGCAAAACATACTCATGACGCTATCCTAAATTGGGATGCTCTCTCTCCAGGGCTGTCAGTTTGATGTTATCACCTACTCAGCAAATAAATCCCTTTATTGAAGGTGGGAGACTTCATGCTGTCCAGTCATGCCCATAACCAGTTTATTTACCCTCTGTCTGCTCTCTACCATGCTTTGCCATCACTAAAGCTGGTTTTCTAAACGATATAGTGTGAAGATGCTCTTGTTAATGCTTCGATATCATCTCTATTTCAGCTCAGCTTGCTATGAGTCACTTGCATGTTTGCACCTTGGTGCTCTGTCTTATTGGTCTATGAGAGAGTCAGGATGAGAGTTTCCATTCCAAACACTCATCTGCCTCCCAAACTAATGGGGTCAGACAGGTCTGCCTGCAAGATGCAGATTTTCTTAAGGGCATCATGTCACTGACAAAGCTCTGAGAAGGTGGCCCCTTCAATACAAATCAAGTGTTCCTTGCCTTACAGTACTTGCCATCCAACTGTGCACAAGGCAATGGCACACATCCAGCGTGAGAAAACCTTCACTACCCCACCCCTCTAAAAGAGTTGAGATCCCTCACAACGGTTCCAAGCGCTGCTTTTCTCCTATTTCCCTGTTCGTAAGATTATGCATTAATTTCTAAATTATTTTTTTTTACTTTGGCTGTAGGATTTAGGAAAGCACAATGCAGATGTGCTCCCTGTTAACCTCAGACATCAGTAGTTGTGGAGCAGTGATTCAGGCAGGTCTGTTCACCTGCATGGACCATATCTTGGGCTGTGTTTCCAACAGGTTACACCCATGCTGGTAACCAAAATGAGTCACGGGTTGTTCTTCTTGCCTGGAAATAGGACATCAGAACCAAACTCTGATCTCACTGAATAGGGTCTCACCTTCCAACGTGTTTAGCTGGACAGTCCTTAGCCACTTTAAACCCTAAAAAACATGTTGGGGATGTGCAAATTTATCTATATCAGAACAGTTCCAGGGATCTTTCATTACTCACCTAACAGGACTTGCTCCTAGACCAGCATCCACTAACATTTCCAGATGTCCCAATAGGGTAAACGGCTGCTGGGAAAAGAAATGTAGGTAGAAAAGGCAGTGGGTGATGGAAGACGATCAATGAAAAATGGGAAGGGGTGTGAGGGTACAGAAGGATGGCACAGGATGGCCTGGGGACATTGCCAACCTGCTACCACTGCCTGAAAGCACACAGGGAACAAGTGGTGCAGTGCTGAGGGCAATTTTGTAGTCCAGATGATAGTGTGCCTGCACTGAGGTCTGTGCCTAACCATGTCTCATTTAGTGGTACAGGAATAATCACATATTCTGGTTTGAGAGTTCTTATTGGCAGGCTCCTAAGAGTTGGGGACCTTGGAGAATGGATGCCTGATGATTTCTTTTCCCCCACAAGTCTGGCCAATCTCACAAATTGTAAAAAATAAAACCAGTAAAGCAAAGCTCTACATGCCTCTGTGTGTGTACATTTACATGGCTGTAGAAGGGCTTTCTGAGGGAGATTCACCTGGAAAGAACTCCACATCTCCATCCTAGGCTTCTGAAGATATTTTAAATGTGATCTTCATTTTTTAGAGGATGGACAAGCTAAACTATTTTGTACTGTAAAAATGAGTGCAACATTAATGAAGCCAAAACCACAAAAGGGCTCAATTACACTTGCATTATAAAGTGACCACAAATAATGGTCAAATAGTAGTGGTGGAGTTCAAATGTCTGCTTGCTTGCAAGAAGGTGACCACAAAGAATGTAAAGCATGGCCTGGCTACTGCCATCGTTGCTCCTGAGCGGAAAACCTGCTGGGCTAGAAACCTGCCTCAAGCAGCCGACAAGCCAAGAAATAAGTGCAGTTTGCTGTTATCTTTGCTTCCTGCTTGCTACATCTCTTTCCTTTTTGTTTTCAGGGGATCACAGAGGGAGGCAGGACACTCATTGTGGTAGAGACAACACATGTCAGTAGTGGTGGCAACCTCATCACAGGACCCAAGGCCAGAGTGAGACAAGTGCATCTGACTCAGCAGTAAATCAGCTTTCCTCCTCACCCCGTGTACAACATGACCACTGTTGATCCATAAAGGATGCTCTGGGCATCTCTCGTAACAGCAGCTGTCCCTCTGTTCAGAGCAAAGAGGCATCTAAGAAATCTTGGTATGTCTCCTGCCACGCTCAGCAGGAAAATTCAAACTGCACTGCAGGCTAAAAGTGATCTTGCAGCAGGACTGAAAGGTTCAAGACCCAGTCGTCCTTGTCATAGCACATTAAAAATGGGTAATCATTCAGCTGTGCAAAAGAAAAGGCTTTTATGTAGAGCAAATGTAATCTTCTGCCACAAATCAGCATGGGAAGTGGTAGGCAAGCTCCAGGAGTTAACTTTCTGCTGATGCTTGGAGTCTCTATAAAGACTGCGTGCTCAGCAAGAGCCAGGTCTCTGAAAGGGGGAAATAAGTCAAGGATTCCCCTTTTCTTTGCAAAACACCTTCCAAAGAGCACTGACAGCTGATGTTCTCTAGACACGAATCAGGTGCGGTCTGTCCTGGATTGCTGGTGTTTGAGACTCAGCAGACCATTGGGTGCTTCACAGGAGGCCACATCACAGTCCAGAGGTAACAGCCATGCTGAGGTGCTTTCCAGGAACACTGTAGCTCCCCGTCCCTTTCCATCCCTCCCTGCTCTTAGCAGGAAGGTCTCCAGCTCATGACTGTTTAATAACGATTCTCTGCCAGAACCTTCCTTGACTTTCAGTGAAAGAATTGCAGCCAGCAGATGCTTTTCTATCAACAGTGGAACGCAATGCAATACACAAATATTTTGGTCAACCTTATACTAAACATTTGACTGAAACAAAACTACATATATGTTTATTAAGAGGAGCTTTGGCTGCAAACATCATAAACAAATATTTGGACTCTGCAGCATTCTTTCTGAATACACGTTTTCCCTTATCTACTTTTTGTTTTATTGAGATTCAGAATTTCAAGACTTGGTCAGGTTTGGGCACCCAGCTCACACCAAATATCCCTGGCACTACTCTCAGTACTATAGGTCAAAAGATTTAACTCCTCTCTAGAAGCACTTCAACTTGAAGCTGCATCGTGTCCTGCAGGCGAAAATCTCCATTGCCCATTGTGGGTTTTGTAGCACTTGAGAGCATCCCTACATTGCTTAACAGAGAGCTGTGAGCTGCTGCAGCATAACACTGTGCAAACTTGGCTGCAGACAGGTGAGCTGTCCTAGCTCTGCCCAGATCCAGCCTGCTCCTCTGCAAATGCCCTGCAGAACTCTGTATGTCAAGCCCAGCCCTGGCCATGAATAAAGACAGTCTTTGCTCTAGGTGGCTGATGCTATATAGAACCAAGGTCATCTAATATTTCTTCAAAGGACTGGAGACATTCTTTATATGCTATTAGCAATTGAACTATATCCAACTTCATGAAAATTTGAAAAAGGAGGTTAAGAAGTACCCTGCTATGAAGCAGCAACTGAAAGCTGACACCTAAAGACTGCTTGATCTACCATAATATTGTTTGGTCTGTCTGTCATGTCTGCTTTCCACAGAGCAGTCTAAGAAAACGACCACACTCCTAGAGAATTTTGGTGGTAATGGTCATGCTAATAATCTCTTCCATAGCCTTCTTCCAGCTACACAGTGAAATATGGCCTCTCTGGATATTGCTGTGTCTTTGGGATTGTGAGAGCCTGTGCAGTCAGGACAAGGTGCAATCCCATCTCTTGGTGCTTTGCAAATGAAGCACCAGAGGTGGGGTGCAAACATCTATCATGGGCTCCCCAGTGCTGGTGTTGCTGTGTGCACACAGCACCATGGATCTGCCACTCTTCTGCTACACTTAGGTTTATCAAAGAGTCATTGCTCTTCCTTCTGTGGTTCCATGCTTCTAATATTCTAGCATAAGTAACAGGCTGAACTGTTTGTAGTTGGATTCAGCTGACAGCAGAGCTCTGAAAAAATAATTTCATGATCTCACATGTCCTATGGACAAATAAACCTGGTAAGACCATGCATCTCTCTTTTAAAGAATGCAAACCCTTAAGTACAGTCTGCCCATGTGTTTCTAGTGGGTTAGAAAATACTTACATTGTGACAACCATTGCTGAAATGTGGTCACTTCTGGGAAGAGAAGCAGCTGCTGCTTACTGAGGGAAGGGAGGCTTTGTGGTTTGGACAGTGGCTGTAGCCCAAGATTTTATTCTGGTAACACCACTGCTGGGAGCTACAAGCATCCTGTAGACATGCCTTTACAAGATGGACATTACATAGCCCAGGTGCTGGTGGCAATATCACCATACACATGAGCACAGAACCCTCTACAAACTATTCATCTACTCTTGGGTAAATGGTGCAGCCCATTCTGAACTCTGTGCTGTTTTAACTAGATTACTAAAGCCAGTAGGCTTAAAAACAAGCTCAGGTACTGCTGATACCTAGCCCTAGAATATTCTGAAGAGCAACCAGAGGGTTACATTGCAGATTAACTGCCTGAGGAATGTCTGCTTTCTCTGCCCTCTGTGAAGTAGACAGATGGAGTGTGTGTGTATGGAGGTGGTGGAAAGGCAAAAAAAAGAGTACCTGAAGTGTTAATTGGAAGTTGATATATATGCCTGCCACCCAGAAAAATCCAGTCCTCCCTTGAAGTTCTGATGCGTCTGACCTTTAAATGCAGAGTTGGCTACTCTTCTGAGACTGGAAGGTAGGAAGAACCTCCTAGGCAGAACCTTCCAATGAACAACTTTTGGCAAATTTAGGGCACTTCCATGTCTTCAGATTCCCTTTTACTTTTTTCTTCTCAGAAATACTTTCTCAGTAGGGTTTTAGGAAATGGTTGAGGTGAGTTGGGAGTTCTTCCACAGCCCATAAGCCATGGAAATGTACTACCCCCTTTCATCTCCCTGATTGACTAAGGTGCAGGTGATGATAGCAAAAGGCCAGTTTTGCCAAACATCAGAAAACAAAAGAAGGGTTGAAGCTGTAAATGGTCAAATAGGAAAAATAAGTAGGGGGCCTGTTAGCTGTTTTATTTCATGAGGAAAAAAGATCCAATTTGATCCTATTCTAGTATGACTTAACTTTTTCTGTAAAGGTAGCATAAGGGCATCAGTGGTGGTACATATCTTAAAGCAGACATTACTGGTCTTACTAGAAATGCTTGCTCATATAGTTTTATGCCTGGATGAGTTTCATTAGATAACCAAAATGGATAGGGGTTTTTAAATGGGATCCAGACGTGAAGCAAACTCTAAGTACTGCCAAGGAGTGGTTTGAATCTGCTGGGTACAGCTCTTCCTTGTCCATCACTTTAACGCAATGTAGCAGCCCAGGGTTTTGGATGGATGTACTGGGAGTCAGCAGACTGCAATTGCCATGTCTGTCAAACGGAAGGACAGCTGGGAGGCTGCATTTCCAGCCCCTTGGGGGCAGTAGCAATTGGCATGGATCAGCCAGACACAGAAAGTTTCTCAAGGTTGGGGACAGGAGCAGCACTATTGTGAACAGCAGCTGGAGGCTTTGCTTCTGCTTTTCTTCTGTCTCCTACCTGCATGGGAAAAGCCCATGCCAACAAGAGATGATGTGTGAGATTTTCTGAAACAGAGTCAGAGAAGATTTGGGATTGTTAAGATAGCCTTTTGATATCTAAGTGTCAAAGCCTATCTCTGAGCTATACCCAGTGTACTGTAATATGGGCCTGATCCATTTTTTGTGTTGGCTTTATGCTGTGCATGCCAGGAAGCCAAGTCACAGTGCTGAAAAAGGTAATGAGACACTCGATACGCCAAATGTGGTGAATCACAAAGGAACACGAAGAAATATTCAATCAGATGCTCAGCCACAGGAACACACTAACCATCCTGGACGTGGTATATCATCTTCCTCCAGACAAGACACTCGTGCCTGACAACTGTTACAGTCCATCAGTTATAGCCCCTAGTGCACCTCCAGCCATACATGTGTCGAGCAGGAGAGTATTTGCTGAATTTATTGAGGTTTTTTTTCTGTTGCTTTATAAGGCTGCCTGCTCTTAATGGAGCACCACATCCCTTTGCAGACTTTGCTGTGGCCACACCAGCTCCAGCCTCTGTCTCCATCCCAGCTGCACGAGATCAAGGGGAGAAGGCACTGAGTGAGAAGCTGGAGAGTGGCAGCCTTGCTGCGATCCCCTGCCTGGCAGGGATGGCTGCATTTGTCAGAAAGCTTCCATTAGTCGTGCATGCCAGCTGTAATCTCCCGGCCCAAACACGGCAGCATCTGCTCCAGAGCCAGTATTATATAACCACAATTGGCCTGCACAGGGCACATTAAAACCATAGGCAGGAGAGAACCATTGACTCCACCGCAGAGCTTGTCTTGAGTAAGAGCCTTTCTGTGACTCTACAAACCTATGATGGTTCTTTTTTTTTTCCTGGTGTGATGTAGGGGCTGTATCACTTGCAAGTGTTATAAATGCAGGTGTATCCATAGGCACTAGCTGCTTGAACAACTGATCTTAAATTCCTGGTCGTGGACTACATGAAGTTAAGAAGAGTTTAAAAAAAAATACTTAGGAATGGTGACAGTGGGATTACATGCAAAGGAAACTCCACTGCAGCAGATTTGTTGAGAGGCTAAAAATATGTTTCTGTTTTAGAGAAGGGGGAAATGACTGGCAAAGAGTATTAATCTGAGACAGGCTGAAGCAGATAGAAGGATTATAAAACAGCTGATTTAGGACTGCAGAATTCATTTTCAGGCACTTCTTTGCAAAATGCTTGGTGATTCCTGCACACCCGACAGAAGCTCTCAGAAAGCAGTGTGAAGAACACAGGGAGGGACTTTAGCCCCATTATGCACAATTACAAATCTCTGAGTAGAACATCATTAACTGTACTCAAGTGACAGCCAGGATTAACTTGGCTGAAACCAAACAATATAGAAACATGTAAGTCTAAATTCAAGGACGTCTCAGAAACAGCAAGGATAATAAACCAAAAGGCCCAGACCAACTTGCCTGTTTCTCCATGACACTAATATGTTGGCTTTTACTGATTTTAAGTGTTTCTGTCCATGTAGCTGCATGCATGTGCTTGTGCACACGCACAGATATGCACAGGTATACACACCCCCTTTCCCCATTGAAGTGGTGAAAGACCCTCTTACATTGTAACCACGCTCAAAAAATCAGCCTCACAGAGTTTCCTGCCCCTCCTGCACAGAGGGGCTGCCAGACAACTTTCTGAAAGGGCATGAGCAAAATCTCAGGTGAGTGAACACCATCTCTCTCCAGGATGCTGCAACCCTGAAATTGCAAAGAATAGCTATTTTACATAGACTACCCTCACAGGAATAGGGAGTGCACAGGAGAAAAGGCCAACCTACCTGAAAAAACACGGGTCAGCACACAGAAAGTAGTAGCTAGGGCAGAAGAGTACCTTTATTTTGTTTTCACTCTGCCGGGCTGGCTCTTGGAGGGCTCCAGCAGCACCCTCTGGTGACCTGAGCTGTCGACACCAAACAGCTAGCAGTTTGAGAAGCTGCTGGGCTCTGTAGGGCTTTCACCATTACTGGAATAAATCATTCAAAACTCTGACAGTTCCTCAGGGGAGTTTGAGGTCATGAAAAAGTGATGGGAGAGGAGAAGAAAGAAATGCATTACGAGGCTCCTAGAAAATGGGCTAAGTTTACCTTCTTTGCCCCTTCATTCAGTACTGGGTCTGGTTATATATATATATATATATATATATGCAGAGGCAGTTGCTTGAGCAGTTTACAGTGATCTGGGCAAGAGAGACATTAGTAGCTGCTGCCTGTCCCAGTTTCTACTTGCAAGGAGGTGCTAAGGTGTTACCAGTGCTATGGCGTTTCACAAGGGCAGCTCAGTTGCTGCCTTTAAGCCTCCTCAGGCATGAGGGACAGTGTTCATCATCTATCATGAGCAACAGC
This sequence comes from Dromococcyx pavoninus, assembly GCA_033558185.1. Taxonomy (NCBI): domain Eukaryota; kingdom Metazoa; phylum Chordata; class Aves; order Cuculiformes; family Neomorphidae; genus Dromococcyx; species Dromococcyx pavoninus. The sequence continues at coordinate 367,963 of JAUMJL010000313.1, forward strand.
TTCTAAACCCATAACGAGCATCACCCAGAAATTTAGTCTTTCTGTTGTCTCCTGTCCAAATGTCCTTTTCTACTGACCAGTGATACAGCTTGTCTGCTAATTGTTCTTGTCACCTCTCTGCTATCACAGTGTAATACACCTGGCACACAGGTTTCAGCGCATGGGAAATCCCAGACATCTATGTGTCTATGTGTCTCCCTGGTGATACTGGCTTCTACATGCACATTAGGTGTCCTCTGCTTCCCGCACTGCCCAGGAACATTAGATTAGATTCACAGTCTAGTCCCTACCTTGCAAGCATTTAAAAGCACGAAGGGATCTGAATGATTGCCTGAAGCTCCTAGAATAAAATCGGTGGTTTATAACTTTGGTTTCTGCAGTGAAAATCAGTAATGTTCCATAAAATCATAGGATAATTTAAGCTGGGAAAGACTTCTGGAGGTTCAATGCCACGCTCAAAGCAGAATCCGCTTCAAGCGTTTGATGTTAAATCAGGTTGTCCAGAACCGAATCTTCTCAGGTTTTGAATATCAGCAAGGAGAGGAATGGTGCAGCCTCCCTGGATCCCTGTTCCAGGTTGCATCACTCTTTTGGGGACTTTCTCCTCCCCTCTATTTAATTGAAATTTACATTGTTGCAAATTGTGACGTTGCCTCTTTTCCTTTTGCTGTGCTCCTTTGGAAAAATATGGCTCTATTTTCTCGTTAATCCCACATCACATAGATTAAAAACAGCAGTGTGGTCCCCTCTTCATTTTTTCTTCTATCCAGGCTGAGGGAAATATGCTTTGTCCCCCTCTTCTCACACTTCGTGCCCTCCAGGACCCTAATTATCAAGCTGGCCCTCCACTAGATGAACTCCAGTTTGTCATATCCCCCTTGAACTGGGAAGCCTGAAACTGGACACAGTAATCCAGATTACTTTATAAAGCTCAAGAGAAGTGAACAATTACAATTACAATTACAAATACAAGTTGCCTGTGCTCATGCTCATACAGCTCAGCGTGTGGGAGACCTTCACTGTTATAAGGGACCCCTGTAGTCTCCTGTTCAACTCATTACCCTTCAGAACTATTTCTGCAAAGCTGGTCTGTCCTTAGCCAGTCTGATTGAGTGTGGTTATTCTGCCTCATGTGCAGGATGGGGGAATTGCTATTGCTGAGCGAATTGCAAAAGCATTTGCACTTGCTACGATCTGTGAGGTTCCTGTCTGCCCGTTTCTTTGGCTGAATGGCAGCAGTGACCTCCAGCATGTTGTCTACTCTCCTCGGTGTCCAGGTAAAGTAATAGCTAGCACAAGAGCAGGCTTTTAAATGGCACTCGATGCCTGGTATGTGTGGCCTCTGAGATCAGAAAGAAGGAAATTAAAAAAGGTCATTGATTGACTGGTAGGATTGTGCCACTTCTTTTGGAGTCGACAACACCAGACTCTGAGTAAGCACATTAGCTCAAGGATGAGGACAAAATATGTCTTTAAACACTGATAAGGAAAATACTCTGCTAGACATTATCTGGCAAAGTAAATCTCAATTCCAGTCTCCTGTGTCTCAGGGCACATCCAATCAAGATTCTTAAGGAGCGTTTCAGGTTCTTCTTGCCATATGTGGACTGGGAGATGGAACAGAGCTGCAGTGGTGGTCTAGGTGACTCTAATCTCCCCTAAAGAAGCAGAGGACTTCTTAGGTTCAGATAATTTGGGACTAAGGTTTTAATGTGTTGCCTCCCTCTGGTCAGCCCAGGATGTCATTAGACAAGCAGTTACCAGATGTGAAGAAGGACAGTTACTTTTGATTGCCAGATCTGAGAGTGGGTTTAAGTTCCACCATGGGGAGTGGCACAATGCAATAGTGTGAAGAGATCTTGAGCAAGATCATTTCCCTTGAGCAGGTGGTCATGTTCGTTTTGCACTCTTCCGATTCCCATTCCTTAATTTTGCTCAATTTATTGGCTTTGGGAGAAGGACAAGAGGAAGAGTCGATTTTACATTTTCTTGGCTTCACTCGAAGTAGCGTATTTAGCCTTTGATATTTTATGTCACTGGTTCTTACGTATTTTTAATGTTATGACTCATGCAGAAAAACACGTTCAGTTATCTTCTCCAACCAATTCATTTTATTGTGGCTCATTGTCCTGCTTAGTCTTTTCTTCAAAATACAATCAAACTCACTTCGTTTTCTGCCCTCATGTAGGCCTGGAATAAACAGAAAATACAAAATTACCTGAGATGCACCGTCCAGAAGTACCTATGGTACAGCATAGCCCATCAAATCCTTCTAGGTCTGCTGCAATTTCTTCAGACTCTCTTTAGTTTGTATCCCACATCACATACTCTGCAACTCCAGGCCTAGGGAAGAACAGCACTTCAGGGAAGCAGAGACGTGTAGCTTTGCATCTGATAGCTGCATCTGATCAAATCAGCTCTGTGCTGTAACTAGAGAATATGGTGACAAGATGTGGTGCCCATGAACATGGGTGCATGGACCCACCCTTTCTCGTGATGCTCATTCACTTGCACAGATTTGTGCACATAAATTTGTACCTAAATGCCTGCATACATGTGTAGACAAAACTACTCTCCCTTGTACTTATCTCCAAATGCAGACCAGCACATACACCAGGTGCAGAGAGGCTTGAATGGCCATGCTGGAGATGGTCAGCTTTTGGTGGATCTCATTCACTTCTTCATGTCTATTAGAAGGCACACCATAGCAGCCCTGTACATCAAGTCATAGAATCATAGGATCTTCCAGTTGGAAAAGACCTTTGAGATCATCGAGTCCAACCACACCCATCACCCGCTAAACCATGTCCCTCAAAAACTCATCTACCTGTTGTTTAAACACCTCCAGGGATGGTGACTCCACCACCTCCCTGGGCAGCCTCTGCCAGTGCCTGACCATCCTTTTGGTAAAGAAATTCTTCCTAATATCCAGTCTGAACCTCCCCTGGCGTAACTTATGGCCATTTCCCCTTGTCCTATCACCTGTCACTTGAGAGAAGAGATCAGTACTTCCTGTGCCACAGCCTCCTTTCAGGCAGCCGTAGACAGCTATGAGGTCTCCCCTCAGCCTCCTCTTCTCCAAGCTAAACAACCCCAGTTCCTTCAGCCACTCCTCGTAGGACTTGTTCTCCAGCCCCTTCACCAGCCTCGTCACCCTTCTCTGGATGCTCTCCAACACCTCAATGTCCTTCTTGCATTGAGGGGCCCAGAACTGCACACAGTACTCGAGGTGTGGCCTCACTGGTGCCAAGTATAGGGGTACAATCACCTCCCTTGTCCTGCTGGCCACACTGTTTTTGGTACAGGTCAAGATGCCATTGGCCTTCTTGGCCACCTGGGCACACTGCTGACCAGTCTGAGGATCAGGCCACTTTAGCAAATGTACTAGTTTTTCCCTCTAACTGAGACGAGATGACTTCGGAGTTCAAATAATAGTTCACCCATTTTTATATCATTATTGCTTAATCTCATCAGTAGTTCTTGACACACTTGTGAGCTAGGTTGATCAGCTCTGAGTACGCTCTTTCTAATGAAGCTGTGCAGAAGGGTTCAGTCAGGGGTTATGGCCAGGGCAGTTATAATTTCAGGGTAATCAGAGAGACTGAAACATGAGTGTTTTGCTCTCCGAGTTTGGCTGTCTGTGGAGGAAAGGCTTTCACTGAGCTTAAGAAAAGTCTTTTGTTCCAATTAACATAGAGTTGACTACTATGTGAGGAACACAAATCATCCTTTCAAGCAGAATTACTTTGCAAGTGCAGAGGGATGTAATCTGCCACCACGCTGCCAGGTTACCCATTTCCAATAGATAGCTGTGGGAGAGATTCATGTGTGAGTCAGAGCTGGATCGGCACCACAGTGATTAGAGAACTTCAGCTGAGAATCTTCCTAGAAAAACGTAGTCTCTCTGCATGGGTATCCTGCTTACGTCTGATGGAGAATCTTGAACACCAAGTGTTTTGAAAGGGATTTTCTCTTTAGAGGAAGAAGGAACTTCTACAAATAAAATAGGAAACAACACTAAATACCTACACTAAATAAATTAGAAGACAAAGCCTGTGATGTAGACATTACTCTCCACAAGGGAGAAGTTAAAACTTGCTTCTGATTTCTAACATTGGAAACATGACTCATCAGTACTGGGAATTTTATTCAGAGGCTGAAAAATTCTGTTGAAATGCCTTGGTTTTTAAAATAATATTTCTGATGAAATAACAAATCTTTTCTTCCAGATTCTCTGTTCGGAGTTTCCTGGGAGTTAACACAACTTTTGTTTTCACACAAGTGGAATAATCCAAGTAGAGCTGAGGGTCACAAAACTACACTATTTCTGCTCCAGCACAAATGCAGAAACCTGAACACAGAGTGCTGAGGTCAGTAGCCTACTTCTGCAGCTGGGGATGCTGAATATTCTGAATATTATTATTTTGAGTGTGCTATTATTATTTTTAGTGTATGCTGCCCTACCACCTTCCTCACCTGCTTAACCTGAATTCCAGCTGCTTGTATAAATGGGGTGTTACCTACAGTTCCAGAACTAAACTAAGAACACGTTTTAAATGATGTTATTTACAGTCACTTCTAACTGTTGAGCTGTCTATTTGGCCATCTGTTTTGCTTGACCTACAAGACAGATTTACTAGCATTACTATTTGCATAAACAAGCTCTTTCCATCCATGGAGTACTTCAGTGTTGACTTGACCAAAGTGGGAGGTGGCTTGCCCAGTTCCCAGCACAAAGGTTTTGAAGGATGGCAGACCTCCTGGCCAGATGCATTGGAATGCTGCAGAGGCTGACAGATGTTCTCTGCGAGCAGCACAAGGTAACTTGCAAAGGTTGGGTGATCTTAACAGTTGGGTGATCTTAACACTTGTGACCTAGAACCAATCTCAATGAAAACAGTTTTGTCCTCAGCTGTGAGTACAAACCAAGAAGACAAGGAGAAAGGAGAATATTTCCTATTGGGTTTTGGGGTAGAAGACAAAATAAAGCACTGCCAGAGGCAAAGTGCAGGGCCTGAGGCTGGCTTCCTGTCCAGAGCCGAGTGATTTCCTACTTAAAAGCTGATTAATCCAAATGCTTTTCAATTTAGAAGGCAGAGATCAATCAATAATTATCCCATTTAATCCCAACATAAATCCTTTAATTTTTTTTTAATTAAAAGCAGCCAAGCAGCACCGGCTGGGATCCACCAAATTGCATTAAACCTTGGAGTCCCAGGGGAGAAGCATAGGCAGCAAATTGTGCATGCAATTTTCTTCTTTCACTGCTGGGTTTAATGGTTGTTCTCTCTGCCTCCTGAAAGAAAATGATGAGCTTGGGAATGTCTATTGCAATAAGCAGGCAAATTAGACATTACTTCCAAGCATACAATGACTCACAAATCAGACAAGTGTCCCCTTTCTTGAAGGAGAACTAGGAAGGCAGAACTTCACCAACTCCTGCTTTTCTGCAACAAATAGAAATAATAGACCTTGGTCATGGTAGGGTCCATGAAATTCCTATTTCCCAGGTCCATATGAGCAAGGTTTGGGCAATTCGTAAATCTGGTTCTTGGGCTGAGAATTTCAAGGGATCCTAGCATTGCAGCACATCTTATTAGCTGCCTGCTTAGAGCAGAAGTCTCTCTTCCCAACTAGCAATTATCACAGTGTGAGTCTAATCAATTGTTTAACGTAAACTGTAAAAATACCACCAGAGCTGTGTCTGAGCTGTCATCAAATTGTACAACCACCATGCCAGTAAACACTGCAGGACAGCCACAAGGTGTACGGTGAATGCCTTTGTTTGCAACCTTAATTTGGGGTTGAATTACAGACACTGCTTGCAATCAGTTCAAAGATACTTCCACGTTCTGGCTCTATTGGTCTAATTAATTAAACTGAAGTCACACCCTTCTTCTTTGATATCAAAGAAATCTTCATTAAATGTTTTTTATATGTGTGCTCCTGCTACAACTTAATGGCAAAGTTTAATTAAAACTGTCACTAATTAAATCAAGCTGGGCTATGTGACTGAGCACCTACTCCATGTTTCTTACCTGCTGTTATGAGTTAGTTGTAGGACACAACTACAGAAGGAGTCAGAGACTCACGAGGCTGGAGGATCCTTTCTACAAACAAAAGCCTGTGTCTAATCTACCTTCTCTTTCTCCAGCTTGATGTAAACACCATCAGAGTTTAAAAATGCAGGAATTAGCTGAAACAATTTGGTGTTGCCTTTTACATAGCAAGATGACAAGGTATCCTTAGGGCACTGTGCTGGAGGTGAAGCCCTTCCCATTTGTTACTTCTCAGTAAAGGCATCTGGTAGGAAGAGCATCCCAGTGTGCCCAACTGTAAGCCAGAAATGAACAGTAAGGACCATAGAAGAAAATACAGCCAAGAACATGGGATATTCAACTTGACTTGTAGAACAGTTTTCAATGTAATGTAGCTACAATTTTTCTCTTACCCTAATTTGACAGCCTTTTAAAAACTTCTTAGAATTTTAAAAGGCTGTTTATATTGAGTTAAAAGAAGGGCTTTGCAGCACTGTCCAGCAACTGTAATGTCTTTGTTGGCAACAACAGAGCAAGGGACCTTTATTTAAATGCCTCATTTTTGCCAGTTCCAGTGCTCTGTTTTTGAAGTGTGGGTAATTTAGATGTCTCTGTAAAAGCAAACTTCATTTCTTGAAGTTTGAGGGTTTATTTTCTGCCAGCTGTTCTTTGAAAAGTGTTGAATAAAGCAAAGTTTAATTATCCATAGAAAAGAAAAAGAAAGAAAAAAAACCCTGCCTTGTTATTTTGTGCAGCACCCTAGGATTTGAAATGATTGAGGTTTTTCAGAAAATAAATTGTCAAATAGAAGTCACACCTGGTGAAATTGAAAGCTGTGGTAGAGCCATACCATGCAGGCATCCCCTAAACTGTTAAGCTCTACCTAAGAATTGCCCTGGGAATATTTCAGACTACAGCAGAGACTACAGCAGCCTTGAATCGTTCATCACAGAGCATTGTTCCATGGGCTGTTAAGGGTGTCCAGAAGATCAACTTAATATCAAATCCACTAACTTGAACGTTATGTGCTGGCCTGGCCCTCGTCTGTCTCTGCCGAAGAACGTGTACTGCTTAACATGGCAAGTCAACTGCTGGGGTGGCTCAGGGATGAGGATGTTTCAGTGATACCCATTAGCATGACCTATGGGAAAAGAGTACCTGTTCTGACATTTCCATGTGCATCAGCTCTCTGAAGGGAAAGTGTGTTAAAGAAGAAGAATTCAAGGCAGTCACAGAAACAGAACCTTGGATGTTAGAGGAGAGGTTGTGAAATGCAATGTTGGTATTTTAGCTACTTTTGAAAGTGCAGACAATGTCTGGGAACTGCAGAAGGTCTCACAAGACCTGTGGACAAGCCCACAACCAGGATCAACATCGATAACCATCTTGCCCAGACTTTGGGTCTGGGCATGTCTAGGTACTTCCTGAACAACCCACCTCTGTCCTTTGCCTCACAACATCCTGTCTTATATCTGCCAGAAGCTTGAGAAAACAACACAAGGCAGCAAGTGCCCTGTTTGCAGTCACTCCTTCTGTGTGTGCCATGTGCAGAACATCAATTGCTCCTGTATTTGGGTTTCATGTTAGGGGTGGGAATGGAAGACATCCCTCAGAATTCTAGCCAAGCAGCAGCCTGTGTCTCTTCCACAATTTTCTCCTCAGATCACTAATGCCCCAGGATTAAAAATTCTGCTGACTCACTGAGTGGCTGAGGAATGTCCCTGGGATCAGATCGACTGCAGCTGCTGCTATCATGGTGGAGATATTCAGTAAACTTAATTGTTGTCAGCGTGATAGCTCTCATCCACACAGAGCCACCCTGAAAACATTGGCATCGAGTTTTCTCAAGTACATTTTGAGGACACCAAATGTGGGGTTTGCACACTTGCTGCTATGGAAAAGGCAAGGTGAAGGATGCATCCCCTGATCTGAGCAGAAGATATTGAAGTTTCAGGTGGTCATACACTGCTGGGTTATACCCTTGATGAACTTGGGCTTGGCCTCCACTGCAGCTCTTCCTCATGTTCCTCATGCATATGAGAACATGACCCTTATCACAGACAGCTCTGCAATACCTCGAGAACACAGCTGTTGACATCTGACCCTTGGACTTCTGAGAGGAGGAGGGACGTGCTGGCACCTGGGAGATAAAGTCTGAGAGCTTAGTGTGATTTAGTGCTCCCTGGAGATCCTGCAGAAAAGGGATTTTTCTCCGTGCAGGAGAAAACCTTGCAGAGAAGATGTGCTATGACCTGCTATCAGTAGAAGTTTCCTGTTCAAAATTCTTTCACCAACGAGTGAGCAAGGCCAGGTTTTGGTCCTTTTATACCAATGCCTGTTAATTGCAGCAGGAATGAGTTTTGGCCTGCAACCAGCAGGCCAAGCAATAAATTCTCAGTGTTAGGGAAAGTCATCCATGCTCTGGCTGGAGTTCACATCTTCAAGCATGGGTCGTATGAGTAGATGCAAGAAGCACAGCCCTCGCTGGATGAGAGGAGAGCCTTGCTGCACACTGTGAGAGGCCTGGAGGCCTCTCCTCTGAAGTGGGGTGGCAGCAGGGTGTTGCAGGAGGGTGTTGGCAATGCTGGTGTTCAGTGGAGGAGGTGCCACAAATGCTTTGGGAAGTTTCTCTGGGGTCTTTCAGAGGAACACCTACAGAATAAATGTCAATTATCTGCACTGGCTAGCAGCCAGGGAGCTGGGTTATGCAGCTGCACTCTGCCACTGACAGCTTCTCCCCACCCCTCCAGCCCAGCAGATTAGCAGTGACTGGGAAGAGCTACTGCACAACACTTGCCATTATTACAATATCAGCCCTGTCAGAGAAGCCATTTAACAGGGTATGCCCAGACACAATTTAAGAAAGCTCTGCAATGTGTTTTTCCTGTTTGAAAAAAAAAATCCCTAATAACATTGGGAAAGCTGCTTCAGGGAAGATGCTGTGTGACACTGATTTACACCTTGGCACAGACAGAAATCATAGTCCAGGCAGCTGTCAATGCATCTGTTTTACTTACCCCCTAGCAAGAATCTCATGCCTATGGCTTCAAAGTGAGTTCCTTTGCTGTGTGTTATCCAGAAATGTTTTTTCCTGCCATTTATCTGGTAAGACAAACACATGCATTTACAAGGATAGAAAGGAACCTGCCTATTTCACAAACATGAGTATCCCTAGTTTATACCACAACCTGAGGCAGCCTCAAGTTATTACACCTTTGCCATAGCGCTTCCAACATCTTTTCATTTTTTAATATCTGCTTCATTAATTTAAGACATCTCTTCTACTCTGTGTATGACTTGTTCTGCAAGGACATCAGTGGGACACACTTGTGGTGAATAATATTAATGAGTTAGAGTTTCGCTTCTTCTGTCTTTGTTTTCAGATTAACTTGTGTTAAGCTGAATGAACATCTGTGGTATCTGAACAGTAAATTCACATATTAATTTTGTCTCTTGTCCCAGCATGGTTTGTAAACTTCAGAAAGAGACTTTAAAAGAAAATAGTTATTCATGCTATTAGGATCGTACCTGCCTTCAGATATTTTTCAATAATCGACACCATGACTGCTTTGAAAATGAGGACAGGATCTGACAAATTCCAGGAAACAGCGTTATCTCTTGGTAAACCTCGTATTTTTCAATTATTTCAGAAGTACGAGGAAGTGCAGTTCAGGGCAAAACAATATTTCTAAATCTGTGTTGAAATACAGGGATTATGTTCTTCTGATGCATATATTTGGTTTCTAGCTAGTGAAATCCTTTTCAATTCTCCTCCCTCAGTAAAATTTTACAAAGTCCTTCAGGTTGCTCCTCCCAAGGCTCTGCCTGGTTTTATGTAAAGGCTCAGATTCATGTGTAGAAACTCAGGAAAATGTCCTAGATTTGGATTTCTACACATGCAACTGGGGGCAGAGCTTATTCTGCCTCTGACTCCAGGGGTCATCTCCATTCCAGTCAAAAGTCAGCTGCAGTGAGAGTGCTTCAGGACACAGACTTGACCCCACATGCTCCCCTAGCCTTGTTAAAGCAAATGCCTTCTATGACATGTGGATGTGGAGCTGGTCCTTGGTGTGATACATCGCCAGGCCTCCCACGTACAGGCTCAGTCCAGAGAGGACGTTTGGATGTTAAGGTTGCAGACACTTAATTCAAGAGCCATTAGCAATAAGGTTGTGGAAAGGTTTTGACAGTGATATATTGCTCAGCTGAGAGGACAAGTGGCTTCCAGATGGGGTCTCAGCCCTCCTAAGCCTGATTCATACTTGCTGCGGTATTTGCTTTTTGTAGGAGATTTGTTTGGGGGAACAGAGTTTCTTCTTTCTTTCCAGTCTTTTCCTTAGGGCAAACTTGACAGGAGGGGTTGGAGCACTCTGTGGAAGATCCACCTTTGATATTGTGCTACAGGCTGAACCAAGTAAAAACAAATAAGGCAAATAGATTCCCCGGACAAAGCTGTTGATCAACAAATGACCTTCTTTCTGTAACCACAGATGTAGACACTTGCAAGCAGGCTTGAAGGAAGGTTCATGGAGGCATTGCTTGGCAAAGATTGGTTATGGATTCTGGTGGGCACCCTACAGAACAACACCCCTAAAAGCACTGGCAGCCTAAAGCTTGGGGACTTATTTTACCACGTGTACTTTCACTGGAATAAAATCAGCTTAGTCCCAACATCCACTCCCAAGGCAGGTTCCCCTTGGGATATGGCACATGCGACTGAAACGTTTCTTTTCATGTAGACCTGGTAACAGTGCCCCTCTCCAAAAGAGGGAGACTGGGAGAATGGAGAGCTGAGCGCTGTCTAACAAAATCCCTTTTCACCAAGAAATTGACTCTGCAGTGGAGCCATCTGTTGAGAAGTGTTTGTTTGTGATTAACAAATCGCAATCTTGTAAGGAAACCAAACTTTCCTATTTAAAAATACCTAACCAAACTCAAAAACATAACAAAACAAAACAAACCATTTGAAAGGGAAAAGAAGCAGTAAATATCTTCTGGGGGAAAAAAAAGTATATTATTAATCTCTGTGTAACATACACGTGTTAGAAATACTCTTCTGCCCCGCTATGAATGACTCCAGTCTGAGGAATCATCCATCTGCTTGAAAGCACAAACCCCTTGACTGCTGGGATCATTAACAGAAATACTCCCAAATCATGACTGGCTATACCTTTTTTCTCCCCTCCAGTCCTCGAGGACAGTAGGAGAAGGAAACAGCACATTAAAAAATTAGGGGAAAATTCAGCTTTCTTTTTTTTTCTTTTTGGTTCTCACTTTTCAGCACCTGCAGGTCTTAGTTTCAGACTCAACATGACCAGCATTTTCTCCACTGTAAGGCAAAATACTTGCTATTTAAAAATTCTTCCTAAAAAATGTTTAAAACACCTAATCACTAAACTCCCAAAGTCAGGTTTTTTTACGGAAAACACAGACTACTGCTAATTAGGTAATTTGAAGAGCAAGCACTAACAGAGTGTTCTTCATCCTTGGTTCTTAAGCAGAGCTAAAGGCTTCTATTACTTCTCCCCAGATTAAGAGAGACTCCATTGTGCCTGCTGAAATAGTTTTATGCCTTTATTTGGCGGCTGAAATGATTACTTTGTTTAGTAAGCAGTGCCCATACTGAATTACTACACCCGCAGGCACTCTCTGCCCTTGGGTTGCCAGCATTTTCACAGGACACAGAGGGAATTTTTCCCATTTTAACACTTGATACTCTGCTCCTGGTTTTACAAACATGTCAGATGCCAGTGCCAATGCAAATATGATTTGCATTCAGTACCCTTTGTGCCTGTGGCTCCCGAGAATACATTTCCCAACTTTATATCACCTTGTAAAATACTTACAGTGAATGGGAAATAATACACAGATATTACTCCATGGAGCAAGAATTCAATATGTGAAGTCAGGAGTTCAAAGAGGATTAAGGATCACTGGCAACGAGCAAGCTGCATTGTTTGTGGATGTAGAAGCAGCCACAGCTGCTCTTACTTTTCATGCACTAGATTTATTTCAGCGTCAGTACAGGATTCCTCTGGAGTTTTACCTCTCCAAAAGCTATTGCCCTATATTTGCCATATTTAGCAGAATCAAAGGTCATGGGGTAGGAAAGGTGTCCTGCCTGGCAGACATGAAGAAGGTGTTAGCCACTCAGTGTGAGAAAATTCACTGCATGCACGCAAGATGGAAGTTAGGCTCTCTTTATCTAGAAACCTGCCATCTACCCTATACAAAAAAGATGAAGGACTTCCTATCCCATTCATGTCATTCTTCTCAGAGCCAATAGCTGCTTATTCTAGTTTTTGGACTATCACTCAGAGAGGGTGTCCTAGCTGGCCCATCTCAACAATATGACTACTTTCCCGCTAAAAATAAAACAATTATTAAGAGAACAGAGATGATAGCACAGGAAAGAGGTGCTATAGAATACTTGGATAGCAATGTGTTCTCAAAGGAGGTGCTGTTTGGGAATATTATAACAGCCTTTTTCATGTTGTTAATAGAAAAGTAGATACAGGCAGAAAACTTTCAGGTCTCTCTCTCCGTATCCTGTCTCCAGAGCACCATTAAATGCTTATGTATAAGATAGGGTGTCCAGAATTTGGTAAACCTCACAAAAGATGAGAACTGCCTCTTGCAGAACCCATAATTATAGGAACAGTGATTTAGATCCTGATTAACACAAGTGTGTATTACTAACTCCTGCTGGCCAAAAAGATGATGGAGGCACAATATCTCACAATATTTTGTCTGATGGAGCCTCATTAGATTAGGTCTGCCAAGGGAAGGTTCTTTCCTGCACAGGCTGGCAACTCTTCCTGTCCTCCCCTTTCCAGTCTCAGGAATGTGCTCCTCAGCTACCAGCTGAGCTGCACTGCCCACCTGTAATGGGGAAATGGGGGAGAATGAGTTCTTCAGACCCCCCAAATGCTCTTGGTACCTGGACAATCTGCTTTCTGCAGTGTGTGGGTGCTGCACGCTGACCTGGCAGCTGATCTTCAGTTGCCCCTCTGACATCTCACTTGTAGACGCAGCCAGGAACTGGTGCTCCTTGCAGCAGCTGCACACAGCTGTCTATCCAAGAAATATTTCCGGGTGTTATTTACTCAGGGAAGGATCAATTATGCAATAAAGCCATGCTGAGTGAGATCATATCATGCTTTGACTGTGCTTCTGATACACCTCTACTAAATAAGGAGAGAAGTGAACTAAGCTCTGCAAATGCAACAAGTAATGCTTGGTCTTGGACACAGAATGGGGAGTTGAATTGTGCCTGATGAAGTCTGGGACTTTTTTTATTTAATCCTACAATGAAAGTTTGTGTCAGTGTTTGTAAGCTGGAAGGCTTTGCCTCCTTGTCACAACTCCTGCTGGAAAGCACTTAACTGTCTTCATGAAATTACAGAGAATCTAAGCTTCAAGGGTATAAGAAAATTCAGACATGGCTCGTGTTTCTCTTTACTGATGTTTTTAAGGCTGAATAGTTGAGTGCTCACCTTCAGCGATGCACACTTTTACTCTGCCCATGAATTATGTCACTGTCTCTTCCGTGATTTATTTGTGACTGGGATTCTTGTGTATGTAAATACAGAATATTTTATATGCAGCAGTTTTCCCTGTAACCCTGCCAGCTTGCTTGGCAACAAGGTCTAATAGTTGGAGCAAATCCCCTGGAAGGCAAATGAATCCTTTGTGGACCTGCTTGGTGTCTCCCCTGTGGAGTACAATTTGGTTTAGCAATAGAAGTGGGAGTTTAGAGGACTGAAAGTTTACCAGTTGCTTTGAGAAAAGCGGGTGAGATGCCCTAAGTAATGCAAAGCCGTGAGAAATGTTGCTCCAGGCGTTAGGTGACACCGGGCACAATCTGGTTCAATTACTTTCTCTGAGTTTCTCACCTAAAACTGGTTGTCTGTGTCAGAGATGGAAAGTCTGGGCTCCAGTGGGAGTCAATAGAAACAGGCAATTTCAGAGACCAATTTCTCACAGACAGCCATATGAGGAGAAGACAAATCACTCGTTAAAGACACCTATTTCTCTCCATTAACTTAAAGACAGCCTAGCGCGATAGTTCAGCTGAGGTCCCTTGGCTGTCAAACCTCATCCTGGCTTTGTCCACTCCAAAGTTCTCTTAGAGCAGCCACAAACTCAACATCCATACTGTGACCGTGACATGTGACAATTCACCATGGACACCCTGTGGGCATGTCACCAAAAATCAGGAACACAATAAAAACTCCTTAATAACAATTTCTATATTAAGAAGTAGTCATTCATTTATTGACAGTGCCGGCTGCATGGACAATCATTCCAAACCACCTATGCACACTGGACCACACAGCCAGTTCCTCTTTTATTACAAGAAAACATGTATATTCATTAGAATTCCCTGAATAATCGTATGTATTAATTACATTCACAGAACTAATTATAATATTTCTCCACTCTCTTGCATATGCCAAGTTATTTGAGCTGGTGGTCTTCGAGGATTTTGGTTGTCTAGAGAAATCCTTGATGCCTATCCTCCAACTTAACTTTCCTTTGAGCTCTCCACATATGCCCTGCAATCTAGGTCATTTTCTCTCTAGCTATTGTTGATGAACCCAACCAGTCTCTTCTTGCTCCACATCTCTCAAGAACCGTTCGTCTTTGTTTCAGGACTTCAGCTCAAGCCATCTGGTGCCCAGTAAGTTAATCAGTAATGACAGCTCACATCTTGCTAGCACCCTGAAAGGTAACTTTAAAAGCAAATCTAAAACAAAAATAATCAAATCGTACAAAAGACACCTTGTCCACACATTCGAGTCCAAAGACATGAGGGTCTGCTATATGTACACTATGCCAGAACCTGCCAGTTTTTATCTGACCAGCTAAACCATCCCATAGAGGTTTCAAAATTCAAGATTTATTCTTCTAAGTCTCAGCTCACAACAGGTAAAGTAGGAATGATTACACCGCTGCTCTCTTTATGGTTTTTGCAAGGATAAATACAATCAGGCCTCGAGAAAATCAGCTTCCATAGGAGCTGTGGGGGGACAAGGCAGAAAAACACCTAACTGCTATTTTTGAGAGTGCCTCTGATAGAAGCCACTGGCATTTTCTTATTTGGGAAAAGGTCGGCTCATACCCCAGGAAGAAATTTTTTAAACAATTTCATAGGATGTTGAATTAAGTTTGTCGTTCTGCTTTTTCAGATTATGTGAAGTTTAAACTAATTTTTAACAGAAGGAAAAGTTTTAAATCCTTGCATTCTCCACTTGCTCTCTGTGAACATAATCTGACCCCAGATAAGCCTCAAACAGATGTTTTATTTTAAGTGCATTCTCATTCCAGATAATACTTGAAACTTGGGATGAAGATGTCAAGTGACCTGATAAAAAAAGCCTCTGTGTGGGTGCTCATCTCTCTGCTCCTGATACAAGGTCCTTGGTGTGATAAAGATCAAAAATAAGCAACAGAAAATGCTGTGAAGAGCCCACTGCAAAAGCATACCTGTCTCTGTAATGATGAAAGGAAGCTGGCAACCTTTGAGCCATCCAAGATCTAACAGTAACATGCAATAGCCCTTCCATCACTGGGCAGAAGAGGCTGAAGACCATGAGACACAGAAGTGGCCTCGGCCATAGCCAGAGTGAGTCTTTGTGACATTACA
Source organism: Dromococcyx pavoninus (assembly GCA_033558185.1). NCBI lineage: Eukaryota > Metazoa > Chordata > Aves > Cuculiformes > Neomorphidae > Dromococcyx > Dromococcyx pavoninus. The sequence continues at coordinate 383,650 of JAUMJL010000313.1, forward strand.
GACTTCCTACATGCATTGATTTCTGCAAATAGTTAATAGGAAGGAAAGGAGAGAGGGTAGAAGATGGAGAGAAGTATGAAAAAGTAGGAGACAGAAGGGTTAAACCCAAATCAGGATGAAACTTATTTATGTAGGATGACAATACAGGCTTATGGGCTGGGCTTATATAGGTATGCTGTGAAGAGAATAAGCAAGTGCAGGAAAATGTGTATTATTTTATGACCTTTTCCACACGTATCTGTCCTTATGTCAGGTAGTGAGGGGCAGAATCTGCTTCTTACTTTATAAAGGCCGCGAGGTAAGGGGATTACCTTGGTTAGGATAAAAGGTCCTGAAAATTTTAGAATGCCTTAATATAAATAATAAAGGAATAAATAAGAAAATCATGGCTAAATCAAGAGCTGCCAATAAAAGTCAGTGGCGTTTTATGCTCCGTTTCCTAGTTACAAATATTCCCAGCAACACCTTTAATAATTAGAAACAGCGCAGCACTGCAGCAATGACTGTGCTGTCATGTCTACGTGCAGCTCCAAATAGAACTACACGAACATCACCTTAAATGCAATGTCTTAGCTCTGATGGTTCTTTATTTGACTGTCAGCTCTCTTTCAGCTGCTGGCCCATTCCCACATCAAACAGATGTCCCAGGATGATCAAGATCAGGGAAAGGGTTTGCAGGACCAAAGTTACAAACATGCACCAAAAATTTTATTTGCCTTTCGGGGGAAAAAAGCAGGGGAGCTGTTGTGAGGAGCAATCAGTATATGCAACTTTTAGCATTTAGATTTAGGATATCTAAGATTTGTTGCTGACTCATCTTACCCCTTACTCGACCTAATCTTGACCACAATTCATCCTGAAGCAGCAAGGAAGAAGAGTTGAGGATACGGTTAAACGGACATGGCTGTGACAGCACCCTGTCCTGCAGCACTGCAGAAGACAGGGTAGAAAAGAGGAGCCTGGGATTATGTATCATCTTCTCTCTCTCCCACCGCATGTGGGAGTTCACTTGAAGTTCACATCTGATTTCTTTGTGAAGGAAGTTGGAACTGATGTGTGGGATCATATCCATCACATCCTCTGGCTGTAATGATTTTAGCGGGGGAGCTCATTTTGATGGAGGAAGATCACAGAGATCCGTTAGCAGTAACTGAGCAGCAGGGAAGTCTCTAGGCAGAGACAGGAAAGAGGAGGAGGTGTTTTAGGTAACACCATACATGTAGGTGTGAAACACATTGATTTTTTCCAACTCCAAATTGTAATGTACATATTTCAGTTGTAACTCCCTGACCTTATGCAAACAAAAGCCATTAAAACAGACTTGGTTTTGCTGAAAAAATTTAAAATAAGAGCTTATTTCTTTTTGGGTTTTTTTTGAGCTCTCAGAGGTACAGCAGTGGGATGAGCTTTTACAAACTACACAAATAACCACTTGTGAATGTTAAATGAGTACTGAGGGTAAGTTTATAATACACACTGCAGGTAGATTTGAGCTTGCTTTGACAACACTGAGCCAAATAATAACAGAAGTCCCATGGCCACATGTGCTTTCAGTCTGGCTTACACTTGCCTGGACAATGCAGGATGAACAGGAGTTTCACAACAGCAATGCAGCAAGCCTCTTCCAAAATGTTGTGCAACGCTCCATTTAAGCAGTATGTAAGGAACACAGGACCCAAAACCATTTCATATTCCTCCTCACGTATGAATGGACGATGTGTGTTGCTTTTCTCTACCACCATCCGCAAGAGGCGACATTGTGAGCCTCTTAGCAGTGAAGACACTCAGTGCCATTAGGTATTGCATCCATCTCTGTAAAGCTGGCTTTAATCAACACTTGGCTGTCAACCCTGCAGAGCATTCCCTGTTATATCAAGGTGGCAAAAAAAGAAGAAAGAAGCAGGCAATACCTGCAGCAGTCAACATGATCTTCATAGCTGTTCGTGCGCTCTGGCTGTCTGGCTTGAACCGTGTATACAGGCTGCATTCTAAGTGCCCTGATAAGATTGAGGCTCCAGAATGTGTTGTCCTGAGAACACTTGCTGCTGTTTATCTGAGAGCTGAAAAACTTTCCAAAGTTTCCCGGCCATCAGCCCCGACACCCCGATTCAGAGCAGATGACAGGCAGATGCGATACCAAACAGCTTTCGTGCCTCAGGGTGATACTGAAGTGGCTGAGAACCCAAAAGCTTCAAGCAAGCTGTTGAGTCAGGTCTGCTGACATGGTGGTGGCTGTTGATATCTGCCAGCACTGCTCTTGTGGCATCCTGAGAAAAGCATGGGATTTGTCCACTCCCGAGATCCAGGGCGTTCCTCATCCTCCGGCAGCCGGTGGTCAGGAGGTGATAGCCCCATCCTCCTCTCTCTTCCAGGCTGTCGAATGCAATTTCTGCCTGAAAATATGCAGCATCAGCTTCTGAGAATATATTGTTCTCCAGCACAGATGTGTTTAATGTGATGGATGTGGGAAAGATGCCAGAGGCCTTCAGTGTGGGCATCTGTGTTCTTCAAAGCATTGGCACTTTGAAGGGGGTAGGGGCTACTTTAAAGTTGAGGGGATTGAGTTGTGCCATCCATGCATAGGATGGGGGAAATGCTGAGCAACCTCCTGAAGGGTGTTCATCGCTGTGCTCCCAAGACCACCCACCCACAGCCTGCGTGTCTCTGATTTGCTGACATTATCCTGATTTATTAGAAGTTTAAGTCATTTATACAGAAAAATAATTCCTGAATTTACTTTTCCATTTTTAAGGGAAAAAACCCATCTACTAAAGTAATGTTCTTTCTGTATACGTCGCCATAAATCTTTACATACTCAGAGGGGTGTTGTGTAGTTTAATGGATTAATTAGTTAATGTTTCTGAAGTACTTCTCACATCCTTGTGTGAAACATGCTGTAGAAGCACAACCTTACAATATTTTTAATACCCAGTTAAGATCAAGCAACCTATAGGAAAGAGACTTATTTAGGTAACTTAAGTTTTTATAACATTTCCAGAGCTTTCAAAAACTCAAGGAAGAAATCAGACTGGCTGCTGCTCCGGCTACGAACAGCTGACACTCCTGGAGGTTTCTGGTAACCTGTGTCCTACAGGAAGTGAGAGTATTTTCTACAAGAAGCCAGTGTTTTTCAGTCCTAAGCAGTCTGCAAGGTGCTGAAACATGCTTGGCACTGGGACTGCAGACAGAGCCCCACAGTTTGAATTCCAGACACTAGTAGCACTAGAGAAACTGTGTGGAGACTCTGGAGTTAGGCACTATTTCTGGAAGTCCTCCTCGTCAAACAAGCTAAAAATAGCAATAAATGCCCCAGGTCCTTTGCTTGAGGGGTAGCAACCAGGGCCCATCAGGTCTAGTTCCCACCTACGCAGATTCAACTCTGGAGTAAAGGTCTATGCAGGGTTGTTTGCTTTCTTTTCATTCATGTCTCCAACGTCCATTAGTAGTAGTGGTTTTAATCCGTGATTTATGTGCTCTTTAGATCTAGAGCAAACACAGAGATATTGATTTCCCCCATGTGTGTAGCTTTGTACTTACCTCTGAAGTCTCTAATCCTCTTCCCAGCTGAGCTAGGAGTCTGACTTGTGCCATTACCACACAACTATTTTCAAACAGAGGTGGGCAAAAGCCCTCTATTTCAGAAAAATAACTGCCACTCCTGAGGAAAGAAGTCCTGGAGATGGAATGGGTATTCTAACAAAATGTCAGCTTAAAGGGCAGTCACGGGCAGAAAAACAAACTTAGGCATTACTGGAAGAGATATCAATGTGCTGCTCCATAAATGTGGAGTGGGTCTCTATCATGTCGGGTTCCCATCTACTCCTTGACCAAAAGATGCTGCCAAATTGGTGTAGAGAAGGGTGGCAGGGAGGATCAAAGGTCTGAAACAGCTCCCATACGGGAAAGGGTTTAATAGACTGGCACTCTTCTGCCTGCAGGGCAGATAAATTTAAGGAGGATGCGATAGAGGAGTACAAAATCACGACTGGCCTGGAAAAAATGAATAGGGAAGGAGACTGACTCTGCTGATTTGAGAACTAAGGAGGTGTCAAGTAAATCAGCAAACAGCGGGTAGGAAAGAAATAAAATGAAACATTCTGCATCCTCTGTGCACTTCAGCTTTGGAGCTTGGATCACAGGACACTGTAGATACTGGGGGTTTTTTCACATGGTTTGAAAACACAGTGGTGCAAACTGGTGGATGAGAAGTCCTCCAAGGACTGCTAAGTACAGAGTGTTTGTTTGGGTGCCACAGGACACTGCTCTTACCGGTTCACCGAGCTCTTTTTTTGCCAAAAATATTTATTTGCCAAAAAAAACCCAAGCCGTTCCCTGTTAGTATCTCAAGATGGCAGCTCTTTTTTTACACATCAGGAATGAGCCCAAGACACACCATTGGGAGAGATCTCTGCCTGCTTGAGCAGTTCTACTGTAATGGTGCTCACCCAGCTACGAGATGGGCCTCCTCCACATAGGCAAGCAGTGTAACTCCAACTGTACATTCACTGCATAGCCCATATTTTCTCTGTCAGGCTTTCTGCAAAGGGGTTCAGCCACAAAATATTATTTAAGCATTTTTCAGACAGCATTGCTTTCTGCAAGTCTGGGAGATGCTGCTCCCCCGCGTTATGGATATGGGTGCAGGGAGAGCTTCAGTTTAGCACCAGCCCATGTTAAGGTTTGTCCTGTTCAAACTCTATATATGACTAGAAAATTTAACAAGGACAGTCTTAAAACACATTCGCAATGCAAAACCCCTGTGACCTACTCAAGAGTACTCCTGGCCAAAGGCAGGAGCTGAACATGAATTTTCTGCATCCTATTTCCTGCCTGTCATCTACACTGAATCAGGGTGTCAGGGCTGATGGTCAGGAAACTTTGGAAAGTTTTTCCCCTCTTTGATAAACAGCAGCAGTGCTAAACAGACAAAAAAGGTACATGGGTGCCACTAATCAGGCTGCACTGGCACCCCACCTCTTGTCCTCTTGGCTACTGGATGTCCAAATAGTGACCAATTACCATTTTCTTCTCTCTCCCTTCAGCTATAGTTCTGCTTTTCTGGACTTGTAAAATGTAGTCACAAGATGACTCTCATCTTACTCTCAGCAAAGTCTACATAGTTTTGAAAAAACACCTCTGCCTTTGTTCCAGGCTGTCAGACTGAAGAATCTGCCTCTGAAGACTGGACAGAGGATAGAAACAAAAAAATGAAAAACAGATACAGCTCCAAATCTGAAGTTTCCCACTGATAGTCTTAGTCTTCTGGCTCACTAGAGACCCGATCATGTGCAGGTCCACGTGTGCCTTCAGTGTCAGTGAATTTTGGAGCCATTTTATGCTCTGCTTTTACTGTGGGCAAATATGACAACAAAATAAATTCATTCATCTCCTAGTTATTGTTTTGATTATACACATTCTGTCCTCTCTCCTTCCCTGATTTATTTTCACTCTTTCGTAGCACAGGTCTTTCAAACATTACAGTGCCGGATTCTAGTCTGGTATTGTTTCAGCCCTATATATTCCTGTATACGCTAGATAAATCCTTCAGGTTTGTGGTCAGTTTTTAGTTTATCACTTTCTTATCTGGAGACCATCTAGAGTTCCCCCTCAGCTCTGAAATTACAGCCTACAAGTTTGCAGCTATTTTGTCCCTCAAAGCACCTTGTCACTGAATTATTTCATGCAGGAACTTTCTTATATGTTATCTCTGACTTGTTCACACTTAAAGGTCACAGTCCTCTACCTCTGATATCACTCGCTCTCAATGCAGAAAGGATCAGAGTCCCAAATTGCACCAGGAATTTGAGGAGGAGGAGACAAAGAACTCCAGGACAAAAGCATCTTTTTTTCCAGATAAATTACGGGCCGTTGGAGAGCACAGAAAACGAGTAGGATGAGAGAGCACAGAAAATGGGTAGGATAAGGGAATAAGAGCGTCAGGTTGCAGCCTCAAGCAGGCAGCCAGGCAACATGGATATTGTCAACCAGAGCTGATGACCGAACGCAGATGTGTACCTCACCTCTCACTTGCACCCTACGTGGTCTTTGCTGCCCATCTCCCCATTTCTGAGCAATGTGTTATGCAGAAAACCTGTTGCCTAGGTGGTAGCCCCTATCCTGATTAGCCAACAACAAGATGCTTGGTAAAAAGCCTTTTAAATGCAACCTGCAAAACGTTCAACTAAGTATCTGTACTTGTGATGGGAGGGCAAGAGGGGGTGAGGTCAAAATACCTGCATCCTGTCATTAAACTGAATACACCCTAAAAAAACCCTAAAACGGTTTAAAAACTCTGAGCTGGATTTTGTTAGGATACAAACTAAACCATGAAGGCCTCTTAGACAAAAGAAATGGGGACTTGATGGATGAGGTAAAGAGAAGTAGAAGAGCTTGGGGGTAGACTTAACACTTTAAGCTGCTCAGATGCTGCAGCCAGGTGTGCTCAGCTGCACCCACATATCCTATTTCAAGGTCAAAATCAACTAGAAAAGCTCCTGGTGTCCAAATTTAGACTGAAATCTAAAACACATGAGGGACAAGTTAATTTTGCCTCTGATAAAAGGGATGGCCTGGACAGCAGGTTTTGCTGCCATTTCAGTAGCAAGTGGAAAGTCAAGGGCTATTCTCAGCTGAGATGTATATGGATTTCAAAATCCAGGTTTCCATTTGGCTGGAAATATGCTAAAGCAAATTTATTTTCCTTTCGAAAAACAGAAGCGTAAATGAGAGGATGAAGTGTTTTACCACACTTTTAAAGTAATAAAAACTGTTGTAGTGGCTCTGCAAAAAGCCAAAGCAGCAGATCCTCCCAAACCAATTCATATTCCAACACAACCTATTATCCAAGGAAGCAGACAGGTAGCCGATGCTGGAGTGATGGAGAAAGAGGTGGGAAGGCATTTAAAGATAAACAGGGATTTGTAAATATTCAATGTGAGTCTTAATGGACTTGTATTCTCTGCCAGTAGGTCTACAGGGAAAGAGGATTAGCGAGCAGTTTGGCACAAAGACCTCCATCTACAGAGCAGATATTCTGCAAGGAAGAGGACCTGTTCTTTGAGAAAAAATATTTATTTGGGTAATCAAAAACTATTTTTGAAGCTCTACCTCTTTCACACACTTGCTGACTTGTGAAATATTTGATTTTTTCCATAGTGAGCAGTGACTGAGATCTGTCCTAGTGGTCTGAAATAGATTCTGCCTCTGCAGAAACCGTTTAAGAGCTGTTCTTGTGAAATAATATGAATGTGCTAGGTATTACTGTTGATTTCCTATTGATTTACATGACTAGTTCACTTTGCTCTATTATTGCCAAAGGAGAAAACTTCAAGGGAAAAGCAGAATGTTAAATAAAAACTGATTTTCAGGTTTTTTTCTAACTCAAAGTTGCGTCATGCTTTGCTTTGTTCTGTTTCTCCCACCAGTGTTAAGTTCACAGCAAATCCATCGGAACAAGGAACATCTGTGTTAATAATTGTGCTGTGCTTCAGAGGAAGTCACTTTGATGCACAACACATTGTTTACAGGCAGGAGTGTCACCAGTGCCTGAGTGTAGGTTTTGGCAGAGACACAGCTAATTTTCTTCATAGTAGCTTGTATGGTCTTGCACTTTGGATTTGGGACCAAAACAGTGTTGATAAGATGGGGATGTTTCAGTTATTGTTGAGCAGTGTTTACACAACATCAAGGCCTTTTCTACTTCTCCTGCTGCCCCACCAGTGAGAAGGCTGGGAGTGCACAAGAGATTGGGAGGGGACACAGCTGGGACAGCTGACTGCAATGACCAAGGGGATGTTCCGTACCATACGATATCGTGCTCAGCAATAATAGCTAGAAAAGAAGGAAGAATCAATGGGACATTAACAGTTAACAGCATGTGTCTTCCCAAATAACTGCTAAATGGGATGGAGCCTTGCTTTCCTGGAGATGGCTGAACACCTTGCCAGCTGATGAGAAAAGGTGAATGAATTCCTTATGTTGCTCTGCTTTTGCGCACAGATTTTGCTTTGCCTGTTAAACTGTCTTTATCTCAACCCGCGAGTTTTATCACATTTACCCTTCCAAATCGCTCCCCAATCCCAGTGCAGGGAGTGAGAGAATGGCTGTGTGGGGTTAAACCACAACACTGGGAAATGGCATTTTTTCATTAGCACTCCTGGTTCTCCAGTTTTCTGATACAACTTGGCCACTAAAAGACCCCGCAGTAGCCGTCTCAGGTTGCTGTAGCAACTTACGTTAAGTTCCAGCTGAACTGAGCTGATTATGCCCCAAGAGAGCAGCCACCTAAGTTTGCATTCCCCGCTGCCTGGCACAACTGTGACCTCCAAATAAATTATTGCTCTTCTCAGTGAAAGCAGAAGCAACCACCCACAAGCCTCACATGCTGTGAATTTGCTATCTTCATCGTGTATATATTAGAGAAAAATTCATCCTTGACTCTTTTCTTACCCTATCTGAACTGTCATTTTAATCAACATTACTAAACTAACCAGGAGCATGAAATGTTTGTGGGCTGCAGTAGGTTAATTTTTCCTGTAATGTTTTTATACATTCCTGTCTCTCATCCCTACCTGGCACATTCTACCTTCCCAGATAGGACACCGCCGCACAAAAACCTTCTGTACAGGAACAATGTCGGGTTCTTTACCTTTTCTCCTCCTAAGTCAATTATTATTCTGCTTACAAGATAAAATTAACAATCTGAAATCAACTGTTTAGTAAGTTGAAGCCAAATATTTTGAACTAAGTATTGATGTTTTTGTAAGCAACAGCTTTGGATCTGCTGAACTTCAAAATTTGAAGATATTCAGATAGATGTGCATCATGAAGCCCCAGACAACCAGCCAACTGTATCATAGGCTGCATCAAAAGAAGTATGATCAGCAGGTCTCCCCCTCTACTCTGCTCTCATGAGACCTCTCCTGATGTGCTGCATTCAGTTCTGGAGTCCTCAGAACAGGAAGGACATGGATCTGTTAGAGTGAGTCTAGAGGAGGTCCATAAAGATGATCAGAGGGCTGGAGCACCTCACCTGTGAGGAGAGGTGACCAGAGCTGGGCTTGTTTAGCCTAGAGAAGAGGAGGCTCTGGGGAGATTTTGCTAGCAGCCTTGCAGGACTTAAAGGGGCTCTTTATCAAGCAGCGCAGTGACAGGATGAGGAGTGATGGTTTTAAGCTGAAAGAAGGCAGATTTACATTAGATATTAGGAAGAAATTCTTCATGATGAGGATGGTGAGGCACTGGAACAGGTTGCCCAGAGAAGTCATGGAGGCCCTATCCCTGGAGGTGTCCAGGCCAGATTGGATGAGGCTATGACTAACACGGTGCAGTGGAAGGTGTCCCTGCTCATGGCAGGTGGGTAGGAACTGGATCTTTAAGGTCCCTTCCAACCCAAACCATTGTATGTTACTATGATTCTATGACTCTATAAGCACATGTGGAGTGCATGCAATGATCTGATCACCACTTTACCCATCCATCCACCTTTACTACAGCAAAACTCATAAAACAATTCACTCATTTGAGTAGATGCGTGCTTTTATATAAACTGAAACTGCAGTTTCAAAAATGTCAAGTATCATTTTTTCCATTATATCAGGACATCATTACCATTACGCCGATGTTGCGTTTTGCTGCTGCTGATATTAAGCTCTTTGATGTTTGTGTAAGATGATAGATTCGCTGCACTTCAGTTTATTTAACACAAATGAAACTGAGTTTGTTCATCCCACTGAGTTGCTAGGCAGCCATTATAAAGCATCATGTCTTCCTGATGCAGCTGTTAGCAGGTGAAATTATTGAAGAAAGTGTAAATAAAGAGAACAAAACCGAGCAGGTACATCTGTAAGTCTGGGGCCTCCTTAGCACACCTGCTTTTGTAGCCGTGTAAATAGGTAACTACATGTACTTCAAACATGTAGCTGTTCACGTGGAGTAACCAAGCATCCATCACATGGACAAGCCAGTGCTGTCTGTGTCTGTTATTTTTATGCATATATACTCAACTGCAAGAACATTCGATCCTTTAGCTTTTAAAAATTAGTGCTGGCAGTGCTTGGAGGAGTGTATTTCACTGTGGCACAGTGGGTGTCCCACCCTGGCACGCAGGGCACCTTCTGGGACATACCTTATATAGGACCAGTCCCAGTAAAGGATTAAGCATCTGAATGTTATTTAGGCAGTTTTAAACACTGTGACAGCTAGAAAGAAGGAGGGCAGAGAATCATGAGAATCATCCACCCTTTCTGTGCAAAATGGGCCTCTGTTCTCTGGATTGATTCGGTTTTGGTCTACCGGCTGCTTAATGCAATAACAAACAGCTCGAGGAACAGGACCTGCAGCACAAGATACCCTATTCCTATAGAACTGTGCAAACCACGTGGGTTCTGAGCAGTAAATTATACAATCAGTGAGCAAAAAGATACACCAGTTACAGTGCTGTTGTGAAATTGTCAGCATTTTTTTTCCTTTCGGAAATCTCAGTTTAAGACAAGAGTTCCCTCTCACTGTCCCCTATGGAGCAGAGTCACAAGAGATTGGCTTCTTTTCTATTACGTGACACTCTCCAGAAGAAGAATTTCAGTCTGGGAATTTTAGAAGTTTCAGAACAGCCCAGGTTTTTCACCTTACAAAATGCACCATGCTGGTAAATATCAATTAAATGAAAAAAAAAAGGAAAATCTTTTGTACTGGCATAGGTTTTGCAAAGGCTCAAGAGCGGAGAAATGGCACAGGAGGCTTGGATTCAGCAATATGCCAGGCTGATGTTATTCCTGATATTTTTTTTTGAAAAATGTGTGGCTGACCATACAAGTCAAGATCCCACTCAAAAATTTCTGGTTGCTAAGATATCCCTCCACAGCACACTCTGACATAATCTATGCCAGTACATGAGAAACAAGGTAAAGGTTATACTGATAAAGGAATGAGAATCCTGGAGAAAGGTGCATTGCTCTCCTGGGAAGAGGAGAATTTTTCTGCGAGGACTTGACTTAGCACTGGGCTCTCTGGGTCTGACTCGTGAACAACACCTTTCGCTGGAGCACCATGGGCTTTATGAACCCAGATTTATTCAGAATTGTTCTTCAGCTACATGGTGATTATAATAAAGTTCAAAAAGAGATGTACACCAAAAAATGTAGCAACCAGTTACTTCGTATTCTTTTGTTTTGAAATGTAAATTAGCTGTGTTGAGCTGAGTCTGAGAGGTCTGGAATTTTGACACGAATTCACAAGTTATGGACTTGGAAGGAATAATTTGTATTTATCAAAAAAAAAAAGTCTTTCAAGAAACAGAGTTTTGGAGAAATAAACAACATTCTGAATATGCCTTAACAACATGTCATTTTGTTCTAATAGTAACTACACTCGGTGCTTTTTATCAATTTCTTTGGCAATAAAAGAACACACTTTAAAAAAAAAGGGGCAGAAAAAATGGTTCTAGAAGTTCCTCTTTCTCTCTCCAGTGATTTCAAAGGGTGTTTAGGGTAACTTCATAGTATCATAGAATCATTAAGGCTGGAATAGGCCTCTAAGATCATTCAGTCCAACCGTCAGCCCAACATCACTGTGCCTACTAATCCGTGTCCTGAAGTGCCATATTTACATGATTTTGAACACCTCCAGGGACGGTGACTCCCACACTTCCCTGGGCAGCCTGTTCCAGTGCTTCGCCATTCTTTCATTAAAGACATTTTTCCTAATGTCCAACCTAATCTTCTTCTGGTACAATTCGAGGCCGTTTCTATTGCTTGTCATGTGGGAAAAGAGATCAGCACCCCCCCTCTCTACAGCCTACTTTCAGGTAGTTGTAGAGTGTGATAAGGTCTCCCCTCAGACTCCTGTTCTCCAGGCTAATGGCTCTGCAGAGGGACCTGGCCAGTCTGGATCCATGAGCCAAGGCCAGTTGTATCAGATTCAACAAGGCCAAATGCACAAGGTCCTACAATTCAGTCACAAAAAAACCACACGTAATGCTAAAGACTTGGGGAAGAGTGGCTGGAAAGCTACCTGACAGAAAACGACCTGGGGGTGCTGACTGACAGACGGCTGAACAAGAGCCAGCAGTGTGCCCAGGTGGCCAAGAAGACCAACAGCATCCTGGCTTGTATCAGAAATAGTGTGACCAGCAGAAGTAAGGAAGTGATCGTTCCCCTGTACTCAGCACTGGTGGGGCTGGACTTTGAATCCTGTGTTCAATTTTGGACTCCTCAGTATGAGAAGGACATTGAGGTACTGCAGTTTGTCCAGAGGAGAGCAACAAAGCTTCAGCAGATGCCTGCATGGTAGACAGCTGAAATTGAATGAGTTGAATCTCCTCTAAATGTAACCACATCATGCTTTCCTATAGCAGATGTACAAGGTACATTTACCACTACAGCACTGCAGCAGTCACCCAACCACCCATGTGGCGTGTGTGGTGCAGAGGCAGCCACCTTCTGCACACAAGGAACCAGCAGGGGAGAGAAGCTGCACTACTCTGGGGTCTGGCTTTAAAAAGAGTGGTTGGAAGATGCACTCTGTCACTGCACTGTGGCTTTCCATCTGCCATATGACCTCATGCAGTGTTGTCTTATGCACCGGATATTTGGGAGATCTGAGTCTATTCAGCAGTGCCATATAAGGGGATTTCAGCAGGGCATGCCTCCATCATGCCTGTTGGGTATTATCTGTATAACCCCTTCAGGCTGGATTATCTCCTTTACTGAAATCTGTTCCATATAAGGGACTGGGAAAGGGCTGTGCTTCTCAATCTACTCATGCCTTGGAGTGGCGAAAGGACTGTGAGCCTGCAAGGAGTTGGCTTCAGCCCCAAAACATCCCCATACTGAGGTGGCTGGAGCAGTTGGCATGGGAGCTCATTCTCCCTGTGATTTGCCAACTTCCAGTCCTTCCCCATGAAACAGTTCTTCAGAAAATTGATAGTTCAGTCAGATAATGGTCTTTAATGCCAAGTAGGTGATGCCAAAAGCAGGACGTAGCATATGGAATCAGATCTGAAGTGTATCGTAACTGGGAGAAGTCAGGACTCAAATCAGGAAACAGAATGGTCAGTTTTGTTGTCATGCAAAGGCTACTGTCTGATCTTCTTTATACATGTTTCTGTTCAGTAGCTATGGGTAAGATTGTTGTACTGCAGCGAAGGAGAGACTTTACAAAGCAAACGAGTATTCTTCTCATTTCCAGGATGCATAATAATAAGTTAATGATACAAAAAAACATGATCAAAGCAACTTTCTCTTCCCCCCATTAGTTAGTAGTCTGTTTTGTATGTAAGTGATTCATTATAGAATTCTACTCCCATAAAAGCTACTCTATCACCCTTTTGTACATACGCCAAATGGCAAGAAAAGCCAGAGGTAATTAAAACAAATATGGCTTGAATTACAGGCCCTTTCCCACAAGACCATGATAAGAAAATGGGTTAAGATTTGCAATAAGGCAAAATAGATTCTGTAGAGAGACCAGCTTCTCAAAAATGGCATTACTCCTGGTTTCCTTGTGCTCACCCTCTCCCTCTGAGACAGTATCTCCAGTCTTGCTGCGTCACTCCATGCAAAGCAGATAAGAAGGACTGCACCTACACTCAATTCCTTGTCCCCATCATCCTGCACTATGAAGCCATGTCTGCTTAAAGGCCAGATTTTCACTTCCCCAGCCCAAATCCTGGGTTTTAGTTACAAAGTGTTTTTTCTGTGGGTGCTGATGGGAGAATGCAAGTAAAGAACTTCATGGTCGCAAAGCAAAGAGAAGAATAAGAACATCAATATAGAGAAAGATGAGGGAAAATGAAAATCAGGTCCGCCTTAGACCTCTGTTGGCACATCAGAGCAAAGAAGGCAGAAAACTTCATTATATTTATCGATTAAATAGTGCATTTCCTCTGGTGAACTTTCCTTAATGTCACCTTCACTCTGATTAGATAAATTGATCAAGTTTTGGGGAAATGTTGTGTCTTGCACTAGCACTGAGAAAGGAATGATCCAATGGAAATTCACTCCTGTTCAAAGCTTCAGGCTGTGCCGAATCTTTCTGTTCTTTTTGACACAGAATTGAGAAGGAGATTTAAGAGATGCTGTATGCAGAATGACCCCAATACAGGTGTTGATCAAAAAAGAATTAACATATGTGGTCTGGTCTCTACTATAGGGCATAAGGCTCCCTCAGAAGGTCAATGAGAAAGAAATCATCTGGAGATCATTGTTGTGCTTCTCTATCTTATGATCAATTTCTGTTCCACGCAATCTCAGTTCTTTACACTGTAGTGACTAATACATTAAACCTTGTACTCAGCCCTTTCCCATGACATCCTAGGCTAAACTCTGCACAGTACTGGGTTGGACATGAGTTGAGTTTGACATCACCATGGGTCTGAGTCACCAAGAACCCTGTTAATCTCCAGTGGAACTGGTGCCACAGCAGCCTGCTTTAAATGACATCAGACATGTGTTCTCAAGGCCATTTAAAGTCCTCAAACCAGGGCTTGGTCCACATCTCTTATGCTGGTTCCTCTGGCACAGAACCATTTGAATGGATGAAATGGTAATCCCCTTCTGGCTTTTGGCCAAAATTCTCCATACAATGTTTTACTTTAGCTGATATTTCTTTTTTCACAGAATGGTGAAAATCACAGGTTTTGAGAACTGGGAAAAAAAATGGTGCTTTTAGAATAGTCCTGCTGAAGCAGAAATCTACTTTTTTGTTTAGCTGACTAATGAAAGTTAACCACAATTTTAATTTGCAGATTCCATTTAAAGCAATGATATTTTAACATCTTTTGTCTGGGATTTTTACCTTTTATCTTTCCATTGCACTCCCATTTAACGCTCTGGTGTTAAATGCTTATACAGCAAGAGCTGCTGATGCTGGTCTGCACGACATATTGCAAGGATCTACCCAAAGAGAGAAGGAAGAAGGGAGAAGATGAGAATTTGAATTAGAGCTGCCCCAAGTCTCATCAAAGAACATAAGGCTCAACATCTAGGAAGGGGTGAATGGGGCCAAGAAACAGTGAGAGTTATAGCTTAATATACAAATAAATAAAACAACATTGCTGACCTGCTTCCCTTTGCCACATCTCATTGCTCATTGAAAACAGTCAGTGATGTTAAGTATTTGCGATATGTATGTCAATTTATGAGCCTTCCTCCACTCAGGCCACTGCATCAGAGATGTTTTTGAAGCTTTTGCTTACAGGGAAAATTTTCCCTGCATGCTAATTTGTGAGCTGGTGAACAGATGCTCTGGGTCTTACCACCCATAACTTGTTTGTAGTATAATTAGAGGGAGATACTGCAATAATGCAACTCCTCCCACTGTAAAAAATACTGCAGTATTGTGCTGGCACAAGAGGAGATCAGACTGTCCTTGACTGGCTCCTTACTTTGGCAAAATAGTCTGGCTTAGACCCATACCAAGCATGAGTGATGGTTATTCCACTCTGTTCTTTAAGGACCCACCACATCTTGACACTCTCTCTACCCAATCTTCTTCTAATTCAGCAAGAGGAAATAAATAATCCCCAGCAGCAGAGGTTTGTCTAAAGCACAAATTGTGAGTTTTGCCAATACAACCTTGTATAATCTGGAGCAAAATAACCTATTGGACCTTGCAAAACAAGGGGTGTGCACTAGCAATGTTCCTGCAATTAGTACTGTGTTCTGCCATATGGGTCAACACAGATTGTCCCAAGCCTCAATCATGCATCCTCCATCAGAAGTAAAATTAGGGGAAGATGGGCACCAAGAGGAATTATCTTTATCATAACTGAATGATCTGGTACAGCCCTCTGAAGAGGATGGGAAGCATTGATTTTTACCTGAAGAAGTATTACTCTGAAGTACCTCAGAGCTTTCAGGCTTTGGGATTAAATCCATGAAAGCACAGCATCTTGTCACATTCCTTGAATTTAACTAGACCAGAAACCTTTATTTCAGCTTGAAGCTTCCCAGACCTTCTGCCTGTGCTTTTGTAAGAGGATGACCTTAAGCCCTTGACATAGTCTGCTGAAATGTGATTTAAAGTTCTGGCAGAAAGGCAAAACTAGGGTTTTTTTCAAAGAAAAAAACAATAAACAAACAAAAGCTGCTGCCTTTCTGTGTCTCTTCACTTCTTCTAGTAGATGGATTCCTCAGGCAGACAGGTAAGACACAATTGAGTTTGTGAGCCTAATGCATATCAGTTCATGCACCCTACACTAGCTCCCAAAACTGCACATCACACCATCTGTCGTGCATAGGTGGAGGGTAAATGGTAAAAATAAAATCTGCCTTGATACAGAGAAGCAAATCATTAGCACTGGAAAGGGTAGTTACCTAAAAAAGAAGGCAACATGAGCCTCAGGGAATGAAAGCTCATTAGAGTGCTAGTCTTTGTTTCCTTTATTTTTAACCATTGTAGGTAAACATAAGCCAAAATGTCTATTTAAAGGATTGCAATGCTCGGTCTCACATAATATTTAAGCACTTTCTAGAGTCCGTTCTTGCCAAAAAGCTGTTCTTTCTTTCCTTCACAGCTTTGGACTTTCTCTCCATATTTGTCCACTTCTTAGCCTCTAACAACACCTCTGTCATTCATACTTCGGGTTCTCAGTCCATCCTTTCAAAAATCATCACCAAAAGCCATCCTCTTCTTCTAAGACCCATGGTGTGGATTGGGCCCTGTGCTACCAGTGCAGTGCAAGGAGCAGCCCAGGCTTTACCACGCAGGTTTCATGACAGTGGGTATTTCCAAAGGTCTAAATCATGTCAGTCACGCATTTGTTAGAGATCATCTTATTCCCCAAATATTTTCACCTATTCCAGCTTGACTGAAACAGTAGAGTGTAGGGTTGTGCATCCAGATATTCAGTGAGATTAGGACGATGCTTCCTCCACATGGGACAGGGGTGATGTTGTACCAAAATCTCCAGCTGCCTCCCAAATGTGATGTCTCTAACACAAATTATGGATTTTGCATTATATTTTCACTCATCAGTCTAGAGGATGACAGCATCCCCTTTTCATTTAAATGATTAATTTACAAACTTCTCCAGCATTTGCTCCATAATGAATGCACTGATCAGAAATACTTGAGATCTTGTTAGTCCTAGATATAATTGAATCTATAACTTGAAATTGCTATCAATACTTATTGAAGCACAGAACATACACTTGTCCAGTGAGTGCTTGAAAGTGACTTAGGTTATTAAGTTGTGGTTGATTTACGACAAAACCATCTAAATTATGAACTGCATGAAGAAGAGGTAATTAAATTTGAGACATTAAGGCTGACGGTGCTTTGAATTGTGATAAATACAAAGCCAAAAAAAGTCTTCCCTAGGGATGCTGGCATCGAGAGATGCTCAACTGCCTCATAGGCATATGTTTTATAGTGGGAGAAGTCTTTTACTGGCAAAATGGGATTTGTCTATTTAGTTATTCCACAAGCTAAACCAGTATGAGCTGCCATGTCTTACGATGGCAAGGTTGCTGAATGCTTAGAGAATAAAAAAAAAATAAAACCCTGCGTCTGACTGATTTTCCTTCCTTACACTTTAGCTTTCAGATTTATGGAAGCAGTTTTAACAAAGTGCCTACCAGTAACCAAACTCAAAGCCTTAGATGTCAAGGGTTCTTTCGTAGCAAGTTTGCTGTCGTTGTTACTGCTCAGCAAAGGCTAAAATTTTTAACTACGTTATTAATTGGACCTAATTAATAGCCAGAGGAAAGCAACAAACTCCACTCGAGTCTGATTCATCCAGCTTATCTGAGATATCTAAATTAAGAGAGGATAAATTGTACTTTGTGAGGCACCTGCCTTTCACCACAGACTGCAAATGGACATTTTAGCACCTAGCTTTGAGAAGAATAATATTAAAGGACATCTCACCTGGAAAGACTAACTGAGACAAAAGATAACCTCTTATTCAGTCTATGTGACTGCTCATTGCTCCTGTCTTCCACACTGCAGACATTTACCTTTCTGCTAGTGATAACACCTGAGTCTATACTGCCTGATCTGTAATACAGATAGTGGATAAAATACAGAGGCACACAATGTGCAAGATTAATATCCTTCCAACTACAGGCATCTGCCATGCAGGCTCCTGCATCTCAGCTGGCATAGCTCTTATTATTGTCAGTGCAGAGAAATAGGCACTTCGATGACATGATTCATCTGGCTGGCTTTAGAGAACAAGATGAGTTGTGCCTCCAAAACCTTGAACCCTTCCAACTCCAAAACTCCAACATCTATAAGAAAATCATAACATAATAGAATGATTTGGGTTGGAATGGACTTTAAAGATCTTCCAGTTTCAACCTACCTGCTGTGGGCAGGGACACTTGGTTTGCTCAAAGCCCCATCCAACTTGGATTTGAACACCTCTAGGGATGAGACATCCACGACTTTTCTGGGCAACATCTTCCAGTGCTTCACCAGCATTATTGTGAAGAATTTCTTCCTAATATCTAATCTAAATCTGCCTTCTTTCAGCTTATTTCCTCATCCTGTCACTGTGCTGCCTGATAAAGAGCCCTTCCCTAGTTTTCCGGATGAGATGATACTTTCACTCATTTACTACATGTGTCTTACTCTAAAAACAAGACAGCTTTTAGAAGCAGAAGTGAGCAGGTGTGATGGGTGGTTATTGTCCTGGGAAAGAGAGGCTTTTGCATTGATTTTGGCTCTCAGAAGCCCTTTGCTTGAGAAAGATGAATTTTCAAGCTCCGTCTTTTTTATGAATATGTGATTTCTAATTTCTATGAAAAAGCATATTTGTCATAGATTTATCACGCACAGTTGTCAAGATTACAAGATCTGTTCCTACTGCATTTGGTGTTAGCAAAAATAATTTGTAACTCCAGAGGACTCATTGTTATTTGTGGACAGCTTTAAAGGATGCCTTTGTGTTTCTGCCTGTATTAAAAGCTGCAGACACAGAAGCACAGCAAAATTTGAGTACTTAAAAAAACTTACTTCTGCAAATACATAAACCAGATGTTCTTGTGATTTCTAAGCTGATATATATTCACTTCAGCAGAGTTAAAGGCATTTCCTGGATGGATAAGGATTTAAGCCATTAACCCTGGTCATTCCCTCCTCCCAGCTTCCCAAAGTATAAGTTGCCCTCAGTGACTCCTCAAACTCCTCTGTGTTGCACTCTCTTCATCTCTGATCTGGTGATCATTTTTTCCTGTTAGATTGTTTGGTGACTCTTACCTAATACTTATGCAAGCAACAAAATACATTCTAAATTTTTTTTTCTCCAAGAATGCCATCATAAGGGCATTATCGTGTGCCTGGGGATGGGTTCATCATGGAGTGTTTCTGCTTTGCCTGACAATTAAAAACAATCTTCCAAGCTTTCTGCACCCGGGATGATAGATGACTTTTACTTTTGAAATACCAGTATTACAAATCTGACTCAGGGTCCTGTTCGACTAAGAACCAAAGCAAGGGCACGTGCCCACCTCTGCAACCTGCATCAACATCAAACATGGGATTTCCCTCACTCTCATTAATCAGATTGGGATACTGGCATTAAATCTGACGGTGAGACCACCATTTCATGGCAGGTCCCACAAGTGAATAGAAGAAGCTTCAGACTAAGAAGGAAATCCAGGTCATAGAATTTTGGGGGCCTCTGCAGGAAAGCAAATACAGAAGAAAGAGCAGGATCAAATGAGGGCAAAAAAAGATGTTAGAAGAAAGAGACGGGACAATTAAAAAGGGAAGAAATAGCAATATCCTAAGATGAAGCAGCAGTAAATCATTCTTCCTTATTCTGCCTCATTTCTAGTTTCTGTCTAAATTAACTGCACAAATGGAGGTTTCTCTCTACTCTGTGCCCATGTGCATCTTGGAGCCAAATTTTGCAATGAGGCTGACAGAAGAGTAGACCTCTATTAAGAGAGGTGGCGGCAAAGAACAACACAGTGATTAAATGCAAAATTGAAATCATAATAAAAAATGGGGCACTGAAAAGAAATTTAAATTAAGCAAGCAACTGCAAATCAAACAAATGTATTCATTATTTAATCAACTAGTGAGTGCAAAAATCTCAACTAATCAGGAAAGTCTCAGAGAACAGATAAAGAAACAAATCAAGGAACAAATTTAAAAGCCATGAGAAGATAAAACACATGTGCACTATAAAAGAGCATTTGTCTTAGAAACAGAAGGTGAGCTGCTTTTTTTTTCCCCACAAACATCATGTTTCTTCTCTTTGTAATGCCATATTTTTGTTTTTTATATACAGTCTTACACTGGGATTTGGGATGCTGTGTCTTCTGGCGTGTTTGCTTTCAATCTGTTCAGTCATAGAAAAAGTGGCTGCAAAGTGATGTTTTTCTTTGCCTACTTCCACACGTTTTTCACCTGCTGCACAGACCCACTTGAGGTATTATGATATTATTATGCTGTGTCCTGCGCATGAGTAGGGTCAGCAAAGGAATAAGATTTATTATTATCTAGAGCTTTGCCATAAATATGCCAACTTCCTCCTCTTACGGGGAGAAGGGATACTGAGCATCTGATCCCTATGATGAAGACTTGCATAAGACTGTGCTCTTAGGTGTGTTTCCACCTCAAATCTTTTCTGTCCAACGTGTGTGAATACGGGAGTGATTTTGCACCATTCACTTCAATGAACTTGTGGAGTCAGCAAACAGCTCAGCATGAGCACTGAGAGCCCTTTCAAGCCTCAGAACTACTTCTGGGTACCAAAATGAGTCACAGGCAGCCAAGTAATTGCTTTTCCAGGCTTTCTTTCTTATCGGTTTGGATCTATGTAAAAAAGCATGAGTCTGGAGAGAACTGGCCATCATACCTCACGAGCGCAGACTTGTTTGCACTCGAAGCAGTTGGCTATGAGCAGGAGATAAATTAAAGAATAGTACAAACAAGTCATTTACTGCACAGTCTCGTAAGTATAGCCTGTCTAGAGCCTAATAAAAATCACGTATTTAATTAGTAGCTTCATTCAGCATTGTGTGAATAATGATTCACTATGCCAAGCAAGAGGAGAGGGGTAGCAAAGAGGCATTGCACAAGGTACCTGAGGGGAAAAAAAAAAATATCCAAAGAGTGAAGATAAGATGCATAACAAAGACCTATGTGAAAACATAGGTGGTATTTTAAAATGCAAGTGAAGCCAAATCTTCTGTAGAACAAGTACAACTTTACATCAAAGGAAAGGAGTCTGATTTTGTATCCAGAGGAGACACCAGATATCTGATTTCTTACTCTTTCTCTGCCACTGGAACACAGTGCAAACACTTTTCCTTTTCTATGTCTGTTTATTTACATTATTTAGTTGTTTCTACCGCCACAATAGCGAAGAACTTCATGTTTGTAGTATTTTTCACCTCACCACAACTGTTTTGCAGATGGAAGTGCACAGCCCTGTCTCCACACAGGGATCCTGATTGCTTGAATGCTGCTTTGAGCTCCAAGGTGAAAAACCTCATTCTGCAGAGGCAAGACTCAAGGGACTCTTGAAGCTCCAAGCCACTAATGTCTTTTTAAATCAACATTTCCAGGTAATTAAAGGTCTGTCTGTAGCACTCCCCAGCATGCCCTGGTCTTTGCAGGATCAAGGTTCCCAGCATCTGGCTCATTCTTCACTCAGGCTTAGTGCACTGAACAAAGTAGGAGCTCTCTCGTGGCATATGGGCTGCAAATGTGCTCTGAGTACACTTGCAAGATATGGCTTTGCCCCCTCTCCAAAAATGAAATGGTTCCCTTCCCTCTTCCTATAGGTCAACAGCTGAGGAAGACTAAAATACCGTTCTGTCTCTAACACTGGGGAATGAACTCATCTTCTGGACACCATGGCCAAAAAATCATAAGGGATGTGTCCTTCATTCCCTGTTGTTGATGCTGTGCTGGTCTCTTAAAATAATTAAAGGATAAATAGACTGAGCCGGGAAGAAGGGAAAGGTATGATTCTATAGCTTTGTGATTAACATGCTACTCTAGGAAGAGGGGTAGCTGGCTTCTAGTCCACTTATTTTTTTACTGCTGAATATTAAAGAAAAGGCTTTTCTCCATACTATTCCCTTAGATAGATCCAGAGATACACATATCTTGCACCTCATGCCTTTTTTCCAGCTTTGCTGTCAGGTTGGTTCTCCAGCCTGGAAGAGCAGAAGCATTGCAAGCCCGGTTGGGTGCTGACTTGCGCACCGCCAGTTATTCCTGTCTCTGGGGGAGGCATGGAAGCATCTGCCCATCAAGGGTCCACGGGTAACCTCAGGGAAGTCCAGTTCAAGTTTCACATATACTTTGCTGAATAAAGGTTGACTTCATTTAAACTGTGGAAATCACAGCACAAAAGTAAGTTTAGACAGGCATCCTGCTGCTCAAAGCAGTCTTAACCTAGGACATTTTATGCTTGAGTGACACAACACAAACGTTGTTCCAGTTTTATGATTGGGATATAGCATCCCCGTGCCTTGCAAATAGCAATAACCCTCAAAGACCATGGTCCAGACACATGCCTTGGTTCTGGCTTCACTACCACAAGCCAATATTCCAGAGTAGCTCCTGCTCTTTCTTAACCACATTAGCAGCAGGTAATGACGTTGTTTAGATTGAAAGGTAACAGTGATTTTGATTGTGGCTTACGAGCAGGACTGGTGTGCTGTCAGCAAGCACACGTACACGTACAGATGCACAAGCCCACAGAGTGACCTGTCCTTACATACACACCAGGGTTTGTCTCTGGAAACACACTTTCTATTAATTAGCATAGATCCAAAAGAAGCCTCTCAGTCTGCTGTGGGGGATAATGTTCATTCTGGGCTAAGAGCAAATCTATCAGTTGGAAACTGGATGAATAAGACTGATTTTAAGAAAGATGAGGTCATTTTTAGATTATATCATGTAGCTGTGTTGCATCCCAATTTATATATTAAAGGAGGATATAGAAATTTCAGCATTACTGTAAGAGCATATTTGAGTAAATAATCTTAGAAAAGAGGCTAGAAAAAAAGGCTGCTTTATGAACTTGTTCATCCTATAGGAAAGGAAGCATTATTATCTCCAGAAAATCCATTTCTCTAAAACCCCTGGTTATATCTTGAGCTGGAGGTCAGAATTGTGCTTACTAAAGGGAACTCCCACTCAGCACACATCTAATTATGTTTCTGTCTTCCACATCCTGCGTAGCAGTCCCTGATAAAAGAACAGACAGGAAAAAGGAACCACTTGCAGTCCAATTTATGATTTTACATTATTAAGCCATTGGGGACTGCCAGACAATCTGAGAGCTTAGTGAACTGAATGCTCTAAGACCAGTTAAGTACTCAGGAGGCACCACACAAACCCACAAAATAGGAGCATTAATTGTCCAACACACTTGTCGGGATACTCAATACATGAGTGGCAGATGAGAATGGAGTGGAAAAGATAATAGGGAAGGCCAGAAAATAAGGATTAGAAGGTTTCCACAAACCTCTCCTCTAAGTCTCACCATCATTCTTCAAAACTATTTTATTTTTTTGAGAGATTTGCTTTTCATTTCATAGGGATAAATCCATGCTTTAGCACCGATTTCACTGGAATTACTCCAGATTTACTGCAGTGTAGCTGTACAGCATTGGCTCTTTATAATAATATGCCTCATTAGAGGCTACTTACAGTGTAACTAAATTACAGGACGTGTAGTTCTGGGCACTTGCTGCAAAATGGAACACTGACGTGACACCTAATAAAGTAGTTGTAAATGCCTTCTGGGAGCTATAATGTTATATTATTTGTGAAGTGCCATTGTGTTTTAAAGATAGAAGACCAGATGTTAAAATCTGCTTTATTTACACAATGTCACCGAGGATTAAATCTATTGTCTTTACTGAGCATATCTCAATATATAAAATGCACATGATGGCAAGGAGCATCCACAGAGGCAAGGAGGTCAGACGTGCCAGGGCACACCAACACCATCTATGGAGACAGAATAGTCCAAAGTAAATACGTTTTGTTTTGAGCAGCAAGCCAGATGTTAAAAACGTGTGCAAAAAGAAGTAGGGAATTATATTCTTCCCAGATCAAACTTCCCATGAAGGTAGAAGTGGTAGGCTTTTTGTGATAACTCACATAACATTTCTGCTAGGTAAATAGTGCTCAGGGAGAGCAGGACATGTCCTAAATAAGTAATAGTCCCCCATTGTGACTTTTGAGAACATGTGGATTCATATCAGGAGTTTTTTCCTTTATATACAAGTACTGAATTTGTATTAAAGAGATTTCTGATGTGACAAAAGAAATGCAGCATGAACTTGAACCCCGACAGCAGCGACATGTCCTAAGCCCACTTGCTGCATTTGCTGTTAGGTGCCTAAGGGCAGCACATTGTCCTGGAGCACGTAGGCAGAGGTGTTTCCTGCCACGTAGGAAGTTTAGTCTGGTCCTACCCTGAGGCGCTGCCACCAGGCGACTGCAGCTCCAGCCCAGCTGTCACATCAGCAGTGCTCACTGAGGGCTGTGTGCTGCTTTGCAGTGCTGCAGAGACCTCTCTCTGTCCAACGTCCCATGAAGGAGAGTCATGCAGAGCTTACATCGGAGCAATGACGAAGGAGCAAAAGCCTCTCTAGGGGAAAAAAAACATAAAAACAAATTTAAAATAGTAGATTTGGGAACTTTGAGGGCATTATCATCCTTGAACCAAAAAGCAACCAGCTCTTTTCTGAAACCCACGCGTTGCCTAACCAACTCTCTTTCCAGGCTGATGCCCAAAGAGCTGTTGAGGTACTGCTGGGCAGGCAGCTTTTGCAAGCTCCCACACACTCAGCAGCAAAGAGGCCTTTTACTCCCTTGGGCTTCTCTCCAGCTCTGAATATCAAATCAGATGAAGTCATTCTAGTGAAGATCTTTTCCATTCATTCGACCTACAGATAGGAGCAAAAAATAAATTTTACTCCCCTATAACAGTGTTTCTCAAAGCACTTCCCTTAGGTGATAAGAGTCATTGTCCCCTCTCAACAAGTGTGTCTGCTTGTTGCAAACATAGTGAGATGCTGTTAAGCAACCATGGAAGCCCCAACACCACCAACACCATGCAAGAATGTTGTGTTACAAAGCTTAGGGCTTTCGTCCCCTGGTATTACCCTGTCTGAAGCTTTGCTGGATTTTTGAAAACCACCTAAAATGGAGAGGATGACTGATGACAAATGCTGACTTACTTTAAGTAAGCACTTCTCTGGGAAGGCAAATGGCTTGTTTTGACATGTCAGAGGAGTCTGGGATGAGCGATTTTGTTCTTTGCTTGTGTCTTACCTGGCCAGGGACAGGAAAGGGGTGTAAGGCAGCCCTGTATACCACCATCATCTTCTATCCTCTTCTCTACTATTTCTCTTCAGAGGGACCTATAATACCAGTGGAGAGGGCACAATCAGTCCTTATCTGCTCTTGAACTCCCCAAAGACTTCAAGATCTTCAATCTCCATTCCCACCTCCTTTCTTCCCACAGAATATCATGCCTCCCTCTGGCATCAGTCTTTCCCAAATACTGCTTCTAACCCACAAAAGCACCACTGATCCCTTCACCAACCTGCAGCAAAGCAAACACTATGAAAATAATTGCTTTTCTATAATTTTTTAATCTCTAAAAGTACAAATCACATTTGTGGTGAAGCTAAGAGTCAATTGCCCTCCACTGGGGAGACCTATGGGGTTTTAATAGGTTTGGGACATGGTTCTGACTATGTGTTATGTAGGTGGGATAGATGGAGATGGTAAATAAGCTTTTCACAATGAAAATAGCTGAAGTTGCAAGACTGATCAGACAACAGGTGAGGCTGATCAGAATCAGACCGTGTAAGAAGAATCTGGCCTTGGGACTGGATGCCAGAGTAGAAACCTGTTCACTAGTGCTGGCAGAGTGCTCTGTGTCTTTTGCTAGATATGACTGGCAGAAAAGGAGCAAACAGGTTGCTAGGCAAGGTAAGAAGGTAGTTTCAGGATGTCCCTTATTAAAAATAATAGAGAAAGGTTGATTTGCCGACTGGAGGAGGGAGCCTGGAACAGGAAATATGTGCTCTTGTTTTGTTCCAGCAGCATTGACAGACAAACTGTCCATCAGAGACTGCATCAAAGAACTACCTGATTATAGCCAGTTCTCAACCCTACTGGAAACAGCCTTGGCTCAAAAAGGAGAAAGTTAATTCCCACGCTTCAGTGAGAGCAGTGCCACATCTCTGATGGATATGAAATGCTACCTCAGAGCTAACTTTGCATTTCTCAGGCATACAGTTCAACGACTAGTTAGGCATGGCTGTGTAACAGCTCTCTTTAAATACCACCTGCTGCAGCAGTCTCCTTCTTGAGCCTGCTCAGGTCAGAGCTGGGGCTTTCAAATAGCTGTTTGGGTTTACCGCTGGCGTGTAGTGCATTTCTCTTCTGCCGTAAACTCGTGAGGACCTTGTAAACTATGTGGGATAAATTAATCCTTGGCTCGGCTCCAGCGGCACAACGAAGCTAAAGTAAAGATGGATTTAATCACAGGATGGTTAGTACTGAGTGGCAGAAGAATGTCCCTTTGCCATCTTTACTATGACATCTTTACTATGACATGAAATGCAGCTGCTGCTGGAGAGGGGAAGTTGTCTCTTGCAAAGCAGGTTGCAGGTTACATCAAAGAGGTACTAAGAAAAATTTTATATACTCCCTGTTCAAATGAATACAAACTACAATGAGCTCCACAGGCAGACACTAACTCTTTTTGTAGGAACAGGGCTTCAGAGCTGTGATATTTTTCCCCTGAGGGTACCAAGAGGAAAGTGTGAAACCTGTTAGTTCTCTAAAGCAGCTATGTTTGTAAACACAAACTGAGTTTGACTTGGAAAAAAGTTTTAATTCCCTTTTTCAACATTTTAGAGACTGTTTTATCTTGGGGGGCAGTCAGATAAAGCAGATCTTTTCTGAGCTAAGCTATGACCCAGGAGCAGGGGGGCATGGGAAGCTGAGGGGGGATTGATTTCAGACCTACAGCCTCCTGTCAAAGGGCCAGTTCCAAGGCTGCAAGCACTCTGTACCATGCTATTAGGAGGTGTCATTTCCCAGAAGCAAGACCCTCCCGTAGACTCCTCTTTGCTAATCTATGAGACACATTGCAGCATTGTAGGTTTGTTTTGAGGTGGGGTGGGATGAAAAAGAGATCAAATTGTCTTCCTAGGCATGTGCTCGGAGAGAAGGTGCACAGGAACACTTTGTCCTTCTTTCTATCGTGGAGGGGTGTAAAACCAGCTACCCCAATACAGCTAATATTAAGAAACCCATACTACATGCAACAAGCAGAATAAGGTAGTGGGCACTTTTTCCCTCTCTCCAGACCCATGAGTGCCCCACGGATAGGGCCAAAGAGCTGAACATGTGAGCAGCTGCCTTTTGTGAAGCCTGTAGCGTTAGTGACCTGGCTTCTGACCTTGCTTGGCAGAGGGCAATGCCTTCAGCTGGGGAAAAAAATGCAACAGGGGCTCCTTGCCCATGTTTTCCCTCAGGGAAGAGCAGTGCTATCCCTGCTTCAAGGGTCTGACATCGGGAGTCATGATGGTTGTTTGGAAGAGGTGAGCACCACAACCACTCCCATGAGGTTCTTCAGACACATCTGAGTTGGGAATAAATCTGTCTCTCATCTAGCCAAAACTCAGTGGGCCATCACCCCAAAGAGGACAGCAGGAAGAACATCAGGGATGAACTTGACCCGTTTGTGCTCACAATTACTATGTGTGTGCAAACACTGCCCTCTGCCTCCTGCAGAAAGACTCTGTTGTTGGTTTGGGGATCTCCTGGGTTTTATTTTCCTTTCCTATGAAGCAGAATGAGAACACAGTGTTCTTCAGCCTGGCTTCGCACTGGCACCCTGCAGCATGCAAGGTGCTGAAAACAGTGCCAGCACACCCAGCTTGGCTATCAGCCCAAAAAGTCAGTGGTGGGATGAGTGGGACATGAAAGTCTTCAGACCTGCAATAAGTAAAACTTGGAGATTTTTGTATATATATTAAGAAAGAGATGAGTTAGAGCCTGTTTCAGTCTATAGGCTCACATTCCCAAGCAGTTTTTTATGAGCGTAAAGTTTAGGAACATTTTTGTTATTTTTGATTATGTTGGATCTCTAAAGGGAAAGGGAAGATAAAATGACATCAGAGTTTACACCCAACCTGAGACTCCAAGCCAGGCTCCTTCTAAAGGCCGGGTTCCTATCTTGTCCCTGGAGGGCTGACAGTGCAAACATGTGGAGCAAAGCCAAAAGTGGGTGAGGAAACATAGGAGCAGAACAATGAAATGACCTTTCCCAAAGTGACAGCCAGCCTGGGGCATGGCCAGAAGTAAAACCTGTGCCTCTGTATGGCCAGGACAAAAACATGAAGTCCCAAAGCCTGTTTGCTTTGCAGGTGGGGTCCTCACCTGAGCTCTACCCATTTGCCCACACCCATGGACAATTGTCTTGTGAGGTGTCAGCCACTCAAATGCCAGCACTTTCCTTTTGCCCTGTGACTCCCAAAGGGCAGCTAGGAGGTTGGATCCTAGGGATTTTCAACAGGAGGGAAGTGTCGAGCTCCCAATCACACCTTGGGAAGTCCCTTTGGCCTTTTATCTGCATTGGGCCATATATGGTCCCCAACTGCAGTGTCGGGCTCCAAGAGGCAAGGAGGGTGGGCAGGCAGTGAGCCAAATTGCAGAAGAGAAGAAAAGACATAAAGGATGCACACAAGCTGCAAACAAGCACACAGGAGAGAGCTGGGTCCTGAGGCATGGCCTATCCTTCTCCAGGCTGGTTTCCCCATTGAGGAGGCAGTTCTGCTCCTGTTTCATGATGTTTTGGCATGGGGGATATCATGCGGAACACTATATTCTAAAGAAATGCATCCTTTCTTTTTCAGTTCTGGTCAATAAAGAGGCAGTTTGACTTCAGGGTGAAGATTTGGATCAATTCTCATTTTCTACAAAATGATTCTCTCTTATACACCAAGGAATAGCATTGAAAATGTAATTTATCTTGTTGAAAGGTAGAGTTCAGGGTCATGAAAATTAACCCCCAAGCACCATTTAGTGTTCTTTTTCACATGCCAGCAAATAGCAGGGAATGTCTTTGGATTTCTAAACAGTAATTTAGAAGAAAAAATAAAATCAGTTTTGTCCAGGCATCTGAAGGGACCCTGCCAATAAGGCACTTTTCCTCCTGAATGTAAAATAACTGAGAAGAGCTGTTTTCAGCAATGATTCACTAGCAAGTACTAATACTACTGCCAGATGAAACTGGGATCTGGGAGATATCTCTCAGTGTCACATTTTAATGGGCTCCTTTATATTAAATATTTTGACTTCTGAATCCACAGGATAAAAATAAAAATAAGGCATAAACTCTAATGAGCTCTCTCACGTAAGGTCAGGGAAATGTAACACTTTAAAATGACCTGAATTGAAGAGAACAATTAAGTGTCACTGGCCCAAGACAGAAAGCTTTGTGGAGGTGCTACCCAGATATTGCATTTATGCTTATACTTTAGTCTTTATACTGGAAGTAGGGGTAGTGGAAGTAGACCTTTAATCCAGCATGCCATTTGTACAATTGCCACTAGTGGTAACCAGAGAAGATGCTTGTCAAGGGTTCCTAGGCTGGATAGAAGTGCATGGTAATCCACCAAGATCTGTGAGAGCCTCTGTGGTTTGTGGATCTTTCCTCTAAAAGTCATGGGAGCCAAATGAGACGCTGGGAGGAAAACACATGGAAAGAGTACAAAAAACCACCAGTGTGAGGAATGATGATGTTGAAATGGTTTAGAGTCCTGGGAATACTTCCTGGTGCAAAGGGTTTGTGTCAGTACTAGGAATCACTGTTGAAACAGTTCTACAAAAGCAGTCTGAGTATTGCCTGTGAGTCAGGCTGATCAGGTGCCTTCTATGAAATTCATTCGGCATCTGAGTGTTGGGGTTTTGGCCAAACATTTCTTTTTTTTCAAACCAAAGAGGGTTTGCCTTCCTTAGCTATATCATTTCTTTCCAGAGTGATTATTTAAAGGAAGAAAAAGTGTCATTCAGAAGTTTTCTGGGGTGGATGGCAGGAGTTGATACCTTGGGGCTTGAGTTCAGTCTCATCCCAACATACCAGTTCCAGGATCTCCATTTTTTCTGCATGATAACATAGGGAGAGGGAAAACTGTGGGGTACCACAAAGGTGTTTCAGGTTGTAGGCAGGTATTTTTTTGGTTAAAAACTCAAGGCTTCAACTGTGTCCCAAGAGAAAAAGAATTTTTTTAAAAAAATAGGAAATTTCACAGTGTCACTGCAAAAAAAGTAGCTGAGCTGATGAAGAAGAGTCTTCAGTGATTAAGAAGAAAAGTCTTTAGTTTTCATTCATCTGATTTCAAAACAGGGAGTTTTGAAAGAAGCTCAACTGATTTTGTTATCCTTAGCACTGAACTGTATACAATAGGTCAACTCTAAGTGACTATTCTTTTATCCATCACCTGCATTTCTAGAGCACTTGAGAGAGTCCAAGCTATGGACCAGAATATCTTTGTTGTGGGGATGGCAAAATGCCAAATAAAAAGCTATCCTAGGAACTTCCAGCCTAAAGAAAAGAAAACATTTAATAGCAGGTGCAATAGATTACTGGGAAATGATGAAGTGGTACCTGTCAGTGTTCATCAACAACTTAGTCACTGCCAAGGGTTCTCCTGCAGCAAAGGCAAGTTCAAAGGAGAGCAATGAGGACACATTGCAGGTAGCTTCTAGGAGTTCACAAGAAAACATAGGGGTATAAATGAGAAACAGAGGCTGCTGTAGGGCAAGTAAAAGCTGGGAATTACACACAACAAGAGAAAGGGCAAAGATTACTTGAAAAAACAATCAATCAGATTTGCAAAAGGCAAAGCAAAATGGTGGTAAAATAAAAGCAGAGAGGTGTGCCAGCCAGAACAAAGTGATGAGGAAATGCTATGAACAGGTATGTGCCCAGTAGGACTGTGCTTGCCAAGGCAAGGGAAATGGTTGCTGCAAATTTCTCCTTTAAAATCTCCTTTTACGACCATGTGACTCGGCTGGTGGACGAGAGGAAGGCTGTGGATGTGGTGTACCTGGACTTCAGCAAGGCCTTTGACACTGTTCCTCATAGTAGACTCCTGGAGGAGCTCACAGCTTGTGGCTTGGACAGCAGTGCTCTGTATTGGGTTTGGAATTGGTTGGATGGCCGAGCCCAGAGAGTGGTGGTGAATGGTGTCTCATCCAGTTGGTGGCCGGTCACCAGTGGTGTCCCCCAGGGATCGGTGTTGGGCCCGGTCCTGTTTAACATCTTTATTGATGATCTGGATGAGGGGATTGAGTCAATCATTAGCAAGCTTGCAGACAATACCAAGCTGGGAGGAAGTGTTGATGTGCTGGAGGGTAGGAAGGCCCTACAGAGGGACCTGGACAGACCGGAGAGATGGGCTGATTCCAATGGGATGAAGTTTAACAAGTCCAAGTGCTGGGTTTTACACTTCGGACACGACAACACCATGCAGAACTATAGGCTGGGGACAGAATGGCTGGAGAGTAGTCAAGTAGAAAGAGACTTGGGAGTGATGGTGGACAGGAAACTCAACATGAGCCAGCAGTGTGCCCAAGTGGCCAAGAGGGCCAATGGTATCCTGACCTGCATCAGGAATGATGTGGTCAGCAGGACTACAGAAGTTATCATCCCCTTATACTCGGCACTGGTCAGGCCGCACCTTGAGTACTGTGTCCAGTTCTGGGCCCCTTAGTTTAAGGGAGATGTTGAGATGCTGGAGTGTGTCCAGAGGAGAGCAACGAAGATGGTGAAGGGGCTGGAGCACAAGCCCTATGAAGAGTGACTGAAGGAGCTGGGGTTGTTTAGCCTGGAGAAGTGGAGTCTCAGGGGAGACCTTATTGCTCTCTATAACTACCCAAAAAGAGGTTGTAGGCAGGCAGAGGTTGGTCTCTTCTCTCAGGTGACCAGTGACAGAACAAGAGGACATGGTCTCAGGCTTTGTCAGGGGAGGTTTAGGCTTGATATTAGGAAAAAATTTTTCACTGAAAGGGTGATTCGCCAATGGAATGAGCTGCCCAGGGAGGTGGTGGAGTCATCGTCCCTGGAGGTGTTTAAAAACAGACTGGATGAGGCCCTTTGTGCCATGGTTTAAATGATGAGTGGGTGTTGGTGTTGGGTCATATGTTGGACTAGATGATCTCAGAGGTCTCTTCCAACCTTGTGATACTGTGATACTGTGAAATTTGGATAATGTCTTGGAGCAAACTTTTGGCTTTTAGCTCTGTGGGAGCACAGGAAAAAATGTGTCTTGAGGATGAAAGGAAAGACAAATCAGAACAAGAAATAATGGGTGTGGGAAGAGGATGGATGGGTAGAAAACGACTCTTGTTAAGGACATTGATAGGAACCCAGTTCACGTCGCCCAAACAGACTCACCAGGGATGGAGTCAGCAGCTCAGTTTGGATACCCAAAATGCCAGTGAGATATCTAAGCCTCATGAAAGAGAGGAATGTGTTTGAACACTTCCCTGCTTTTGCTGCCATCTTCACACTCAGCAAGTGCATCTCTGCTAGAGCAATAGCTGTCAGGGCCATATAAGCGCTCAAGGCAGAGGCTCACGTGGATGAGAAATATATGCACAAAGCCTCCCACTGACAGCCACAGCCATGACACCCAGGGGTGACAAGGAAAGATGCCATTCAGCACAAACCCATCATCCTCCCCACGTCCCTGGTGGCCATTTCCCAAAGCAGCGTTGGTGTCAGCTTTTCCGCTCTCAAAACAGTCACCGAAGTGCTGTTCTAGTACTTCAAAAGAGTCTGTTAAAGTATTGCTACGGCTGTCACCAAACAAGCCTCTGCTATCTATCTTCAGGGATAAGATAAGACATCAAAGTGATTGATTCCACGCTTTCCATGTCAGAGCCAAACGTGGGGGTCGGCGACAGCCCACACATCCCCCCATGCCACAGGAGTGTGGCTGCATGTGGGAAAGACTCTCAGATTCCCAGTGGCTTTTTTTTTACTCTTTCAGTCAAATTTATCTCCTTCCTGTTGGCAACCAAGCTTAATTTGTGCTTTTGAAATTATTTCCTTACTTTTAAATAACAATAAGAAACACCTACGGAAAAGTGTCTTAGTGCATTGACAAGAAGATTTACAATGGGAAATGGTGACCACCCAGCAGCAAAAAATGATAATTATAAGCACATAATCCATTCTATCAGTCCACCAATAACCACAGCATGAAATGACCCCATTAGCACCCCCGAGACCTAATCATTCACTTTCTTTCAATGCCCTGTCAGGTAAACAGCTCACGGAAATGCTTATTATTTTGCTGGATGCAAAAGCCTGCCTGCCAGCCAGTGGAAAAATGAGGGAAAATTGTAAATGAGAATTCTTTTCTGATTCATTTTAGATTTGCTAGCAGACAGTCATTGAGGAGCTGCTGTCAAGCTGGTTTGCCCTCCCTCTCCTCTCTACTTGTTGCCTACTTCACATGATATCATCCTTCCTCAGCAGGACAGGGAGGAATACGTATGTCACACCACAAACCCAAAGAAAATAAGAACATCTCTTATCTGAGCTGAGCTTCCCTGAGAAGGTGCTGGCTGATGGGAGATAGGAAGAGGCTTGCTTGAGGGACATCTGAAAGCTCCTTACAGCCTGTTTTGAGGTATCCAGGCATGGGCTGCAACAGGATGATCCAAGGGTTAGTTTAATATATGACTTGCAGAAGGAACGGTAAATGTGTTGTCTCTCCTTCCCACCAGAGTGTGTCCTGGGCTGCCACAAGGGCCCAGGCTGATGGTTCTCCTGGTTGGCGTTTATTTCCACCAGGGACAATCCCGGCTGTTGTGTTGATATGGTATTTTGAGGGACTCTCACGGTTTGTGCTGCTTGAGTGAAGGTCCCCAGCCAACATTTCTTTCACATCCTTTTATTCTGAATCCCCTGTTTCTGGGGTCCACCCACAGATACATAAGAAACCATGCAGTCAGGAAATAACTTTGAAAAATGCAATTCTTTGTGCACAGCAAAGGACAGAGGTGAATGAACCTGGCCTGGAAAGGCAGAGCTGCATAAAACCCACTTGTTTTTCATTGAAGAAAGACATTCTACCAGGACAAAATCTCTAATGCATGATTTGGAAAAACAAGTGTGTGTTGCCTACCATCCTCAAATCAGCTCCTGCTGCACAACAACAACAACCAAATAAAAGTAAGAAGTCTCAAAGGCTGATGCAGGGGGTGAGAGAGGGGGTGAGGAGGAAGAAAGAAATGTTACAATCAATTAAGCAACAGAATTATTTTCCAAGGAGGCAGTCAATAAGACAGAAACACCAGCGATACAAATAGCCTGGAGGAACACGCTGGCGGCTTTAGTGCAGCCAGCTCTTTTCCATTAGCGGAGAGGGATTGCTTAGTTGGACACGCGGGGTCACTTTCTGCTTCAGTTCCTCCCAATCAACAGCTAAACTAACAGGTGCAACCTGGTGTTTAAATCTGAATACAGATAATGGAGAGCTGCCAGAGCAGTGATGAGAAAAACGGCCTGTCAGGTGCTGTTTGAGATGAAAGCGGGGACACCGGCACAGGGACTCCAGGGCTGAGCAGGGAGGAGGAGAGATTCAGCCCGTCCCCAGCACCACAGCTACTGGATATCCTGTGTAACCTGAGTGGGGAATCTGAATACAATTACAAGAGGTTAAGTGTCCGCATCAGTTAGCTATGAAAATCACGGGAAGTGATTATTAATAGCCATAGCAGAGAGGCTGAGGACTTAGCAGGTGGTCCTTTCATAAGAGGGATGTACCTATTTTGTATGGAAAGGCAGGATATCACCCCTTGGTGCTGTCAATCAGACCCTTTCTCTCCAACAGAAAAAAATCTCAGTAGCAGGAAAACTATGGCAGGAGTGGGTAAGAGGGGTAGGTTGGACAGGTTTTCTGTTCTGCCCTAGCCTTCCTGTGTAATCATGGGGAAAGTCATTTTGCACCCTACCATTTTCCATCCCTGATAAGCAAATAATAATTGCCTCTCCTTATCTGGTGGCCAAGCGTCGGCCCGAGGAGGCACGTAGTAATCATGAGTTGAGATGATTACAGAGGATCCCAAGAGCACTGGATAATACTGAGGGCACTGTCTCATTATTTGTCAGCCATATGGAGAAACCCCAATTTTCTTACTCTCAAAAATACATGACTGGGACCTATATGGGATAGAGTTGGTCTGCCCCAAAACAACTGGACCTCCACTGTCCCCAGCAGGTGTGAGATCCTGCAGAAACTCCTACTTTGGACTAGGTCTCCCACATCACAAGAGGTACCACCCCATAAGCCAACATCGTGGCCTCTAGTATCAGCAGGTTTCAAAGCTTTTACCCAGACCAAGTAGGCAGGAGCACAGGAATTTTCTCTCTCCGGGTGGGTGGCTGCCCTGTGCAACAGATTTGTTTCTGCAAATCCTGTCCTCGATTTGCTTCCCTGCCCTGGGGTCCTGTATTTAACCTAGAATACAGATACCTAAAATACTCAGTTTTACTATAACTAAATCTCCTGGAATCCAACAGAATGTAAGAGAGATTTAAGCACAGTTCTTCTAAGTGAAATGCAACTAATACTCAAAATGGCCTAGCTTTTTGGAGAAAGAGCACACGGGACCAGAGTCCATTCAGGAACAACCCCAGAGATGATGCTAGATTTGGAGCAGAGTACTTCTCTCATTAAAAAAATTCTCTCTGAGTGGAAGGAGGAGAAAATATAGGATGTGCTTTTTTGTGGGATTTGGATGACGGATACAATCCCTGATGTTTTGTTTGAAATAACTCTTAGTGCTTTTTGGAAGAAGAAGAGCTCAAAATACTTGCATTTCCAGTACATCTTATTTCCTGTGTAACCTGCAGCCCATAACTGCTAACATGATGCACAATAAAATATGTAGATGTAAATGGTCAGAAAATTCCCTATTCCTAAGCAACAAGTATGATCAGTGCTTCTTTATTCACTCTGAGAGCCTGTTAAAAAACACCTAAAAATTTGGAAATGCAGATTGCTAGCAAACCTTAAAGGTCATCTTGACACATAATGAATCTTGGATTGATCTTTGTCTTAGTTTTTCTGCAATCGGATTATAATGATCATATTTACACAGTCTCTTTTTTTTTAATAAAGTGTTTTGTTTTATTAAATAAACTGGAGACTTTGTTTCAGAAAAAGTGACTTGCTTTATGAAACCAGCTTAACTGGTTTCGGGCACATGTGCTGCACTAATTGTCCAGCTCCATGGTGTTTCAGTAATTCAAATAGTCTGACATACAAGAAAGGATAGTAAATTTAGTTTCAACTTGAAGACTACATGTGGTTGGCATATTTGACCTCAGGACATATTTATAAGCAGATTATTCTTGGGGAACTTCAGCAGTTATGACCAGGGCTGCGTTATTTAAAGAGATTGTGCATAGGCACCAAAACAGTGCCTATACAGTGCTTATGATGGTCCACCCTGGATATTCCCTGATAACATAGCTCCAAACACTTGAAAAAGTCTTGTCCAGGGCTTTCTTGCACAGAAGACGTGACATTTTTATAAATGGTTAAATCGACACAAGAATTACTGCTAATTCCAACTTCAGAGAGCTACATTGAAAATGTGGTTATTTAAAACTGCTGTTCAGCAGTTCCTTAATTACAGTTTACAAAGCCTGAGTGTGTGGGAACACCCTCTGGAAGATTCATAATTCTTGGCAAAAGGCAGAATTGAAGACATGGTGCTTTTTTTCCCCGATCCCTCCAAGCCAGCCTAAGAAGCTCTCTGCCAATCGGCTTCCTTGATTCCACACTAAGGCATCAAACCTCTCTATTTTCTGCATGCAGCTCTCTAGTGCCTGGCTCAAGGCTGAGTGGTCCATGAGATGTCAGGAAAATGGACTTATACTGACTATTGTAGCACTAAATCCAAGTAAACCAGACTTCCAGGAGGATTTACATCCTAGTGAAAACTTCAGCAGTTAGTCCTGTAACATGTGTGAAGCTTCTGAAGGCTTATCTTCTCTTTACCAGTGGAATAATATGGGCTCCTGCTTAGCCAGACTAAATGGGAATTTAATTGAATGTTTCCTTTAAAAAAGCAATAGCAGGAAGATGATGGGGTCAATACTTACAAGAGCATGTGCTCCATCCCCTCAAATGACCACACATACACAAACCTTTAGGCATGTAGACAATGCAGTTCTAGCGTGACAATCGTAATAAAAGTATTATTGCTCTAAAATCTACTTTCAGCTCTTATTTCCTTGGGCTATGGGTAGACACATATTGGAGAGGGGGCACATAATTATAAATGATGTTGCTGGTGCCTACCCCCTCCCCCCAAACTTCTGGGATGTCTGCAGGAATCGCTCATGACTTTCCTTCAATGTGCACAAAGGTGAATCAGATGATCACCGTCGTCTCTTTTTGTCCCTGTCCTTGCTAAAACAAAAAGTCACCCCGTTTCTCACCCCGCAATTGGTTCCCAAAGGCAAGTGCCTGCTCTCAAATGGCATCTTAAAAAGCCCATATACTGCAGTGTGGATGAGGGCTTTTTTCCTGTCCTGATCTGATTGCAGAAGACAGCTGTCTGTGGAGCTGCATGGGGTAGGGTTGTTTTTAAGGGCTGGCCTGCTCTTTGGTCTAAACAGAAAAAGAAGCACTCCCCAGAACGAGTCTGAGGGCACGGGACTCATTGTAAGCCCTTGGCTGATTCAATGCAAGCTTCAACCATGCACATAAACAATTGTGCCCCAGTCTTGGCTTCAGGCTCACTTTCTCTGCCAGTGACAGCCCTCCCCTAACAGCAGAGCATTACTTATGGCGACCTGAACAGTAGTTTCAGGACGGAGTGGTACAAGGGCAATTCCGATGACCCACCAGAATCACCTCTGCTCCATCTGTTCTCCATGAATGGGATGGGTATTTCCATCTCAGCTTCTGCAGGTGCTTCACAGCAGGCATAGGCTGCCACAGGTCTCTTCTGCTGTATCTTTGAGCCCCTTCCTGTGCCCACATCTCCAGCCACCCCCCTGCGTGCTGCCTTCTGGGCTGATTCTGAGTCCACTGATGCTCAACAAAAGCTGAGCTCAGAAAAACATGCTGCCGGCTGTATTTCCTGCTGGTTTTCCTTCCTGTGCCCCAAAAGGCTTACATCATGTGTTGTTCCCTCAGCCACACTGAATCTGCTTTGCCACGCATGGTCTCAGCCCTTCATGGGGTTTCCTTCTCCCTCCGTTGTGCCTTCTTGTCTTTGCAAATCTGTCCCCTTTCATAGAATCGTAGAATGGTTTGGGTCGGAAGGGACTTCAAAGTTCATCCTGTTCTAACCTCCCTGTCATGGGCAGGGGCACCTTCCACTGCATCAGGTTGCTCAAAGTGTCATCCAACCTGGCCTTGAACAACTCCAAGGATGGGACATCCATGACTTCTCTGGGCAACCTGTGCCAGTGCCTCACCACCCTCATCATGAAGAATTTCTTCCTAATATCTAAGATAAACCTGCCCTCTTTCAGCTTAAAACCCTTCCTCCTCATCCAATCTCTGCACTCCTTGATAAAGAGCCCCTCCCCCGCTTTCCTGTAGGCCCCCTACGTGTCCTCTCTGCATTTCCCACATTATTCCCTTTCACTGTGTCCCCCTTTACCAGATTTTGAAACTGTGGCTCAGACAGGGACATTTTTAAGCTCTATGATCCCTCTAGAGTTAAATCTCTCTGCAGACTTTCCTTTTATTCTACCCAAAATAAGGATGCCTTTTTCTGGTTTAGCTTATACTCCTTGCAGCCTGCTTTGCTCCTGGCTACATTTGAGCCACTTCTCAGTAGTAACAGAGAGAGAAGTATGCTGAGTGGCATGAGCAAAAGAGACAAAGGCTGCTGTGAAGCAGCATCTGCTTCTGGGACTTCGATGTGTCTCTTGCCCTTTCTCACCTGAACAGAGATGTACATGGATGACTGAGAGCAAAAAGATGTGTGCCCTGCAGAGTATGCACAGCAGGAATCTAACCCTGCAGTTACGGAGCTGGAAATCTAAAGAATTTCTACTAAAATCAAAATGAAGTTGTCCCTGTCAGATTTACTGCCAATTCAGAGAGAATAAATATCAGTCATCTTGCAGGTTATTAGCAGCCTTCTCCAAGCTTTGCTTTCGAGCCTGAGGTCTCAGGTATTTTTAAAATATTGCAGCAAGACGGATGCAACTTCTGGGACATAGATCCAGGTAAAGAAGAAAACCTTTAAAAAGTCAGTGTTTTGGTTGAAAACTCTGCTTTTCCCTTTAAAAGAAAAATATTAAAATCAGATATTATGTAGCCCTCATTGCTCTCGGATGTGTTGTTATTGTGTATTGATGTCAGCTGCATCAAGGCATATTCTCTCCCTTTTACTCCGAGGCTCATTTTACTCATGAGGTAATAGAAGGAAATGCTGATGTTCAACTTCGGGGAGAGATTTTTGGGGGACCTTGTACAACCTGCTTTGCCATTGAACAAGGCAAAGCTGCTGTTCTACATCCCTTCTGGTGTGTTTGGCTGACTTGATACCTGTGTTAGCCCCACCAGCTGCCCAGACTTCTTCAAACAGCACCTTGGCTGCAGCATGCATCCCCCCAGCTCTCCAGGGGAAAGGGCTATTAGAGAGAACACACTTCCCTTCAACTTCACTCGACTCACTTAGGCTTGGAAAGCCTCTATTCACAGCTGGCTGTAGCAAGGTTGGGGGTTTCTGTCAAGCTTTTTTCTTCTCTCTCTCTGGCCTGGAATAAAGCAGCAGAACCACAGGTGATGCAATTCGATTAGAAGCTCCGGAGGCTTAAATTAGTCAGAATTATTTATCAAATCTCTAGGCCATTAGCCCCGTCTCTAACAACAGCCTTGCCACAGCCTCCTCCTCACTCCTCCCACATGCATTTCCCTTCTCTTACAAAGGCTCAGCAAGATCCAATAAAACAAAATAAATAAAAAAAACCCCTTCATTTAAAAAGAAGAAAGTGGCAATGACAATAACAAACCAACCAGTGAATGTGGTGCTGAATGCCGGATGCTTTGCATGTTGCTGCACAACTCAGGTTGTGCTGCATCCCAAGGTGGGAAGGGGGGCAGTGGTGGAGTCCCCTTGCTTGTGGGCCTCGTGGCTGTTGCCAGCATGGCAGGGCTGTCTGCTGCCATTGGCCTTTCCCTCAGCCTGCACAAGCCAGTTAAGCCCTCATCTGTGTAAATAAATAGGAGTCCCAGGGAGGAGGCATGCCTGCTGCTACATAAATTTGGGATTCCCCAATGTTCTTCCCAGAACTGATGCTCCCAACACCAGCCTCCCCATCCCACCCCATCACTGAAGAGAACCATGAAAACCAGGATCTCATTGCTGAGACTGCATGAATTTCATTTTTTTCTTTTCTAATTCATTTTGAGATCTTTCTTCCCAAGCTGATGAGAATTTTGGTTTCAGGAAAGCTGGACTTTCTCATGCTTTCACCTCAGCCACAGCAGCTGGACTTTATCTGAGGTGAGACCTTCTAGTGAAAGCCAAACTCTGCTCTGTCTGGTACTGGGAGCACCAATTCAAATATCGTTATTTTGCAATATATAGTAAATCTGTAGTAGCTGGCAGTGTGGCAAATGAGCTACATGGTACTGAAAGGAAATCAATAGACTGGATGAACCTGGAAAATTTACTTGTCTGGTTTTGATATTTTATGCCATAGTTTCTGTTTTTCTGATTGTATTTTTTTCCTCTGGGACAAAATCAGCCTGACAGACATAAAAACTCTGTTTACACTGAGAAACTTTGTTCCTTCCAGTTCTTCTGCTTAAACAAATTAAACATTTTAAATTTTAGTTGTCTCCAGCATCCCTGCCCTGCAGGAATGTTACTGGTGCTGTTTGCAGGAG
The DNA here is from genome assembly GCA_033558185.1 of Dromococcyx pavoninus. Classification (NCBI taxonomy): domain Eukaryota; kingdom Metazoa; phylum Chordata; class Aves; order Cuculiformes; family Neomorphidae; genus Dromococcyx; species Dromococcyx pavoninus. The sequence continues at coordinate 424,542 of JAUMJL010000313.1, forward strand.
ATGGTGCTGAATAAAAAAGCAGAACTCATCCCTCAGTATTTTACACTTCCCCTATCTTTGGCTGATCATCAGAGATTTCAATTCTATCTCAGCACCTCCTTGCAGCTTTGTCCAAATTATTTGCCTTTAACATTATTGGCTTGAAAGTTTGTCGAGTTCAGTCTCAGGGCTTCTAATCCAGTCAGAAAATACTGTCACAACATCCTGCTCTAGAGCAATTAAATCAGCTTCCACACTCCCTGGGCAGCCTGTTCCAATGATTCACAACTCTTTCAGTAGAGAAATTTTTCCTAATAGCCAACTTAAAGCTCCCCTGTTACAACCTGAGGTCAACCTATCACTTATTACATGGTTAAAGAGACCAGTACCCACCTCACTACAGCCACCTTGCAGGCAGTTGTAGAGAGGAATAAGGTTGCTCCTCAGCCTCCTCTTCGCCAGGCTAAACAGACCCATTTCCCTCAGCCACTCCTCATAAGACTTGTGCAGGAAGATTTTCATTACAAGTCTTTCCTATTAAAGTTATTCTAAGCTCTTGTTTAGTAATTGGAGGCCTATCATGATGCCCAGAGAGTTAACCAGTGTTTAAATAAGTAATATACATGATTAAGAAAAGTATAAAAATTCTCTAATTAGGTATACAAGTATTACAATGAATCTTATTTGAATCTTTATTTTCTGACTTCTTCCTGAGATATGAGACCAAAAAAAAATATAAAAAATTAAAAATCCACCCAAAATGTAGCAGGCCAGATCTTCCCTTTTAACAAAGCTCTCAAAGTTTAGCAGCCACTTCTAAAGATAGAAAGAATTCAGGCTTTCCGAGTGAACTCTGCTTTTGACAAAGCAAGTCATCCTATTTCTGCATTAAATCATAATCTGAAAATAAAGGGCATTTCAAATGTCACTTGAAGTCATGCTCTGACATGGCTATATTTTGGTAAGAAACCTATCTTTAGCTTAGAGATCTCTGAGAAGTTTGTACAGCAGTCAGCAACCATTTGATGTTCTGCTGCAAGCACTACAAAGACAACCTTAATTCTGGCATTTCCACACTTGCATGAGCCTGGCTGCGTAACCTTAAGACCTTTGTTTGTTCATGGCAAACACAAATCTTATTTCTCCTTTTCCTTACACTTACTCTGGTCATTCATGTCCATGCAAAGCAGGTGCAAAACATCAGGACTGTGCTCAGGCAAACAAGGTGAAGGTTGGTCAATGCCAGTAATGATGCCTCAAAGTTAATTACCTCCCACTTTGTGGGACAGGGGGACAGGGTGTAAAATTATGAATATAATCCTGAATTTAACAAACATAAAAGAGCATTTAATTATTCTAGTTATATTGTTATCCCCAGACACTGTCTTGTTTTCGACAGGATCTGCTCCTCTAGGGCAAGAGGTAATTGCTTATTTCCTTGCACACTTCAGTGATTGTTGTAGAGTAGTTAATGATTCATTAGAAGAGCTGGGAGTGCTCAGCTGTTCTGCAAGTCAGCCAGCAGTGCTGTGTCCAGCACCTTTGATGCTGATAACAAAAAACTCAAAAGCCCAGAATTAGGGCCACTGATCAGGAGTGCTGCCAGGTGGTGACACGGTGACAATACAGGCTCTTTGCAGAGATTCCCCTCCTGCAACATACCTGCAATGAGTCAGTCTCTGGGAGGTAAAGATAATTCTGGTGAAGCACATCTCTCCCACCCAGTGTTTACCTGCTGTAAAACCTCCTCCAGGCCAGGGGAAGCACAGTTGCATTAGCACAAAGCCTGTGGTCTGGCTGGAACTCTCTCCAGACTTTCAAGTTGTCAAATTAACGTTTGCATCAATTTAATTTTCACATGACTCATCGTTAAGTGATTCAGTCTCTCTCTGAACAGCCTTCAAATAGAACTGACCTTTCTTTCAAAGTTTGACCTCAGGTGGGGCTTTAGAGGAGGAACATGAGAGTGATTCAAATGCAGATACCAGGGTCAGGCAGCTTTGGCTTTTCAGGGTGTAGCTCATAAAGGAAGAGAGCTGTCACTGCACAGGAGATGTTCATGATACATGCTTTCCTGCTGCCTTGTATTGGTTTGCAAAAAGGACAGCATGCACAGAGGTAGGGCAGGAAAGCAAATGAAGACAGCAAGAAGCGTGTTTATGGGATCCTGACACTAAGATTGAAATGTATCTTTAAGACCTACGAGTCACACCAGAAGGCTGTGCTGCCAATCAGCAAGACATGGACAGGATGGAAAGTTGGGTAGAGAGGAACATAATGAAGTTTACAAAGACAAGTGTATAGTCCTGCACCTATGGAGGAACAATCCCACGTACCAGTAGAGGTTTGGGATGGACCGGCTGGAAAGCAGCTCTGCAGAGAAGGACCTGGCAGTCCTGGTGGACAATAAGCTAACCATGGTCCAGCCAATGGTACCTGAGGTGCATCAAGAAGAGTACAGCCAGCAGGGCAGGGTTCTTCTCTGACTCTGTTCTAGCGAGGACCCATCTGGAATACTGAGTTCCAGTTTTGGGCTCTGCAGCTCAAGAAAGCCAAGGAACTATGGGAAGAGTCCAGCAGAGAGCCATGAAGATGATTATGGGACTGAAGCATCTCTCTTATGAGGAAAGGCTGAGAAGCCTGGGTCTGTTTAGCCTGGAGAAGAGAAGACTCAGAAGGGACCTTATCAATGCTTATAAATATCTAAAAGGCAGGTGTCAAGAGTATGAGGCCAGATTCTTCCAATGGTACCCGGCGAGAGGACAAGGGGCAATGGGCACAAACAGGAGCACAGGAAGTTCCACCTGAACATGAGGAAAAACTTCTTTCCTGTAAGGGTGATGGAGCACTGGAACAGGCTGACCAGAGAGGCTGTGAAGTCTCCTTCTCTGGAGGTATTCAAAACCCACCTCAAAGGGTTCCTGTGCAACCTGCTCTTGATGACCAGGCTTTAGCAGAGGGGTTGAACTGGGTGATCTCCAGAGGTCCCTTCCAACCTCAACCACTCTGTGATTCTGTGTTCCTGTGAGTTGTACAAGACTTACCCAAGCCCAGCATAGCCTCTTTGTGCTGAAGTGTCTTTTTGCCTAGAGCAAGCTGGGACTCACTAGTTTTAAACATCATTAGGTAGGAATAGAGAGTATATGTGAGGGACACACTTTTCTGAAATCACTAAAGCCCATCCTTTTTCAGCCTGTCTGTTAGCTTCTGCAGCCACGTGTTTTGCCTCAAGACACCTCTCTAGTGTGTGTAAATAGTTATTTAGCAACCACTCATGCAGTCAGGTAGGTGAGTTTGAAGACTGGTGCCTGTTCAGGTTGCTTGTAAAAGCACTGTGGGCACACCACTCCTAGGGAAGAGTGGGGGACTGTAGTGTGTGGTTTGATAAGGAACACAGAAGTCAAATGTGGTAGTGAAATTTGTACTTTGATAGAAGGGGAAGGGGAGACAAATTCCAGAGCAGGAATCCACATACACCTGGGTAATATGTGCCAAACCAGCCTGCTGGAGGCATCTACTGCTCTCCCAAAACTGTGAACAGAGCAAATATCTAAAATAGGTACTTGATCTGAACTCTCCATTGTCAATACCTGTCCCAAAGTGCCTAAATTTGGCCAGAGAAGGTTGGGTTCAGCTTGGCAGATAACTCTTAGTGGAACATGCCAGGCTTCAACTAATGGGCCACCAAATGGTAGCTTCTCAAGGATGACCTGGTAAAAGACCTGTGTCTACATTCAAAAGGGGCCCATTGCAACCATCATCCCCATCTCCCTTTGCTATCGCTGCCATATATTCTACATCTACAAAGGTGCAATACTAATGGTTGTTCCTAAGCTCCTATTTCTTTACACCATCCCAATAGGTCCAGAGGAAAACTCAGGTGGGAAAGGACCTCAGGAGGTCATCTTCTCCAGTTCTCATGTGCTCTCCCAGTCTGCTTCCCAGTCTGCTTCTTGGAGGGGACTCAAAATCTTGCAAGGAGTAAGGAGAACATGCTGGTTTTAGGAAGTTCCAAGAAAAAATTTCTGCCTTGGGCCTACATCACCAAGCAAAGTGAAGTCTCCTTTGCTCCAGAGATGGAGTGTTAGTCCCCATTTCCAGCACAGCACCTTCATTCTCTTCTGTTTGTGTACCTCTTGAGCATATTCCTCCACCAAGAATTTCTGTTTGTCTTTCTCTTGTATCACCCAAAACACCTGTTCATCTCAGGTGCTTGATCTATGCCAGTTTTGGGAGCCACCAGCAGCTGCCCCAACTCCCTTCCCTGCTGTACAAGCCTGATGTGGAATGACCTGGCTTCTCCTGAAGGCTTGTTTATTAGTAACTCTTAATTATCAGAGGTTATTGCCTAGCCCTTATCACAAAAGTTAGCCCTGGCAATACTGATCCTTCCTTTGTAAGAAAAACATCCCAGGCCTGAGTTATATGTGTCACATGGGTTTAAGACATTTTTTCCCCAATCACTCCTAAGTGTCAGTTAGAGTTTCTTATCCGCAGGCTGGGAGTCCTGGAACAGTTCCTGTGTCTTTGGCTCCAGTATCTCATCACAGGGCACTTTTCACCTCAGAAATCTCTTTTCTCAGGCTACTCCTCAAGTCAGGAGAAAGACTGTCAACTGACATCTGAAGAGGTGTCAGCCCAGCAAGTAGCTTGTTTTTTCTCTCTCCACAAAGCTGGAAAACAGGGAATATTGATTAGATGGAAAGACACAGCACACTTGAACCTTTCATCTCACATTTCATTATGAGGTATTTGAACCATTAATTTTCCAGTGCACCATCAAGAGAACTGCCAAGGAAAGTCCCAATTGCTAAAAACCTCTTATCAACCTGTGAGAGTTCCCTTGCTTGAAAAATTACAGAAATGGATTCAAAACCATGTAGATAAGCATGAGAAAGCTGGCAAACAGTTAGGAAAAACAGGAGAAAGAGGAAGAGTACCAGGCTGCCTCCATGCTAGAACATTCAGCCAGCAGTACAAGCAGACTCAAGCTGGAAAAGCCCAGCAAGCTTTTGTCCCCCTCTGTGTTGTCAGCAAGTTCCTCCAAATGTGTTGCCAGCATTTCCTAAAGGCCATGGCCAAACCACAGATAACAGCAGATACAGATATCCCCTTTCTTTTCCAGACAAGTCCTCTACACCTAGTCAGGGATATCTGTTTTGCTTTGGACCGGAGCCATGCAGGACTTTCAGAGAGCTGGAGGAAACCTCTCTCCATTCCAACCACTTCCCCAGACAGCTTTGTGGGAAGAGACCACAGTGAAGTGTCCGTGGTGGGATCCATGAATATTTCAAGCTTTGTGAATCTCTTCTAATGTATAAAACTCCTAATGTACCCATCTCCACTAATGGCTCCTGATTTATAACATGAATGTTGAAAACTACTCTGCTTCACTCTTTGCCTGAACACATCAGATCCTGAGCCTTTAAGATCTCCTAAGCAGACAATGTATCGCAGAATCATTCGGGTTGGAATGATCATCAAGTTCTATTGTAAAATTAATGCAGCCAAGTTCACCAACAAACCATGTCCAGAAAAGACCAGCATCCACCTCACTACAACTTCCTTTCAGGTAGTTATAGAGAGTGATAAGGCCTCCCCTCAGCCTCCTCTTCTCCAGGCTGAACAGCCCCTGTTCCCTCGGCCGCTCTTCATAACACTTGTGCTCCAGACCCTTCACCAGCTTCATTGCCTTTATTTGCAAACTCAGCCTCACCAGCACCAAGTACAGAGGGACTTCATCATTTAGTTTGATGCTAAGATCTCCTTTTTAATACCCCATCAATGTTAAAAACACTTAAATTGGTCATAAAGGAAAAGAAAAGGGGTGTAAAGTTGTGTGGGTTGCTGGTTTGATTAACAGCTAAACACAAGCAGTTGTGTTCCATTTCCCACATCCACCCCCAGGTAGAGGGGAAAGGGAAATGAGAGAAGGAAGATTGTGGGTTGGAAAGAAAAACTACAACAGCTTTAATGAAGCAATAATAATAATAATAATAACAACAATAACATCAAGAAAATAATAAAATAGATACAAATACATGAAATTGCCTTCCTTCAATGACTATGTCACCACAGATGCTGCAGAGCGGGCAACAGGAAAAGGTCCTGGGCTGAACCCAGTGGCAAAAGGGAGCTGGACTCAGTACTGGATTCAGGAATGCATGGATCCAGGAACTGAGGCGAACAGACAGACAAGGTCTGTATTGGGTGCTGGCCATCAAAGAGGAAGGCTTAACCCTTGTGATTCTCAGTTTTATACCAAGTGTGATATATATAGAATGGAATACCCTGTTGGTCAGTTTTGGGTCACCTGTCCTGTCCAATACTCCCTTTTGAGCCCCTTTCACTTACAGGGTTCCACTAACTTCGTCTCCATAGGGATAGATGTAAGCACTGGCCTTTCTGCATACCAATGTTATCACTTCTAGAAAGAAACACTGTCTGAAAAACATGCGGTTAACTGCCATAAAATGAAGTTATTTAGACAAGGCTTAGCTGAATATTTAGAAAATGTACCAGAACAGTTGCCCACAAAAAACACAGGACAACTGCAAACAAGAGTTAGCCTCAAATTTCTCACAAACTGTACAAAATAAATGAGATGGGAAGATGTCCTCTCATTTTTTCCCAATCAGAAATAATTCAGTTTGTAATGGTCGCAAGCTTGATGGTTTCAGAGGGAGGCACAGTATTTGGATAAATGTCTCTTGTACCTCTGAAATTTGTCTTGCTGACCTATAAACAGTTCCTATGACTCAGGCACAAGTTCTAACTATAGTCTAGTGTAGCTCTCTTTCTCCTGATGTTAGATGTGCCTGATTCATCTCTTTTCCACGCATAAAATCCAGCTAAATGAATGCAGTATCACAGAAACACAGTTGCTGCCATACAAATAAATACTTTCCAGGGCTGAGGTTTGTGCTCTTGTTCCCCCTTTCTCTTAGGGTGTACGGCTGGCAGAAATGTTTAATATCTAAAATAAGAGTCCCACGGTGGACACAGTGATGTTAAAGATGCAGATAATGCACTTAATCCCTAAAGCAGGGTGCAATGCATTACCTGGATTTAGCTGAAAGGAATTTGATTACTTTGGGGCTTTTTTCTGATTCTTGGATCTTTTACAACAGCTTAACAGCCTACCAACAGGATATTTTGACATGAACTGTCACTGATCAGCACTGATAACACAGCAAAAGAGGGACCTGGTGAGCTTCACATTTCAATCATCTACATGCTGACGAGGACAGTTCCAGATGAATTGTCTTGCTGTGCATGAAACCATCTAAAATACAATATTTAGTTATATAGATTTTTTTGATAGGCTAAAGTAATGTAGCTTGTTCAATATAAACTCAAAAAGAGGGATACAAATAGATTAAAAGAACCTTAGACCCTTGGGGCACCTATGGATTAGACAGCAGCTGAGTTACGGCTTTGAGAACTTTGATTATTTTGAAATTTATGTCTTTAAGGTTATGCTTTTAGGTTTTTGGTTGAATTTTCAAGATACTGAACTTCCCAATTCATTTTATTTCTCTAGAAGATGTTAACACATCATTAATACATGCAGTTTATTAAGCAGATTGAAACAGGAAAAGAAGGAATAAAAAATCAGTGCAATAATTTAATAAAGTGGGTTTACCTGCACAAAGGGACCAGGACTTCTGGGTTTCATTGACTCCACGTTTGGCCTTGAGTGAGTTATGTTTATTTGCCTTCAAAATTTAACCTGCATTACAGGTGTGCAGCGAACTTGCAGTCCATGAAGTCCACATGGAGAATCTGATGAGTGATACCTCCCTGCACATCACAAATAGAGTTTGTAGCATTGCTTACAAGGAATTCTTACCATCAGAGACAGTGGAGCATAAAATGCTACTCATCCCACCCTAATATGGGTGTGTAAAGCAAGCACATCTCTCCATTCATTATAAATTGAATTCAGAGTGGCTCACTCAGTAGAGGTCAGGGTTTCTTCCCTGCCCGGAAGAGCCTGCAGAGGATACAGGTTAGAGAGCCCACCAGGCTCTCCTCACACTGTGATATGCAACCCTGCTCTCTCCCATGTGGTCCATGCACAAAGCAGGTTCAAGTGAGGCAGCTCTGCAGCAGAGGTGGGGTAAGAAGTAACCAGAGAGCTAAGCTTGAGCTTTGATTGTCTCTGCCTCAAGGCTCCATTAACACACAGCAATGCCTGTAAAACCCAACAAGCACCCGGCTCAGACTCTGCTATTCCTTCTTTTCCATTTCTTTTAGTAAACTTTTATCCTCACTGTTGATAGTTTTATTAACACAGGGCAGCAGCTGACCAGCACTTGATCAATTCCCTGACCAGGCATCACGCTCCATCACCTACCTAATTGCATCCATGAAAGAAATGGTACTTAGCCCTGTAATGCTCTTCTTAAAAGTAATACAGTTCTTCTGGAAAGCTGTTAATGGTGCTGTGCTACATTTCAAAACAACACAGCTGTTAAAAACTCATTGGGAAGGAAGATACTGATGTTAGATATTGAAAGGAGAAATGATGTAAATCCTCTGTGTTTGCTCCTCTAATTGTTGAATGCATGGAAACGGGGAAAATGCTTGTCAATAATGTCTTTGTTTTACAGACAGAGTCAGTAAAGGGAGGGAATATGCTGGAAGACTGGGCCTGACTGCCACTGGCATGGGCTGGCACGGTCCTGATGGGGTCACCACAGTTTTGGCAGTTTTTACATTAGCAGCAAATTTGGCTCTACAATTAAACCTCTTCCAAGGAGATAATTGCATGTTTCATATCAGTCTCTGCTTCTCCAGAGCAGTCTTTGATGCTGATTCCTAAATAAAAGCGCATCACGGAAGAATTTAACTCAGATGCTGCAAGCACAGTTCGGATGACCTGCTTAGGGGATTAATCTGCACAGTGACAGCAAAAATACTATGTGTCTTGCTATGCTAGGACGATTCAAACTGCCTAAATCATGGACCTCTCTGTGCCCTTCAGCGGGAGGAGCAATATTTCTGAAGGGTGAAGTCAGAATGCCGTGGGGGAGCCAACAGGAGTCACGAACTAGGTTGCATGAGGTAGAGATGTGTCCTTAATTCCTGCCTCTCATGGAGCTAGGATCTTCCATCAGACATCTTAAGCTATTTTGCATTCTCTTGTGTCATCCAAGTAGACCTCCTGCTCTCCAAAACACCACCAATAAGTCACCACACAGCCTGCACAGGACAGGTCTATTTTGGCACTGTGAACCCTTGGGGTTTGACAGAGGGGAGACTGAGTTTCTAAGCAAGAAGAACAGGCTCCAACATACAGCCCATCTATTCCAGCCCTCTCACAGGCTGTGGGTATGCCAAGAGTCAAAATTTCTCCGTGTCCAGCTCTGGAGTTTGAGCTGGCACATCCAAGATGAACCATACGTAGGCCAGAGAGCTGGAAAATGAGACCACACACAAGAGGATAGATCTGCACTCTGGTCTTTCCCCTCAAGACCATTCCTGAGTTTTTCAGTCAACCACTGTCTCCTCTAAAGGGAATAAGCCATGCCTGAAGCAGGGGTCAGCATGCAGGAAGGCCACGAGAGAAGACTCAGCAGCACCCCAGGATCACCTGGGCCAGAGGATCACTCACCACTTCATCGTTAGGATGGATTTCCCCGAAACCTAACTTTGATTTTCTTTGATGACAAAATACAGCACATTCTTCCTTCTCTTCCCCCACAGACATCCCCCACCCTCCCAGATTGGAAATTCCTAGTGCACACAATAGGACCACGATTGCTATTTTCCACATTCTGTTCATCATTTTCTTTAGTCACACCTCTGTGATGTTTAATAAGTCCTCACTGAATTTGACAGCAGTCATATGCCAGAAGCACAGACATAGCATTAGTCGTGTTTCCTCTACTCTGGAGTAATCCAGTAATGGCTAGGTAATTAAAGCCTGCCCCTTATTAACCTGTTGGGCTTCATGCTTTTTCTTTTGTATATTCAAAATCCAGTCATTTTTCCCTGCAGATCAGTCCTGTCTGAATTGGACAAACCTTGTGAGCTGCCAGAACACAGAGGAAAGAGGGAAGAACAAATGAAATCAGTGCAAAAAAAAAGAAGAAAGTACCTGAAAAACAGTAAGGTAAAGGCAAAAGGGGGAGCAGAACTACATGCAAGCCACAAGCTTCCCAGGCCATTGGCTGGTGCCTTGTTTGAGATCTGTACAAAGTCACCCAAAAAGTGAAACAGCAATAAACACTTCCATGGTGTGAGGAAATGTAATAGGACTCACAGAACAATTGCAGTAGGGGACACAGACACGTCAGGTTATGTGGCATAACAGTGATTTAGAAAAGATACTTACCTGTACACAAAGCCTTTTGAGCTTCATCTTGTGCTCTGAAGTGAAGAGGCTACAAGACAAGAGAGTTACAATTGCTGGTAGACCCACAATATCTGCACCCTTTGTCATGACTCCTCCTCTCCAGTTTCCTTTCTCATTATTTTCTTTTATCCTCTTTTTCTTTGACTTCCTTCTGAAAAGCAAGGGCAGGATTTTCCTATGTCAATGCTTAAAATTAGGTCATAAGCACATTTTAAAATAAATATCAGGTCAACAGCAGAACCACTTCAGCCTCCATTATCACTAAGACTGATGACAAACTAATGCAGTCCATGCAAGGTGGCTTATAATTATTTTCTGTCTGAGGTAGGAGAGTGAGGACCTGAGCTCCCAGAGTGCCTCCTGAAAGTCATATTGAAATATTTATCTAAGCATACCAGGTGGCTTTTAAGGCTCTTGTTGGGAAGCTCCAAATTTTGGCTTTTACTGAGCTGGGTATCACTGAGTGGAGGATGCTACCATCTTCAAGCTCTATCCAGCAGGAGCACAGCCAGTCTTACAGCAAGTGCACCTCTTCCCTGACAAACCAACAGCATCCAACCTGAATACAAAATAGTTTTTCTTCCTACATGATTTCTGACCTACAAAAGGCAGCTGATGCTATGGAAAGGCCACAGATGAGCAGGAGTAACTGCCAAAACATTCACAAAAAAACCTCTGTGAGATGTATGACACAACAGAAAGAAAGGAGAATGCTTTATTGGCAAGACATCATTTTTATATTAGATGTTTGATGATAAGAGTTCTGAGGACGCAAGATAACATCCTGGGCTGGGGCTCCATGTTGTTGATCTTGCTCCTGTTCCTACTCTCCCGTTTTTTTGGCCAGCTAAAGCCAGCACTAACAGGGACCAAACCCAAGATGATGCCAACAGCTGAAAACCAGCTTGGGAGAGATTCAGCACCATTGGCCAGAGATGGAGACAAAAACCATGAAGAAGGTAAAGTGGGCCAGGGAGCCAGCACTAAGTGAAGATCTACTCTATTCTATAAAATGTACTTAAATGTACCACAGAGAACAACAGCACCTGGAGTACAGTAATTGTAAACACAAGGGCACTTCCACTGACCCCCCTTTCACAGAACATTAAGCATTCAGCCCAAAGAATGTCCTGAAGGTCAACAACCCCTCCAAATATAATACCTAAAGTTAGGTATCTCCTTCTGCATCCTGATGCCTCAGGACTTTTTGCATCCCACATACTATCAAAGAGATCTAAGATTAGGGCTCTAATTTTTAAAGTCTTGGCCACCGAGCCCAGTATATTAGTGCTTATATTGTTAAATGTATACCCTAAATAGTGATGCACTATGACTGACTCAATGTTTTCATTTCCTACCTTCTCAACTCCAAAGAGGCAAATTTCCCTTTTATAAAAAGCTCCCTTTGAAGGAACAGAGACTAATTCTGTGAATAAGGGTTTGTAGGATCATACCTGAAAACTTTTAAGTCATTTGGGTAGGAACCTAATCTTCTCAAGCATACACAAGATACAGGAAGTAAACACATAATCCTTTGAAATTACATGTCATAGTCAAGGCCTCTGTTCTGCCCTGTTGGCTCATTTGGAGCTCTATTCTGTTCCATTACAAACAGTGGGTCTACTCAGTAGCTAAGAGAACTGCAAATTTCATCCTATGTTTGCAGACACATTATCAAATCAGAATCAGAAGGACTTCATATTTAGGATTAAATCCTCAAGCAGGACTGTTATTTCATGAACTTCAAGGCATGTTTAGATATGCCTGTAAATTAAATAGCGAGTAAATTAAACAGTGAGGCCTGGTTATTATGAAAAATACAGAGTGGTTTGCAGTATTGTGACTCTTCCCCCCCAAAACCTGTCTGCTTTTATTCAGAATTCTCAAGGAGAAATGTCCTGGCCCCATGCCATCACCCTATCCAAATCCAGCCATTGTACAAAAGAGTGCTAGATGGCATGGGCCAAGCCCGTGATAGAAACCGTACTAAACATTGCACAGCCTGGATGTTGCCAGCCTCATATCCAAGTTCTACCCTTGGTCCATGCATTTTCCTAGCATGTTTTCGGCTGCCTTGGAGTCCCCAGAAGCAGATTCTCCAGATCCCTGTCCAGCTCAGGCAGCCCTACTGCCTGGGCTCAACCCCATCCAGCAAAAGGGATGCTCGGTACTCTCAGAGCAGGGCACAGTCCTGGTGTATTTCCATGGAGTATGTGGCATATGCCCTTTGGCATCTCTTGCCCTATCTCCACCAAAAAGTGGTGGACATTTTCTTCCAACTGTCTGGAGGTGGTTTCAGGAGGGGCTGAGTAGTCACTGCTAATGTGTCCCATCAGACTGGCACTGCAGGTCTTGCAAGGGCAAGAGCAGCTCCTTTGGGGAACTGAGCATACCAGAAAAAAACTCTCTCCTGTGCCACAACTTAAAAACCAGATCATGCCTCCTTTCATATGGCCACTTCTTCTTTCATGTTCCCAAGGATTTCTGAAAAGTCGTGAAAGCTGCAATAACAATCTTTAGTAATAGTAAAATGTTTCTTTTCAAGTGTTTGTGTTGTGCATTGGACGCTGCTTACTAAAACATTCACCTGGAGGGAATGAAAACTCCCCCTCAGACACACACACATACATCCCGGGGATAAAAGCTCCTTCTGATTGCAGCAGGAAATGTGACATTTCAAACTGGATGGATAAAGGCACTAATCATTCCTGGAGAGGAACGATCCTGCAGGGACCAGGAGAGGGAGTGGGCAACTGAGCTGCTCCTTTCCAGTCTCAGTGCCAATGTGCTGTGAAACATATTTTCTTAATTTAATAAACAGCCCTTCCCTCCCCCACATTACTCACTTCTCATGGAGCGAATACAAAGCAGAGAGAGGCTGTGCTGCAGCAAAGGTTGGAAGTTGGGATCGGTTGTGACAAAGATTCTCCACTATTTTGCACCACATGCAAATTTTCTTCTCATTCCAGGGCTGCAAAAGAGTCAGGTGGTTCATTGCCATCAATACATTTCTAGTTAGCTTTTAATTTTTTTTTCCCCAAAACAGAGGAAATCAGGTTTATTTGATTGCAAACATACATCTTAAATGTGGCTTACATAAAGCTAATTTACTGCCTGTTGTTCATTCCTCCAGGATGTCATAGTACCTCCAGAAAAACAAAAAGCCCAAGGATGATAAATTCAGACCTTTAGCTCAATGTGTGACCACCTATAGCGATGCCATACCATTTGGTGAAAGACACTTCAAATGACACATAGACACATTGACACGAGCCCACAGGCAATAAATTATCCAGCTCTAATTAAAAAAAAATCATAGAATTGTAGAATGGGTTGGGTTGGAAGGGACTTTAAAGATCATGCACTTCCAATCCCCCTGCCATGGGCAGGGACACCTTCCACTGGAAGTTGCCCAAAGTGTCATCCAATCTGGCCTTAAACACCTCCAGGGATGGCACTTCCATGACTTCTTTGGGCAACCTGTGCCAGTGCCTCACCACCCTCAGAGGAAAAAAATTCTTCTTAATACCTAATCTAAATCTCCTCTCTTTCAGCTTAAAACCAATACCCCTCATCCTGTCACTGCACTCTTTTCCCCACATTCAACCACTCCTTACACGTTTACGTAGCATTTACATAGAATTTATTATTTTATTTGTAATTCCTTATCCTACCTCCTTACAGTGCCCTGCCATGGGGTGGGAGCCACTTGGAGTGAGGCTTAGTCCAGATGTGCCCCCTGCTGGGTGACCAATGCCCGAAGGCCCAGCCCAGCACAGAGTGTACAGGATGGGCATCGATTAGGTGGGCACAAGGTCCATGAAAGGCCACCAGGAAGGGTGATTGCTGCGTGCCTAAATCTCTTTCCTCATTGAGGTTTGAATATGCTGAAATTGGGACAGTATTGTCATCATTGGAGTCACGACCAATGACATCTTCCTGTAGGCAGATGCTTAAAATATTGTTTTAGAAAATCTGGCAAGGTGGTGCACCTCCTGATCCTCCCTTGGGCAACCCAAGCAGGATGCATCCTTCCCTGCCAAGTCCTTGCCACAGGATGGAAGGGAGGGGGCAGCTCTCTCTGTGCAGAAGGGCATTAGCAGTGTTTTGGATGAGCAAGCTAGTACAGGATCAGGCATTATGGACAGACAGGTCTCCAGGTGTCACTGGGATAGTCATGTGGAAAACAGGAGACCCCATTCCACAGACTAAGGAAAAATTGTGCATTACCTTCAGTGGCCATTCAGCATAAAGTGGCTGGTTTTAACACCCAGGACTGGAAAACACTGCATGGCCAGCACAGGTGGGCACGCAGCTCTGAGGCTGTCCTCACCCCAGAGGCAGCAGTGAACATGAGGGTGGAGGAGATGGTGACAGGAGGGACACACACTCTGCTTCTCCCACCTCCCTCCCTAAGTGGTTTGGTGACAGTCACAGACAAGGCCTGTCTGGAAGCGGACATCCCATCTGGGAGTACACAGTGGTGTGTACTGGGATGTTTGCCCCACAGATGCTCCTCACCTACTTATGGCACCAAAAATTCTTGCCAGGGGCCTGATTTGGTGGGAAAAGTAAGGGATCGGGGTGTTAAGTGGGCAGTATCACAGCAGGAGTGGGTGCCAGGTTTTGGGCTTCTGGGAGATGCCTGTCTGCACAACGTTGATGGCTCAGGGCAGGGTGTCCCCGCTGCCAGGTGCTCCTCTGACCCCTCTCTGTCTCCACCTCACTGTCATCTTGCTTTTCTTGAGCTTCTCATTTCAGTGTCCAGCTGTACTTGAGGAAAAAATTTGTTGTCTTGGGGGGAAGAAAAAAAAAGTAATTTACTGTGAAGCACTGGCTGAAAATCATTTTCTGAACCACTGCACAATTTTAATCAGACGACCATACTGTATCCAATCAAGGGAGGATTTGTGAGGGGGGAAAGGGAGGCGTTTCGCTGTGGCCTTCCCCAGAGGACAGTAAATCCAAGCTCTGCTCAGAAACGAGATGTCTCGGGCTTTGTAGCCTGCCCAAACCTAATTTGCACTAGAATTACACGGCCATTACTAATGTATACAGTGACTCAAATTGATTACTTTGCTATTAGTAAGAGCAACGTGCTTGCTTTGGTGATAGCAGCTTCTGACAGAGGAGGAGTACAAAGGGGTGAGAACAAAGCAAAGTTGCTGCTGTGAAAGAATAAGTGGGGATGAGGAGGGCTGTAGGGGTGAGGAGGGTCACAGAGGTAAGGAAGGTCATGCTCAAGGGAGAGTTTGGCATGCAAAAGAGTGTGCTAATGGTTGGACTTGGTTATTTTACTTGCTTAGCACATCTTGCATTAAAAAAAATATCACCTGGCTTAATCTTCAGATCTGAAGCCAGCACGTGCAACGGGAGCAGCTCCAGTTTTAGTTCAGGATTCCCACAGCCATGGGAAATCCTGGTCCTCCCTGAGGCTCCTGTACCTGCTTGCAGACCTGGGAGTGCTGCTCTGTGGGAATCCCCAAACACACTCCTGCAGAGTCTCACCCACCTCTTCACAGCACTTACAGCTGGAGAATGTGCTTCTGCCAAGAGTGGGAAGCTGGAGGAGGCTGCCAGAAGGACATGGTCTGCCTTGGACACAAGCTCCTGGGAAGGGCTCACGACAAGCAAGTTCAGAGATGATGAGGGTGCTGCTCTGCTACCAATGGGACTTATCCTGATGACAGGAACATTCTTTCCTGAAATCCCCTACAGCACAAATCTCATGTAATGAAAACATAACCTTGGAGCCAAAAATCCTCTCCCACACAGCCACATGCTGATTCTAACCCCATGCAAACATGTATTTTTCAGCCCACCCACGGGAATCGTCTCCACACATTAAAACACCTGAAGACTGAAGCTGGGACATGGGAGGATGAGGAAACTTCACTGCAACCTTTCACTGCTCCTGCAGTGCTTCTCCCTCTGCAGCCTTTCCCTGTTACACTTCCTTGACATTATAGAATGCCTGTGACAAAGATAAAAAGGAAAGGTTAAGATACTGTTATCCAGGCTAAAACACATTAAGCAATCACTCTATTTACTCTTTAACCCTGACAGGTATTTGCAGGGCTCCAAAGTCCCCCTGGCAAGGGGTGGCACTCAGGAAAAGCAGTCCTATCACCAGCACATCTCTTGCCACGAGGTCCTTAGCTCTGAGCGAGCACTACTGGAACCTCTGATTAGATTTCCCTTGACTGAAAGGAGTCAGTCTGATATACCAATAATATAACAATACAGTTAGTAATACTATAGCAAAATAGGAATAGCAGTACAGTTGTCTTCAAGAAGCAGCTAAACCAAGTTCAGTGAATCTCAGCACCTTTTTCTGGTGCTTCAACTGCTGCACATCACGGCTTGAGGTGAGCTCAGGTGCAGTTATGGCCCAAATAAATAAGCAGGATAGTGGTTATGTTCTCATCGCTTTCCTCCTCCCTAGTGTCTCCTTGCAGGTGATGAAATTCTGCCAATGGAGGTGCAAGCAAAGATAAAGAGGCAGCGACTGAAGCCTCAGTACTCAGAGCTGGAGGAGCCTTGAAAATGAAGTCACATGTGATGAAACAGACCGTGTATATCCCAGATGCAGTGCTTGCAACAAGCCTTGTTTCTTACCCAGCTCCCTTTGGGACCAGCATATGTATGTATGTGCACAGCCATAGGGTAATATTCCTACCTGCCCATATTGCAGAACAGTATCACTGGCCTAATGTTCAAAAGATCCTTCAGCCACCATTGAAGCAGCTCAGGTTCAACCGAAGGGACCCACTGATGCCTAAGGGACACAATCTGGCATCCTCCCCTCTAGCATCATCATTGGTTAAATCAGCTTTCTCACCTTGCTTTTGCACCCTTTAGTTTTATTTTACCTTGCATCTTTCAGCTCTCTAGGAAAACAAACCCAAGCTCAAGCCTAGTTTTACAACCAGGCTGTCTAATTCAGCTGTGGTTTCATTTCACCACACTTCGTGTCCTGCTGTGAGTCCCCAGGTGCTCAGGCACAGACATCCCACTTCTGGATACGCTGCAGCACCAAAGAGCATCAGCTGGGTCACAAAAGAGCCACGGGGAGAGAAACACATATTCTTCATAATTCATGCGAGCAGGAAGAGGCTGGAAGGAAGATGGGCTGCTGTTGCTCTAGATGGACACATCCACACAAAGATGGGACAGGATTTAAGGCTGTTGAGCAGTAGTGGGTGGCCCCATTCCCTTCCTGGCTCTGTCCTCCCTCTATGCCAAGCCCTGCCCCATCAGAAGCTGAGAGCTGCTAGGGAAAGCTTGCATGGGTCTTTATTTATTTTTTTTTATTTGTTGTTTTGGGAAATATTTTTTCTTGACACAACCAAACTTAACTTCTGCAATCTGCCAAACACCTCCACTCTGTTTCTTAAGCAGGGTTGGAAGCAGTTCGTTGCAGAGCTGTTTTCTGCATCTCCCCACTGCTGATGCTCTGGAGGGGAAGCTGGGATGGCAGTCATCACACCTCTCTAACTAACATCAAAAGCCTCATGTTCAGCTCTTGGAAGTGAGTATTTTGGGAATATTATGTTGCCACGGCTCTCAATTTTTCACACGGCAGGTGGGAAACCTGCCCTGTTTGAAGGGCATGATGGAAAAGGCCAGTCGCTCTGTAATATTCTACAACATAGGAAAGTGGGGGTTATTTGTAGCCAGCACCGAACATCCATCCCAGAGCATCCACACAGACTCTTCAGATATTTTAAGCAAATATTCAAAGCTCTTGTTCAGTCTTTTCCTCCAAGCTATGGCAAAAGCAGACAAGCCATTAATTGCACAGGCAGATGGCTATTAGGAAGTGTGTGAGAACTGGCTACACCACCACTGTGTAGGTGGAGCTGATTAGATGGACCTGAATCAAAAAAAAAAAAGAAAAAAGAAAATTTCCTACATTTCCTTTGCTGCATGGTGAGAAAAGCTTTTCCTGTGTGACTGCAGGAGAAGACAATTCAAAAATAACAGCAAAATTGCTCCTCACTTCCCCACTGAGCCAGGTTACTAGCAAGAGTACTCTGGGGTTTATAAATAATTCCTCCACAGCTTTACTGCCAGGCAACAAACACACAGGACCAGGATGGGCACAGGAGGGTCTGGGGTTTTCTTCACACAGGCTGGCACAGGCTAAAGACATAAAGAGACCCAGGCATTACAGTACCAGCCATGCCCACTCTCTGCAAGCTGCCACCAAAAAAACCCTCCTTGTTCCTCTGCTGTCCCATCTTTAAGAAGCTCTGGTTCACCACCTGCCTAGTCCTACCTGGGATGCATCTTTGGAACTCCTTCACCATGAAGATTTCACACCCTAAACAGACAAAGCAAGGGTGCCTGTCAGACAGAAGACCTTCATATCCTCCACGGCTGAGGTGGCTGCTTCTCTGGCGAGCAGCACCATGGACAGCATGGGTCTAGCTGGCCAGTTTGGTAGAGTTTGTATCAACTGGAAATTTCCACTAGAAAAGTCAGTGGCTTCAAGTCCATGAACTGATCGTTTTCTATAACTACCTGAAAGACAGGTATTGGAATCTTCTCCCAAGTTACAAGTGATAGAATGAGAAGAAATGGCCTCAAGTTGTGTCAGAGGAGGTTTAGATTGGATATCAGGAAATATTATTTCACTGAAAGGGTTGTCAAGCACTGGCACAGGTTGCCCAGGGAAGTGGTGGAGCCGTCATCCCTGGAGGTATTTTAACGATGTACAGATGTGGTGGTTTAGTGGTAGACTTAACAGTGCCTAGGTTAACGGTTGGACTTGATGATCTTAAAGGTCTTGTTCAACCTAAACAACTCTGCGATTCCGTGATTCTGAGTCAAGGCAGGCTGTGAACATGTCTGCTTGGTCATCTCACTGAAGTGGCTGGTGTATTGGCAAAATTACCTCTATCGAATAGTTCCCCATGATAGAGGCTTAGCTTGTCTAGCCAATTCCAAAAAAAGATTCATGACTGAATGCCCCTTGAGAAACCCATTGCCCATCTCCTCCAGCAATCACTGCTGGCCAGATTAGTGGCTTCTGCAAATTCTGGTTTTTGTTACGTTCTTCCTTTCATTTTACAGGACACTGGAGCGTCTCTGACAGGGAGATGATCTAGTGATGGAAAGGACACTCAAAATTGTGTGTTGCAGCACCTCTGAAGTCCTTTTAGTGAGAGAAATCCTCAAATTTCTGGGTGTGTAGGTTCTCCCCTTCCAGGTGTTGCATGCCTTATCTAATATTTGTTACTTTTTCATGACAGGGACAGCTCCTCCACAGGACAGTACAGCATTTAGCACAACTAACTGATGAGATCCGTCTGTACTGCTACAGAATAAATTGAAAATTGCAAAAGGTGCTCTGAAGCAAATCAACCACTCAAAACCAAGAAGAACTTTAAACCCACCCTCCTCCCATAAGCTGCATTTACAGATGCAAAGTAGTAGCATCACAAGACACTACTACAGGGTTAAATCCTCAGAGAGAATGAGATTCATGAAGAAGCTGGAGTCAAAATTGTCTTCGGAGCAGACACACAACTTGGGTGGTCAATCTAAAGACACTTCCAAACATTATTGTCAAAAGCCTTATCTAGGAAAACCCATCAGCTTCATAGCACACTGCTGTCAATATAATGCTCAAAACAACAATTCATTTTAAATGTGTAACTTCATATCAGAAGCAGAAAGATAGTTATTACAGGCCAGAACCGTTTGATTCACATACCCTATCATTTCTGGCGCGTGAGGCTGACACTGTGGAAACAGTCTGCCCTCAAAAGGCCGAATACCAAAAGCGCACCGAGTGGAGCCCGTGGGCTGCAGCCCAAAGCCCTTCAGCACCGCGCCAGCTCTCCCCCTACACTCCCCTCTGAGTCCTCTTCACCATCACTTACGCTCCGAGTCAAGAGCAGCAGCAACAATCAAGGGTCCACAGTCAAGGGAATATCAGAAAAACACAGTATCGGGCTGCTGGCAGCCTCGTTGTCAACTCCCCTCCCAATTCGGTTATTTAGCTTTAAAACCAAACATACAAAAGCAATGGAGGAACGAAGGGCAGACTTTTTCACTTCCTGGGCTCCTGCTGCTTAGCTGCATCACAGAGGTTTGTTATTGTCACCACTGATGCAGGTGGGGAAGTGACTAAGCTTGCAACAGGAATGGCAGATGGGACACGGACACAAGCACAGTTCTCACAAAGAACCTCACAGAGGTGGCTCAAACAAGCGTGTAAAGCCTCACTTCCTTGCTATTACTCGTCTTGCACTTCCTGCTGCAAAGCAAGCAGAGGTTTTGGCTCTATGCTGGACTCCACAGTTGTATCAAATGAGGAAACCAGCCGAAGATGACCAGGTGAACATACTCGTTGGCACAGACCGGCGCTGGAAATGGTTTCACTGTTCATCACCTGCTGCCACCCTCCAAAGGGAGCCAAGGAACACCACCCATGCTCAAACGGAGCTGAAAATTAAACAAGGGTCTAGTCAATGCAGTAAGCCACAAGGCACGAAAATTATGGTAACTAGGGCTTGCAGGAATTCAAGGGGGCACATAAGGTACCAGGAGGAACTGAGTTAGGGAGCAGCTGGTCTCCATAGCAGGCTTCCACAGCAGAGTCATACTCAGCACTTCTGTAGTCGCAATGGCAAGTTGTCAGCAGAGAGGGAGCTCCTCTCATACAACCGGTGCTGTCCCCGAACAGGCTTTTCGCTACGGACAGACACGTATCTGTAGCTCTGAGATCCCTTTCAGCTGTCCATACAGTGCACGGCAGAAGAGACCTGTAACCTCTCAGTTGAAAGGATCAAGAGGAAAAGGAAGGTGGAAGGCTGAATTAAAAAAGAAATAATTGAATAGAAGGGAAAAGAGAAAGACGATGCAAAGAGCAATGAACAGGAACTTTTTCCAAAGGGTGACCCCCATCGCAGGGCTAAAAGGCTGCAAGGGTTGCAGTGAAGCACACACGAGACTTGAAGTGCCTCTGGATGGTATCTGGCACTTTTGTTATTCCAGGTAACACACACTGACTGACATCTCCCACGTTCTGCGAAGGGAGAGGTAGACTGTTGTTTTGCAATTCATTGTTTTTGTAGTATCTGAAAGGATTAACAACCAAAATTCTGGGCTAAAATTTAAATGAGCAAATGTTTTGTCAGGGTTTCACACAATTTCCCTCTAATTTATGTGGGCAGTAAACTTTTATGATGTCCTTAGCTAGTCACATTTCTGGTTTTAAATGTCTAGATTTTGTAAATGTGTTCTTGAGAAACACAAAGCACCATAGGAACCATTACTGCTTTAAAAAGTGATCCACTTTTGGATACTGCAACTGAACTGAAATGAAGGAAACTATACAGCCTTCGGAACATCCAGCCAATGATTCACAACACCCAAATAATGTTCCTGATTCATCCTTCATGAAAACAGCCCAATTCAGGCCAGCACTACGTGACCCTTCTCAGAAACCACCAACTCTCACATTAAAACCACTGAAGGTGGTTTAATGGCACAACTCCAAATTTATAGAGAATTTTACCATCAAAAAACTCCCTAAATATTCTAGTTTTTACTCTTTCTTTCCAGATGAAAAATCTCAGGATACAAGCCACACTAATTTATATCTGAATTTCAAGATGCATACACAAATAAAGCACAAAAATAATGAAGAAAAAAAGATTCATTAAACCCGTGCAGATGCAAACCTAAGCAACTTTAGTTGCTGCTGAAACAGAACTAGAAATACATTTTCAGTCAATCATCTTCTGCTTTCACGTAGAAGTTTTGTCGCAAAGTTTAAAGACCAAACACTGATGCTGGGAAAAAAGCCAGTGAGTGATTACCACAAAAGAAAGCAGTGCTGACCTCTCAGATCAAACAATATGGAAGAAAACACATTTATCCAAATGTAGTGGTGTAAGAGAAATATTTAGCTTACATTAATTGATGAAGACCCACTCTACACTTGTGTAACCTCTGCTTCTACTGCTTTTTTAAAAACAAGCAGAATTATACATGATTGGAAGAAGCCCACTGCAAATGTCAACAGTTGACAGCTACTGACACACTAAAGTATCCGAAGTACACGAGGTCAGGAGAGGCAAGGGACAAGCTGGTCTGGTTAACACAGCTAAGAAAAGGCTGTAAGGAATTCAGATTATGCCCTGCAGATCTCTAATAAAAGTGTGTTAAATGAAATATTTCTAAATTAATTTAATTTTTAAAAAATCCCAGAAAGTACCACAGCTCTACAGCATCAGAGTGAAAGATATTTGCAGGCAGAATTACATTTAAGCATGTTCCAGTTATACTCCCAAGGTGTCTACTGTCTATTTTTATGATATTCCTAGAAGGGATTCCATACAAAACCCAAGCCTGACGTCTCACTTGGAAAATAGCACAAAGCTTTTTCTGGAGGTCCAATAATCTATTCATACCAGAAAGGGGTCATTTTCATTTCCCATATCTAAGTATTGCAGCAAACCACGTGTGTGCATCATGTTACAAGAGAATGAAAGTTATTCCAAACCCAACAGCTTCCAAATGTTTCTTTATTGTTTTCATAATTCAAAAAACGATAACTCATACAGCCTTTATCTTTGTGTTTGCCTTCAGCTCCCCGTTCAAAGTACAAAATCCAAGCATCTTCCTGAAAAAGCACTCAGCCAGCTTTCCCCTCTCTGGCTGCTACTTGTTGTTCCTGCAGTAGTTCTTTTTCCTTCTTCTTGTGAAGCTTTATGAGATATTCATCAGGCTCAATCCCTGCCTCCTTTAACTCTGCCATGGCTTTCTCCAACCGGTGCAGTGTACGGGCACTCTGCACTTTTCGAGCTGTGATGTACAATGTGAATTCCTTGAAGCTGATCAGTTTACAGGTATCCACCTCACAGATATTTTTAACGTCTTTGGTTTTGTCCACCTGGGGGAAAAAAACTAAACCTGACATTTTTTCCAGATCTTCAATATTTACTTGGAACTCAGTCAGCTGGTGACTGAAGCCTATGGGATTGTTTGGCACCACAAAAGCCCCCAGTACCAAGGGCTCTGTAGAAGTTCTGTTCCGTCTGGCAAGGATCACCTTGTACAGGTGGGATGGCACAGCTACATCATCCTTTCCGATGACCTGTCAAATGGAAAGTTATGTTACAGATAGATAAGACATCAGTTCAGGGAGGAGAGAGGGGAAAGATATGAGACTAATCCTACTGCCTCTAAAAATGAGACACAGCACCTAAGTACACAGCAAAATCCTGTGCAATGTTACCAGACTAGAAGCTGAGGTGGAAAGCACCATTCTGCTGCAGCTCATTATGTAGCCCACCAGAAATGAGCTACTTATTTGATGTCTGATTCTCTCCCTTAAACGGGAAAAGGAGGGCAAATGACACTTCCCTGTAGAGTTACGCAGTCAGTGTTGGTAGGAGACCTTCAGAAGGTTCCCTGCCTTTCTCCCACACCACCACTGAATTTCTTTTACACTGTTATGAACAACGATGCAGACAAAAGATCAAAAGATTAGTCAATAATTGCGTAAACATTTGTAAAGATTTGCGACAAGGAGCTCTGGTAGAAGGACAAACTCAAGTTAAATCTTCCCAGCAGATGCAACTTCAGTTATGGCTGAAACTGAACTGGAACCAAATCTGACAACCTGTTTGGAAGCAGGGTGTCAGCCAAGGCCCCAGTTCCCTAATCCTGGTGCAGATTTGTAAGTGTAGCTAGCTTGAAGGGATAGTAGAGGTCCTTTCTCACACTGCATCACATTGTTAACACATAGAAAGCTGATGTCAGTAACAGTGGCTCTATACTAAATTTCTGACCTGGCAGTTCCAAATCATGTGCTTCTTTCAAATCAACTCTAACTTACTTCTTGTTAGTTTTTCTTCAATCACTATTACTCACACACAGGCTGTACTTAAAAGCTACATTACCCAATAAGCATTTTTTTTTGAGGGGACCTAGATGTAAAAAACATACATTCTGTGACTCAGTATCTTGGAAGAGAAGTCTATCCAAAGACAGTCTATCCAAATTCACTATGAGTCAACTTAAGAGCTTGTAAATGTTGGGTTCCCTGCTGTTCACTCAGACCAGCATCTAGGAATTTAACTGAAACACCAGGAGGGGAGGATCACGACTCTGAATTCAAATGAAATCTGTTACAAACTCACACACATACGTACACAGTAGACATCCCACCTTGTGTCAGAATAAGTCCTAGGGAATATAACTATTGATGATAAATGTAATCCCTCCAGTATTCAAAAAGTAATGTTCATGCATGCACCATGTATTAGGCTTTTTTCCTTCAATACTGCTGAACTCAATCTGCCAACAAAGCGTAACAGGCTCACACATGGAAAATCTGAATTTTGCATAACCCTTCTGTATAACTACCCTTCTAAAATTTGCACCTTTATTCTAATCACAACAGAAGAAAAAGATGCAGATGCATTACAAAAACTAAAAGGCATCTTGGTCTATACATAAAATCCAACAATTTTGTACTATTTCCAGTATTTGCAATACCTACAAATGCAAAGATCGCTTGGTTTTGGGTTTTGACAGCTTTTGTTAGATACAGTTAAAATACAATTTTTAAGCAAGCAAGTACTTATTTCACTGCCACAACCGATCACATTAATTGAAAGTATTTTACAAACTAATCCAGTTCAGGCACGCTTTGTCCATTCATATATTCAGTATAACTCAATCACAAAAGAAACACAGGAAGTGTGTGTTTTATTCTGAGAGCATTCAGCACCTCCGCAAAAGAAAACGCATTTTTTAAATTAATCTTTGCCTGTGGCTACTGACCCAAGGTTCACACCAGTCAATTCCAACAGCCAACTAATTTCAGTTATGAGTTTTTTCAGAGCCTGAAGTGTGGTTTCCATCTCTGTTGTCAGTTCTGTAAGTTACCAGTTTTTAAGTCTTACCAAAACCAGAGAAAATAAATTTAGGAGAAAGAAAAACCTGTGATAGAGAAAGTTTTTTCATGTTTCGTACAGTAAAGTAGTAGAAACTTTACCATTGTCTCTGGCAAACGTGCTCTTTGACTTCTTTACAGAATATGTTGCTCCCCATCCCGGTTATTTAATGGCTTTGCCATAGTTCAAACCTTTTTGCTGTGTTTTTATTTATTACAGAAATGATCTTGCTTACGCCACCAATGTTCTGATCAAAGCTCTACCCAGATATGTAACAATCATTGAAACTGTTAAGCAATAAATAAATGCCTTATGCTAAATCTACTTTCCCTCTCAACATCGACAGATGTCTTGATAGGGAAATTAGAGCTCCTGAGCGTCAAAGCACTTCGCATTTAGCATTCAGTGTGGGTGAAAGCAGAGTTACAGCTCCTCAGGATCAACTGCATAAATAATTAAAACTGACTGATGCACAGGTAATTTTAAAATATACTAAAAACTATGCATCAACACACTGCTCTACCTGGTGGGTTAACACTGAATCACAAAGTGAATGGTGCTGGGAGTAACCAATTAGCAAAAGACAGTATCCAGGCTGGGCAGTACATCCAACGCGCTGGTGGTGAGAGGGAGGGTGCCATGAAGCATGAAAAGCAGAGGGGCATAGGAGAGGGTTCATGTTTCCATTTTCACCTAAGTACACCCAGTGACTGACACTAAGGCAGAAAGCTGGAGTTCCCTTCCTCCCCCTGGAGCAGGGAGTCTGCAGAGCCCACACTGCAATCCCACCTCCTGCATGCTCCCAGGGCAGTGTGGAAGGGAAGGAAGAGGCTGCGCACAGCTGTGCTGCGCCCTGAAGCTGCTGTAGCCTCCTCAGAGAAGGCAGTACTGACACTAATCTCTGTTCCTCACATTCTCCCTGGGCCAATGGTCTCCTAACCTGCAGCACTTCTGTGCAGTATGGGCTGTGCTGCAAGGCCTCTTCCCAAATTTTTTTTCCCCACTATAAATACATGTGTAAGTACCAGGTCCTCCTCAGTTTGGCTCCCTCCCCTTCTCAACACCTCCCACACACATAGACACACCAGCATCCTCTGTCTGCTGTATAAAAGACTAGAGGAAGGGTGAACACACAGATGGAGCTGCCACAAGTATCTCCAATTAGGGGGTATATGGCACATGTAAAACAAACAGGTGAATGCGTGTTGAGTGAGCCAGCAGAGGGAACAGGGGATTGAGTCTGAGGACTGAGTGGGTGGATAGAAAGGCTGGGGAATGAATAGAGCTGCGCATAGAATAGTGAGGTATGAAATGGAAATGCTAAATGCCTGAAGTGGGTGTAAAGGGAAAACAGCCCCTGTGCTTATGTAATATTATGCAAATATATATATTCTATGCAAAATAATGCACATTTATGCTTAGTATATGCCCCTATGAAGAAGGGAAGGAAAGAGAGGAGTAGTTCAAAATGAAGGAAGAGTTGGCTTTTTGAGAAATACAGTTCTAAACATAACTCTCTACAGGCAATGGCCATACATGTAATTTATGCATCGCTTCAGGTTCACACAAGCTCCCTTTTGAGGATTTAAATAAAATTTAAGTAGTGCACAGGCTTTATCGCAATCTTCTGAATAACAGTAAACTACTTCTGTAATTACTTCACAGAGTTCTAAAACTGTTAGAGTGATTAAAAACTTCAGCCTGCCAAAAAGCCAAAGTCCACACCTGTGCTTTCCATACACAGAGCAGGGCATAAAAGATGTATCCCCAGCTCATTCTCCTGGAGAACACCATCAAGTAGGCTGCTTAAATTCTCCGACAGAGTAAATATGTATGAAAAAGAATATATATGGGTTTTTTTCTGCAGTTTAACACTTATGTGAACCATGCACAGGCTGCATCAACAATAATTCACGTAGCCAGTGCAACCCAAAATGCAGTTCTGGTGCACACCATAATATTTCCATCAGCACGCTCAGTAATACCCCACAATTTGATTTTTTTATGGGAGTAGACACAGAAGCTGCAGATGAATGTTTCCATAGAGTTGCCCCACACACACATCTCATGAGCCAGGGAAAGAAGTAAAGTGTAATTCTGTAGAAGTGAAGTTTGCAACAGAAGCAATAGGTAGGAAAAACGAATCCAACAATTCATTTCCTACTGCCAACCAGAGGATTTTCCTACCTAACTACCGCAGTCTGAATCACTATTATGATCTGCACCATCCCATTTATCTCAATGCAAGCCTAACAGAGGCAGATCGCATATGTTCCCATTGTAACAGAATAGAAAATGGGTTAAGATTATCCATGCACAGATGTTGACTTTGATTTGTGCTAGTCTATCCACAGGCAGCAGATGATCTTTCAGCAATCAATGCCGGAAACAGCTATCTGTCCCAGCTGGAGATGAGCAATAGTTTTCAATATTATCTGTGATTCGAAAAAAAATCTCATGTGCTAATACAAGCAGGAAAATACAGCAATGGCCTGCTGAAAATCACTGCTGTCCCACACACTTTCACACTCCTTGATAACAGGCTACACAGTAAATTCTTCTGTCATCCTTTGAAAATTTCCATTTTGCTATTCCTATAAAATTTTGCTTAATCTTTCAAATTTTCAACAGCCTCATAATAGAAAAAAACTCCACTCAAGCTAAACCCCTCCTTTTTATAGCATTAAATATATTCATTTCCCATCATCACTTGGGAAACCAGTGTGAAATTTCATACACTATTTCTCTTTGCTGTCTGTATCAGTTCAACATAAAAATGTTCATTGCCCTGAATTTTTGGAGCTGCTTATTCCTCACACTTTTGCTTTGCTTGTTTTCTTTCGCGATCTGATGCTGGCTGAAGCCCTACGACTGAACCAGCATCATCTAATAATGCAAAATTATGATACTGTCATTTTTAGCATAGTGTTTATTGGGTTTTATTATTATTGACATTTTTTTGACATTCCACAAGTGTGTATAAATTTGTTATACTCCTCCATGCCCAATCAAACATGGACAGCTGTCACTAGGATGGGCCATTAAAATGCATGCAATTCCTGCCATTTAGAGATGCTTATATACTGTTAAAAAACCAAACATGTTGGTAAGCAGTTATACAAACTTAGAGAGCTCACAGGGACAGATAAAGATAAGATCAGAAGCAACATAATTTCTTAAAACAAAGAATGAGCTTTGATAAATTCAGTCTTATAGCTAAGGCACTGGATGGAGACTCCCCTTAAGCTGGGCTTTCCTAATCATTTATTGTTCTTGGTTGTCATTTTTAAAATTGGACGAAGGACAAATTTGATAATATTTGTGGAGTTCTTAAGTATCACAATAAATAAGGAAGACATTTGCTAATGGCATCTGGGATGTTTATACACGTGGCATTAACTAATGTCACCTTCACGGTAGCAGACAAAGATGAGGCAACGACACCTCTAAAAATGACAGTTTGGGGTTTATGAGAAAGAAAACCCCATTCCTACATAAACAGGAGAAAAAGAATACATAAGATGTAATGGAAGAACATCTAAGAGATTATGTTAGATGAAAGCAGAATTGCTACCCATACTAGAAATTTTTAAAACATACACGTGTTGTACTTTCATTTTATACTGGCCTTGTTACAGCTTTCCAGAGTGGTAAGAAACGCATCTTCTTCTGAAAGGGTAAGAACGATTTTTAAAAGAAAGGGTTCACGAATTTAGAAGTAGTATTTTGCCACCTAGTGACTAGAAAATGAAAATCAACCATGAAGGGAATCGGCAGAAAGGACGAGCCTTTCATCAGTGAGAGCCAGCTGGATTGGCAATTATCCAAGGTTCTCTTAAAACCTGGTAAACAGAAATCACGTTCAATCATGACTTAACTGCCGGCACACACTGAAGGGTTCTCGCATCAAAGTGTACCATCATCAAATACATTAAAATGACAGCTCCAGAAATTCCCTCTACACTCCGGTAACCGTTTCTTCCCTCTCCTTCTCTGTGTAACAACCAGAACTTAGAACAAAGCCACACTGAAAACCAGAAATTACTGAAAATAAGCACACACATAATTCTCTATTTAACAATACTTCCACCTACATTTGGCAATAACAAAATTAAAACGTCTATCACCTTTCTTGATGGACAGAATTCAAGGACATCATTCCTGTCACCCACAATAAGACTTGCAGCTTTCACTGAACAGCCATTTGTTTTGTTTTAGCTGTAACTTGAGGCATGATACTGACCAGGCACATATTTTACTGCAGATAGTATCATTCCTGCTGATATGACCCCAGGTTTGACAATCCAGAGTTTTATTATAATTTGATATTAAATTCTGTATAGAAACAGACTTTCTGGCCATACAAAAATTCCCTTTGCTATCAGTATAATTTTATTTACTTGACTGTTTTGACAGCATTAACTGCCTTCATTCCATTTCCTTCTGGATTTGTGTTAGGCAGTACTGATTTTGTTGGTAGTGTTTTTTCCCCAGTATTTGAGAGAATTCTGTCAGATGGCAGTGAGAAGAACCAAGCATGTGTGGTACAAATACACATACTTGGATACGAAGGCAGCCCTAGCAATACATAAAGTAGAAAACAGATAAAAATCATAGTAACAATCTCTAACAACAATGCACAGCCAAGCACTCTAAAATGTAAATGTATGTACTTCAGGAATTTTTTGATTTGTTATGGCTGGTCTGACTGCTACTGCCAAATCATTCAGCAATCCTAAAAAAGGAAAGGAAAAAAAATAGGGACAGTAAAAACTAGCTGTGCCTAAATACATAGTTATGGCATCAAAAGGCAGACACCTCAACTCCCTTTTTTTAAGAAAGGTGTGTATATACATTGTGATACTGTATTTACTTCCACAGAATCCATTTAGCTTACTTAACACTGAGTACACTACAGTTCCTATCACCAATCCTCCTATAATAAAAGAACCTTCAGGATGGGTACAGTGCTAATTAAAAGCAACCCCATAAATGTATCCTGCACTTTTGGTGTCTCCTCCCCTCCCCCCCTCCCCTCCAATCTTAACCCAGTGTCTATTATTTTCATTTGTCCATCACGTCTAAATTTAGGGCTGACAGAGCTCTAGTGGTTTACACCAGTCGTTTACACTAAGATCCAGCCCTCTGAACTTAAGTTCCATGGGACCTAGACCCACGAGTTGCCTGTGTAGCCTTGAGCCTATCCAGAGCAGCCCACAAACAGCAACAGTCCCCAGGTTTATTTCCTCCTTAACAAGGATCTCTTCCCCTGCAGTATCTTGGCTAGAAGAAAACCTCTGCTACTTCTGAAAGTTGTCTAGGGGAAACCATAAAGCAATGTGTTACATCTGAGAAATGTAACTTGTTTCCCAGGGAATTATTTGCCACAAAAATAGATGGCAAGCGATTACATCTTCTGGTATAGTGATTGTGCACCTCTGGCCCAGCCTAGTCATTCGATTCTGAAAATTAAACAGCAGACGTGATTCCAGTGTGAACCCAGAATTAAAAAAGTAGAGAAAAATGTCTCTTTAAACAACAAAATGTTATCTAAACTGTACTTTTATTCACCAGCCACAGCCAATTCCTCTTAAATTAGTATTTACTACAATGGCATTGGGAATACGAAGGTGGAGCATTAAGCATGATGCAGAAGTTACTGCAAAATCTGTATTTCAAACTCAAAATCTGCTAATAGAGGAAAATCACTACAGTGACAGTCACTGGAGAACAGTAATGTATAAAACAAGACAACATCATTTTGATTTGATCTGGACAAAGAGAACCTGCATCTGCCTCTCCAGTGAAACAGAATAGATTTTTCCTGTTGGCATTCTAATTTACATATATACTCTCAAAAAATGTTTTTCAGATACCAAGCACGGTCATCAATCTACTCTTTGCAATAAAAGCCTCCACTGGAGACAGATGAAATGACAGAACATATCTGAGGATACAGCAAGTTCAGCCAACAGATAGAACAATGCTGGCATCTAAGGAGTTCAAGGTTAATTCCCTTTCTGGAATTAAACAGCAAACGGTACCAGAGCCCAAGCAGGAACTGGGAACAATGCCATGACCGATGCTCTGTTTTTCCTCTATAGTGATCTAAAAATAACTTTTTTGGATGTCAGACGAGAAAAAAAACAGCCTGTAAAGCCATGGATATGTATTTTACCACTACTTTAGCCAAAACCAAGGAAACTAAGATTGAAGAGAGGCTCTGAAACAAATTGATGCAGACACGCTCACTCTAGTACTTCAGTGTTTTCTTTTTCCCATTGTTCTAGTCTCAGAGAATAAAAATATTAGAAGAGAGCTCTGCTTTAACAGTCACATCACCAGATTATAGGTTCTGAGTTTCAGCACTATTGTGTATACTTCAGCTCTTCTCCTCAAACAGCACACACAAAGCAAAAGCACACCTTCTCACATCAGCTTCATAAGCCCAAACATTGAGGAATAAAGGCCGTTTATTTCTAAGTCGCTCGTTTGAACCTAGCACAGCTCACTGTGAAAGACAAGTAAGAGCTGCCAGCTGTTAAGTGTTCTTGGTTTAAGGGCAGAATCCCAGACTACCAAAATCAAGGGCCATGACTGCAATTATATCCAAGGTATCTGTTTGAAAAGAACTTCTCTCCAGTCCTTTGACAGGCTGTATTCCCTCTTCTAAGTGTACAGGTTGATGTAAGAAGAAAAAAAACCCACATCATTCCACTCTCTCCCTAAAGGACTTCAAAGCAAGCACAAGAACTTATGCCATAAAAATATTTAAAAACAAGAAAACAATTCTCAGCCTGTATTTATTTACACTTGGGAGTGCAGCCAAAGAGGACCCAAATCAAATGATCTAATATTTAAAACAAAAAAACCAAATGAACATTTTACTTTTCCCACCTGTAGACAGCGTTATCTGTACTTAAACGCCAATCAATTTACATAATGAATCTCACCCTAGGAAGCCGAGTAAAGGATTTATGAATGTGGTGAAACAGTGAAATGAAAACATGAAATACCATCATTCCATTGTTTTCAATCTCACACTGAACTTCATAACTTATATTAAGACCAAAACTGATAAAACCTTCATGAAAGACCAGAGTTGTCATCAAATCCAAACATGATGCAGACATCTTGGCAACAGACAGAGACCGAACAATATGATAATCAAAGCCATGGACATTTTGTGCCACTATTATTCCATCACCATATCCTGGTATCAAGTTACTTTGAATGAAGGCAATAAGATGCAGTGCCTGCTCTTATCTTTACCTGTGGAATACTAAAATTTACATTTCAAAACCAAAATGGAGAGTCACAATCATTTTTCAGAAATTGTAATCTTTCTCTTCTAAGTAAACACTTTCTCTAGAGAAAAACTAGAGAAAGATGACCAAGATTAAAGTGAAGCAGTTGATAGGTACAGTTGATAGATGATTCAACTGCTTCCTGGAAAATCATTTTCCGTTATAAAATGTTCAAGTCAGCCTAGGATTTTTAATTCTTTGCTACGTAAGATGAATATATATTTTCAGAGATAAAAAATAAATGCAATATCTTGGCAGCTACAAGGAGGCAAATTCCAGCAAGCTATGTGCAAGCCTAGAGAACGCCTATAGTACCATTCTACGTGATAGTAAGCCAAATGCCTCAGTTCAACACTGCTGAAAGAGAACACTTCCCTCCTGCTCCCAGCTATGTGCTTTTGGACATATCTTATGCAGTTACCAGCAAGCACTGGACTCTTTCTTTGCTGCTACAGCAGTAGAAAACAAGCCCAGTAAGTAAATAGAGTCCAGTATGCATCATTATCTATTGTGCTGGGTAATTAAGCATCTTAGGGAAGGCTCTGATGATCATTAGTGCTGGCAAACAAGGGAAAGGACTGAAAAGTGTAATGGCTGGCAAGGAACCACTGCGAGCCTAAAGCTGGTTTTGCTGCTAACTTATTGGGTGACACTGGTCATAACGCCTACCCACGGCTTATTTATCTACTTGAAAACGAGCAGGGCTGGCACTTTCCTCACAAAGATGTGGTGAGAGCTGAAGTTTGGAACTGCCACTGAACATGAGAAAGTTAAATTATTATTGATGCATGTTCACGTGCCGAACAGATGACTGTCCAGAAAAAAAAATAACAACAAACCTAAACCCAAAGCAGTGATTTTGTCACAGTCAAGGTTATAGACACGTGCCAGTGGGGACAGACAGGACAGTTTTTCAAGAAGTAAAAAGGTAAAAGCAAACAGGAAAATGATATTCTGTCACGACTGAGTTCCAAGTTCAATCAAATACAAATCAGCTGTCTTTATAAGGGAGAAACAGTGCCTAAATCTTATGCTAAACAAGCCAGTGCTGAAAGCTGAATATCTCCCTCTTCTGTGTCGCTCATATCCCTCCACAACAGGGGCTTGTTTATAGCAAGCTCACTCATTGCTCCTCAGAGAACTGGGTGGACAGCTGAATCACTCACGAGCTGACGCTGCAGTTGATCCAAGTACTTATTTCAAGGAAAAGTGTTTTTTCAAGAGGTGTATGTAAAACAGCATTTATTACTTGCATTATGCTAGTTTTTATCTAGCAACTGAAAACATCAATATGTCATTACAGTAGGGGCAGAAGGTAACACTCCCTCCCTTGAACACCTTACTACGCTCAGATCCTACAGATGTCTAAACATATGCTTACAAAGAGTAAGTCAGGATAAGTAATAACAAATTCACCTCTCAACTTGACAACGCTTCCTATCTATCAGTGATAGTTTCTAGAGACTTTGCATCATCAAACCCGGATGTTCAGCATTATTTTAAGCAGGTAATAAAAACGGGGGACCCAAAGAAGGTGGGGGGACCAGTACCATGACCAGTGATTACACTGCATTCACCTAAAACCTACTGAACTCGAATGAAGTCTTCATTGACTTTTGTAAATTTAGAATCTCACTTGCCAGGCCCCATCTAAGTGACACATATGGGGTATCAGCAAACAACTGCCATTGCACTGTGTCTAAAATATTCAATAAATGATTGTGTAGATGCACACACATCAGCAAACCCCATTGACTCTGCTTAGATACCGTGATGTATTACAGAAGTCAGAAAACAGTTTCACTGTGGACTGTGAGCAGACTTTTAATAGCTCTCTAAATAAAACAAATCATTTTAAAAGTATATTTTTTGATGTGCAGGCAAGATAAAACATCTCTACTGAAATTGTTCCAACTAGCATTGGACATTTCATGCATTTTTCTTTTATCAAGCTACAATATCAATTTTAAATAAATAAATGAAGTATTACCACTGCACTGTTAACCCAACAACACACAAGTATATACATACCTGATAAGTAACACTCTTCCTTCCATCATCAGTTGTTTGAGGCAAGGTCAGAGGTCCAGAAACTACCCAAACATCCTCAAATCTCTCTGTCAATTCCCGACAATACATTTCCATTCTGGAACACACAGGATAAAGTCAGCTGGGAAATAACATAATGATCTTTGAAACATCCTGTGAAGGGCAAGATGAACTACTGACAGTGTGGGAGCATTTTTCCAAACTCCTGTGACTGACTTGCAAGTCAAAGAAGGTAAAATGTAGGCCCAAGTTGTACTTCCCACTTGTCCCAGGTTCACCTCTTTATAGTCATCGCACACATTTGAAAATGGTTTCTATAGCCTTACCACCTGTTCTGAAAATCTGAATTCTGTACCTACTCCCACACTCGACAGCAGAAAGATACTGTTGATGGTCATTTGGGATTTTTAAGACACTTGTTTTAAACAGCAGGCAGCATCATTCTTACTTTGAAATGTTCTTCCATGTTACTAGCTTTGTATTTTCCTCTCCAAGGAATCAATGATGTCCTGTAAAACAGCCCTTTTCCGTAGCTCAAAGTACTGAGGAAAGTTTCTATGTGCCATTCAGGAAAGTTTCTATGTGCCATTCCCACTAAGTCTACTCATCGGGGTTTTTTATGTAAAACTGTTTCAAAATAAGGTAGTAATTCCAGAAACTCTAAAATTATTTTTGCTTCTTAAACTGATACAGTTTACAGCATAAAATATTTCTCAAAATCAGGTTTTTGGATGACAGCTACGCTACGTAAAACAAAAGATTACAGCCTATCTTTGTTCTAACACCCCAAGTGTTACAGAAAGCACATACAGTAAGCACCTACTGAGCCTTTACTGAAGACAGAGTTGCACTTCACTCAAAAGGACAAACAGAACAGAACCTGAGACAGATAAACCAAGCTAATCTGGTTGCCTCTGAAAGGAGGAGGCTTCACTTCCTTCTCTGTCTCATTCCTGCTCCTCATACCTCTCACTTGGGTCACTTTTACCACTCTTTACCTGTCCATAACCCTGAACAAGGCCAGTCTTTTTTCTGTTGGAATTAGCAGGAATGAGCCCTTTCTTCTCTGGTAATAGTGAGTTGTCACATGACATGCCAAAGGACTGGCCAAAGCTTATTTTCTTCCTGCTGTTGTCACCTTTGCTTCTAAGCATCTCAGCTCCTCAGGTTATCTCATGGTATGGCAACACAAACACCACCTTGCACAAGAAAAGAATAGGAATAGATGCAGCTAGGGAGCAAATTGCTTTTGGTGGCAGCAGGGACAGAGATCAGATTACAGTAACCATGAAACCACACTCAAAATAAGACAGAAAACGGAAGTTAAAGATCAGGAGAGAAAGAAGCATGCATGTGGGTGCAAAATAAGGAATAAACAGTAAGATACAGTTAGACTACACAGTGGATCTGATTTTCTAACCTGGTAAAAACATCAAACCAAAACCAAAACAAAATGCAAAACAGTTTAACTGGGTTAGCAAATGGAATTGACTCACTGCAGTCAGCCTAGTACCAGAGATAGAACTGGGGAAACAAAAAAACCACACAGCTGGAGGGTGAACATGGCGTTAAAATCAACAGATTGTTAAAACGATCAAGCTGTATTGTCTACCTGCACCTCAGAAGACAATTCAAGAAGCAATCCATTAAAAAATGGAAGAGAGTTCTGAAGCCAGGAAGGGATACAACACACATGAAACACGGTATCCTTAAAACTATTTATCATTAAACAAGTAACTGACAAAATAAGTGGCACAAATAGCTTGTTCATGTACTTAAATTGTGGGGATATGGTGCTGGTGTTGGCAGAAAGTGGTAACAGCTGCTTAAATTGTGGGGTTGAGAGTGCCAGGGGAGATTTTCAAACAATTCCCTTGATTTCCTCACTAGGGAAATATCCTGCTCAAGGGAAATAAAAAGGGTTTCCAACCTTGAACTGGTACAAACACCTAGCTTTGGTATAAGGAAATTTTATGCTCAAATACTTGATGGACTAAAACAATACCAAAAAAAATCTCTTAAAATGCTAAAGCATTATATTTGTCTACAAAAGCATATAACCTTACTGAATGCCTCATATGATTTTACATGCATTCTTGTAAAACTGGAAAGTGGAAAGCAGTGTGCAGCTGAATGATGGATGCATTTTTGAGAAGACTTTTAGTACAATCCTGTACATAATTTTGCTAACCTTCTCTTGAACGAACCTTGTGAAACCCATCATTTTCCCCTCCTGTTTCTGAGTCTTAACATTCTGTAAGTCCTATGCAAGAAGAACTGGATGAATGCTACTTATGTTTTTCTCTGCTCAAAGGAAGTAAAGAATAAAAATCCCACACGAAGAAAGTTTAAATTTATCAACCACTCACTCTGATCCAGCCAGCATCCACGAATCACTGAAAACCTGTCTGACTTGGAAGCCAGCACTTGAAGAAGCACCTTAGACCTGAAGCAGTGACAGCTCAGTGGGGAGCACTCAGTTCTCCAATTCAAAGTGAACCAATGTAGTCATACAGAGATGTGAATACTCTCGCACTGGAAGTGCTTTTTTTGAGGAAGTGATATTAAAGAAAGATCTAAACCCTTTCCTTGCTTCGACTGAATTTTCCTTAAGGACAAAGATGTGAAGTCCAGTACTTTTACCCACATCAGCCAGAAGCAGTATTTTTACTGTTCTAAATAAATGCCCTCCTCAGTTGACTGAATAAAGAACTAAAGCAGTCGTTGCACTGTGAGGACTGAACTGCCTTTCATTTCAGAGAAAGCTGCTATGATCTCTATAGACAGTCTATAAAGTGCTCCCGAATACTTTGATGTGAAGAAGCTTTATAAATACAGCATTTTTGATTTATGCCACTGCCTGATATTTTTCACTTAGTTTACTTACAACTAATTCCTCACCTGTTCCAAAATCCAGCATTATTCTCATAATTCTGAGGCACAATGTTAGACAGATAAAACGTTTCAGCCATAGCTCTCTGCACACAGAAAAAAATAAATAATATGATTTCATTGAGACATATACAAGCTGAAAACACATTTTAGAAGTTTTTGTTTCAGAATCCATTTCTAGTTTAATCTTAACACCATCAACATAAAAGATCAAATAAAATTAAGTCAGAACATCTACAAAATTATTTTGGATTAAGAGATGCACAAGTAAGGCACAATTGTATCAGCCTTTCTTTTTTTTTTTGACAGAAACATAGTACAAGAATATCTGATTCTAGTGGCACAGGAATTACCATGTTGCCCAGTGTCAGTTCTGTAATGCCTAACTACCTACTCTTCTTTTTGAATGGGAAGGATGCTTTCACCCATGCTTTTCATTTATTTGACTGCCTAATTGTTAGCTTTTTCTTTCCCTTCCAAGAAAAGCTTTTATTAAAAAGATTCATCAATATTTTACACACACATAACATGCAGGCAATGTAATTATTTATGAGACCGTAATGGTCAAATATCTACATATCTGCTTAATTTTATCTTTAAAAAGTATCATAAACCTCTCTGAACTGAAGCCCACATACCCCCAGAAGCAAAGGACCTGGCACCAAAAAACCATGCATACGCAGGATTTCCAATATCTTAACCCAGAATCTTCATAATCCTGTCAATATTTTTAACATAGTAATTCTTCAAAGTGAAGGGGCTAACAGAACTCCTTAGCATAATGAACAAACACTACCTGCACTAATTAAACTGTGAAATTAGTTTTTCTATAATCCTGTATTTGAAAGACCATATCACCTCACTGCATATCAAGCCAGGTCGAGGATCTCTCTGCACAGGTAGCTCACCAGCAAAACCTCCCCAGATATCACAAATAACCACAAAGACACTTCCAGTAGAAACCAAAGCACTGGGTCTTTCATCTATCACATGCCACTGCACTGTCACTCTGCCACACTGCATACTATTCTTCCTGGTAGAAATACAAACTAAAACTGCTTCTTAATTGACAAATTGGTGCATTAGGCACATTTCACAAGAGGATCCAATAAACCCAAGGCTGTTTTGTTAGTTAGCCAAGGCATTAAGACATGCTTTTCTTACAGCTCAAATAAAAGGCAGGTGAAGACATTTTATAGACTAAAAGAACTATGGCAAAAGAAGGTTCTAATTTACCTCATATACAGAAAGAAGAAAGCCTTTTAAATCATCCAGGCAATGCCCTTGCAAATACAGAACAGTATTTAATAGCATCTTTGCTTTGTCCAATCTAGCCTTAAACATCTCAGCACCTGTTGGCCAGAATGAAGTCATCGTTCCTCATCTCCCTTTAACTGAGCTTTGGAAGACACTTTTGATGTTTGTTTGGTGAAGGTTATCATCTGCATTTTACAGACAATGTGACATACAAGAGGCTGAGGAGAATGCTTAACACTATACTGTACAAGATATATTCACAGCATCTCTGCCAAACAAGCTAATCTCAGTGTGATTTAATGAAGAGAGGTATGTCACTGGGGATGCACACAATTTACATGCCTGAAGCAGACTGTGAGAGCATCCCACAGTGCTCAGTCAGGAACAGACCTTGTAACTCCAAGTCCAGGTCTGCACATCAATAATGAGATCGTGCTCCATCTCAAAATAAACTGCAAAAGGAACACCACACATTACTTCTAAGGGTCTTTTGACCCTTTCCAACTGATAAACACAAATTAAAGAAAAAGAAGTCCTACTGTTGAAAACTTGTTATCTCCTGCTGGTGCCATGTGTCCTCGTGACCATCCACTCCCGAGGTAGTCTTCATTGACAGCACTAAACATCAGAGGGATGTTAGGATCTGGTCTGAATTTACAGTGCCTTCGGTCTGCATTGCCTGAGGAATAAGACGCTAAATTGTTAGGTTGTCATTAAACCATCATAACAGCAACTGGTTCTGTCACTTCCCATGCTTAAGGATTCAACACATTAATCTAAATTATTTTCCTCATCAGTCGTACAAGAGAATAATTCAACTTAAATATCTGAGCTCCAGTGCTGAATTAATTCCTGCTACACATTATAAATTCTAAATTGCTTACTGTTCTAGAGAGAAGAAACAAAAGCCTTATCATAAATGCAGATTAATATTAAAGGCAAGATTGCTAAAGATATAAAACATTACAGATTTACTTTTTAGGACAATGAAAATGTACAGATCTTCACCAGCAGCAGTTCTAGTTTTAAGTTTGATCCACTACAAGTATTTCTTCTTTTCCCAAGTCCAGCCTGGAAGTAGAATTGGTCTATCTTGATAAAGGTACACTTGGTAAAATAATAAACCCATTCAAGACAAAGTCTTAAGTGTTTTCTTCTTCATGGGCACAGAACCCAGAACAAAGAAGTGTAGAGCTTTCCTGTTCCTTTCCAAGATTTCCCTTCTCTTTTTCCAGGCATTTGGGAATTATGTACAAAAATTATAAGGGCTAAGACTTCTGGAAAACCAAAACTTTTTGTGGGGAGGTTTATGGGGAAATCTCACTTAACTGTTGCAGAAATGGCAGCCTACTCCAAGCTGCTGTCTTTGCTGGGGAGACTGACTTCTTTCCAGATTTACTGGCCCCACACCTTTACTTGCACCTTTGCACTCTGTAGAGTTCCAGTCAACTCCTTGGAAAAGAAGTTACTCTGAGTGGGCTACAACTTTGAGACTATTTCGTCCCAAACATGGACAACTTTCTTGGAAAAGTGATGGCCAAAAGAGAATTCACTGTCAACCTTCAATAAGACACCATCTTTCTTAGAGAATAGCTTGGACCGGAGAACATCCATAGTTAGGAATCTGCTCCAGAAAAGCAACAGAGGCACAAGGGCTGACTTAGCTGTGTCTGTGCAATGGGTCAACAAATTTGGAAAATAACTCACTTAGCGCACCATTACTTGTGTCCACAATTTTTTTTCCCACAAGACAGTGCAATTCAAAGTGTCTACAGCACACTGAATTTTCTTTATAAAATTCAGGGTACCATCTTAGACATAATTTCACAGATGCAATATATAGGACCTTTATATATTCTCTTTTCATTTAAGCACGAATCAGAGCCTGCACACAGCAGCAGAGAGAAATATCCTCAACCTTAGCAGTTTACAAAGCACTTCCTATTGAAATACAAAGTGAGAGGCAATTTAAAATAGTGATCGCCGCTAGTTGTTAAAACTGTTCTTTCCTCTCTAGCTGAATGTGCACACACACACAACCTGCATTCACCCTGGCTTTTTGGTCATGTCAATATTATCATTGAGAGCACATGCACCCCACGCCTCCCCATGCTCCATAGGGAGAACAAAGTGTGGTACGTGCTCTCCACTTGGCAGCTCTCTGAAGAACCCAAGAATATGCAAGGACCACAAGAAAGAAAGAAAGGAGTGGAAAACCAGCGTGCATATGGAGAATACATCTCTTGGATCCCAGTGCCTGTAAGCAAATTCCTCTTCTTTGCTTTATTTGTGCATATGGCACCAAAACAGCGGGTGGGGTGGTCAGAGCATCTTTATGAAGCACAGGTAGAAAGAGCTTCATTTTTCTTTCCTTTTTTTTTGGTAAAGCATGTGACATGATACTTTAACACAGAATTGATGCTTAAAAAGCAACACTGGCAACTTTATCTGCGAGCAAAGCAACAGGTTTCTTTTTTTTTTTAAAGAAAAACATATTTAATCTCAGTATTTAAGACAAAGCGTAATTTATCAATTAGCCTTTAAAAATGAAAAATTGTATCCTCATTTACTCTCTGTTGATTACTTTGTTAACAACGACTAATTCCTTCTGTAACCTGTTCTGTACATTTCATTTACATGCAAAGCTAATTTCCTTCCACCGTGTTTTTAAACACTTAAGTCCTTACTTATCAGTAAAACACTTCTTTTTACATCACATCCTTTCAAAACTCTAGAAAATAGAAGGGATTTGTGACCTTCTCCAAATAACATAGCTCCATCTCAAATCTCAATTAGAGTTGCTATCAAACATAAATCAGGGCTGAATGCTTCAAGATGCTTAATTTCAACTTGCATGTTAGTTGTATCTGATCATTTGGAAAACATTTTAATAATTCGGCTGTTAAGGCCCACTTGAAAGTAAGCCTGGAATTACTGCTTTCTTCAGTGGAAATGAAGAAGTGGAATCAATGATGCCACTTAAGGGTTGGTTGTAAATATTTTCAGGATCACGCTTTTATTTTGAAAGGTAATTTGAAGACAGTGATTAAGATATATTTAGAGGGCTACTGCATTCATAAAACACTTTACAATTACACAGTTACCTCCACTACTAATAATTTGCCTTATAAAAACTGAACTAATGGTATAAACTTAATTTACAATGACTGTATACTTCTCATATTTCATTCACACTGACAGCAAAAAATCACTGAGCCTCTGTCTTGCATAAAGAACAGGGCA
Source organism: Dromococcyx pavoninus (assembly GCA_033558185.1). Taxonomy (NCBI): domain Eukaryota; kingdom Metazoa; phylum Chordata; class Aves; order Cuculiformes; family Neomorphidae; genus Dromococcyx; species Dromococcyx pavoninus. Next base: position 466,553 of record JAUMJL010000313.1, read on the forward strand.
GAGAGTATTAGATAAATGCACATCAGAAAATACAACAGAACTGCATCAAAGCAAATAATGGCTGCAGCGAGTAGGCATGTCACATCTAGCTTTGAAAAATTCCAGCTGTTGATGCCCTTGGCTCCATTTTTATCTCACAGATAGAATGGGAAGAAAAGATGAATGTCTAAGAAAACCTCTTCAATATCTGTAGATGAAACAGTGTGGCCACTAAAGGCACTGACTCCACAAGCATTCACACACAGAGGACAGTACCTAAACTGACATCAACTGGACCACAGAAGTAACTACACTAGCTAAGGAAGCAAGAGCAATTTTATGCACCTGAGCAATAACACTGAACTTTGCAGTTCTGAATCAGGTAGGAAAAGTCTAATTTCCAGTTTTTCATCTCCTCTCCATTCATGTTTAAAAGAAGGAAGTTAAGCTTCCCTCCTGCAGCATGACTTGCAGTGTTTACACTGGCACAGACACACAGACCTGCTGCGTACAGACTCTCATAAATTCATAACAGAAATTTCTCATGGTAGGTAGCTCTAGTTCTTTTTCATTCCTCTCTTTCATACTCAGCCCTTCGGCCAAGTGCATCTTGCAGGCTTCAGGATGTGCAATACCAGACTAGCTCCAACAAGAGAAAGAATACTGAAGAGGCCTTCAACTGGCACTCAGATCTCTTTTTAAATCACTGGCAACATCAGCCTTAATATTGCCATGAAGCTGACATCCACTCAGAGGCCTGCTGCCTCCAGTAGGATTACGAGTGGGTGGAAAAATTTCCATACCTAGAGATCCCTGTAAGATTTTTCTCCCTGTCTGCTCCTGGGTTCACCTTCTGTGAACTACAAAGCCCATGCCAGGCACCATAAACATAAGAAAATTAATAACTACATACCCAGTGTCTTCTGTTTTGAAATATGTTCAATCACCCATCGAGGCACCCGTTTTGCCTGGTCATAAGATAGTGCATGATTTGTGTAACATCTGGTCTCTGTTCCAGCTTCAGGGAATCCATATTTTTCCAGTAGAGACTCTTCTACTGGTTCTAAGGAGAAAAATAGACAGAAAGCCATCCCAAGATGAAACACAGTCAGAAACAAGACACCAAGAGAAGTAAGAAAAGCATTTCAGTGGATGTAAAGATACTTGAGATTACTGCCACAATTAAGACCTAAAAGAATATTAAGAGAACTAAGCAGTGAAACTCCCTTCTACCAAAAAAGCTGTGCATTTCATCATGAACTCACATGAGGATCTCAGCTCTAGGATTAAATCATGCACTCTAACACCTACACACATATACCTAGCAATTGCTTTTGGCTGGCCTTAAGAAGAAGAGCTCTCAGATACTTAAGGACAAACCAGGCAAAAAGGAGTTATGGACACAGGAGACCAACACACACATTTCACCCTTCAGAGCTGCAAACCGCACTCCTCCTCCCAAACTGAGATGTACGAGTTGAGCACAAGCGCAAGTCCTGTCCTCACCAGGAAAACTTAGAAAGCTTCACTTTGACATAATTTTTCTTTTTGCAAGGAACATTTTTATCTCATGGAGAATTATTTACAGCCATCTGACTCCAGCCATCTGTTCGACAGCAACTCACGTTTTTAGAGCCCCCCTTCCCGTGCTTTCCAACACCTTGATAATTCCAAAGCCTTCAGGCTGCAGAGAAACTCATTCACTGCCACCAGGCCCCAATGCCTCCCAGCATTCCCCTCCCTACCCCCTGCACCCCACCAGACCCCACAGCAAGCAGCCTGGGCATTCTCAAGTGAAAAGCTACCCCCTGTTGCTCCCTGCGGAAGCAATAGCTGAAATTGAGTTATGGCTTGCTCCGAAATGTGTGTTTAGATGTAAACATATATAAATAAGGTCTGACACAAAAAAAAAAAACCCAAGACTAACCCTAAAGCTGGGGAACCAAGAGTGGGAAGGGAGAGAGACAAAGAGGTGGTTATAGAACATGTTCGAACCTGCCACAGTGACACAAAGTTCAACTTGATGTCTTCACTCAGTACAAGTCAGCACGTATTTACATTTGGACATTTTCTTACCCTTGGTGGGAAAATGACGGTGTGCAAGAGCGAACAGCGAGTTCATATCAAGACAATGAGCCAGCACACAATGCTTTGTGGAACAGTTTTTAGCTAATAAGTACCTCTTCCCAAAGATCAGTGCTCAAAGGAACCCATTTTTTATCAGTAGAAGATGTGAAAGCAAAAAGGACAGAGATCCTCAACAGCCTTTCAAACAATGATCTGTGGAATTGCTTTAAACAGCAGCAGCATCGTATGCAGCTGTGTGTCAGCTCATAAGCAGGCTACTTTGAAAGTGATTTCAGTTGGATTTCTTAATTTGGTAAATTAAGAGTTACAGGCACAGCCTCAAGTCTTTTTGTGTCGGACCTCATAAATAGATATGGAGCCTACAAGAAAGCTGGGGAGGGGCTCTCTATCAGGGAGTGGAGAGACAGGATGAGGGGAAAGAGTTTTAAGCTGAAAGAGGAGAGATTTAGTTAGGTATTAGGAAGAAATTTTTTCCTGTGAGTATGGTGAGGCACTGGCACAGGTTGCCCAGAGAAGTCGTGGATGCCCCATCCCTGGAGGTGTTCAAGACCAGGTTGGATGAGGCTTTGAGCAACCTGATGCAATGGGAGGTGTGTGTCCCTGCCCATGGCAGGGGGATTGGAACTGGATGATCTTCGAGGTCCCTTCCAACCCACCCCAACCCATTCTATGATTCTATATATTATGTGGCTGTTACCAGATCCCGAAGGGAACTGCTCTCCCGTCCCCACTGCAACACGGCACATCACGCACGCAGGAAAGTCCTTGCCTCACGCCTCCCCCACATTTCGATGTCAGCAAGGGAAGCAGCGTTTTTTATGCATCCCGAAAGAGTCTCCTCCCCCTCATCGCGGCTCAGCTGCTCGGGCAACTCCCCGCCCTCCCTGCCCCCCTTTTTCATAGAATCACAGAATTGGTTTGGAAGGGAGCTCGAAGATCATCCAGTTCCACCCCTCCGCCTTGCGGAGGGACACCTCGCTCTGGATCAGGGTGCTCAAAGCCTCATCCAGCCTTGCGCACCCCAGGACGGAGGCGGTGGGGGAGAAAGCTGCTCCGAGCGGGTTAAGGGGCTCGGAGGGATCTGTGAGGATGGAGGCCGCCTCCCCTCAACCCGCGGCTCTTACCCTCCGGCAGGGCCCGGCCAGGGCCCGGCTCCGGCTGGCTCTGGCTGCGGAGGAGCCGCCACGCAGCCCAGCACGAGGCGGCGGCGCCCGCCGCGGCCCCGCAGACGAAGCCGCCCAGGAAGCGGCGGTGGCGGGGGAGAGCAGCCATGGCGGCGGGAGGGAGCGCGGCGATGGGGGGAGCCGTGCGCCGCGCCGCCCCGCAGCGCCCCCTGCCGGGCGGCATCGCCTCAGCGCGGCGCCGCGGGGGAACGTGGAACCATCGAACGGCAGAAACATAGAACCGCTCAGTCGGAAAAGACCTTTGAGATCATCGAGTGCAACCGTGCCTGCCCGCCACTAAACCACATCCCTCAGCACCTCGTCTGCCCGCCCTTTAAACCCCTCCAGGGATAGGGACTCCACCACTGCCCAGGGCGGCTGTTCCAGTGCTTCCACTCTTTCACTAAGGAAATTCTTCCTAATATTCAATCTAAACCTCCCCTGGCACAACTTGAGGCTATTTCCTCTCATTTTATCACTTGTTACTTGGGAGAAGAGACCGAGACTTGCCGTGCTACAACCTCCTTTCAGTTGTAAAGGGTGATAAATTGGAAGGGGGAAGATTTAGATTAAACATTAGGAAGAAATCCTTTAGGATGAGGATGCTGAGGCGCTGGCACGGGTTGCCCAGGGAAGTCATGGATGCCCCTTCCTTGGAGGTGTTCAAGGCCAGGCTGGATGGGGCTTTGAGCAGCCTGGTCTGGTAAGAGGTGTCTCTGCCCATAGCAGGGGGGTTGGAACTGGATGCGCTTTAAAATCCCTTTGAACTCAGCCCATTCTATCATTCTATGATTATGTAAGTTCTCCCCTCAGCCTCCTCTTCTTTAGGCTAAACAACCCCAGTTCCCTCAGCTGTTTCTCGTAACACTTGTTCTCCAGCCCCTTCATTGGCTTCATTGCCCTCCTCTGGACATGCTCCAGCACTTCAATACCCTTCTTGCAGTGATGGGCAGAAAACTGAACACAGGATTCAAGGTGTGGCCTCACCAGCACATGGTGATGATCCCTTCCTACTCCTGCTGGCCACAACACTTCTGATAAAAGCCAGTATGTCATTGGCCACCTGGGCACGCTGGTGGCTTGTATTAAGCCAGCTGTCAACCAACATCCCTAGGTCCTTCTCTGCCCAGCAAAAGGCAGGAAAGGAAGGAGCAAAATGCCCGAGAACTGTGAAAAAGGGAGAGGGAAAGCACAGGGCTCACTACCTTGGAGACTACAGACATTGGCTGGAGAGGGGTGGCTACACTAGTCCCCAGCCAGCGAGACCAAGGGTGATGGTTCCAGCCCCAAAGGATAGTGTGGGGTTGGGTTGAGTCACCATTTGGTGATTTGGCATCAGCTTTCTTGTCAGGAAAACCACCAGCTTGATTGTTACTATTTTTCCCCTCTCAGGTTCCTGTTAATGTTCATAGTGGCCTCATGTGTGTTCATTGTAAGCATTTCCAACTCCATACTAAGTAAGGGGTATTTTTGCTGAAAAAAAAGGACCAGTCTGGCAATGGAATACACCAAAACGTGAGGGCTGCATTGCTATGCCATCACTTCACTGCATGCATGGAAGTCTGGGCACGCTTCAGTTTGTGGCTGAGGGCATCTTCTCACCTCATGTTGTGAGGATTACAGAGTTCACTGTATTGCTATGAGTATAGAATCATTTTGGTTTGGAAAAGACCTTTAAGATCATGATGTCCAACTGTAAGCCTCACACTGCCAAGCCCACCACTAAACCATATCCCTAAGGGTCACATCTACATGTCTACACTTCCAGAGATGGTGTCTCTACCACTTCCCTGGGCAGCCTGTTCCAATGTTTGACATCACTTTCAGTGAAGTAATATTTCCTAATATCTAGTTTAAAGCTCCCCTGGAATAATTTGAGGCCATGTCCTCTCATCCTGTCACTTGTTACTTGGGAAAAGAGACATATAACCTCCTCATTACAGCCTCCGTTCAGGTACAAGGAGCGCAGGCTATTTTTTTTAAATCTTTTTGCACGTCCACTTCCCCTCCCTTACTTAATCTTGTTTGGTGCTCTGCTAAAGGAGGGGAAAAAAAGTGAATGGTGAATGGAAGCTGCATCTTATTCCCAGGTGCAATGCTCATTCTGATGGCAGGTACCCCTCACTGAAGCTATTTCCCTGACTGGGAACAGACCCCACAGTACTTGTGCACGTGTTTACTCAGCCTTCCTTGCCCAAGGAAACACACAGCCATCTTCACCAAGGATGTGGCTGTGCAGCTGCAGCGGGCACACGATGAAGAGTGTGCTGCTTCACACTGATCATGGCTCTAACAGCAGCTGTACTTCGTGTAACTTCCACTTCCTGCAACTGTTGAGGTAGTAGTGGGCAGGTTTCTGTGAATCAGATGGAAACCATTTAGGGCGATAGCGGTCCCATGCTGTCTGCTCTGCTCCTCTCCTAGAGCTTATGGAAGGGAAGGGCAAATACTTCACTGCAAGGTCCTGGGATTTAGCTTAAACCCCCCCATCATCAGCAGCTGCTAGAGCTACATTGCTGGACTTTGTTTTGATACAGCTTAACATGCACCTAACGCTCTGCGTGGACTGTTCTTTGCTGGGAATGTGTCTCCACAGTACGACAACAGGCAACACACTTAAAGGATACAGCGATTCGAGCTAATTTCCTCTTGTCTTTAGAGGAGTTATATTATATGTAGAAACAGAGGCCTCAGCTATGCCTCCACAGGGACTTTGTTAGGGACTTTGGACAGCAGAGATACCATTAAAACACCAAAGCATTCTTCTATAAAAAAATAAATACTTCAGCTAGATGCCAAAGACAGTAAAATGAGATTTAACGTCGCACCAACAAGAGAATCAAGTATTTGTAATTTACTGTTTATTTTCATATACAAAAAGATAAACTTGAAATAGTTCTTTCTAGTTTTTTTTCCTCCTATCTGTTGGGGTGTAGCTGCTTCACACAGGGCAAATACTACATTCATACTGGTTTATTCAGACACCCAGTGGAAAGCTGAAGCAGCAAAACTCCAACTTGGCAGATCTAATTTCAAACTTGAGACTCATTTCTAAAATACCACAGTAAAAAGGAACAAAGATCCACTGCAAATTCATGAACTATGATACAATGTTCTTTCCAAAATGTCTTCATTACATAACTGCAATACAATGGATGTCTGCATTAGGCCATTTTATACATATATTTTATATATATACTTTTGCAGAACATATATATAAAATATACATATATAAAAAATCAGCACACTTCAATCCAAAAGGGGTTACAGCAACGAGCTTAACTCTCTGTATACTTTTTTCTTTAACAGGATACTTTAGTATAACTTTTGTTAACTCAGTAGTACAAGCTATCTCTGTTCTACATTTTTATAGCTACAAGAGTGAAATATAACCTACAACATTTACATTTCACATATCTTGGTATACAAACAGTACTTATTGAATTTGAGCCAAGGACCAAAAGACGCTTTAAAAATTATTTCACCATCTGATAGAGCTTCCTGTAATTTACACTCAGTTTATTCTGCATCTTCTAAATCATTTACTTAATCTCATAGTTTGAGTTTAAATCCATTCAAACTGGAAATCCTGGAGAAACAGGTTACTGCAAACTCTTATGTATACTCTCTATATACAAGTTAAGTAACACAGCGTAATAAGACTTAGCTATTTATCCTAAAACTGATATACACATATTTCACTACGCTAGACAAGTCTTAGGATTTTAATTTTATTTCTTTAAATAAAGCACAAATTTAGAAGTAGCTGGTAAAACTTACAATAAGATGGTTTAAAATGACAAATGGTTAGGGTGAGATTTCTTCCTGCTGGTGCCAAAACATTTTCTTGTGAGTTTTGTACTATGCTGTGTTGTTTAACTGTATGTGTCTAACGTTACATGCAGAAAGCTCTTTCCACAAGAATTGACATCAAACTGTACTTAAGTCAACTTTACAATATAAAATTTGTCAAACTTAAGGACGAATGTGAAAATATTAACAGGTGAAAGATCAGGCTTTCAACTCTATCATGAGGATCATGCAGAATTCATAAGCAGATAGTTTGAGCGGATTGACAATGGCATTGTGCGGACTTATGGCATAGAATTGAGGTCAAGAATGTTACTTAGTTTGCAGTAACCCCCTCTTTCAATTCTCATCCACCAACAGATTGACTTTTGCACCATAGTTATTCCATTGGAAGGCCAGCAGCATTGCAAAATGCCTCCTCCTGGGATATTTTAATACTTCTGTAAATGATTTACCAAAGATAATCATAAACCATTGACGGCCATAGAAACATTAGACAGCCGAGGAAAAAATGAGGGAAGAGAAACATCTCCTTTTCTTCCTTTAGTAATAGTAAATTCATTAGTAATTCATTTAATCAATTACTGATACTCAGTTGCTACTAATAATAGTAAATTCATCACTATTTGGAAAGATACTGTTTTGTCCGAGTAAAATACAGACTGTAATGTTGCATCACCTACATGGATACATTTTTTAAGAACAGCTTGGGAAAAGAATACATGCAGTAAAATGGTGATGAAAACAATGGTCCAACCTTTTGGTTTTCCCCAAAACAGAACTATTGAGGCACCACCAAGGAGAATTCACTGGGGTTGAAGGTCTGCTTTCATGAGAAGGTAGCTGATAAAACAAAAGGGCCAGACAGGTTCTAGGTCTTACCAACACATTTTTTGCGCTCTGGTGCTAAGCCTACCTTCAGGAGCTATGAAAAGCTCCAAGCTCCTCCTCCTCTATCATGGTTAGAATTTTGGTTTGGGTTGGGTTTGGGTTTTTTTGTTTGTTTGGGTTTTTAACAGGGTGGCAATGCAAATACGGCAGTGACTACTGAATTAGGATTTCAATTGACTAGGATTGTTACTGGTTAAAACTTCAATTCCTCAAAACAGTGGAGATGTTTAATTAAGTATGGCCAATACCTTCCCTTTCACGAAAAAAAAGAACCTAGGAAGTCTTCCTTACTGGAATGTTACATGCTGAGGGTTTTTTGTGTGTTTTACAATTGGAAAGATTAAGAGGCCTCTGCTTCAAAATTGGCCAAAAAAATGTAGAAATAGTGTTTTAATCACATTATTCATCCCATTAAAATACTGAAATAAAAGGCTAACAAAGGAAGCACTTTTCAGAAAACACTTTCTTGATATATATCCAGCACAATGCCATTATAGAGCTTCAGGGAAGCCCTTTTGGTTTCAATGTTGGAGAACAGAAATGTTTTGCTTTTTTCCTTCAGTCCTTGGGGATCACTTTCCATTTACATATATATATCATATCTATATGTGTACATATGTATATGACACATATATATAAACACCCATACATAGTAAGGTTCCTGTTTGCGTATGTTACAATATTGTAGTATCAAGGAGAATCCAGATAGCAACACTGTTTAACATGAGGTTTGAGGTAATTGGTTCTTGAAATACCTGGATCACAGACTGCATCCAGAAATAACAGCTGGGCAATGAAAAGTGTTTTTTCAGACAGAAAAAACTAGTAAAAGAAAAAAAAAGCTTACAGCAGTTGCTTTTACATGGAAAAATAAAGGCACAACAGAATAGCATTACATTTCAGAACAGCTGGATGGCCATAACACAAACATGATCTCTTTCTGTGGAAGTGTCCCAATAAAAAGGATTACTGCTTACTCGATAGGTTACTACTTCAGTCAGGGAACCACCCATCACCCTAAGGCTAGAGTTTTAACAAGGAAGTCCTATCAGTAAGGGATCAAGTGTGTTTAAAAAGTGCTCCAGGAACACACACACACTCGTGGTCCCACAGAATTGGATGGCAAGTCTCTCCCCGGCTTCCACAGGGCCCAGACTCCACCAAGAACACAGATGCAGGACTTGGCAACTGCAGGAGCCTACTCAAATCATTTAAGCACTGATTAAAAAAGGTGCACTGTCAAACCAGCTTCAAGATAGGACAACGTACTGTCTAGTTTAAAGCTTTTTTTTCAGTAACTCGTAACCCACTGACACTCTGCTGCCAAGGTTAAGGGAACCAGAAAGACTGGAGTGAGTTTTAGGCCCAACAGGGAAACGTAGCTTAAGTGAAAACAATTAATTTGGTTTTTTTTTTTCCTTTTAATACTTTTAGAATACTTTGGATTGTTTACACAAATTTGGAAGGCTCTTTTTCCAAGCAGGACTGTGGACATGACAGTGTTCCTTTGCTTTAGTGCTTATAGACCCAGACTGTAAAATCTGACATTGGGAACACAGAGCACATATCTGCATGTTCTGGTGAAGCCTGATTAGATGTGTCACTTCAGCGAGAAGGATGCAACTTCTAGGAATTGGTTTTATCAGGACTTTACTGGCAACAGCTCCTTACAGATCATATTGTCAATGCAGCAAATGCAGCTGCTAAAAACGGATACAGCAGTGAGCAAGATCAGCCTGGCTATTTGGTCTCAGTAAATTCTTAACACCCCGACTTCACAACTCACTGCAGCATCACAGCACACGCCAAAAGACACACTGCTCATACAGATACTCGCAAGAATATATGAAAAAACTCTCCCTGTTTAAACTGAAGATGGTCATCGAAAAGCAATAAGCATCTTTAGCAGAAACGATGCGACATGTAAGATAACCTAAACACATACTGAGTGCTGTCCTCAACACATGTCCAAGTACATGCAAACTTGCTCCTCAAACCGGTTTCAGGCTAAACTTGTCCTATCCTCTACACTTCCATGTAGTGCACACTTAAACATTATAGATATATATTTATTTATTTGCTGTGCGTACACAGACCTTTCTCCCTTTTCCCTGCAGAAACATATTAGACATTACAAAAATAATTTGTGGTATAAAAGAATTCTCACACAATGTAGAATTTTTGTTTGTATATGTAACTAAAATATATATATATTTTTCCAAAAGTAAAAAAGTCAAAATGTCCTTATTTTCCTCTGTTATATAGTCTATTTTATTTACAATGTTACGAAACAATATTCTGTATGTAAAAGTGATAATAGTTGGAGGGACACTTCCTGCTTAGCAACTTCTTAAGCGGAGTGTGGCTTGAAGAGGACTGCAACAACAGCACTGTCACAACGTCAGCAATCAGCACCTTCCCCTGCAATAAGAGTTTCTTCCATACTAAGTGAAACCAGATCTTTTCCCTGCAAAACAGAAGTTCTGACAATCTGCCTAGAAAGTAGCACAAGCAAAATAAAACGTTTTCTCTCGTTTCAGTGCTGTGAGATTAAGGGGTACCAGGATTCCTAATGGCAAGGCCCAACACAACCAATCTGCACATAACCCCCCCCAGCAACACTGCACTAAGTGGACCCAAGGCTTCTGCTGCTTCTACTGAAACCAACAACTTCCAAGTAGGAACAGCAGAGAGCCAGGAGACCCACTTAAAACACAGTGGAGTTACCAGGGCACACTCACAGATCTTCTCTCTGAAACAAACATATTCAAAGTGTAACCTTATCTAGCACGGCTTATTGTGTAAGAGAATTTCAGCTGAAGAAGAAGGCAGAATAAAAAGTGGTGTGGTTTTGTTTTAAATAGAGAAAACTTTACGATCGGGACTAGCTAAAGTCCTTAATCTTAACGAGTAAACCTGGTGCTACTTAACTGATGGTTAGACTGGTTTACAGCCATCTCTTATAACATGCACATATATTTCAACATAAGCTACATACAATTTCCAGCCTTGATGTACTAATGCAATTTCAATAGCAAGTTACAGCTCTATCATCTCTCCCCCCCCCAATTTTAGTTCCTGTGGATTTCCAGTTTCAAAATATGAACTCAAACTTCCTCCACCCAGAAAACCAGCCCAGCCAGTGCAATAAATTCGTAACAGTAGTTACATGGGAGAGAGGGGAATCCTGGCTCCTAAAGTCAAGGAGAATCATTATCCAGGATATTTGAGGTTAATATTCACCTAAGAATTGCCATACAAGACCGGAAAGTCAATAATAAAATTCCGCAGCAAAGTTTCTGAAGAACCACTTCCTCTAAGTCTGAATGAGACGTGAAATTTAGTGCTTGGGAAGTAACATAAGACATATTGTACCCATCACATTCAAGGGAGTGTTAAGAGGAAAAGAGCCACAATTCCGTACTACAGCTACACCTATGGATGTGCCCAATTGCTGCCTCAGAAAAAGTCTCTGCAGTACGAAACAGAACCAAAATCATGTCGTCAATGAGAGTTCAAATGCCAGATTAGCAGTGAGGAAACTACTTGTTTGACAGCTCAAGTGCTGAATGACCAGTAAGTTCATGAGACCTTGTCTTCATTAATAAAATAAATAAATACCAGTTTAAAAGAACAGCTCTAGCTAAACTGATACAAATCTGTAAATAAGCAAAAGTTCAAGATTTCCTTCTTTGCTGCGATAGCAAGACACACATACCTACATACATTTAAAATGTGTTAACTAAGCACACAACCAATTTGGAAATTCTTTTCAAAATCAGTTTCTGAATCCTGTTGACAAGATAATCTGTAAGGAACCATTACACCAGAAAAGATGTAATACTCCACAATCAACATTTGGTCAAAGTTTGTACGGTCACACTGTTCCCTGCAGTAAGATAAACTACACGTCAGATTTTTTTGTTTATGCTTTCTCAAAAGAGAAGACTTAAGAGAATGACTAATAGGCTATTAAAATCATATGGCACTTTCAATAAATACTTTAAAGCTTCTTAAAGAAATCAGGATAAAAAAGCAACTGCTGTAATAAGCCTGTTTTAGCCATAATACATAAAGCTGAAGGAAAAAATCCAGTACAGCAAACAGATATTAACAGTTAAAAGACAGTACAGCTTTTTTCTTTCTGCAGCAATACAGACTGGCTCCCATTCTGGGGAAATGGGAGCAAGCCCACCACGAGACAATATTCACTCAATCTTACCTGCTCCACGCTCCACCCCAACCCTTACATCACTTCACTTCTAAAACATAGTCACATTTTTATATAAATCTCAGTGCAGAAATGTATTAAACATGAAAAATACTGATCCTGCAAATGTTTACGACTATGCTTAAGATTGAGTGCCTAATATCATGACACCAAAAGAGCTACCTACACACTTAATGCTAAGCATAGGTTATTTGTTGCAGCATCAGGCCCAGAGATGTCAGCCACCACTGGAGACATCATCTGGGTCAAAATGGTATCGTTCTGTCTGTGTTTGTCAAGGTGTCCTCAACAGAAGCACATTAAGAAACAGAAACTTCTAAACCTACACACGGAAACACAGTTACATGTGTGTACATACTAATATGCAATATACATTCAATAACTTGAAAGAATAGGTTAAGACTTTATTCAGATAGACAAATTAAGGCAATTATCTTAATGTCTTTTCAAGATAAAGGACCATGTCCTCATTTGTGACCTCTAGGTTTTAAAGCTATATTTTTCAAGAAATATATTTTAATTTTCTTTATATTTTCTCCAATTAGCAATTTTGTTTGCTTAATAAATTATACCTGTGCAAGGGTGCACGTTGACAATTTGGCAGTGGCAAGAAGTCCAATTTGTTTATATAATACAGACTTTTTACATTTTGTTACAGGGTGATTAGTTCAGGACTGCATTTTGGCTTAACACAAAGAAAAATTTAGAAGTTGTGGCCATCCAATGGACATAACTTTGTCAGTCTAGCAAGACACAGAATTCATGTTATAGTCAAAGTAAAAAAATAAAAAAATAATAAAAAAGAAAAGAAAAGAAAAAAAAAGATGTACTGTCCTTTCATTAAAACAGACCAAAAATTAACATAGAATGGAAACAGCCTTCACAAATAAGAGTGAATAATGCCCAGATACCTTATATAGGCAGTTATTCTACAACTGTATACAGTTATTTACAATGGTGCTTTATAAAACAAACAAACAAAAAAATGGTAGCACTTCCTAAAAGATTTTGGAACTTTTTTCTTTTTTTTTTCTTTTTTTAAAACTCCCTTGTCATAAAAGCCAACTTACATTAAAATATACTTACTACAAGACAACACAACTAACAAAATATATAATAAAACTCATACAAGTAGAAAATTCTGAGGTATTTCTGGTTTGAGGTGGTCTGTGGTCATGAAGTTTTTAATTTTTTGTTTTTTTCAGTTTAAACCTCGGAAGCCACGTAACGTGTGTGTATGTGTGTGTGTTGTGGTTTGTCTTTTTTTTTAGCTTTTTTTTTTTTAAACATTGCATGTTTTGCAAATTAAAAAAATATTTCAATGTTGAATCAGCAGCATTAGGAACATTCACTGACTAGAGCGAGTTTATGGCATAATAAGAGTAACGGTATTTTAGAATATGCACCACTTTAAGACAAAAGAGTTTTGTCACAGAATAAGGAGAAAGCAGTGTCAAAGAAACCAGTGGGAAAGATGCTGCGACAATCCCTGCTGCTGCACGGCTTCCTCTGCATCCTGCAGCTGGGCACTTCCGAGGCTTCTCGGATGCTACAGGAGCCATCTGCCAGAAGCCCAGACATTTCATCACCACCCTCACCCCAAATTAACATGGGGAAAAAAACAATTATAGAGCCAGTTTTCACACTTCTCTTATCACCATCTACACCAGTAGTTTGGGCTGATGGGATAATAAACCCCGAGGTCGAATTTCCTGAACTGATTCGCGCTTAAAGCAAGATGTAAAAAATTTCCCATCTTCCAGTATTTTATTAAAGTGCTTCTGAGAACACATTTTCCGACCTCTTCCAATTACATTGTTTAAAATTGTTCTTCCCATTACTACCTGGAGTTGAAAAAGAAAAGGTAATTATAGTTCTGCTTTGTTCTTTGACCACCCAAGCCCAGGATACTGGCGGAAGAAAGAACTAGCGAGGTGTTTACAACCACTGGCTCTTTAACTCAGCTTTCTCCATACCCTGCAGCCGTTAATACTCTGCACAGAAATGTCCTTGCCCTCCTCTAATGGTTACCTGAGAAGTAGCTCCATAGCAAATGATGTTTCCCCAAATGCTGCCAAGTCCAACGTCACTCTCCCCACCCCTATTCTACGCTCCCCCCTTCAATTCTACCATCAAGAATTAACATTCTCTGCCCAGTTACTTTTTTCCATGTTACAATGACACCCGTTAGATCCGTAAAAGACACATCTGCTGTTCTTTTTTGAAGCTCACTTCCAAAAGAAAAAGAAACTGAACCCAAAACCAAAATAAAATGGGGAAAAATTCCTTTTGAGGAAGGTGAATTCTTTACATAACAGTCTTAAGTTTCCTCCACAGTTTGCAGCATTGCGTTTTCAAAGATGATAGGTGGTTTTCCTTTATGTCACAGACGCTCCGCAGAGAAGACAGACCAATAAAGAGAAACCCAGAAAACTGGATAAAATAAAGACAACTGAAGTGAGTTTGTTGAGGTTCTGAGGTACCTGCACCTTTTCTGCATTCATTAGTCGGCACCTGAATGCTTGCTGAAATGTCCATTTTTTTAATACAGTAGAGCAATGTGCTGGTAAAATTGATCCAATCCAAAAAAATAATAATAATAATAATAACAATAATAATAAAAAGTCAAGATAAAATAGCAGCTGCATTCATGTGTTTGTTGGATTTTTGTGTTTATGGGGTTTTGTGGGTTTTTTAAACTTTTTTTCTTTGTTTTTTTTTTAAATCCACTGAGTCTGGAAAGACAAAAGTGAACCAGGACTTAGATACTAGACTCTTTGGGTGGCAAGTCCACATTGGTGACAGATGTCACGATGGAAACGAGGCAGTCCGAGGTAGTGCCATTTACAGATTTGCGGATCTGCGCAATGCGCTCCTCGACGCAGCCTGCCGAGAGCCGAGCCTCCGCATCGTGGTCCCAGCACTCTTCGATGGTCACGCAGAGCTGCGCCAAGCCCTGTGGACAACAAGGGGGAGAAAGCACCTTCAGCAACAAAGTCTGCTCTGGGAACCTTTGTTGCAGTGAACGGGGAAATTCACTCAGCACGTCTTAATGCTTAAGAAAAACTAAGACTTATTTCTCCCTGGCACACAAATTACCATGAGATTATCGTTAAAAATTACTTTAAATATGTGGTTTTGGCTTTTTTAAATTCTGCTTTCTAAGGCTGCAGGGTTTGCTCTCATCCAGCTTTTTTCACAGCCTCAAAAGTACTTTTTAAAATATCAAAGCACATCACGAGATTCAGCAGTTTATGCTTTAAAAGACAAGACATCAAATAATATGATTCCCATGATAAAACTATGAGAGCTGGCAGCATCGTTATCTGTTACTACAAAACCACTGCTTTGTGTGCAGTCATTTCTGTAGACCTCCCCAAAACTGAATACAACACTGCTGGAAGAGTGCAGCTCTTATGTGAACTCCGTTCACCTCGCAACTGGAACAAGGAACAGTCATCTTCATCTACAATCCACAGCTCTCCTTGACTTTTAGGCAATGAGTTAGTATAGCTGACTCTAGCCAAAACCGAGGAAGATCGGTCAAAATACAGGTATTTAGCTTCTTACTGAAGCCCTGTGAGATTTCATCATGTGCTCAGTTTCCCAGTCTGAAAAAAATCACCTCTTTTATAAAAAATACAAGCCTGAAATGATCTACTGCTGGGAAACCCATGCTGCATTTTACTTTATTGTCTGCTTGCCTTCACATCTAATTAATTTTTCCTCAAAAAACGGTTAAGTCTTGCATGCCATCCAGCTTGTGAGGAACACGTCTCCAATGGCATGGATCATTTTCTTTTCTTAAGGAAAGGGACTTCATTTTCCATTCTTTCATCATATTAAAGGCGTCCTACTAAACCACGACATGCTTCACATTCAGCACCAGTTGACTTTAATCAGCTGGTTTACTCTCTAAATACAAGGGACAAATGGAAAGGGGAGCATAAAGATGTTGAGCAAACCCTCACTTCCCAGCACTGATTCCCTCTAGCACTGGGAGCTGGTCCATGCACCAGGGTGGACTGGTTAGCTTCCCTTTGAAGCTAACGAGTGATGCATAAGCACATCCCTTGTTCCCAACACACAGGAAATAATTTTCCACTGTTAACCAGGAGGGACGTACAGGGTGTTTCAGCCAGTGATCCTTGAACACGGGGCGCATCTTCTTGTGAACCACCACTTCTTGCAGGTCCTCAAGGGATGGGTGCTGACCTATTTCTTCTTCGAAAGGCAGCATGTATTCATCCACTGGACCTAAGGTGCATGCGGAGAACAGGGTTAGCACAGAAACAGCTTCTGCAGAGCCACATCCTCCCCATGCATGAGCTGTGGCTCCAGAGCAACCCATCACAAAAGCAAATCCTGAAGATCACATGTTGTTGCAGACAAATGTGATTCAGATTCACTCCTGCACAATGGACTTTGCTGTCTGCACTGCTTGTCTGGCCATGCATTTTCCACCTTGTCGAGTTATGAACCCAAACCCTCAGCTGGGCCTCCCAGTCCCAGTGCTCTCCTTGATGAAGCTTGTCTCATAGTCCATGATTTATTTTAACAGTAAGAGCAAATCAGCCTGTTCTCCTCACATTTTAGCACAGCAATTCTACACACAATAAACTAAAGAAAGGTTTCAGCGTGAGCATAATTTCATTTTAAGCACTGACTAGCAAGGTCAAGCATACACAACACATAATTTCTCGCATTGTGATCTGGCTTATTCATAGGTTTGAGTCAGCCCTGACACACTGGAGCCAGATGCACTTGTCCCAAGTACCAGCTCCTAAGTGCAAAATGATTTCTGAATGCTTTAGTTATACCAGTTATGGCTCTGAACTGCCCTGGGCCACGGGAATGAGACAACCGTTACGAGTATCAGTGCAGACGCTGGATGGTAGCAATAACTTCTGCTTATTGAAATGTCATTTGGCCTTTGGCAATGAGTAGATGCTCCCTCACAAACGGCAGCTCCGCTTAACTGATGGGCTTCCTCAGGGTGCTCCATGGCATCACTTACGTTTTCTCAGTAGCAAAGAGTAACATCTTTCAAGATTCGAGATATTTCAAGAGGGCCTTTCCAGACTAAAATAAAAGAGCTGGCCAGTTTAGCTGGTCATGAACTATGACATCAGCAACATATGAAAAACTATAAAAAAAATGAAATCACTAAACCAGCTTATCATTATTCTTGTTGACACAATGCTAGTCACTAAACCAAACTGAAACAACCATTCCAATGGATGGCAAATTAACGTTCACAACCTTCCCTTCCTTTTCGTCCAAAAGGATTCAAGGTTATAAAGAGCTGCTCTGGTGATCTCCAAGCCAAATCTGCTGTTTACACAACATCACTTCTGAGCTAGAAGTGCAGATGAGGTTCAGCATAACTCTTTGTCATGACAAAGGATGCCTTCCCTCTGATTTAATGGTGCTGTGTATTGCATCTGGAGTATCTTGGTCAGCTGCTGCCTGAGAAGAGTCGGGAGGAGATCATGAACATGATAGGAAAAGTCCAAGTGGCCGTTTGGTGGGCCTTAACAGAGGGGAGTTATTCCCACATGAGTGATGTGGGTTCCACTGTTTCGCCCTACTGTGCTCCTACCTCCATGGTCCCCTCACATTTTAACTGGTTAGATAGCAAATTCTTGAAGAAAAGATCTCTTACCACACCTATGCAGACACCCTAATTATAATCAAGCTCCTTGGTCCCACTGCAATACTAACAAAAACATCTGAAGTCCAGGTGAGCTACTATTAATTTGAACTTGATATTCAGTCCAGAGCACCCCTATCTACACAAGAAGGAAGGTGCTGGAGGAAGCAGCCTTACTGCTACTATGACAACACAACTGCTTCCCTGAGCAAGGGCAAGATCCTGCAAACGGCGAGGGTGTCACCAAAGAGAACATTTGCTATTTGGACAGAAATGATGCCTCATTTTGCAGCATCGTTTTAGGATTAAAACTCTGAGAAAGAGGACATCATAAATGCTCACTCTTTTGGATCACCCAGGAGAATATGAGTTCCTCCAAAGCTGTAGATGGAACAATAAACTCAGCCCACTGCTAAGAGAGGGCCTTTATCAGCAAAAGTCAAAGATTAATACCTAACAACTTATGACAGCAGGGAAATGGGCTTGCTGATCCAGAAAGATCCTTCCACAGCCCTGTGTTCCTGCTGTTTCACCGAGGTGCTTCATTTCTGGACTTTCCATTTAGGGTACAACATGCCCTGCAGAAGTGAGGTGTGACAGCCAAGCCTGAGCTGAACGTGGCTCTTCTCCAGGGCTCAAAGCCTGCCTAGGTCACAGGCAGGAATGTAGAGTGCTGTGAAGAGCAGCACAGAATGGGATCAGGACTAAAAGATACCCACCACTGATGGAGGGATTGCCGCCTTCTCCCTCTGAGTGATCAGCCAATTTGCAATGTACCCCGTGCACAGTTAAAAGCACTTTGAGACTTGAACACTACCAAGGTTATTAGCCCCAGAATGACAGCTTACATTAAAAAACAAGAGAAAAACAGGTTAGCTCCTTAATAAAAATACATTATTGATTTTTTTAAAAAAACCCAACACAGCAAGGCTCATTCTCTGGACCACTAAACCATGCTGAAGCAGAGCCCTCCCCCAGGGAAAAGATCTTTATTC
The DNA here is from genome assembly GCA_033558185.1 of Dromococcyx pavoninus. Taxonomy (NCBI): domain Eukaryota; kingdom Metazoa; phylum Chordata; class Aves; order Cuculiformes; family Neomorphidae; genus Dromococcyx; species Dromococcyx pavoninus. The sequence goes on from JAUMJL010000313.1 coordinate 485,363, forward strand.
TTACCATCAACTGCTCTACATCTGGAGACTAGTTCCCACAACACCAGTCCCATTGCATACATGTCTATTCTCAGGAAGGCGTCTCGTTGGAAGTTGATTGCTCCCTCTAACACTTCGGGAGCCATATACCTCCTTGTTCCCACCTGGAGAGGAAAAAACACAACTCAAGTTACATTCCAGTTGGGCCTGTCAGTCTCTGCTGGTTGGAGATGAGTGACAGCTGGTTTCATTAGCCTTGAGGCTACTTCTGCTAAAGTTGCACCTCACTCAAAAAACAAGCAAAAGAGAGCTGTTTTTTCTGACACTGATTCTGATTAAGATCACTCAAGTCTATATAAGCTACCTGAAGAAAAAAGCCAAAGCACATGGCTACGCGTGTGATACTCATTCAGCGTGCACTACAGGTCTAATTTAAATGCAGAATGGCATAGTGAGTACGGATTAAATCCTGCCTTCCCTGCATCCCCCCACATCTTGCTCCAGCAGCACACTCTGCATGAGAAAATGCTGTCTTTGGAGACACGCAGATCACCTGGAGGTCAAGTCAGACGTGGCTATTGTAGTTGCTCAAAGTTCAATTCCCCTTTCACTCAAAAAAATTAAATACATTGAAAAAAAGAGAAGAATAAAATTTATATATCATATAATGGTAGGAAAAGGTGTTGGTTTGACAGTCCTGGATAAAATGAGTCTCCTGCATCCACAAGAGTAGTTAAAGTATGAACCCTGCAAAGTCTACCCTGTCCTGGGTTGCCATGATTTGGTTCAGAAAAGATCCCCTCGCTTTGAGGGAATTCAGTCTTCCTTATAGTGCCTATCTTGTTGTGTTTTAGTCCAGGCAGAGCCATGCTGAGCACCTCATGTAGTTGCAGTTATATATGTGGCAGAAGTACAATCCATAATGCACAGGAGTGGAGAAGAGAGCAAGGGAAAAAACACCTTTTTAATGTGGGGAATTTAAATGCCTTTAATATTTTCTTTTAGGAAATTTTTATCTCTTCTTGCTGTTACCTGAGATAGTGGGGACGTGGAAGCCCAGATGTGAAAAGGCATGGAAAATACTGGAAAGGTTAAAAAAAAAAAAAGAGGGCTAAAATGAGGAATGTTTGGTGGGGCTGATTCAGAAAAGTGTTCTCTCCTTCTGGGACAAAAGTAAAAAGGGAGCCTGCATCGGAGATGAGCATCCAAAAAACCCCAGAGGGACACGGAAGGGATGCTGGCTTCACTGTGCCCTGGCACAGAGCAGAACAAGAGGCTACTCACTGCAATGCAAAGGCAGAAAATTAAACCCATAAGAACCCATAAAAACATAGTAAACAGTTTATGCAGCACAAGGCCAGCTCACAAGATCTGTCATTGCTAAAGGTCATCCAAGCAGCCAGCCTGGCTGAATTCTTAAAAATAAGTTAATAATTTTAGGGGCATTAATATTTTATAGTGAGACAATAAAGAGTCAGCAAGTCCCGTTCTTGAAGGAAGAAGCCGCCTGCTCTGGGGGCCAGGGGGACCCCACCTGCACAGTGGGTCAGGACAGACTCTGCTCCCCCCACTCCCTCAGATCAAAGCAGCTCCTGGAATTTATGTCTGAGCACAAGGCTTTTATGGAAGATGCAAATCTCAAAGAGAATGAAATGCATCTATACAAACTATCTCTGATTCCCCAGGAGCTATGGCAGTCCCAGCTTTTTAAAATGTTATTCTTGAAGATTGTGATTACCTGTCCATGAGTGTCCCCTGGAGGTTTTCCAGGTTCAAACCGTACAGCTAGTCCAAAATCAGCTAGCACTGCCGTCAAGTCGTTCTTCAGCAAGACATTTTTACTCTTGAAGTCCCTACAGACAAGCCAAGAAGCAAGTTTGGGAAGGGTTTATTATGGCACACATCTAAATCACACTGCAGCACACCATTTCGTAAGTCTACAGTTCTGGAATTCCCGGGAAATCAGCTCCTTCCTTCCTTTCCCAGCTGCCTGGCATGGCCAGCACCAGGCGATTCGGCTGCTTCCCACTGCCTGTGTCCCTAAAATACCACCAAGCAGCTCTGTGCTGCCTGACAAGGAGTCAGACAAAGTCTGAATTAACCTCAAAATAAAAGCAAGGCATAATCGGAAGGGGGTATTTTAATTACAGGAGGCACTCTAAGGCACCCTTTCTTGCACGGAGCACCAGCTGGGGACCCCCACCTCTAGGCACTTCTTCCATTTCTCACTTCCAATAACAAATGCAAGAGAAGTTAAGGAGGTGAATTTACTCTTTATCCTGGTAAGGATGTTCACTCCCATCTACAAAATTAGATCTTCCTGGAAATCAGCAGATGCTGGTGGGACTCTGTTCACCCTGACTATATGCTTCAACAGACTTTTTGCCACAGTCATCTATTACACTTATGTTTTAACTGCTGGACCGAAGTTCCCCAGGGAATTTGGGGGGTTGGAAAGCAAGCAGAGGAGGGGGTGAGCCCACACTCAGACAAGCTGCAGTCCCGTGCTACAGCAAGATTGTTTCAGGGCAGCTCAGGTAAATCTGCAGGGGTTGGAAAGTGGGGGTGGAGGAGGGTCACACCGAGATGCCTAACCAGTCGAGCTCTGTTCCCTGGGCTTCCTGCACTTTCATCTGAAAAGGAGTGTTTGGCAATCTAATTAAATTACAGACCTTAGACAGCAGATGGCAATTGTCCTGTATGCTCAGCATTATAATTTCCCTATCATCAATTCACTCAGTGACCCTGCTGATTGCAGGACATTGCAGGCCTGCACAAAATAATTAATGAGGGCAGATACAATTGTTCCGCACTAGAGAGATCTGTCAAAATTCTTTGGGAAGAGAGAAACTGCTGGACCATAGAGAAGGGCTGCTCACTGCAGCCTCGGATGCCAGAGCACCAGCTCAAAGCAACACAAGCGAAATTCACTCTGTACCACCCAGACTCTGTCTCTGAGCTTAAAAAAATCAGAAGAAATTATTTTTCCTTTCTAAGCTAAACACAGTGTGATGAACATTTCTGGTTTGAGGATCAACATGGGGAAAATAGGTGTGAAGTTGGAAAGCATCGTGAAACCAAGGAGCTCCAAGCAAAAACCAACCTTCATCACCTCAAGGAGACCCACAGGGTTTCTAGGGACAGAGTAAAGTTTTGCAGAGCCTGCAAAACATTTGTGTTCCCCTGTTACACAGAAAAGCACTATTTACATAAAATTTGCCATTTTAGAGACTGACTGCTTCCATGCTATAACAGTTTCCCCACAGGCTTAGAAAACAGCCATCATCTAACGACACAGATAAACTCTTCTGCTCAGTCAGCATTAGGGGATTATGCCCTCCAGGATGGTACAAATTGTGCATGAGATTTTTGCAAAACAGCAGCTGAAGAAGGACCAGACAGAAATTATTGAACAGTCTGACTGAATCATACATTTCCAAAGTGAAGCGAGAAGTAAACCAGGATTATAGTACAGGCGTTTGCTGCTGTTGTTCACCTGCACTGCCCTTTGGACATGCAACAGTTAACGACTACATCTTGATAAGAGATATCCTTTTACACTTTCTATTTTTCCCCCTATTTCCATATACTTCCCCATGCATATGCTCCCAAGGACAGGGAGAAAGACCTGATCCGAGTCATTCCAACCAAAATTCCCACTAACGCTGCATGCATTAGGCTATCCTAAAAGGGTCACTGATAAAGGAAAGTGACCTGAAAAGAAGAAAATATTCTTTTCCTTCAAATAATAGAGCAAGCAGAGTACGAACATGGGTGCATTAACTCGATTCAGACACTGGAGGTTTTATCTTCAGCTTCCACGTGGGGGCACTTTCGCACTAACAAGCAATCCCGTAACCTTAATCCTCCTTGTAGTGCCGGGGCCAGCAAGGAGTTAGCTGAACCCCTGCCCAGCAGTGATTTGAGGAGTCCCACCTGGCAACTCCAGCACCTTTGCACGAATTGTACGAAGCCATTAAAAAAAAACTCCCTCCCCATTTTAAATCTATTTGGTGATTCCTTTTAAAACAAAAATAAAACTAAAAGCAGTGGGGCAATCCAAGGGAAATACCCTATGTCCTGAAATTCCTCTTCCCTAGGTATGTGCTAAGTTCACACAAACATCTTTTATCATTTGCTAAATGGATGGGGACACTAATGAGCACGATCTGGTGCTTTAAAGCCTTTCTATAGCCTTTCTCTGGTCCCCACCCTCAGGAATTTTCCTGTATAAACCACTGCCTTTATTCCACAGGGACAAATGTCAGGGACACAGGGGTCAGCTCCAGGAGCAGCACAAAGGCAGCTGCAGGCTTTTTCAACAGCCCCCAGCTCTCAAAAACCTTCAGGTTCAGTGAGGGGCTTGTTTTGGGGGCAGGGACACCCTGCAAAAGCAGGGATTATCTTGCCATACAGGAAGACAGGAAGACAGCTTTGCTAGATTGGGTACAAATTGGTGCAGCTGGATGCGGGGTTTAAATCCCTTCTGGATGAAATGCAGTGGATGGTAAGGGAGTACTGCCATAGATTAGGGCGTGTAGTCCGTGTAAATCCCTTCTGGAAAACTCCCCCCTCCTGCTGTGCCACTACCAAACCAACCGGTGGTGATGCTTTAGTCAGGAAAGGTGGGACTGCAGAGAAGGGCTAAAACAAGGTAGTGGTGTGATGAGGATGGTTTAACCCACTACTTTCTGGATTCCTGCTGTCCCCACCGCCCCTCGATGCTGTCACCCAAGTGGGCTGAAGTGTGTGCCAAGAGGTCCTGGAGGCACATTAGTGTCTCCTCTGGTGTCTCTTACAAGCAGGCTGGCACGATTTGGGCAATATAGAACTACAGTGAAAAATAAATGGCAGTCATTTTCTGCTTTTCTCCATTTCTCACCTAATGATCCTAAGTTCTGAGGGAAAACTCACAATGGAGTTATTGGTCTAAAACGGTTAGGGAAAAACAGGGTCCAAATCATGGTATGGCCATGGAAATGCATGGATTGTAATGTGGTTTATCAAGCACAGTACTTTCAAAGAGCAATTCTGCAGCAACCAGATTTCCCTTCCCACTACATGTCAAGAAAAGAATTGATGGAAGAGGGAAGCACCTACCCTTCAGACATTTGCCATAAACCACTACCAACCATACTGACTGTTTCACAGACAAGATGCTCACTTGCCCTTCACCATTTCATATGTGGGTGAAAAACATTCTTGTCTCAGCATAGCATTTGTTGGGTTAAAAGCCATTTACTTCCTAAAAGCACAATCTTCTCCTCCTCCATTCAACAGCATCACTTCAAAGAGGTTGTGAACATTTACACAGCACTTGAAAGGCATCAATGGAATGGGCTGTACCTGTGTGCTATAGCAGGTTTGTGTCCTTCCCCTTTGCACCAAGGAACATCTTCGTGTAGGTAGGACAAGCCACGGGCCATTGTTTCTGCAACATGGCAGAGTTCGTTCCAGCTGATAATATTCCCCTTCAGGTAATCCGTCAGAGAGCCCTGGAAAACAGCACATTGTATGTTCTTAATCGCAGACCCTGCTACGTGAGATGTGTGAAGTCACCATTTTAGAAAATGGTTTAATGAGTGCTTGAGAAATTTGAACCTTGATTTAACAGGGGGAAAAAAGCACAAGCAAAAGTACAAAAGAAGAAGAAATAAAAACCAGAAGCACTTCTGAGTCCTCAGCCCTTGACAGCACAGAAAGTATCTGGATGTCTAAAAGGGGTCCACTAATGTGCTAGGGAAGGGGAGGGAGGTAAGGAAAGGACAAAATAATCTCAAAACAGAGCAATTCATCCAACCTAAGAAAGGGGAAAGCATTCCATGCAAGAAGATGATGCATCGTATCAGCTGGTTGTGGCAATGATTGACTCAGGAGACCTTGGATTAAACAGAGGGATAACACTGCTGGCTCAACCCCGGATTTGTGCATGTTTGTTTTATTTTAAGTGTTAGTCACGTCTGATAACTAAAGCAATCCATGAAATGAGAGATACGCCCCGAGCTTCAAAAGCAAACACTGAGCCCATCTGCAAGAGGTGAGTTGGGACTGCAAAGGTCTGCAAGTCCTGGCTCCCACGTGCTCATCTATGCATATTAAGAGATGGTAACAACCATAGATGTGGGCTGTGGCCTTTTGGGCCTCTCTCTCTCCCCAGGTCTCACCTTTATTAATCCTATGTTTGTGCAGGAAAGCCTTGAAAGCCAAGAGAAGGGCTTTTGAAGGAAAGGAGCAGGAGCAGCTCCCTGCAACCACTGTGTGATGGCTCCCCAGGGACAGACTGGGGAGACCATAGAGGAGCTTGTGGGCACATACAGATACCAAATCCTGCTGCTTCACAATCAGTCACTTCTCTGCCTTCCCAAAATGTACATGCAATGACACATTACCTTGTCGTGAAAAGCTGTGATCAGCCAGAGCTCCGTCTCTAGGTTTGTCCCTCTTTTCTCTGCTGCGATAAACTGCAAAAGGTTTTCATGCTTCATGCCAGGAGTATTGAAAATCTCCCTCTCGCTCTGCCAAGATTGCTTATCCTAAAGCAGGAAGAAATGCACCTTCAAAGATCACGCTTCCCTTTAAAGCAAACAGCTCCTTCAGTTCAGTCAGAGCTGCTCACGGTCCTCTTAACACCATATCCTGCATTCACATGTGATGTGTCCCTTCAAAATGAGGCTATTTTCCTACAAGGCAGATGCTCAAGAAAGACTGGAAGTTTCCACTTTCAGTCTCCCTTCTCCAAAATTATCCTCAGCTATTCCTAAAGCACATATATGGGGAGGGGGGCAGGAATCCAAACCCAACTTCACTGAGAAATAAGATTTGTCAGGATTTCCTAAGGATGCTTGGAAGAATAAAGCCTGTGCATACAGCACTCAGATCTGCATTGTAGCTGTAATTGTTACAATTGCAAAACTTAATCTAGGCTGTACTGAATATTTACTAGTAGGTCACAGCTGGCTTGGACTGAAGATGTGCAAATCTCCTTTAGCAATGCTATGACAACAAATACAGGGCAAAAAATTAACAAAGAAGCAGATAGCAAAGGAGCACAAAGATGTATCAGTCATTCTTCTTTCATTTGACTTTTGATTGCTTTGCTCTTCCCATCTGCAATTCCTAGACAGTCAAGTCAGGAGTGTTCAAAGACTTTCTAGAGTAGAAGATGCGAGCTGACACAAAAGCTGCAGTGCATTAGCTTTCATGGCACCAGAGCTGTGCCTTTGTAAGCTGCAATGTTTGCTAGGTGCAGATCTGGATTTACAATCTACCCAGGCAGGACACACAAAGCTGGGGCTTTGGTCCTTTGTGTGCACTTCGGGCATGGCAGCTGCAGACTGCCTTGCTGGGCTTAAACAACATGACATTTGCAGCGAAATGAAAATACTCTGTACATTTCAAAATGTGCTTGGTTTTGCCCTTCTTGCAACAACTACTGCAAGAAGCATCTGGTAGTGAGAAAAGTGTAGGAAGGGAGGGTCCTTGAACTTTTTCTCCCAGCAGAACAGTTCAAATGCATCTTTGTTATACTCTTAAAAACACCTCAGTAGGCACTTAGAGCACATCAGCACCGGCAAGGAAGTCTGACGAGTGAGAACGCAAGGCAATGCCCTTCTCACCTGAATAGGGAATATTTTCACTGCTACGTAGTCATTCATCAGCTGAGCCTTCCACACGCAGCCAAAGCGTCCCCTTGCCTTGATCTCCAAGAGCTGCAGAGGCTTTAAGCCAACCAGGGGAGAAGGGGGTGGCGGGCCAGGGTCCTACACAAGAGAAAAACACTGTAACAAGCTGGACTGTAAAAGCAGAGGAAGAGAGAGACTGTTTGGGGGAAAAGAGGTGTAAAGAAGTGACATTTTACTCAATACAAATTATTTAGATGTGCTGTTTGCAGCAAGAGCAGCCCCAAATCCCCTATCTTGCTTTGTAGGGCTTTTGTATAGAACATATGTAACAGCCTACACCTCCAAGAGTCACATCATGTCTCAGACCAGTGCCTGCCTGCTGTCCTCTCGAAAAATCTGAATTCTCCTATGTTTTCAAAGCAAGAGCTATTTTGGGCTGTAAAACACCAATGACCTCAAGGCTACCTCCTGCCAAAAGTAGGAACTTTTTGATCTTTGTGATCCAATAGCCAGCTACACCTAAAACCTCCCACTGCTTTGGACTTCATTAGGCTTGTTTCACACAGCCCTAGCAATGGGCAGTTAACAGATCTGTCAGCATCATAAAGATCATATCTGTTTAAACTCTGCATTTGTCTGGGAGAACAACAAAACCCCACAGGATGCAGGTTGGAGCTCTGTCCTATCTGCTTTCAGATGAGAAAGGTTCACAGTTTGGGCAGTAATGTGCAGAGGAGGGAGGGAGAGGTAGCTGCTCAGCCCTTCAGAAGAAGCCAGAAGAGAGAAGGCTCGCAGGAAAGCCTGCAGGGATCAGCTCCCAGTGGCTTTTGGCCATAGGGATGACCTTCTGCATGCATTCTATGATGGCTCGTAAGAACTGAGCTTCAACAGGGAAAGCATCTCCCCTTGCCCCGTAAAGCTGGTTGGAACTTTACCATCTGTGTGATCCCTACTCTTCTGCAAAGTTGGCTGAGATCAGATAACGAGTTTGAGAGTTTGGGGAGAGGGACAGCCACTAAGCAGGGCTGTGTAATTCCATCCCTCGGGAATCTTGGACATGGTGATAACCCCTTCTAAACCCATCAGCCTCACAGGGGATGCTAACACCATCGAGGAGGCCAACTGTACCACCAACTTCAAAAAGATAAGAGAAGAAGATTTACAACACCTGGAAAGAGTGAAGCAAAAGTAGATGTGAACACATACTGAGCAGCCTCCACGCCTTTTGTAAAGTCCAAACGAAGGGAAGTGACTCCCTCACCTCATTAATGTCAACGTGCCCGTAGGGAGGCTTGCGGTGACGGTACATCCAGAAGGCCAAGAGAATAGCCATGGAGAGGACAGCGATGGGCAGCAGTGAGTACACCAGGATGTTGAGTAGGGAGGGTGTTGGCGGCGGCGGCTCATATATGACTACGAGAAAAGAGCAGGGTAAATGAGGGAAAGGACCCTTCAGGCATGCAACAGCACTGTCAGCTACATGTCCAGATGCAACCAAACCCCATCCTTCCTTCTCCTCCAAAGCTGACATCAAACAGTATCCATAAGGCTCCGCAGTTTACCATTTTCCATATGGCTCTTGGTAATGGAGACACAATGGAACATACCTCACACTGCAAGCCAAGCCTCCATCTGACCTTTATTTAAGATGGGCATTTCTTGCTAGGGTGTGTAAAAGTAGAAAATTCCTCCCTCTTAACCCTTCTCAATGTATTAAGTGAGCACAAAATTCCTCACAGAATTGCTTTGCCTTTTACAGTGATTGACAAGATGTCAGTTTTTAGTAAAATGTTGCCAGAACCACAATCAAATGCAATATTCCCACAGTAGTTCTTGTTCCAAATTACATCAGTGCAGTTGAGACCCAAACAATGGGAACACTAAATGGAGCCATGTTGCTATGTTGGAGACAGGGAAGGAAAAAATAGCAAGACTTGCCAAATTAAACAAAAAACTGTGAGAGAAAGAATATTTGCTACTAAGGTTGCTACGGGTACATTAATAACAGGAGAAAATAAAACCCATGTAAACAATTAAAAACCTAACAGGATAGCACAGGAAAATCTGATAAAGGTCTATTGTAACATCTCAGTAAATGTATGTAGTTGATAGCAAACTAGGCCATCCCAAGGAAAAGATCCACCTGCTTTAATAATTTTTATGGAATGACAACTTAGCAAGTGTACAGCTAAAAGAATCATCATTTTTTTTATTAGCCTCTGAGTAAGGACCTGCTATTACTTTTCTTCCTTGATGTATATCCAGACTCTGAAAGCTGACACATACACCCATCCCCTTTCAATCCCCAGACCAACAAAACAGCAAGCAGACGCAAAGGTTGCAGGTGCTCAAGAAATATGCAGACTTGTAACCTATGAAAATTAATGAAAAAGGTGTCAAATACCTTTTAAGAGTTTGAATCTTGATCCATGCTGTAAATATAACTCTGTCCCCTTCCCCTTGTGCTGGATTTTGTTTTGTATCCCACTGTGAACATCCACCATAAAGAAAACCTAATCCTTACTGATGGTATCTGAGGTGTTGGTACAACACACTTATCCCACAAAGTGAAACAACCTTCAAAAACTATTTTTAAATAACTATAGCAGAAGGCATCCTCTCGGATGCATTTTTTTTGCTCAATATCCAACAATTCAAAAGTCATCACAAACTGGGTCTAGAGCAGGGGGTGTCAAATTCACAGCCACGGGCTGAATCCAGCCCTCCACCTTGTTTTATCCAGCCTGGCACCTTGTTTGTAATCGGCAGCAGCGCTGAGCTCCTTGCCCCTCTGCTCCTGCCAGCACATTTGTCACGTGTGCAGTGTGTGTCACACGTGTTACACTGCAGGAGCAGGAGAACGGCGGGAGTTTGACACGCCTGGTCTACAGGAAGAGATCCCACCTCCCCATCCACCCAGTCACTCACCTTCTGGGCCGGTGACTTCAGGCAAATGGGTAAATTTCTCATTGCAATAGTTGCCCTCGCAGCAGCAGAAAAACACTTGAGGATTTTCTTCTGTGGCTACACACTCCTGCCTGCATCAGGGAGGGAGAGACATGACAATGAAGGCAAGACAAAACCAACAACAGCCAACTTCCACCTCTTGTCTCTGGGAGACCACTTGCCCTGAACTGTCTTCTCCACGCACCTTCTCCAGCTGCTGCATTGCACAGATTGGCAGTTTCCACTTACAGAAAACAACTCGGCACTCAAATACCCCATGGAACAGCAAAGACCCTTAAGAAGACTGTGAAGGAAACAAATGCTTCCATATGTACCAAAGGCATTATATGGTGAGTAATAAATAACAGCGGTGGCTGCTAACTGAATGATAAGCAGAAAAATGACAGAGATGCCTCTTTCCCTGAACAATGTCCTTCCCACAGCCCGTATGCATGCTCTCAGGACAAAGGAGTATTTGATCATGCAATTAAAAGATTGTGCCATAAAGCATGTATGATGGGGGCTGAGCTAAGACTGTTCTCACAGCCTTGAGCATCACTATACGCACTAGAAAGGCATCAAACACCAGCAGCAACGTCAGCCCTGCTGCAGGGCGGAGAAAGGCTGCAGGTGTTGGTCTTGGGCTTTTTTTTTGAAGTTTAAACTCCTTCTCCTTTAAGAAACTTATTCCTGCACAGAAGCAAGTTGTAGCTCGCATTTTCTGGATTTGCCTCTTACCCAGGTAGCGCTACAGCCTACTCAGTACCAAGGTTTACTTCCACATTGTACAAGGTGTTAGGGGACGTCCACGGATCAAACCAACTCCACTTCCACACATCCTCCCTTTCCCATAGATCAATGCAAAAGCACACGTGCAGTTATTTTTGCAGTGCTCTAGCAGTCGTTTCTTTCTCTTTCTTAAACGCCTGCTTCCCTTCCCTGCCACCTTTGCTACATTACCCTCTGCTTTTAGTTATTATGGTTGCAGAGCTGCTCTCCACAGAGAACTGTATCAAACTATTTCCTGAAGCCCAGCTAAATTATATGCATAACTTCCTTCCTTTGACCACTTGGAGGAAGTAGCAAAACAATCATATGTGTTTGACATTATTACTCATTTATGAACCCATGCCAAGCCTCCCTTTCTGTGGTATCACTGACACTCTGCCACGAGAAGAGCGGAATGGGCTCTCTTCAATCATAACTCAGGGTAATTTTCAACGCTTTACTCCTTCTGAAGCAAAAAAGAGCATCTTTAGCTGAAATTTCTCATGCGAGGTCTCAGCTGGGAAGCACTTGGTTTGTTTTCCAGGCTTTAATTTTTTTAAACTTCAAAGAAAAAAAAAACAGCTATTTGACTTATTCAAATGAACAAAGATGTTTTAACAAGTTAAGCAATGTTTCCAGATGTTTTTTCATGAAATCAGATAACAAGCCGTTTGGGTTTAACAGCATCAGTACTGGAGTCTTCAATAGAAAACACATCCTTTGCTAAATCTGTTGGTTAAGAAATCAAGCTAATGAGTGAAAACAGTCTGCTCCACATCTGCAATTCATTATCCTGGTCTTTGAGTTGGTGTGCACTCAGGGCAGCCATCCAGGTACATATGACATGTTATACTTAACAAGTACTACAAATGAGACAGTGGGAGAGAATGACACATTTTTCTATGGCAGCGAGGGCACGTTTCATGGCAGTTCACGCGCTCTTCAAGGAAACATGAACACGACCTCTGCAATGAGGCTGTGTAAATAACCGAAGAGCACACAAGTTGCTTTTTAAACACTACCTGCTTCCTATAGCCTTAAATGTACATATGCCATGTTCTTTTTTCCTTAAGATAAAGAACAGAGTAAGGATCCATCACCCTCAATGTCTCAACACTTGCATTCCTGTATTTTTCACCTTTCAGTGACAAGGAGGCAGTGCTTGGCATGGCACGTGCCGCCTGTGCTAGGAGAGGAGCTGCAGCCTGGTAGAATAGGACCATGTCCTACAAGCAGGGGACGCTTTGGGAGACACAGGTGCATCTCCTGAGCTTGGCATCCAAAGGTGATGAAGACAGAGACAGAAAGGGCATCAGCACAGCACTCTTGATCAAAAAACCCCATCTTTTTTAGCCATTTTTGCCATCTTGGGACGCAGCGCTACCTGCATGAAAGACTGCTGAGGGAACTCAAGGGAAAGGGAAAAAAAAGAAAGACTCCATTTAAACAGCCTTTATTTAATTAAAGCTAACTTTTATTTCAAATGTTGCTTTCAACATTTCTACTGTTTGTTAATTCTCAGAAGATCTTTTAGCTTTGCCCTGGAACTGAGGCTTTGAAGAATCAAGCTGTAGGATAATAGATGCTCAACCCATGGCTGCAAAAAGGCTTGTGAGGAGCCCTGGAAACTTTTTACTGTTACAACAGAGCAACACATTATGACAAAGTTTAAGAACCACTACATCCCCACACAGAGACACTCAGTGACAATACAAGTGTCACTGTATACGAGAGCAGGCACTGAAAGGAGAAATCTGTTTACAGTAAACACTTCTGCTTGGAAGTAGGAATACTAGAGTGACATTCTCTTCTCAGAAGGATCGGCATTAAGATGACTAATGGGCCAAGGAAGATTGATTTATCGGGAAAGAATAAAAATTTAACTATATATAGAGCTTGGCTATACAACTGGCAAGGGAATAGGTGAGGTGGAAAAGCAATCCCAGTGTTAATAATAAAAGGAAGATGAGAAAGGACTCGCATTCAGGACAAGCTAAGACAACAGGCACAAAACTCTCTAGTCATGGGACAAATCTAAGCCCCATATCTTAGGACCCGATGTCCTTTTGGAATGAGAAGCTGCAAAGAAACACAGCTGGGAATTACACAAAGGTGAGATCAGCCTACACTGGTGTCATACCAACGGAAATCCTTCAGTTTTATGTCCCGTTAATCCTTATTGAAAGGGTTGAGTTTGGACTGGTTGGTTGGTCATTGGGAGTACTGAGCATTGTCCTTTTGAACTGCGAAACTTCAGAGGGCTATTTTCTTTAGCTGTAATTCTTTTCCCCTCTGCAGAATTGCATCAAGGGAAATAGGAAAAGACTAGTTTATTTTCCCAGCTATTTAATGAGGCTGAAGCCTTCGTACTACAAAACCTTGCTCCTTTTCAGCTCGCTACAGGCAGCGACACGCAAACACTCGCATTGCTTTTGTTGCCCTGCTCTTTCTTCCGGCCCGTCTCTTAACTCAGTCGAAGAACAGCAAAACTTTTTGCAACATCACAAACGCCAGAATATCTCAACCTGTAAGCACCCCCAGATTATCTGTACTTTGATAGAAAGCATCAAATGATTCCAAGTTTTCCTTTGTATTGCCAAATGCTCTTGGAAGAACATATTGCTCTTCATTTGATGGTACAGGACATGTTTTTCAACGCATGCCAGAATTATCAAAGTTTTTCTAGGGAAAAAACCCAAACAATCTACACAACAAAAAACTCCAGAAGTGCCGTTTGTAGCTTCCATTTTAAAAGTCAAGGCAGATAAGTGACAATTCTGAGAGCTGCATTAGCAACGGAAGTAATAACAGGGGATGGATGAGCCAGTTGATTTGGACTTGCCTTCTTTTCCTCAATGCAAAAAATCATTAGCCTTTGCACTTAGAGGAACAACTAAACCTGTATTCAGAAAAAGCAGTTGGCTATTACCTGTCATAACAGTTGAAGTCATCTAACCAGCAGCCTTTCTTCACCAGCTCGATGGAGCCCGAATTGTTTCTCCAGGAGGCGTAGCAGTGGAGCCGTTTGTCCTTTTCCCCCTCGCAGCGCTCCACGCCACTCTGGTTGGTCTTCTCCAGCTCCCAGTTGGCATTGTAGTAAATGCATTCCCTTGTCTCAGCCTCCCCATTGCCTGGGCCTGAAGGAAAATTCAAACCATAAGTACATTCGAGGAAAATCGGGAACAGATCCCCAGAGACACATCTCCACATGTCTGTGCTTTAGGTGATGCATACATTTGTGAGCTTCAGCACGATTTGGAGGGTTGCTCTCCTTTGCTGGTGTAAGGTGGTACCAGAGATGTTAGGTTTGCCTAGACTCGCAATAAGAGCTCACAGCGCAGCCAAGAGCCCAGCTGAGAACCCGCCTGAGGTCTCCCCTGGCCAGTGCTTCAACCACAGGACCCTAACAGGGGGAGGTACAAGGCAACCCATAGCTAGTATTTTCTAATCACAGAAATCCTATTTAGGAAAGACAACCTCCCAAGGTGCTACTTGCTGCTTGCTGGGATGCACTCTCCCTCTCCACCACTATTTTGGGAAACCGCCTAAAACTAAATGGTTTCTTAGATGGGCAGGATGCAACTGAGAAGGGATAATATTCATTCTGCAGGGAAAGATGAGACCAGTGTCTATTCCTTACTTAGATCTCCATTCTGGCTTATTTGGATAAGTCTCAACATGAAAAATGCCATGGTTTTAGCTGTGGTTGACACAGCTCAGCTATCTCTTCACTCAAGCAAGACCTTCAGCAAAAAGCAATTCTGTTCACCAAACAATTCTGGTAACCCTAAATGGACTTCTGGCCACCACAAACAAAGGAGTCTCCATAGCCTGTTGTTCTCTCCCCCTTTAGAGCTTTGAACCAAAGGACCAAGGAGCTCCTACTGCCCCCAAGTGAAACAATTCCCAAATAGCCACCATGGATTACAGATACATCCATTAAAAATGGAGTCAAGTAAGGGAACACTGATATCTGCAGGTGACCTGTTTTAAGCCTTAGAAATATTTTCTTTATGGCATTTTCACAGTTAGTTTAAACTGAGAATAAGGATGTAACAAACACACAACATGTAAGCAGACACCCAGTACTGTGAAGCTTCTGCTTTGTAAATCCTGAGATGCCCTAGAGCCACGTCTCTCTGGGATCACCCAACCTAAGGCAAGGTTAGACCTGGCCGTTATTTTGATGGATTGCAGTCATGGAAAACTTCGGAACCTCAATAAAATGTGTTGACAAATGGTTAGAAAACATGAATGGGTCCCACAGGACAGTGAAATGAAAATGTTATGCTCCCAGAATAGCCAGACCTTTGCAAAACGCCAAACTAAGTTTCTGGCTGGAAAATTTTGCAGTGCTTTCATGACTCTGTCTTCTCCAAAAGCCGTGCAACCTTTAATGTCAAGATTAAGGGAGTCAGGGCCATTTCTGGACAGTCTAAACGCAACTTAGTCTGTGATTCCTACTCAATATGGCAAACCAGCTACTGCTCAAAGGTCTCCTCAAAATGATGCAAATCAGTCTTCATAAGACACTGAGCAGCGAGTGGCTTACAGCCAGCAGAGAAAACACCCAACCTGGGCACAGGCTCCAGGCCCCTGTAGCTCCATCCTTTCCATACCTGAACACCTATCATCCACTACTGATGTAAGTGCCCTCACTACACCCAGCCAGAGATGGGAGCATCTCTTCCAACTGATGATCCAACATGCCAAGATTAAATGACTTAAGTGAGCAGGATGCCAGATGGATCATGACCTACCTTTCGACAACCTACAACTCTTTATGATGCCAAGTCTCCAAGCTGTTATCTGGCAGCAGGAGATGCATCTCCAATTTTGCAACCCATGGAGAGCACTTGAGCTAGAGATTGCATAAAAAACACTGAATGTAGCCTGATCTGCTGTAGCGAATCAACCTTCGGCTGCCAAGAGGTGTCAAGCAAAGAGTGCAAATGACCTAGCACAGAGCAGAAGTGGTACTGCAAGAAGGTAGCAGGAGAAACCATAGTTTCTGCACAAGCTAAGGGTGATGTGTTCAGCCTGCTCCTGATACCAACACCTGTACTCAGCCATGGGTAATCTTCATGATACGGAGCAAACTCATCAGACCAGGAATAAATCTTTGCAAGTTGAAGAGGTGTTCAATCCTTCGATAACTCTTTTTTTTTTGGCAAGAATGTTTAATCTGCATCATGGGAGAGACTACAAGGGAGGAGCAGCATGAGAAAGTCATAAAGCTGGCTTCTGAGACTGGAAATTATATTCAAAGCACACAGGAACAGGAGCTCAATTTCAACAGCACCTCCAGGTTTTATCGGCACTTGCAAAGCTCAATCTGAGTTTTCCTCCGACAAGTTGCTTACTATAATAAAAACAACCTACCAATATCCCTCAGCACAGAACAGCGTCAATATTGACACTCCTTGTTAAAGCCATGATATTTATTCTCTTGATATCTACACCACACTTTGTTAGGGCAGATTAAGCATTTTTGCTAAATACTGGTTAAAACAGCAGGAAAGCGAAGGAGCATTCTCTTGTGTGCAGAGAGGGTGTTTTCTTTTTATTTATAAAGGAATAAGAAAATATCTTAGCTTCACTATAATACTACACATGGCTTCCAACCGATACCTGATAACTAATACTATCACTTTCTGGTCCAGTCCCTGAAATATATTTTGTAATACCATTTCCATCATCCCAAACCAAATCCCTAGATGGAAATTTCCTTGCCCTCTCCAATCCCATCTCCTACAAAACAGGAAAGTTTAATGAACCATTTGCTTGGGAAACAGACCCAAAATCTAATCCTGGCTCAGCCATCTCTGTCTGTAACCTCAAGCAATATTGCATAGCCTCTGTTTTCTCCACCTGCAACAAGGGCCAATGCAATGCACAAAGCTGTGGTGAGATTTGATGTTTCCACTGTGCTTTGAAAAGGGAATGTTAAAAGATGTGAAGCAGGAGCTGTAATCGGCTCTGGGACCAACAAACCGAGGCTGCTAAATCCTGTGCTGAGCCCAGGCTCCCTTCCCCCAAGACAGTTGTCTTTTCTGGAACAAGTTTCAGCTGAAGACTAAGATCTGCTTGCAAACACGCAAACCCAACTCGGCAAACAGCAATTGTGCCAGGAAAAAGGCCTTTCGCAGATTTCCCCCCGCTGTCAAAAGTTTAGATGAATTCAATAAAAGCATGTATAAAGTTTTGGATGACGAAATACATGCATGTTTTCCTTAAAACAGCTCCTAAGGATGCTGGCACTAGGGAGACGCTTTATCAGGGAGCGCAGGGATAGGATGATGGGGAAGGGTTTTATGCTGAAAGAGGGGAGATCCAGATTAGGTATTAGGAAGAATTTTTTTCCTGTGAGGGTGGTGAGGCACTTGCACAGGCTGTCCAGAGAAGCCATGGATGCCCCTTTCCTGGAGGTGTTCAAGGCCAGGCTGGATGAGGCTTTGAGTAACCTGATCCAGAGGAAGGTGTCCCTGCCCATGGGCTTGGAATTGGATGATCTTTAAGGTCCCTTCCAACGCAAACCATTCTATGATTCCATGAAAAACCTGTATGTTTGCTACTTGCTTTCACATCTTTTTAAACAGCCGTTAGGTAAGGATCCTCATCCTGCTGAGTGCTCAGGACTGCAAGAAACCCTTTTGTTTTTTGCCCAAGATGGTCTCAGCAGGAAGGGGCACAGTTCCAGGACTGGGTGTTAATTTACCTGCTGCTTTAGCTCATCAAGAAACACTCACATCTTGCTCTGTAATGGATCATGCAGAGACCAAAGTTTGTAGCTAACTGCCTCATTGCCACTTGACGCATTAAAACCCTCAACTGAATGGAGGGAGGGGGAACTGAAACAAAGGGAGAATAGAGGGGTGACGGTGATTAAGAGAAGGAAATGTGGGCTCTATATCTCTGGGAAGCCATGTAGCTTTTCTTCCCTCTTCTTTCCCACTTGGGCAACAGGTAAGGAAATGTCCATTCCCTTAGTGCCACCGGAGGTCTGTAAGAAACACTGAACTGGACACTTCTGCAGAGCAATACAAGTGGGAAACACAGCTCAACCATGTCCTGTTCCTCATTTTGAGCTGCAAGAAAAATCAGAGGGTACTGCCCTCAAATAGGTGCACGATGTGTTTGCTTCCTTCCACCAGATACAACTGATGCATTAGCACAATGAGGGTTGCATTGGACTTGAGTGGGCTACCCTCAACCCCACAACAGCACAGCCTGGCTCAAGTGAGGCGTTGAACTGAACCTGAACAGCTAATGGAAGGGAGAGGTTGGATTCTGGCAATAAAAAGCTTTTCCTGAAACAAAGGCCTTTGAGTGCAGTCACAGACCACAGACTGAGATGGACTGAAGGGGCTGTGTCTCTGCAGTCCTGCCCTTCCCTCCCCACACTGTTCCTACCGTGGCACTCAAACCAGCACTCGCACGTGGTAGGGGAGCTCCCGATCTCCTTCATTTGGTGGTATCGCCCAGTGAAGACACCTATGCTTAGCTTTTGGCAGAAAGTCAACAGGACTTGGGCATAATGAGATATGAAACATTTGCTAAGCAAGCACTGGAAGATTGCTATCAGAACTTAGTTTAATTCATGGGCCCCTATTCCCCTCTCAACCTAACCAAACTCTGCCAGCCACAAAGCAAAAGTTAAAAAAAGCCATTTCCTACTCAGCAGGAACTCCCATTAGGTACAAGCAAGAGGTACAAACACACATGGGATCTTCTGGCTCCTGCCACGCATACGCATTTTGCAGAAGAGATGATTCAACCACGGCTGCAGAAACCACTACAAGCAGAAAATGCTGAGCAAGCAAACCAGGAGCACGCACAGAGGGCAGCAGCATGGCATCCCCAGCAGAGCAGCCTGCTATCAGCCCCAGTTCTCCCCATGGAAAACAACCTCCAGTCACTTCTCTCCATGGAAAACAGCCTCCAGTCACCAGCGGGGCAAAACCAATAAACATTTTAATACCATGGTCCACTAATAGTCATTTAAGGAACAAAATCTGAAGCTCTCTTTGAAATCTAAGTCTAAGAATGAGTTAGGCTTTTGCAGGAGCAGATGGATTTCTGGCATCCCACTGCAACCACTCAGCACTTTGGGGATGACGCAAAGTGGCTTCTCCCAACACCTTCCTGAAACAGAAGTTGCACACAAATACCTTTACACAATACACCACCAAGCCCAAATAAGCCCCAATACATCGTGAAGGCAGAGGGACACTACCCACCACCACCCAACTTTTTAACCTCAGTCCTGAGAAGCTATCATTAGACTGATTCCCTTGGGTCAATTTTCTGCTCCAGACAACTGAAGCATCACTAGGGTTTTGCCAAGCAAAATCCCCAGCACCTATCTGAGCAAGTAATGATGGGAAGAGCAGCTGAAACACCACGTGATGCCGCAAGACCTCTCTTCTCTACTTGGGAGTTTCAAGGCACAGAGTGAGCTCATTAAAAAGGGTCCTCTTGAACTGAAGGACTTCAGCCTGCTGAGGCACGGGACCTTGCTGCTGATCTGAGACTAAACTCTGCTCTCCTAATTTGGAGCTGCCAGCAGATCACTGAGGCTGTGTCATTATCCAACAGCTGCTAAATTATAGCAAAGATCCACTGTAGCAACTTCAGGTCTAGGTGTTAGCAGTTGCTCGGCTCCTTACTGATAATTAGATACATAGGGAATATCTTCCCCAAGGCTGAAGGCTGCTATAAATCTCAGCTCTTTATCTCTGCCTGTCCCCTTTTCAAAACCTAAAATGAAAGTATATATGAAAAGATGGGATGTGTCAAAATAGTCTGCATAAACACTGAGTGATTTACCAGACAGTCTGTTTGCCTAACTGTCAAAACCACCGGGCTTTATACATGAAACTGTGTATGCAACTGAAGTTATTTGCAAACACTTAGTTATGTCCCTGTATAGCTATTTGTACATGTAATTTTATAATATAAAATGACAGAGATTGTACACTGAATTGGGGTAATTGCCCTCTAATTTGGAGGGTAATTGCATGTAGCAATTAAGCAACTGTGGATGCATTCTTGCATGTGTGATTATGAAAGTCAGGCCCTTTGTTTGAGGTTTGGGTTTGTTTTCAAGAGCTATTCCTCAAACCGCGGCATGGCTGGAACTGGGAAATAAAGGGCTGCTGGGTGCTCATCTTGCAGTGCAGCATCTGCTGGGCTGAGCCACTTCTGCATCAGCTCATGCCTGCCCCTTCCCATTGCTCAGCGCCTGCAGTGATGCTAAACCAGCTGCCTCCAAACCCAGGCCTGCATTTTGGCACATCCTTCAGTGGGGGGACCATGATCTAAGCATGTGTAGAGGACACTGGGAGGTACTGGTGGGCAGGGAAAGAGGGCTGAGCCCCCCAGCTCTCTCTCTTCCAGACACCTGCCCAGAAGTTATGTGTTGGACTGCAAATGAAAGAAATTCAAATAGTTATTGCCAGCATTTTAGATTCCCAAAATCAAGTCAGTGTAAGGCTTGCAAACTGGGAAAGTTTGGAAAATGTTGCTTTAGAGAGACCACCCAGTTGCATCTCTACAGAGCTGATAATGAATCTGCAATAAGTAAGTGTTGCTCCAACACTTATTCCCTAAACAGGGTGATTTCATTCCTGCTGTACTTAAATAATAGGGTCTAAATACATTTTTAGGCAAAACATCAAACTAGCGATGACGTCTGTGGTTAAGTATGTAACTGTACATGAGGATTCAAAGACTCCTTGCTTGTATCTTCTGTTCTTTCACAAATGCCTTGAAATGGTGGAGACTCATGTAGCAGAAATTACTCCTTTTCTCAAGCCAAACTTCACCTCACCTTTGAGAAGCTTCATGGCCAGGTACACTCAGGCATCAAACACCCAGGGCCTGCTCCTTCCAGCCAGTTGGATGCAGGGATGGGCAATTCCCGGGCTTATTAAAAAAGCTGGTAAAGCATCGACTATTTCAAAATGCTTTGATTCTTAAGCCAGATCAGGTAAAAACTGGCCCATGCAGCACCAAGAACAGAACGATGTAACGCCAAGGGAGGCTATTACTTTGAATTTTGTTTTCTGTCAATACATTTGGCATATCCCACGATAAAAGAGCTCTAAGTTTTCTAGTCAATCAATGGCTGTTAATCTATTATCTCAGCATATATTGCCATGGTAACCTGCAATGATGCCATTGACAACCAGTCTCAAAAGGACAGGAGGCTTTAAGTCATTTTCTTTTAAAATTAGAAAAGGAACTTTAATATTAAGAAATACATCCTCCCTGCTCACCAGGGATGACAACTCAGGGCTTCTATATTCACACCATGACTCACGCTTCACAGCTTCCACGGACATCTGTGTAGCAATCCCCCCCCCCCAATATATCTCTTTTTTAACTTGGGCTTAAGTTAGTAGATATTAACAAGGAAATTATTCAAAAGAATTAGACTTCTATTACAATTTCCCCCAAACTGCTCATAAAATCTGTTTTGTAAAATATAGGGAGCATGTTTTAAGAGTCATTACTACCAGCTCGGGGAAAGGATGCAATAATGAAGGTTTAAGTCTCCTGAATAAATTCCCTGGTATCTTAAGTCAAATAGGATGGATAGAAAAAGCATCTGTAGAAGGACATGCAGCACCCCAGCTCCTTACAAGTCCATAAAACCAGGTAGATTTTTGTTTAGGGAAGATGGAGCTGAGTGACATGACAGCATTATTCAATTTAGTGAAACACTGAGCGTACACACATACAGAGCCGATGAGATTCATCTCTTGGCCCAAAAGGGGAGGATCACTCAGGGAAAGGTTTCGTAAATCATTCCTCTGGCCAGGCAGAGTGATCCAAGAAGGTTTGGCCAGGTCACCAGCTGGACTGGTGTGTGACAGGACAGAAACGTTGCCAGCAGTTAATCAATTTTTGGAAGCAATGCATTTTTGACTTGAACTCAGTTGGTCATTTCTATATTTTATTTAAAGAAGAGATCGTTTTAGTTATCCATTAGAAAAATCCTATTTTGTAGCATTTCAGCTACGGACAAAGCCAAAATGTAATTATATTTGTCCCTTCGCTTTGCTAACTGTATCTGTCTTCCCAAAAAAGGTTTTAGTTCTTTAATAAAACCATCAGGGAGATCAATCAAAAGCATTTAAAGCTGTGGTGCTTCTGCAGTTCATGTTTAAATGCACTTTGGGTCACAAACGAGGCAATTTGGACAGCAGAGCTCAAACCGGATTAGTAATCACACACAAAAAAGGCCTATTTGTTTTCTTTTTTTTCAATATGTATACACACTCCCCCACTACACCCAAGAGAATAAAAACAAAATCAAGTCAGCATCGATGAACACAAAGTTACACATCCAAAAAGGGCACCATGACCAACCGCCCGTCTGTGGCGCGGGGTGGAGGAGAAAGCATGAAGCTGCAGAACGCCCAACCAAACTTCCCAAGATGCTGAGTTGCTGCCTACCCATGTGTGACCATCCCCAAAGATGCCACCTCATGCAGGACCTCTACCACAAGCATAACAGGTGAATGTCAAACTGCTCCTCCATCCACCTCTGCTCATGAGGGGACACCTCCTGTCTTCCTTACCACCACTACAACATGGAAATCCATTTTCATGCAGAAGAGGTTGCATTTTTACCCTAGACCACGAGTTTTCAAACAAGCATTAGTTATTGAGATTGTTTTTTCTCAAATTTGAGGTGTGCATTTATAAAAGCATTAAGCAGACCCATTTATTTGCCTTGTAACAACAATGACTACTCTCTGGCATGAAAAATGGACCTCGTGGGCTAAGCACTGTGCAAATAAGCTACAGAGAAGGCTGTCGCAGGCCCCAAACTTTGCAGCCTCAGTGACAGAAAATATTACAGTTTAAAGACAAGATTAAGATATTTCCAACTACACTCCTAAAAATCAAACAGAGGGCAGATTTTGACCAGATGCCACAAATCACTATGTAAAACATGCAGCAAATGACATTTAAAACATAATAATTTGTTCTCTCCGGTTCTCCTCAGGAGCCAGCATGAGGTCTCCAAAGACTATGGGAGGAGGAAGTGAAATCACGGTATGTTCGTAAATATTTTCCCCCCACAGAGTGAAGTTTTGAAAAGCTTTCAACAAAGCAAGTCTACAAAAGAAATTCCCTTCCAAAGGGACAAGGATATGGGAGCATCTCCTTGTGTAACAGCAGTAACCACATGGCAATACCTTTCCCAGCTCTTTCATGTGTGCCTGCTTCATCCCATTGTCCTCACTCTCCCACGCTACTGCCGCCAGCAGAAATGCCTTTCAAACCTCCTGATTTCTCCAGGGAGAGACTGATAAGGATCTAACACACCATAGCCCACCTGGCAAGCCAAAGAGATCTTCAGTACCCAAACAGCAGCACCTCAATTCATAATTTACACACGGTCCTCTGAGATTTATCAGCAGGGACATTTCAAATATGCTTTAAAATGTGCTGAGTCTACTAAGATTGGGCCCCAAGTGCTTTTCTATTGATTCTGCTTGACATTTCCAAATACCACAATTCCAAATTTAATTCACTGGTAATTGGAAAAACTGTAATGCATGTAAATGGACAAGAAGATGTTGGAAGTCCAAAAGGTCAAGCATCAAGAAAGCATGCCCCAAGAACTAAATGATGTTTGTTTGTCTTCTTGTCACCCTCTTCCAGTTGAATAATCGAAGCTTGGAGTTTGGCAGTTTTCTCAGCAGGATGGAGGAAGAAAGGAAATAAAAAAGCAAAATCACTCTAAACTGTGGGACAGGGCTCAAAATCACTTTTTAAACTCGATCATTGACTAAAATTCAAACACACCATAGAGATGACTCACTTAATGAGCAGATTACATGAGCAAGTAGGAAACTCAAGGAAGAATTAATGTGATAACTGACAGTAGAAGAAGATTCTATCTAGAAATCAGGTTTCTAAGATTACCTTTCTGCTACTGTATAGCTTTACAGGCATTGAGCTTCTCCTTGCCAATCAGCTGAAGGGGAAGCAGTGGCAGAGAGAAAACCTTACCAGATGGGTAAATTCAAAACTTGGGCCCGGTGTGGTGATGGATGTTTGCTGGCTGATCCCAGCTGGGGTCTCTATTCATCTGAGAAGGGAGCCAGAGGAATCAAAAACTTCAACAAAAAGAAATGCTGTGGGACCATGCAGGAATGCTTGCCCCGTTCTTTACACAGAACCCTGAGCGGCAGCAAAGCCCATGGCTCCCTACAGCATGCCTGAGGGTTCAATGTATCGATGGGTAATGAAACCCTCAGGAGCAGAGACCACTCACATATTATAAAAAACACAATATGACAAAACTCCTAAATTTCTCCATGTTCTAGAGAATGAAACATGCAAATTTTAGCTGCCAGTCCAACCTGCATTCCCCAGCACAGGAGCAATCATTGATGCTCTGACACTCTGCCACATTTTAGCTCAAAAGGTAAGAATATGATCAAAATAAGGTGCACAAAGAAGTACTAGCTCAATTTATAGCCAGTGTTACACTAAAGAATGATAACCATACATTACCACATCCCCATCACTGTTTCCTCAGTTCAGCCTACAGCAGTATGTATGAGAATACTTGATAAGCCCTTGAAGCAAGCAACGTATTTTACACTACATCCTGGATCTTCCAATTGTTCAAGTTCTGCAAAAGAAGAAACCACTGACTTTTCAAAGCCTCTTTCTCAAAATACACTGGTATTTCAAGAGTTAAGTTTCAGTCACAGCATGTGAAGGCAGCTGAACCTAGTCTGAAAGAGAAGGGAGGCAGGAAGAAAAGCAACTCTCTAGCCCTTCCAATCAGACACTAGCCTTAAGCCCTCCAAAAGGAAGTAAAGACATTCCTAAAATTCTTCAGAGGATGAGAAGCAAGTTGTCAGCTGAATGAGAAGTCCATTTCTCCCCTCTTTACACTCTTAATGGCAAATCCCACATGGGCAATTTTAAAAGCCTCTTTTACAATAGAGTTTTCTCCCAAGTGGCTACAGCACATCTAGGACTTGTCTCATGTTTACAGAAACGTACCTTTCTCCTTCGGGTCTATTGAAAAAAGCTCCCATCAAATGACCTGAGGAAGGAATGCAGCACAATCCAATACCATCATGCAATTTCCAGTGATTGTTTCTATTACAGTAATGAAAGGTATGGAAGAACTGGCTGGATAACTGCACTGGCTCTCTGAAGACAAGTTATAAAGAGATGCCGAAGAGATATTACATAAAGAGGTGGGGGGGTGGGGGGTGGAAGAGAAATAAAGTCACCTATTAGCTTCCATCCTGATTACAGGCACTCATGAGCATCCGGATTCCACGTTGAAATAAAAATGTTTTTGAGCAGGTTGTTCCAGAAAGTTCAAACTTCCCATGAAACAAACAGAAAGCAAGAAAATAACTGTGTTCTTTTGGACAGATCTTCTCCTTCCCAATGTTTTATAGTTTTCTCAAGCCATAAGGAAGACTAAAACACTTTGGAATCACAGGGCACACGGTATGGAATGAGAAGCACTTACCCTCCATCCGTGTCCAAGCTTTCTGGATGACATGAGCTCAACAGCTCCACCCCAGAAACTGGGTATGTTCCCTTCCAGATCAACTTTCTATTTAGATGCTCGTTCCCATGGTGATGAGGCTCCATTGTAAAACAACATAAGTAATATTCTAAGATTCAGTACTGTACTCCTAGACAATTTCCTGACCTCAGACAGGGAATCTCCACAAGCCCTATCTCTGATGCTGCTCCTACGTATTCATATGCTGATGTATGAGAATAAGGAGATGGAGGTGCCCTTGTCTGGGCACTTTCAGGGACACCACAAGGATTTAGAGGGATTTATCGACGGAAATGCAATGAGAACACGAGAGATGTGTGAAGACTCTGGGGAGACCTTACAGTAGCCTTTAAATGCATAAGGAAGGCTTACAAGAAAGACAGAGAGAGGCTTTTTACCTGTAGTGACATGACAAGGAGTAATGTTTTAAACTGAAACAGGGTAGGTTTAGATTGGCTCTAAGGAAGATATTTTTTATGATGATGGTGGTGAGACATCAGAAGAGGCTGTCCAGAGAAATTGTGTCTGTTGCATCATTGCGAGTGTTCAAGACCAAGTTGGAAGAGGCTTTGAGCAACCTGATCTAGTGAGAGATGTCCCTTCCCACAGCAGCAGGGGCTGACTAGGTGATCTTTAAAGGTCCCTTCCAACCCAAACTATTCTGTGGTTCTATTATTGAGATAGTTGGGTCTCAACAGTATATGGCTGGCAGTCTCGATTACACCATTGCTGTGGTGACAAGAGGACATTTGATTCCTGGTGATTCTCATCATGATGAGTATTACCAGCTGCAACCCAGAACACACAGCACTGCTCTGCTACCAAAGTCATCATCTTGATTCCAGCACAAGGTCACTAACTGCCACAAGTCACTCCTTGACTTGCCACTCCTTGATTTCCCAGTAGGTAAAAAGGACTATCAACAGGCATCTAGCTGAATTTCTAAGAAACCATTTTAAATAAATCCTCCCTCTGCAAACTTGAACACTCAGAGGGCAGATTTCTGATGTCAGAGAGCGGGTCATATCTTGACCCTGACAGAAAACCATTTCAAAACTTGAAGATACTTTATATTTCTTTCTCTTCCTTCTCCTCCAGATTTCAGTAAGAGGGCAACCAAGGATCAATTAATCCTTGTTTAAACCACCTTCCAAAAAACTTTGAAATAATCCATTTTGGGCCCCTCACTATGAGAAAGACATTGAGGTGCTGGAGCGCAGTGAAGCTGGTGAAGGGTCTAGAGAACAAGTCCTGTGAGGAGCATCTTAGGGAACTGGAGCTGGTTAGCCTGGAGAAAAGCAGATTGAGGGGAGACCTTATCGCTCTCTATAACGGCCTGAAAGGAGATTGTAGCAAGGTAGGTTTTGGTCTCTTCTCCCAAGTAACAAGTGATAGGATGAAAGGAAATGGCCTCAAGTTGCACCAGAGGTGGTTTAGATTGGATATTACGAAAAGTTTCTTTACTGAAAGGGTTGCCAAGCACTGGAACATGCTGCCCAGGGAAGTAGTTGAGTCGCCATCTCTGGAGGTATTTAGAAGACATGTAGATGTGGTGCTTAGGGACATGGTGGTTGTCTTGCTGAACTGCAAGATTTTTCCAACCTAAATGATTCTATGATTCCATAACTTAAAATATGAAAACTTCAGGCTGCAGTCAAACCCTTTCCTTTCTGCTCAAGAGCTTTATCAAGCAGATGCAATATCACTTATTTATCTCCATGAGTTGTAAGATGAGAGTGCAGGAACATGCACACAGAGGTGTGGTAACTACTGTGAGATGAGCAAACCACAACCCTGAACACATCTTCTCATTGCCTCCCCCATATTAGTTATATGTGGGGACATAGGCATGCAAATTACTCCCACCTCTCTAATAAAAAGGTACTCTATGAGACATTACTGTACAGTCCTGTTAATCATCAGGAACAGAAATGCAAGAAATCACCAATAAATTCAATTTTTTGCTAAATAAAATAATATAAAACTCCAAGGCAATGTGCAAAGTTTCACTGTGACAGCAGACATTGAGTAATAAACCCCTAAGCTACGCACTAGGTCTGAAAGCACAGCTCTCAGTGCTCTTCAGCCAATTTTGCTGAACTTTGGTAAGGCACTGCAGCTATCTGAGAAGAGCAAACAAAGCTTTTAAAAACTTTGCAGAGAGCACAGGGGTGTCCATCCACTGACAAGCAGGTGAACACATCTGCCCCAGGCAAGGCAGGAACAAGGACAGGAAAGTCTCCATCTTTTATATCTTTCTTTGTGAGGTCAGAACAAAGATAAGACTATAGGAGAGCTTCAGCACACTGCTATGTGTACGTATTTCCCCTGGGTATCACATCATAGTTCAAGCTTCTCAATATAAATACTCTAGTACAAGATTCACTTCTTTTAATACAATAACCCCAGCAAAAACATAACCTATCATTCTAGCTATCCTGAGACCTCTGGTGAGCACCAAGAGATGCATAGACTGGAGAATAAGAAATACACTAAGACTCTTCTGAAGAATCATATTGCAAGTCAATCTCCTCCAGCTCTAAGATGGCCCCTATTTTGCATGGGTGAGACAACTGATGAAGAGTGATACAATAACAACTAGTGGGATTCAGGTTCAAAACAAACCCATAAAAGGCAGTTCCTGATGCAAAACATGGACAATGTGGGCCTCCTTCTCAGTAGATGCTTTATAATGTTTCAAGAACCACCATGTGCACTCGCTTGTTCTGCCATTCCTCCTCGTGCATCTTTCAGCAATAGGGACAGGGTCAGGTCACCAGGTTGGGATGGCTTTTGTTCTGGTCCAGTATGGCCATTGTACAGTTCCTATACTAAATATTTTCAAACTGATAAACATCATTTAAAAATATGTCAAATGCTGCAGTATCCAAACAGCTACTGGTAAACAAAATGCCGTACGTTATTGACTGTGACTTTGCTCTCGATTTTCATTTGTCCTATCCAGAAAGTCTTCATTTCTTTTCAAGTTGGGATTCAAGGAACCCAATCCCTCCAAACAACTGCCCTGAGCCCAGAAGTGCCATTTGGAGCCAACAGCTGATGGGAGAAGGACATAACTCCACAAGCTCCTCCTTGCCAGGGCCTATCTTTTGGATCAACGTTTGCAACGGTTTCCCCAACGGGAAGAGATTTTGCACAGAGTTTTCATCTATTCATTGGTATTTTCCATCTTAACAGGTTTTTAATGTTTCATGTAGCAAGGATGCCCCTGTCATTTGAAGAGGGAAGCATGCAGTAGTAATTATTCATTAACAACACATCATAAGTGACCTTTATACTGAAGCAGAGAAAGCTGTCGTGCCTGTTTGGCTCTATTCTGGAAGATGATGTGGGCCAAGAGTTTCAAAGGGAGTAAAGATTTTCATGAAGGGTAGCTCAGCCTAAGCTATCTTGAAAAGGTGCCTGAATCTTGAGGGGATAAACATTTAAAATGTCTCAAATTAAGTACCCACAAGCCACTGTACAGTTCTGAACAATCTAAGCAGACAGAAGTCACTGTAGTGCTCAGCCCAAGCTGGCATCTCACAACCGCCTTAGATCTCAGCATAGTGAGGAACCAACATATTTTCTTCCTTGTCATGAAAGGTACATTTCTAGCATGGGGTAACTAATGGGGATTAGCCATCTCGCCACAAAATCTGGCATTTCTACTGAAAAGCAGTTCTATGGATTGAATCAAAAGCAAGGGCAGACCTACAAGCCTTGCAGCAAGAGCTGGAGTCCCTTGTTTACAAGAGGCTTTTCTAGCGGGATAGGGACCATATGTAAATAACGCTGATGCAAGCCACGTATCCACAGAGTAACAAAAATATAACTCCTGTCCCCATGCCACTATTTTTCCAAAAGGAGATAAACCCATCTTTGTGTTGCCATCTCAGGCATACATAGATGGATGTAGGAAGCAGAGCACCATAAGTGAGAAGGAGAGCCAAGACACACACACACAGTCCAGGCACCAGAATCATTCGCGAAGCATCACTTTATGCACGATTACATTTTCAAAAGCAAAATGTGTTAGGAAATTTTTTTTAAGACAGCCAGTAACATTTTGCAAGGATCGCTGACTCAAGTCCTGGATCAGGCTGTTTAGCTGATGACTGGAAAACAGCCCTGGCTATGTTTATTCTTTAGACAAAGTCCAGCTAAAAATGCATCCAGGCTTAAATAATCCGTGTAACAATGACCTCAAAACCCCAAATATAATATTGCATTGCATGCAGGTTTCCCAACAGGATAAAGCATTGTCAGGACTGATACACAGCTATCCCCCTTTGATGCACGGTCTACCAACACGGCATTTTCATCTTTACACCACCATTAGTGCTCTTGGAAGTAATACACTATTTCATTTCCATTTGCATTTCAATATGGCCCCAAGGGCTTAACATACATCTGGTCCTCACTTCGCTAGTCTCTTCCCGAAGAGAATATTGCCTAAAGAAGGCGAGACAAAGGATGCACCGTGTCTTGAGCAACCTCACGCATCAGTTCTTGGCCAAAAGAGTGAGCAGAGCCTCCTGAATCCCAGCCCAGCAAAGCATCCCAGTTCACTCTACAGCTCCCCATGCCAGCACTGCTTTACAAACAGCAGCAAATGTCATTATCCCAGTTATCACAGGTGGATAAAGCTGGAGGAGGCGGCACAGCTCCAAACCCAAGGTTATAACTTGGGTCAGGAACGAGTCACTAGGAAAATTTGACTTATCAATATCAGAAGAACCCCAATTTTCCATGTTACCTAAATAACAAAAGTTTAAGATAAGACACTGTAAGAGATCTGCTGAGCACAGCTTTGGAACTACAGATCTTGCATGCAGGTTTGCCATTTTACAACCAGCACCTGGCTCTAAGTGTCCTTCACTCCTCCCCCTGTACAGGCCAACCCAGCAGTGTTTTTGCTCCCACCACAAATGTTACCTTGAGTGGGAGAGAATAACTTCATATATTTTTAAGACATTCATATACATGTATGCATACAGTATTATTAATTAGGATTTGTGAGCTCTTCTGAGGAGCAAAAGCCTGGATTTTTCCAGACTGAGAAGTAATTTTATTCACACAATAAGTGTCTCCCACCCTGATGCCGGCCCTAACTCCCGTTGAAATCTACCTTCCTGAGACTGAGCAGAGGCAGAGACTGAGCAGAGCCAGAGACAGAGAGTACAAAATGCAACCAAGTGCCTCAGACCAGCCAAGCAGCTGGTTAACCCTCTCTCCTCCTTGGAGAGCTTGGGGTGGTCACATCTGTTTTCCTCATCCCGTCTGGAGGACTGGCAGTGGCCACGTTGGGTACGAGGAGATGCTCCCTCCTGCCCAGCGCAGGGGCAGCCTCCGGCTGCTGGTAAACAGAGAACTGCAGACAGGGGGATCCTCAGACCCATTTCAAAATCATCTTAAAATAGGGCAGTGCCTCTCAATCAAAAGCAGGCAGAACAAGCCTTGCCAAGATGCTTAAGCTTTCAGCCGCTCGCTTTTCACATCAGCTGCCTGTGTGTGTTTATTCCTACCCAACCACCTGCACATTTCAGCCCATCCCCAGCCTCAACCACAGAGCTGCCTGCGCGGTTTTTGCCATAGGTATGTTTAGCAAGCGACATGGAGTGTAACACACTTATCTCTCCATCTATAAAATAAATATGTAATTCTTCAAGCAAGGACACATATCAAAGAGCACAGGATGCAGTGCAGTGACTCATGCAACCAGCACAGTATAAAATTGGCTGCGTGCATGCCGGCACAGGGCATTCTGCGGCTCTTCCTATAATTAGTCCTTCAAACGCTAGAAGGGAAAGTAACAAATTCAAAAAGGTTCCACTTCCCAATTATTCACGTATTTCCAAATCAAATGGTTGTCTGTCAGAGAGCAACATGCCACTGCCCTAGGATATCAAAATGCAAACCGAAAAGTCTCTCCAGGAACAGGATTTGCTTTCATTATGTTTATATCACCTAATTCATTTTAAGATTATATATAATTAGTCTCTCCCTCCATTCCACAACCCCCCCCAGTTCAATATTCTCTCCCAAGCAATTTCAGAACATACCAAATGTGCCAATGGCACTTCTTGTAAGGCAGCAGGCTCTTGCCTTTCAAATATAAGAAATTTTAGGGGGTTTTTTTAGCACTTTCTCTCTTTGAATTGCCAAATCTTTCAGGTTGAAGATTAGCACCGAACTGCTTCCATTTTTTTTTTAAGCAAAGACCTCTGAGGAACATTTTATCTCTACTTTTCATTTGCCTTCCGAATGCCCACGATTTCAGGCTCTCATCCCTAATGTTTTACAACCATTTTCTATCGCCATCAGACTCAGTACACCATCTTCATTTCAACGTCTCCACTTTCATTTTAAATCCTCTTGATTACAGCACATAAACCTGCTGTAAGGTTTCATACAAGAGAAAACCAAAGCACCTAGATTGCTTTCCCATCCACACACTGTTAACAATATCAACCCCAGAGAAGATGCAATTTTCTTGAACTAGAACAAAGTAAGCCCTAGATCCTGAAAAAGATTTTCAGTAAACACATAAGAAGACACCTGAGATAGGCAAGTTATTTCTGACTAGCTAGGAGTATGAAGGAATTCTTTCATTATTGTTACTTTTTTAATAGGGAAGAAGGAGGATTCCTCCCCATCAGGGAGAGTTGGCATTTGCTGCTGCTTCCTGCTCTGCTCCAACCTTCTGCTGAGATTTCCCTGGATTTACGGGAAAAAAATCACATTAAGCACCAACCATTTTAGCACAGATTATGTTTGGGCTAGATGAAAAGCCTCCAATTTCTACTGGAGGTAGTATCAAATACAAGGAGTATACCTGGTGTGCCATTGCCCCCATTCCAGCACAAACCACATGGTACGTTTTGCTAAGATGAAATCCAGTGTTTCCCTACAGCAAGAAGATGCCACAGGGCTGTGATAGCTTTTTGACAGTCCAGGATCCCACAGCATTTCACTGCTTCACTACCCCCACCCACAATTTCAGGTGCACCCCTGTACCTGTCCTCTTCACCTTTTTGAAGCGATGGGTTTGTGGGGTTTTAAGAAACAAAATAGGGCAATAGGTTTTTAGAGCTTCTTCCAATTTTCAAAAGCAATTTGCATAACAACCCAAAAAGCAAAGGGATGTTCCGCCCAATTCCTACAGGTGCCCATGACCCCAGGCAGCTGGTGCGTGGATCAATGTTGTTTAGCACCAGTGCCTTGAGCATCTATGTATGGTTATAAGAAAAATACCACAACTTTTAACTCAAATATCTCACAGCCCTGAAGGTAAAGCCAGGGTGAAGATGGGATCATCCTATTACAAAATAAACCAGGTGAAGGCAGCCTTGTTGGGTTGTGCTAAACGAGGGACCAGCACTGGAGAGCAGGTCTGCCTGCACATATAAACAGCTCACAATCTCTCATGAAAAGAGAAGGGAAAAAAAAAGGAAAAGAAAAGGGGGAAAAAAGAAGAAGAAAAAAATCTCATTATATAATTCTATCAAGGGAAATGTGGCACCCTGCACTGCTTCCAACTGGTGGACCTGAGGGAGTCCCCATGGCCATAAACTCTGGGTGCCACCAGCACCTTATAATCTCTCCACCCAATCACTACACTGGGTGTGAGGATACCAGCACTGGAGCCAATCCAAACTGTGTGGGACTACCAGCACACCACCAGTGGTACAGATGGGGGAAGGATGAGGAGGCAGCCCAGTGTTGAAACCTCTCCTGGAGCAAATGCATCCCAAATGCATCTCCAAACCCTGCTAGCCAAGAACTTCTCTTTCTACTCCAAAAAGTGGCCAAAACAGTCAGGAAGAAGCATTTCTGTTTTGCCATGTCTGGAGTCATACATGCAGGCGAGCACTGAAAAGGACAGGGTGATTGAGGAGTGTAGAAGCTCAGTTTGGGAACGTTAACAAGGGGAAAACACAGTGACTGTTAATACCCAACATAGATTTATGATTTTTTTTTTAGCCTGAAGGGTTCCCAGAACCACCTTGAAAATTTCCCCATCCCCTTGCATGACTCTTCGTGCAAACGGCCCCTGCAGAGATGCCTTCTACAGAGCAGGCTTCGTGTGAACACCTCAGAAAGTGGTGTTTTGCAGGAAATTTTGATCAGTCTTACTCCTTTTAAGACACTGATCAAGACCAGAAACACCAGATCTGTGTTGGGTTTTTTCCTCACAGTTGTTTTTACTTTTTACTCTCTGACGCTGTACCTGCTTATACACCACACTCTCATTTCCCATTAAGTCCCAGCAGCTTGTTTCCAGCTTTGTTTGAGTTTTTTGCAAGCTGCTCACCCTCGACTGGGAAGCAAATGTGCTGTTATCCCTCCCTTCCTGGCTGATCCTCAGGTATGACTGACATATCAGCTGCAAAGGATTTTCCACATCATGGGTTCCCTCTTAAAATCGCAGCAGACGGTTGCTGCCTGCAATCAGTTTGCAGCTTCTGCACACACAGAGCTATTCCAGCAGAGCTGTTCAGGCTCCCATTTCTCCCAAGTACCTGCAGGCGAGCATGTTTATCCTGGAATAATATTGTTTTGTTTCAATTTAACCTCATGGATGTAATGCAATAAAATAAAACAGATTAAAAATTAATCTGCCCTCCAGATTAGGAATATCTACAAGCATGTAACCATTTAGGAACTGCTATTTCACATTAAATTCATATTGTGTTTTAATTTCAGTAGCAAATCTGACCACAGCTTTAGCAGCCACTTCCTAGAAGCTGTAGGGCTCAAGAACAGGGAAGCTAATGAGTTCCTGCAAATAGTTTCTCTATTGAGGAACTAGTAACACTTTAAACCGGGTAGGCAAACACTGGGTATGCTGAGCAAGAGCATTACAACAGCAGTCCAAAGAGCTCTTCCCAATGCAGCACTCAAGGAGCTGCTGGCAGCAGCACCAGGCAGGTTTGGGCCACTGGAGAAAAGCCTCACGTGGATGCGACTTCACTAGTGAAGGACAGAGAAACCCACCTTCCCTGAAGAGACTCAAAGTCACTCGAGTTCTCAAAGCGCACATAACTCTGACAAGGGTATCTTCCCACCGTACCCAGTGTTTTGGTGCCAAGACTTGGCTGCATTCAAAATCCCTCAAATTCCTGTTTTGTCCCCTTCTGTAGGGTGTCCTCTTGCTCACCAAGTAGGAGAGTCTGCAAACCAGAAAGCCACTGCCCTGAGTTTGTCCATACTGAAAACCCCACTTGCAGCTCCAGGGATGCCCTCTGTGTACACCAAAGATGGTGTCAAAGTTGTTTTGGGTGGGGGATCATGAGCAAAAAGGCAAGCTGTACCGAGAGCTGCTGCAGAACAGAAGCTAAAAGTCTTCAGGAATACCAACTATCCACTCTCCACAAAATCTGTTTCAAAGAGCAGCAGACAGCAAGATCAAAGCATATGTGGAAGTCCCCACACACCTGAGCAAATCCAGGAGGGGCTTCCAAGTGCCTCAGCCGATAATTCCCTTGGATTCTGGAAGTAGGGCTGAGTCAACACCAAGGGTTTCTGGGAAATCCCACCTTGCAAACCATCCACCTAAGGGATGGCAAGAGCAAAGCACGCCACAGCAGTGCTCGAAAGCAATGGACTCTTTCTCATGCATTTCAATGCAAAGGGAAGCGCAATGAATTTGCAAGATGTCTTCTGGGGCACAAGAGCAATCCCAAACTCAAGGCACCCTCAGTAGCAGATTAAGGATTGACAAATCCTTTTTTTTAAAGGAGTCACCTGCATGACCAAGATGTGCCTTCCAGATACTTTCTCTGGATGCTATATTCTCTCATCTCATTATCCTAGGATGGAAGATCTCTGTTTTCTGATTCTTGTTTTCATCTTCCACTTATAGCTGAAGAGCCCAACTTCTCCACAGTTCTTCTTGGAAGCACATAAACCTCTCATGCTGGACTACCAGGAGAGCTGAAGCAGATTGTTTTCAACTGAAGCACCAGCGTGGATATTAGGTTTCATCGCAGTCAGATTTCTTGGTCCCATTTCCTCGGCAGAGCTTTCCGTTGGTAGCAACAGCCTCTGCCACATCATGGGTATCCCCACAGGATTTGGAACCAATATACCCAGTATCATTTTGCTCCTCAGCCAACTGTGCTGTTTCCAGCTTTACTGACTGCTAAGCAATCTGAGAGGCTTAAGCAGACTCCTATCTTGGAATGGATTTTAAGCCTGAAGAGTACCAGTAGAAAAAAAGACAGGCTGTGGGTATCAGAAGATAAAGTCCATACTATGTAGAAGGTTACATTAGTGCATCATAGTCCTCTTCAATAACCTTAACATCTACAAAATCTCAAGCTCATCACACTAAGCTTTTGCTGGGTGACTCCTTTTGTCATCTGAGCACCTTTCTGAATAGTAAACCTACAGCTGGGTATCACATAGCATCTTCCAAGGAAACAAATGCCATCATAAATCCTGCTGAAGATAGCATTTCTCCAACTGTGCTTGAGCAGGGGATGGAGTAAGTTTGACTTGTGACAGTGTAGCCATTTTTAAAATGTAATTGTCAGAAAGAAACAGAGAAATAAGCATCCAGCCCTCCAAGAATGAAACATTTTGAACAGTAAAGCACATGGCTTGGGTAGAAACTACCTTCACTTCACTTCATTTCTCCCAGCTGGCCTTGTAGAATGTCACGGTTAATCCAGCCCTATCACAAGTGGAGATTTGTTTACGATGCATGAGGTGCAAACCGGTAATTTCATCCAGACAAGTTTGAATTAAGAGGGGGCTACAGCAAAGACAGCTCTGGTGGAGCAGATCAGAATTCCTTCCCGTTGCATCTGCCTCCGGGGAAGGAAGGTTGTAGATTTTTCCACATGGGCATTTTGTGGGGTAAAGACTGTTCCTTGCCCAAACCATGACCCTCTTTACAGCTATCGCTCATTCAAGTGTTGGGATTTCCCATGGCTGCCTTGTGTTGCATAGACCCAGGCCCACCTCTGCCCTGGGTAAATCACATCTATATGCATGGGTGAACAAGGTTAGAGAATGGGACAGAAATGGAGATGAACAGATGAGTAATCACATGTGTTTTACATTCTCCCTCAATCAAAACAAACTGCCTCCATCATCAGTGGTGGGTAGGGATGAGGATGTACTTCACATTCCCACTGAACAACTGCTCTGTTTCAAGAGGATGAGAGATTCAGAAGGTGAAAGAGATACAGTCCTTGTGAAAGAGATACTGTCCTTGAAGTGGTTGCAATGATTTGTGTCCACGAGACAAAACCTACCTTAAAATACGCTGTAACAGCAGTACCCCAGCTAGTAACAGGCACTAACATAAGAGTATTTCCATGATGGGACAAAGCTCAACCAGGGGTGCCATATCTCTAACTAACACAGGGCAGAACTTCTTATATCAATTTGATTAGTCTGAAGCAAGCCCCTGTTTGTAGGATTTCCCTCCAAAAGCGAGGTTTCTGGGCACCTTCAATTAATGCAGCTTTGTCTGTGACAAAGCCAGACTCTGCTTAACCTCTGCCCTAATAAAAAACACTTTTTTTATTGTTAACCGTAAAACATTTGTTACCACGAGCATCCACTCTCCATTTCATTTATAGCATAGACAAATTGAGAGTAACTAGCCAAACAAATGCCATTAACAGTCTAATGCTCAAAGCATGGCTAATCTTTCTTAATATTACAAAATACAGATAAATCACTCACATATTCTAATTTTAAATGCAATCTCCTTCACCTTACCCATTTTTTTCCCCTTGGAATTAAATCCCGCTGGCAGGTACTATTACAAACAACATTTCACGTTCAGCACTTGATGGCTGGATGCTGCATTGATTCACCCTCCACAGCACAGCTGGCTAAGTTCACCAATCCCAGCTGCAGCAGAACTGCATGGTAGGTGCACCTCTACGAAGGGTCACAAGTGCAGGGTATACATCCCACAACATAAATCACATACGAGAAATATTTCCACTTATTTTTCCTTCTACTGCTATTTTTTATCTTTTTGTTGGTGGTGGTTTTAAAGGGGATGGTGTCAATATAAAGCATCAACTCTTTATTGTAAAACCTTGTCCTATGCTTATAAAGAGCCTCAATACATTAAGTATTGTAGACTAAACTGCAGTAACCATCAGAGGAATTAATGCAAAGGCAGCTCATATCCATACTAGGGGCAGAATAAGCCCGGTTAGAAGTAGCACATCTGCTCCTACCATCCTCAGCATATTCCTCAAACAATGTGAAGAAAAGCCTGGAGAAGCACTGACCCTCACTTCATTCAAAGAGTGCCCCAGCTCAATTCATGAAAGTTTGCCTTTCCTTTTCAAGTGAAAAGGCCAGAAGAATACTTGGGAAAACAAAAGATTCCTTGGAAAAAAAAAAAATCATTTTAACTGCAGAAGACTTCAAATCATCAAACCCCATAAACTTTGTTTAAAAGACTTACAGCAAACTAGTGTGCCGGGGATTTAATTTTTTCTTTCTGGGTTTTTAAGGGGGAAAGTAAATACAGTTTTTTCAATCAATTCTTCCACAAAGAGACTTACAACGCTAATGTGCTGAAGCATAAACTGATACAGTGACAAACCCCCTTTTCTCCTTAAATGTGCTAATAAGGTTGATCCTTTCTCCAAAGCTTTGTTCTTGGGAGGTTTCTGCAATGAGTTCACGTCTTTCACCGGCACAGAGCCCTGCTCATGTGGAAATCATTGGGCTGAATACCTTCCCTGCCTCATCTGCCCCTCAGCATCGGGTCTCAGTTGGGGTTTGGGGTGGTGGGCAAATGACTGGCCAGCAATGCAAAGAAAACAAAAAAAAAGGAAAAAAAAAAGAGGGGAGGGTTACTTTTACAATGCAAAGTTATGCACAGTCTGAAATGATCTGTCTGGGATTGGGAACAGCCAGCATAAGGCACGCCAGTCTTCCAAGTGCAGCTTCCCAGCACCTTCATGATGATGAGCAGCAGCATCCACCTGCGGTGTTAACACAGCCAGAAAGACCACCAATCCCACACCACAAATGTATCGAGGAAGCAATAACCTCACACTATGGCTTTAAGAAATTCTCACTAAGCTGAAATTACCTGCAGGGGTAAAAGGCCCTGAAATACAAAGGTTAAGCCAAAGTAATAAACCCCACCCCACGGAGAGAGGCACAGGAGAGATTTGACTTTTCAAAAGCAGTGAACTGATCAAAGGCACGCATGGTTAGAGGAAGACAGTCAATTCATGGAGTCAATATCCATTTTACCAGTTAACACAGCAAACCAGATGTCTTGCTTGATGAGAAAGGTTCGGTTCCATGGATTGATTCCTGCAAAAAGTTAGGCTGAGACGCCTCTCCTCGCCTTTCACCCCCATGCAGCAGCAAACTGTCACAATGACAAGCAACCTCAAAGATACTCCATCCTGCCACCATTCAAGTGCAACTCATCCCAGCAACCTTCAAGATTTCTGCTTTTGCAGGTAATTGCATTAAACCAACAGCCTCCTCCAACCCACACTGCAAATAGCTGCCAAAAAGTCCTATTCACGTCCATCCTCAGATGCGAAAGAAGGTCAACAGGGACTTTAGCTCTTCAAATGTCTCACAACTACCACAGCATCACTTTGAAGACAGATAAAGTTCAAAAACAAATAAAATCCCCGTGACTCACAGCTGCTCTCCCATATCGGGGCTGTGGCCAAGGCAGGATTCCTCCTGCAATATTTTTAGCTGAACATGTGCTATGTTTATTTCGTGAAGAAGAAAAACCTCCTCAAGGCTGTGGTGATGAACACATGTGAGAAGATATTTAACTCTTCCCCACTGAAACATGGGAATCAAATGTGAGGATAAGTGTCCCTGTAGACATTTTATGGAAAAATGGGGATTTTCTTTAATATATTGTGGGTTTCCAGCTCCTCTTCCTCCACCCATAAAACCAAGAAGCATCTCCAAACTCCTTTTACTAGTCTGAATCCCCAGTGGCCAGTTCATACCTATGTCCTGAGGAAAAGAATATGTATTGAACAGTACTTTCCAGGGACTTCAGAAGTGGGATCCACGCCATAGCATAGCAGGACTCATACAAGCACACCAATGCTGATAAAAATTTATCACATGTATGAACTTGTGATTGCTCCAAGTCCAGGGAGCCTGAAAATCTTTCCAGTGTTTAAAATTAAGTTGCGTATGGATAGAGAAGGGAGGCTGGTGACACCTCTACGCGTGTGCACGTGGATGCCCTAACTTCTGACCCAGAGCAGGACCCTTGTTTCCACACCACTCAGCCTGCTATTCCCTCTCAGCTGCTGTATGGTACAGGATGCAGTCCTTGCGAAAGGGTTGGATCCCATTTAAACCCCCTTCCTCCTTCCAAGTTGGACTCTGTGCCCTATGGCCACCCTGTGCTTGCTGCTGACTGACGGTTAGAGGAGTATTTATGGCAGAGGTCTTCTCATATAATAAACGACTTAATAGCACAAACACAGGCTGGACACGCAAGGCAGAGTATAAATAACCTGCTTACCCTTAAAACCGTTTTCCAGCTCACCTGTGCCAAGTGTTTCTGCAGAATCCTTGTCTTAATTTAGAAACAAGATGTATTTTGACCAGGAGCTGGCACTGAGCATCCCCCGCCTCCAGGCGAGCAAACGGGCCACGCTGGCGCCACTGACAAGCAAGGAGCCAGGTTCCTTCCAGTACATGGTTCCACCTTCCCAGTGGGAATATATTGCAAGGGAATTGTAAGGAAAAAATCAGAGATGAATGCAGAGTCTGCTGTTCAGGTGTGCTTTCTCCTTTCTTTTAAACAGGACCTGAAAGCAGCCTGGAAAGGCAAAGCCCAGCCTGGGGTGCTGGGATCTGCAGAAGTGGCAATGCCAACCCACCGGCAGCATTCAGGTGAGCTGGCCAAAAGGGATTTGAGGCTTTACCCCAAAGCTGGCTGTGTGCGTGCCAACCACCTCTCAAGGCCACTGTGAGTTCGGATGTAACCAAGGTTCTTAAGGACAAGAGTTCAGCTAATCTGATTCACCTCACCCAGTGCCACCCTGATGAACTCCAGATGCTGACTTTGTGGCGCTGCAGCAGGAGGCCCACCTTCACCCCTTAGCAGGTGCCTTTCATTTTTCAGCTGGTCCCTTTCTTCTCTTTGAAGCTTAAAGTAGCAGCCTCTGTCCAAAACAAAAACACTATTGCTGGAGTGCCGCCAGAGCCCCGCAGCACCCACAGACACCTTCTCATGAAATCTGGCTATGAAATGTGGTTTCTGCTCAACCTAGTCATGGACAGGTCACCCACAGCCAGTGACTGGTACCAGGCTCCACCACCGCTCTTGGCCCCCCTTTCTTGCACTGCTCTGGGACAATGGAGAGGATGAGCCAGGCAGAGGTAATGGAGGGGCAGCTCATTGTGGCATGCCTGATTTTTCACTTCTGGTAGCATAAGGTGGAAGGCCAAAACTCAATTTATACAAGCTGCAGTTATGTTTACTTATGCAATAGGAGATGAAGGGGGCAAGATTATTGCAAGATAATCGCTCCCTTGATTAATTATAAAGCAAAACCAGCTGCTTCCAATTCCTGCGCAGTACAGGCTGCTTCCCAAGGAACCAGCCAGCACAGGAAAGTTTCAATTGCTTTCTTCCTCAACTGTTTAATTCTAAACTTAAGAAAATAATCACACTACAAACAGTCCCGTATCCATCCCCCAACAGTGCTCACTGCTTAAATGGAACAGATCGCTGCTTAGACATGAAAAAAAAATCATACAAACCCCATTCATTCATCTGCACTCAATTAAAGAACACAGGAGCAGTTGATGAAAACATTTACAAGATATTATTAATCTTCCAAGGGGGGAAGCCAAGAGGAATCCATATATTCAAAATTTTGCCAGGATTGATTTTATCACATACATTAAAAAAAAGCGCAGTTGTAGAAGGTTGCTTTGCCTCAACAAACCTGGTAAGTGGAGCTATCAATAACTATTGCACTAAATAAGACATCTGCAAGAAAGAATATACCTGCATAATCATAAATTTGATGAAAGTCATCTTTCCTGTTACAGGGTGTGATAAGCCCGAGGCACACATCCTGCAACAATTATTCCAATAGCTAAGTACTCTGGGATTCATATTCCTGAGGGACAAATTGGAACAACAATTTTAAGAGCAATGAAAATGAGGACAACCCAGATGGGTCCCATGTCTCGCAATACAAGCGTGAGTGGAGAAACCACCAAACCTGCTGCCTTTCTTCCTAGCGATGGAGAGCTGGCAGTTCTCCAGAAGTGTTCCCAGAAGGAGAAAATCCACATTTGCCTTATTCCCCAGTACAACTCTCAGGGACCAGACATGAAGCTTTTGGGTAGCACAACCCTGGAGCAGACCAAGGGCTGACCAGAAATCCCTCATCTCCATGGGATCCTGCTGGGCACTGCTGCTGCCCCTCGAGCCTCGGGGGAGAAATGCTCCTGGAGCAGACAATTTATGCCTATTTTTTGAGAAGGTGAATTCACTCAGAAGGCTACCTGACACTTGTATGAAAGGG
This sequence comes from Dromococcyx pavoninus, assembly GCA_033558185.1. Taxonomy (NCBI): domain Eukaryota; kingdom Metazoa; phylum Chordata; class Aves; order Cuculiformes; family Neomorphidae; genus Dromococcyx; species Dromococcyx pavoninus. The sequence continues at coordinate 527,773 of JAUMJL010000313.1, forward strand.
AACCTGTGCTGTGGAGCTGCTGCAGCAGGGATCAGGTGAGAGCCATGCAAGCATCCCTGCTCGTGTTTCCTTAGCAACTCTAGCTCCCGTTTCCCTTTAAACATTCCCTTCCTCTTGCTTCAAAGTAGGCCAAGACTATCTCCATCGCTCAGCCACACAAACCAGAGATTAAGGGGAGTCCAATGAGTCCAATTCCCACTTAATACAGAATTTGATGCAGGATGCATTAGCATTAAATGCTGGCTTTGCATGTGCAGTCAAGCTCCCCTGAAAATACAGGAGGAGGCCATTTGGAGAAAAGACATCTCAGCATCCCACCCAAAGCCTCTTAGCACTCTGTGGAAAAAAAAAACAAGCATGAAGATGGAGGTCTGAACTCCAATACCTGCTTGCAAACTTGGAATTGTCTGGGCAGCTATCATCTAAATCCAACAATCACGCATGGGGTCCACACTCTTTGGAAAACCAGCTCTAAGGATCAGAACTGTCAAGATGCTGAGATGCTTAAGTTTGTTTAGCTTTTACGGCTGTGGTCTACAAGTTCTTTTTCCACCCTGAAGAACAAAGGCAGCCAGGGCAGGCACTACAGTCTCTTGACCATCGTGCCCCTCACTCCCATACAACACCAATACTTCACCAGTTAAATCAGCTCATGCAGCTGCTTTTTTGCCCACTCCATCATGAAAGAATGAGATTTGGAGCTCAGGCACAAATGCCCAAACTCAATGGCAGGCATTAATCAGCCTCCATCCACTCAGACCTATTCCACAACAGAGGAATTAGCTCAAAAAAGCAGCTAATTAATCATCCTACATGATGCTTCCCCCCAGCATCATGGCTGTCCCATCCCTGGCTGATGCAGCTACAGCAGTAAAAGCTCAAGTTTATGTACAGCGATATCACTGAAAAAATACCTGCTGGGTGAATGGTCTCATCCAAAATACCTGTCTGCACAACAAGGGTTATTGGTTATAGTTATATTTGGTCCTTTAGGAAAACACTGAGCTGTTTATCTACTCATGTCACAGGCACAGCTGAAAGAAGCTGGAGGTTTGTGTTAATTTTTTAGACAGATTCTGAGGGAAAGTGGCAGTGCAGGACTTAAATTCTCCCCTATCCAAGGCAGCATAAGCAAATGCTTAAACTGAGACTAAAAGATGCTCAAGCTGCTAGGCTTTATGGAAGATGCACGCTTAAACAAAAAGAAAGACAAGAAATGGAGCAAGAAATGCTACAGGGGAGAGGAGGCAGCCAGCTTTCTCATTAGAAGACATACCAGATTGCAGTTAAATCTAAACCTACACCACATGAACACATTTTCATCCTCAATGAAGCTAAGACCAATTTTCAACCCCTCCGTAACGCTGGGGAACTCAGTGCTGCGTGCACACGTGCTCTGCTGACCAAAAAGCCGTGTGATGTGCTCGAAAATATGCACTCACAACTCGGCTGTTACCGCTCAAAACCATGCGTGGTTAGACAGAGAAAGCACTCCTTTGGTGGAGGAGAGGCTGTCAACACGGTACCTTCGAGTGGAGCTTCTCAGTTCATCTCCTCAAATGCACAAAACCCATTATAGCCAGAGCAGAAGTCAAAACACTACAATTATTAAAAAAAAAAAAAAACAACACAAAAACTCACACAAACACAGAAAAAGGCAGCAACTCTAAAAACACACAGGTTTGCACCAGCACTGGGATACAACAGAGGTTTGCTGAATGGGTTGCTGGAGGGCTGACCCATGGGAAAATCCCTTTTGCAGCTCCATCTGTCAGCTGGGGTTTGCAGCTCAAAACCCCAAACATCCAGACAGGAGAACACACCTGGCCAAGAAGACAGTAGAAGCACAGCTCTTTCAACCCAGGAGCCTTCTCTCAGGACAGCTCTAGCAACACACTTCATTCATTGAAATGGTACCAACATCAAAACGCTGAGCAGAAGCAGAGCAAGCAGGCATGTAATCGTATTGCCTAATGTCTCCATTAGGATACATCTTGGGATGAGAAGAATTTATGGAAAAAGACTGAGCTTTTAGAAAGGATTTAAACAATATTGTTGAAAAACGGCTAAAACTAGGAGAATTTACTCTCACCTGCATCTAGATATAGAAATGTGGAGGATGAACAACTGTGTCCTTAAGCACTACAAAAGCAGAACATGACAGAAAGAGCTACCCCTTCTTTCCTCCATCTACACGTCCCGCAAAACCAGGCTGCCTAACATCTGATTAATGTTATTAAAAACTCAGATTAGGGGAGCATTCACACAATGCACTTTAGAGTCCATAGCTTTCAGCCAAGGCCTTTATCACAATGTTAGGATAATATATTATATATGGTGGGTCTAAACTAGAACAAGAACCAAAACCGGGACATGGGAAGACTTCGATCAGAAGTTCATTTCCTTTGAATGAACTGATTGGATTCAACAATGAAAAAAAATGGAAAAAGAAGTTTTGCTGTGGAAATACTGACACGTCTGGCTCTACCCTACAGGGCCACCACACGGCTGCCCCACAGTGAGGGACTTCACCGAGGACATCGCAACCTGGAGACTGCAACTCCAGCTGCAATGGGACAGCAGGCAAAATGTATTTAAATTGAATCAAAACACTAATGTACCATCAACGGCACCAGCAGTGAATATATGTTTATTTTATATTCATGAATTGTATTTATGCGTGCATGTGTATATCCATGGTATTTTAAAAATTCAATAGTAAACCTTTCACCGGCCACAAATCTCTTTTCTTCTTTCACAAAAATGAAGCATTGCCTGGGTTAATTGGCCACAAATCTCTGCTTTTTTTATACTTTTCTTCCCCAAGAATGAAGTATGGCACAGGTTTGGAGATGAGCGCTGTGGATCCAGCCTGGTTCCACCACATGTGAATCCTCCTCATGCTGGGGAATGCTTTATATCAGTCCCATAAGGTTATATAGGAATATAATTAATAAGCTGACATATGCCACATAAATAACTTATGAGAAGCCTGCCGCTTGGAGAAGAGATGGAAGCCAAAAGGTATCCTAATTCATTCTAATAACAGATTGGAGAGAAAATACAAATATCTAGATGAAGCATCCATCTTCACACTGTCAAATACCCTCAGCTAAGAGGAATCTGTGCATCTGCCCGAAAAATATTGTCTCTTCTCTTTCTCCCCCTCCTCCCTCAGCCCCTTTATTGGGGGGTGAAAGGTTGCTTTTGGGCCATATTACAATTTCAACTGAAAATAAGGGAAGGCAGAATTTCTGCTCAAGATGGGTTCTATATTATCAAACATCCTGCAATTAGTTTTATGTGTCACCCACCCCTGTCTGCCAATGATGTCTCTAAACCCAATTGTGAGGAAGGCAAAGGAGAAGAGTTTATGAGGATTTTCTAGGAGCTGCAGATCAGCTATTGAAAGGCAGAATAATCTGTCTGTCACTCCTTCAAACAAATGGATTTGCTTTTGAGCAAAATAATCGGACAGTCCAGGTACACAAACACAACTCCCCCTCAAAAAAGAATTTTAATCCTTTAAATATGCCCAGTAGTGCCCATTAAAACAATTTTTAAGTCATTTAGTTTATACTAGAGCTGCCATCAGGGTATCCTCTTCCCTTGCCCCTCTCCTTTTCAATCTATTGAGTGCAGAGCTTATCCATGTGTCCTTTCCTTCTCTCTGCTACCTTCTGCCTTGGAGTCCCCACCACCAAGCCACTGAAGCTACCAATCACCCTAGCACGTGGGTCTTTGCACCCTGACACCCAGGTCTTTGGACCCCTCATCTGCCCTTATGATAAAGCAAACTTTCCCCATTGCTTTGCAACTCTCCTGTACTGAGAGCTGGTGGGGAGGACAAGGAAAAACCACCACGAGGTCTACCAAAACAATGCTCCTACCACCCCTTATGAAAGGGCACAGAGCATTTCAGGCAATGTATTAAATCTGTAGCTATTACGTGCAACAGCTCAAGATTATTTGCTATTTTATTACAACAGAGCACGGGATGCTCTGGCATCGCTCCCACTCTTCGAGCGTAACTAACCTCCAAGACTGCTCAGACTGTCAGGAGGCTGATTACATGAAATAAAACACTGCATTTGACTATTAATTAATATTGACTTCACTGCCTGACCCTTGAACATGTAGAAATTTATAGGATTGCTCTCCAGGTTTATTAGGGCACTATTAATAATCCGAGGAGTATTTGGAGTCAGTCACCTTAAGAAACTAAAAAGAGCTCTTTGGTGAGATGTACAGACACCATCTCAGGCTACTTTTGGCTTGGAAAAGCATTTGGCTAATTTTCAATTTGTCAAGTGAGTCCCTGACAAGTTGGTAACATATAACAGAGCAGATCTTCGGGAACCTCCAGCAAGCTTCTTCCCAGCCACGGCCAGCCACAACAGCGCGACACAAGGATATTACAAGCAGCAAGATAATAACCAGATGGAGCAGAGCAATCATCTAGGCTATTTTGGTAGATCCACTGCAGATGAACAAGATACAAAAGGCAATTAACTCCAATATATCTGACACATAAAATGGTTTCAAACTGCTATTTTTTTTCCTTCCACATTTTTTCCCCCAGTACGGGGATTTCTTAATATATGATACTCCAAATTTTTTCAACAAATACAGAACTAGCCTTTAAAGAAATCGAAGGAATTATTCAAGCATGGAACATTTTCTCCCCATTAAGAGGGAAAAATGAACCACTTCTGTTAAACTTTTCAGTTTTTTAAAAATAGAAAAAAGCAACAAACAAAAAAACCTACACACAATGCCCACCCACCCTCATTTTCCAGCTTTTACTTGAAAACTAAAAAGCATCTTAGTTTCTTACACACTATATATTTTAAGGACGATATTTTGGGGAAGTTTATTTACTGTCAGGGAGGACACTCATGAAAAAGTCTCCAGAAATATTGCTTCTAAACCATAATGTTCTTTACAAAACCCAACATATTTTTTAAAAAGGCCAAATCCGTGAATATCAATCTCTAAATATTACAAAGGGTAAGTTTAGTAAGCATGCCCTCCTCGAAAGAAATAACAACTAAATTATGCACTGAGAGAACTAACAGCCTCCAGTATTTTATCTTCTAAATCTATTTGTGAATTACGGATGCTTAAAAGCATTGGTCCAAGGCCTGCAAGCTCAGTGCCTGAGATGTTAAAAGCACTTTAAATCCTTTAGGCTGCTTTGAAAAATCTCCGCGTCTTTGCCACGTGCAGATATTTTGCACTGCAGAGCCAAGAATCAATGCAAGCATTTAAACTTCCTTTTGTCAGGAATGACTTAAACTGGGAGAGCACAGAGGCTCGTAAACAAAACTGCTGACACCTCCTGCATTACTGAAGGCGAACCATGATGCAGCATTAACTGAACGAACACCTTCAATCTGTCAAGTCAAACAACACCCACAGGGGCTGTTCTGGGCAGAGCTCGGGCTGATGTTGCAGCCATCAGGGCCATGCCATTAAACCAGGAATTCTTCATGATACCTGAACAGCTGTGACAGTGTTGGGGTTATCTTGGAAAGATGAAAGGACCAGCACAGCTGCTGGGACCATCTTCATGAAGCCTGGGCTTGATTATCAGTAACTGTGGCTCCTGGGAGTCTCACTCCACTTGAAGATTTCTTGCAGAATGGCAAACTCTAACCTCACCAGCAGCCTGCCACCTCCACTGAGAGTGCACTTCTCCTCCAGCCCCTTTCTTCCCCTCGCACTGGTCCTCCAGCCCAAGCAAATGGGTTTTCTCCCCAAGACACCAGCCCTCCAGCCCAAGATAATGGATGTTTCTCCTCCTCCATATCTCCACACATACACTTCTGTTATTTCTACCATGGAATGTATCAGTTGCAAGGGGACAGCTCTGTCTTCTCACCAGGCAGAGAAAGAATCAGGTACTCAACAGCTTATCCCAACACAAATCCCAAACCATTTCCTTCCAGCACTGCAATCACAGCAGCCAAGGTTTTGCAGTTTGCTGAGATGATACCAAATAGCTACAGCAGGAAAGAGCTTTCCAAAATACAAAAAAAATAGCATCATTGGGTGGAATATAAAAAATGCTGAAGGTCTGGGCCACCAAATCAGCACAATTGCTCCTGCTGGAGCTTCTGCCCTCTCCAAACCAAGAGACTTCACCGATGTGAATGAAATTACACAGGGCCAAAGAAACAAGCAAAAGCAAAATCTAGTTTAAATGGCTCAACTTCTTTAGGCCGTGGTATCTTGCAGCAGGAGCTTCTGCTTGTCACTAGAATTAATTCTCCCTACTGAGTCATTTTTGGTAAAAATTAGTTAGTATGAACACTTGAATTCAACAGACGTTCGCATTATTCACTCTTGCAACTCAAGGTACAAGACTCAACTCTCTCTCAGAGTAAAATTACCGGTTTTTTCTTAATTACACCATTGGTTAATGCAACCTCTGACAGAGGAAAGGTTGAACATTTAATTTGGCAAGGTTTAGTGCCAATCTGCATTAGGCCACAGTGATTTAACCTCTATCTCCATGGCAGTGTGCCTACATCATTTTCGTAATAGCACACATCCCTGCCCTACGTATTTCATTGGGATCCACTCTGCCAGAGTGCCCTGGACCAGCAGTTCCCAGCACAGTCATTAGGGACACTGTGCAACCACATCACTGTGACATGTATTCCTCCTAACCACCAGTACACTATTCTGAATGTCAAAATCTAGCTTTCATCAATTAGAAAGCTAATTACACTGCTAATTATACTGCACACTCAAATATACTGCTTTGCTTGTCTCATAACCACAACTCTATACTATCTCATACTCTAAAATTTCAAATAAAGAAAGAAAACATCATCTAGCAATGCTTGCAACCTGCTCTCTCCCGTAACTACAGGCATCCAGATCATTTACAGTGTTTTGCTCCTGAAATAACCCTGCAAAACCCCTCTCTATAATTCCAATGTATGCATGTATACACCAACCCAAGCAGTACGTAACAGTAGCAACAAAGAAGGGATTTGTTGGTCGCGGATGACGCATCCTTCTCTTCGCAAAGGTAACACACTTGTACTGGTAGTTCTTCAACCCAGCCCCAACTGTTGCAACCTGATCACCTCAGAAAATGAGTACCTTATAAACATGTGGGCTGATCGCAATGGCAATTTCTTGTACGACTAACCAAGAGAGAATTTCTGCGTGCATTCGCTGGGTGCATCCATAACCTCCCCTCGACAGTCAGAATATGCTGCCAACACTGAGACAATATTTTCAGCCTCCCAGCATTTTCTGTGCTTACGGACTGGGGACTGGTCCACCAAAAGGCAGAGAGACTTACCAAGGACCATGGAGGAAAGCCTATGGAAGAAGAGAGGATCAACTCAGGATTTCCCATGTGTCCAGAGCTCCGATAACCATTTTGTCCATCCTCTCACTAACACATTAAAGCAGAGGTTGCCCTCAGCTGTAACTATAATGGTTGTAAAACTAATATGGCTATAGGTTTTTATAATAGAAACAAAATTATGTTCTCATTGTCCTTTTTTTTCCCTGACTTAGAAGAGGAGTTAAACCATGAAGTCTCATACTTTGCTTTGCTTGTAGTTCAAACAAGCAGTGTGGTTTCGATCAGAATCTCTCCATTGATGCATGACCTTCTCAGCTGCACTGGGAGATGTGAATTTCTTCTCGAGCTGTGAAACTGGGTACATGGTATCATCCCAAGTCTTCTGGCTCCCTTTGCTAACAAGACCATTAGATGCTTAAAGAACAAAAATCTAAGACATACCAGGAGATATTTTAACGAGAAAATTTACTTAATATAGTTAAAAAAACCCAGTGTAAACATAGAGGTATTGTACCAGAATTAGCCAAAGTAGATTTTAGAGCTAACAGTCTCTTCCTAACAACCTTTATGCTGTCCATGCACTGTGCAGCCCAGAAGCACACCAAAGACCGCACAGGAAGGGAAACACTGCCAATGGTCCCCAAATGCTTTTGATGTTTGCTTCTCCAGTGGCACCTTCCTCCACTATTAACACATCCTTATCCACTATCATTTATTAGAGGACAACACTTCTCTATCAACAACCTAAGCTGCCACAAACAAGGAAAGGCCACTAAGGAGAAGGAATTCACAAGGACTGGGTAGTAGCATTCCAAGTGCCTCACTCAGTTCAATCTCCTTAAAGCTGGATGACTGAACTCCTCCAGTAGCTGTGGCTGTAAGGGGAGAAGGCTATTTGCCAACAAAATCATAAACAGCATTTTATCACAGAGATAACAGCATTTCCTTGGATAGCAAGCCCTTGCTGTCAGAAAAGGCTCCTCCAGTGACTTTCTGATGCCGCTCAGCATCACGGTGATGCTGGGGAGTAGATGGAAAGGTTGCTGGTCCTTTCGTGCCCCACCTCAGCGCAAGCCCTTACAGACCTCCTCGCAAGGAGAGGCGAGGAAAGGGACAAAACCACAAGCTGACAATAATTATCTGCTTCAAATAAACTATATGACAACTGCCAAGTAAAAAACAAAACAAAACGCTTTTAACATTTTAGAAAGATTATATCACACCAGAGCTGCTCACTGTGGGACCACAGTCTCTGATACAGTCCCAGCACTCAGCATAGCTCGCCTTGTCAACAGCAGAGCACAGCTTTATATGTATTTTATGAAGCCTTCTGAGGGAATCAGCCAAGAGCATATTTCTTTAAATTGCAGCAAAACAGGAAGGACAATCAGCAGAGATGTCATTTACCTGGCAGCATGAGACACCATGCACCTGCAGCAGTGATTACACCAGGGTCTGGCTGCTGTGGACTCTCTCCTCCCTGCTGCCAGACACAGGGCAGGCAGCACCCATTTCTCTTCTCGTGTTGCCTGTGCAGACAGCACAGTCAGGAGCCCCTTTCCCAGCCGACGCAGAAGTGAAAGATGATCCCAACGGGGTTTCAATTTCAAAACCTGCCAGGTGCAGCTGGGCAAGGGCTGGATTTCAGGAGTCACCCACACCTTAGCACAGGCAGAAACATCAGCTCTGTGCCTCCTTCCAGGATTTCAAGCCATCTTGCTTCCTTGGCATTGAAAGTGACTGGGGACAGACACACACGGCCAAACAGTCACTAAGTGCCAGGTACCAAAACGTCACCCTAAACTTGTGTTTGCTTCAGTAACCGGAGCAGCACCACTGGAAACCTCCCACACGCATGCACAGCCCCAGAACCAGAGGGAGAAAGCACAGCTCAGGAGAAGGTTTCAAACCTGGTACTGAAGGTGGTGCTCCCATGTCCACTTCTTAACTGACTTCCCAAACTATCGCTTGCAAACGCCCAGCTCAGCTCGACATTTGATCTCTGACCCGGGTTAGCAAACACCACCCAGCAGAACAAATTATCTACTTTGGAAAAGGTAAAAGAGCCAGCCCTCTGCGTCTCGGTTTCACCAGGGAGTGATCCTGCAGCCTCAAAGGAGACGGTGACCCAACAGGACTTGGGGGTCACAACCTTCACTTGGGTTCAAGGAAAGGCTCTGCCAATCCTCATCACTCAAGTTCCCCTAATGGCATTTCCAGCCATAGTCTCCCACCCCATGCCGCTCCCTCCAGAGGGTACCTCCCTCTCTGATCCAGCCGCCTGAAGAATTTAAGGGGGAAAAACGTCCTCAATCTCTTAAGCAACGCTTCATTTTACAGCATCTTATATTTCATCATGGGAGATCAAAGCAGCCTCCACACGACAACAGTGCAAAAGAAACTTCATATTTCAGCTTCTCCTGCATGAACTCTGTCTCCTGCTACAAAAGCAGAAGTCATAGAATCCCAACTTAAACCTCTATAAAAGAAGCAACTCAAATAAGACAGATTTGTTTTGGTCCTTTTACTCTAGATACATAAATCAAATACCGAAAAAGACAACCATGACTCAAAAGACCAATCATAAAAATTGCCCAATTAATTTCCCTCTAAACAGTTCAAATAAATAGAGTGCTGTCTCTGCATTTTGAGACTATTCAATTACAGAAGGAAAAAAAAAATTATCCAGCAAAATAATGCAGCTGTAGCATTTGAATAGCTAGGAAACCAAAAAGAGGGAGATTGATTTATTTATTAAATTAATGCTGCATTCTCTCTATTGCAGGATGATCAGGGTAAGTCCCCAAAACATTTAAGGGCACAAACTCCATAGTATATGGCTTTTCTAGAAGCAGACTGTGCAGGATCTGAGGTTATTCCAGGCAGTAATGGTTACCCTAACTGCTAACTCATCTAAATCACTGTAAACATTTGAATATATTCTTCTGCCACATAACCAATCATTAGCTCAGTACCATCACTATTAAAAACTCACACTGCCTTCATCAGTGTATCAGCTGATCCCTAATGTCCCACTTACTTTTTTGTAGTGCTAATCAATCAGTTTTGAAGTTTAAAGAAATCTTACCTGCTTAATTAAAATCATTAATTGTACTTCTAAAATAATACCTTTTTTAGCATATTTTTTTCCTAATGGAGTTTGTAAACAAAGTATAATAGGGAGTGAATAAATGCCCTAAATATTTCTACATCTTGCTCTTGTTTTCAGCATCTCATAACTCACTGAAACACTCAAGTTTCCGACTAAAATTTAGTAAATTCAGACTCAAAAAGGAAAACTGGTAGAGGTTTTTACTGTTTTTCTTTTTAAAACCAAAGACTGCAGCCAAAGACTGCAAACTCTCCCCTCATCCTCTTTCCTTCCCACAAACCTGGCAGGCTCTCCAGGCTGAGCTGTGGCTCTTCCTAGAAAGCTTTTCACTGGAGCTGAAAAAAGAGGACAGAGAAAAGTCAGGTTTTCTCCAGTCCAATTCAGGCTTTATTCAAAAAGTGTCTTTAAAAAAACTCATTTAATTCAATAACAATAATGTCATTTAATCCATGATTCTACATCTGGCACTTAAAGGCACTTTTTGTTTTCTTCTTTAACATATATATACATATAGACAAAAGACTTCTTAAAGTCCTTGATTAATATTAGGCTATCAATGCATCAAGAGGAAAAATATATTTACTAAAGTTTGACTTTGAGAGCTGCCTTCTAGTCTATTTGCACAGCCCCAATTGCACCAGGGTCCACTCAGTGCTACAGGAATGCAGGAAATCATCACCATCCCCTGGGAAGGAAGAGCCTGGGCGCAAAGAAGTGGGTTTGGGGTTACAGGTGCTCCTCAGGGTGCCCAGCCAGCAGCTCAGCCTCGGAGGTGAACGGAGCAATGCATGATAGTCCCATTGGTCCCATCCCTCCTGTTGCAGAGGCACCATTTCCACTCCCAAGCTCCAAAGTCCAAAACCCACCAGGATCACAAGCTGTCATAAGAAGTGCTGGAGATGGGATGCTCATAAACAAGTGCAACACCCCAGTTTGAGTGCGATGGCATGTTTCCAGATCAGAAAAAATGGAAAAGAAACTTCATCATCTGATTGATGCTAAACACAGCAGAAAAACCACAACCAAAACCTACCCAATTTCCAAGCCAGCATTACCTTGCCAGGGGTCCACCAGAGCATCCTCACCCCTACATCCTTCCCAAAGCTTGCTCATTAACACCTTGAGGGACCAAACCTCATTAGGAAGCTACTCACAGCCTGCAGCATCCCTGCCGGCTGCACCACCCTGCCTGCAGGCAGCCATTCATAAAATAAAATCCCAACAAAAGACACATACACAGACATCCACACACACCTCTAACCGGAGAAAGACCATCTTACTCACTGCTCTCTCCTTCCCACGCTACCTCAAAACACTCATCTGCTGAAGCAATGCGCTGCTTGGCTGACAGCCAGCTGGAAGCCAAAAGGGGCTTTTCCTTTCCTGCCGCTCAACCTCATTCAGGCACTTCTTGCTTGTACACAACTCTATTTATAGCTGCTGGCGAGCAACCAGGCGCAACCCAACCGCAGAGCCCCAGTGGTTAAAGAAAAATAATAACAAAAATAATAAAAAACCTAAAATAATAACAACAACATCGACTCAAGTGCAATCGGTTTGTTGTTCTGCTCCCACCGACCCCCATCGCGTGCAAACGTGATGGCGAGCGAGGGGAGACACACGGATGGGCTGTTCCAAGTTAAAAATAACCCAGCCAAAAAAGCCACCGCAGGGAAGCGTGACCTTTACTACTACTACGGGAAGAAAGCACGCTGCACCCTGCGTCTGCCGGGGTAGGTAGCGCTGCTTTGTAAAGCAGAATTCGAAATAAAAAGTGGTGGAGAGAAAGGGAGATGGAAGGGGAAAAAAAAGAAAAGGCTTTTCTTTCAGGAATGGTCCATTTTTCCCTCTCCAAAAAACAAAACTATTATTCCTTTGGAAAGCTCTCCCCAGGGAGTGACACTGAAATACAGTTTTGGAGGGAGAGGAATAAAGCAGCTTATTTTCTTGTAGATTATTATTAATAGTAGGAATTAGGGTTTCTCCCTGCAAAAAAGGTGGCAGGATCAATAGTCCAAATGAAGGGCATCTACACCAATGCATGCAGCGTGGGCAACAAAGAGGAGGGGCTCAAAGCCATTGTGCAGTAGGAAAACTATGATATAGTTGCCATCATAGAAACATGGTGGGATGACTCACACAACTGGAGTGCTGCAATGGGTACCTATAAACTCTTCAGAAAGGATAGGCAAGGAAGGAGAGGTGGTGGGGTAGCTCTGTACTCTTGGAGAAGTAAAAAATGGCTGGATGGCCGGGCCCAAAGAGCTGCGGTGAATGGAGTTAAATCCAGTTGGCAGGCAGTTACAAGTGGTGTTCCCCAGGGCTCAGTGCTGGTTCCAGTTCGGGTCAATACCTATATCGATGATCTGGAGGAGCGGATTGAGTGCGTCCTCGGTAAGCTTGCAGACAACACCAAGTTGTGCAGCAGTGTTGATTTGCTTGAGAGAAGAAAGGCTCTACAGATGGATCTGGACAGATTGAATCGATGACCTAATGCAAACTATATGGGGTTCAATAAGGCCAAGTGTCAGGTCCTGCACTTGGGAGACAACCACCCCATGCAACACTAGAGGCTTGGCAAAGAGTGGCTGGAAAGCTGCCCAGCGGAAAAGGACCTGGGGGTATTGGTCGACAGATGGCTGAATATGAGCCAGCAGTGTGTTCAGGTGGCCAAAAAGGCCAACACCATCCTGGCTTGTATCAGAAATAGTGTGGCCAGCAGGAGTAGGGAAGAGATCTTCCACCTGTACTCAGCACTGGTGAGGCCACACCTTGAATCCTGTGCTCAGTTTTAAACGCCTCAAAACAAGAAAGACACTGAGCTGCTAGAAGGCATCCAGAAAAGAGCAACGAAGCTGGTGAAGGGTCTGGAGAACAAGTCCTGTGAGGAGCAGCTGAGGGAATTGTGGTTGTATAACCAGAAAAGGAGGCTGAGGGGAAACCTCATCGCCTCTACCACTAACTGAAAGAAGGGTTACTTCTCTCAAGTAACAAGCCACAGGACAAAAGGAAATAGCCTCAAGTTGCATTAGAGGAGGTTTAGATTGGTTGTTAGGAAAAATTTCTTCACCAAAAGGGTTGTTAAGCACTGGAACAGGCTGCCCAGGGCAGTGGTTGAGTCACCGTCCCTGGACATATTTAAAAGAGACGGTGTTTAGGGACGCGGTTTAGCAGTGGACTTGGCAGTGCCTAGTTAAGGGTTGAACTGGATGACCTTAAAGGTGTTTTCCAAGCTAAACGATTCTATGATTTTTATTATTATGGAAGGAAAAGATAGCAGAGAGGATGTAGTTTTACTCAGAAGCAGAGCTGGCCTCCATGCAAAGCCGCAGCACGGGGTTCATCTTCCCATGCCATCCCACAGGAGCAGTGATGCCATGATAAAACCCGCTTCAACAGGAAAGATGCAGTGTCCTGCGATGGCGACTTCAGCTGTTGCCCACATACAGCAAAAATATCATTTCACCTAAACTGTCCACTCAGCACTGAACTGTCCCCAAATCAATGACCAGCAGAGAGCTTCACAGCCACTGCACTGCTCTCCTCCAGCAAAGTGACTGGAGCCAAGTTTTTCACAAAACAGTGGGATTTAGTCTTTTCCTCTTTGCCATGACCTCCCTGGGGGTCAGCACATGTATCCTCTAGAGGACACTCAAAATCTCTTACATTTTGGGGACCAATGGCATGAACTGGCAACGACGTGTCTTGAGCAAACCTGCACACATCAATGCAATTAGACACTTGCCATAAATCAGACAGTTAAAAAATGTATCACAGTCTGCAAAGGGTACAAAATGGGGGAGTGACCCCACAGGTCAGTAAACATCAGTGACCCTGAACTCACTCTCCTCTCCCTCTCCCCAATTTTCTTCCACCTAAATGAAAGCATTTTATTTTACCAAGACAGGTGTTTCAGATACAGCTTGAAAACTAATTAAACCATATCTGCAGCTTGAAAACTAATTAATCCTTTATTCCCTACTATAATAGATAATTACAATGCATGATAGGAAACGACTTGTCAGGTTTTCTGTTTAAAATGCTCACACTTTGTGGAAAATAAAACCAGGGAAATGGTTACAGGGCCTTCCCATCCTGCTGCATCCCATTTTTTAGATGTGGCACAATCAAAAACTCCAGTTATTGAAGACAGATGAAAGAGAATGAAAGAAAATGGTAGGTCAGGTTTTTTGTGTCATTCTTGTTCATTTAAGTGTATGGTCAAGGGGCTACTGCTAGAGTTGAGTTCTCAGGCAAACAGAAGGATAAGTAAAACATTTGGAATTGAAATAATAAGCAAAGCAGGATTCAATGTCCAAGACGGGCAAAAGAGCTGCTCCTCCCATCCTCCTCCAACACTTTTCCTGCACCAGGATCACATTAAGCCAATAATCCAGAACCATGGAGAAGGTAAGCAAACACCCACAATCACCCATGAGCAAAGGCACCCCAGAACTGACCTCCATCCCAGATTTCTCTTAAACAGTCCTACATCTTTACTCCCATTCTAAGATAAAAATTGAGGATGGGCTGGAAAAATTCCATAACTTCTTTGCAACAAAATAGTTTCCAATCTTGTCTATCTTTTAGAAACTAACAAACAAGAATACTTGAACAAGCCCCAGTCCATCAGCTGAAGCTAATGCAAGAGATTAGGAGTTTTAAACTACTGATGCACATACCCTTAAGGATCCCAGGAATCCTTCTGAAGGGTCTAGGAAAGCAGCAAATAAAGGCAACTCAATTACCAATATTACTGAACGATGCTCCTTCAGATCTGTAAACCCTCAGTAAAAAAGTGGAAGGGTTCACCAAACCAAGAAGGCTGAAACCCTCAGGGTACCAGAACACAGTCATGCCAAGAGCCAAATAAAATGAGATGACGTGATTTGCGCTCAACAGAAAGAAGACTACCACAGAGGCAACCCAGACAACCATCTTCCCCAAATCCACCAAACTAATTCCACTATTTTTGCATTCACTTTCACCTTGGCAACTACCTGGTTGCTATTCTGCAAACTTCATGACCTTGATGCAGCTCTATGCTGTCATGTACTCCCGTTATGGGTAAGTAAGAAAAAAAAATAAATAAGGGCAAACAATCCTGCTCCTTTCATCTTTTATGAATTAAGTTTGGGGTCATCTTCTTTTCTTTTAGAAACAGAGTTTTCTGAAGACCCAAGGTGAGAAGCACCTTTCGAAACTACCCAGCTATCCAGCAGGTTCACACGGAGTCCCCCACCAAACTGCCTTCATCTCCTCAAATCTCCCAGAGCAGCACTAAAAAACAATTCCTGCTGTATAAAATGATTAAAAATACAGTCAAGGTTGTTTTCTTCCCAAGGAAACTCTTGCCGTTCAGAAAATCTCCATGTGCAGCTGGCAGCAGGGAGAAGGATGACACAAGCAATTAGCGCCACGGACAAAGATCTTCAGCACATTCTGGTGCTGAACGCGCTTATCGTATAGTCCTTTAGAAAGACATCCTTGGGAGCAGTTGCCCCACAGATTGATTAAGGCCTTTTATACCATATTAATGAGGTTAATTATAAACTCTGTTACCAGCAGGGGGACTAAAGGGTGCGAAAAAAATCAAAAGGACCAGCTCCCCTCTTCCCTGCCCAGGGAAAGTGTAATCCAGCCTGGTTTTCCCCTTTCCCCATGACTATGACCAGAAGTCCCACATTCAACAGTGATTTTAGACCACACCTCATCCCAGCAGAAAGCATCCCCCACCACATGGGTCCGAAACAACTCTTCCGCCTCCTCTTTCCTCCTAAAATAGCGCTTATCCTGCAAACCACAGCTTTCCGACATCAAAAAGGTCAATAATCACCCAATTTCACAAATGAAGGTCTGTTGACAACAGGGCAAATATAGAAAGAGATCTGGGGAGGGGGAAGCAGAAAGAAGAGGGAAAATGGGTTTTAAATCAACACAATTAATTGCTTCAGTATTTGTTCATATATTAGATTAGTAGACGTGGAGGCAATTAAGCATCTTTGACGAGAGGATGCCCCATGGCAAAGCTTACCCTGCTCCTCCTGACACTGGTGAGCTCAGGAAGGGAGGGAGGAGACTTCACTATTTTGGGTTATTTTGTGATAAAAGAAAAAGTTATTTCCCAAGTTTGCACAACAGGTTAAAATATTAATTTGGAACCAATCTTCTGCATTTATCACTTTCCTTTAGAAATATGAATTTTAAGTAATGCTATTAATGCTGTGTATGGATGAAGAACGTGAGAGAAATTCAACCTTCCACCTTATTTTGCCTATACTGATGTACTTTCTGATTTTCACCCCAACCCAAACCAATACTGTTTTAATATATTTAATGAAACCTATAATAGGGAGATGTGTTTCTTCAAGCATTAAATCATCTGAGGATACTTAAACTGGCTTTTTATATATAATAAAGCCTTTAAAATACCTCATCTCTTCACCTATTACCAACCCTGTTCTCATTGCTACTGTCAGCATCTCATGGATATTTCCACCTATGCGACACATACACCCCCCAAAGCCACTGAAGCATACCTGGGTAAAGATTCAAACTATAACTGAGGTTATGTCCTAGTTTTGAACATTCAAGCAGAGCTCTCCTTCCACTTTGGTATTACTTAATCCCCACCACAACCCTAAACCTGTTTTTCACCCAAACACTCATTTCCTACTCTTTCAGTAATTAAGGTTGCAAAGCCTGACAGCAGTTAATGTTGTTTTTATTAATGCCCTAATGACCCAAGTTACAAGATATTGAGCCATTTTCATGTTTTTGCAGACAAGGCTAACAGTTCCCCCCCCGCTGTAGAGTTCCTGGTTCTCCATATTCCTAGTCAGGGTATGCTTTAGATTCCAGCGCAACACAGGCATTTCTAAGGAAGGCATAGCCAAAAGGCTTGCCAATTAAACCATAAAGTCTGGGCACAGAGAAACATTTTTCCAAAACTAATTATATTAGAGCCTTGATATTTTTTTCCTTCGGTGTCCAATTTGCCCAACCTTAAAGAGTCCCAATTTTCTAATTTCATCAGCTCTTTATCCACTGAATATAAACTCCTTTAGAAAGAAACCTCTACGTCTAAGCCTCTGAAGGCTTAGACAGTATTTGCCAGACACTGGCCCAGCATCTTGCTGTTATGCTGACAGATACTCAGTGGCATGTCTTTTGGTCAGTAGTAGCAACATTTTCTTTAAGGAAACTTTGAAGTGGTTTCAGGCAAGTTACAAGACATATTAAAAATGACACGCCATCTGCTTCCCAATGTGATGTTTTGCATTGTGTAACTAAACCAATTTAAGAACTGAAGTCTATTTGACATCTAATTAGTCTGTTTGGTAGCCTGATCACTTGTAGATGTTTTGGAGGGGAAGAATCACCCTAACAATCTTGATCTTTTTTTATAAAGAAAACAATTAAAAATAATTAGTCACAGAAGTGTTTTTTCCTTCCAAAATATTTTCTTTTTCCCCTGTTTAGGAATCAAGGCATATGTTTCTTCCATGCTACCCTCTATTTCTGGTAGAATATAAATCTAGCCTTCCTTTTTTTGGCTACCACAATCTCAGAGCTTTACCAGAGCCCTAGAAAAAGGGAGAGGAACACTCCCTGGGGTTGCAGAATCAAAGGCTCCACCATCACCGCCCAACATCACACAGCAATTTGCCAGGTCATTTGTTTGCTTGCTTAAGTTAACAGTATGTCTCAGGAAATGCGTGGTCACCTCAAGAGTGATTTATCCTGGCAGGGTTAGCACCAGGGTATAAAACTGGTAGGCGCAATCAAAACAGAAACAAAACAACTCATCCCAGAGCATTTAAAATTCAAAGTCTAGGCTCCAGCTTGCATACTGCTCCAGCTTCCTCACATGCTACACCAGCACAATGAGGAGGACAGCAGACAGCTAGCAACGTGCCACATCTTAAAATATCGAAGTAGGTCAAACTCAAACTCAGAAATACCTTCTGGCAACCACTCACCATGGACGGTGATGTTCATATTACCATTTCTATTGGGAATGCTCAACAAGAACCAGTTAACGAGCATCATTAATAGGGACAACCTGTATGGTAGTCACACCAAGGAGAAATTACATTTTCCTGCATGAGCGGATGATCGGGAGGGAAGCACACACATCTCCAGAATTATTTCAAACATGTCTTGTAGAAATCAGAGAAGAGAGTTTCCAGCACTGCAGACTCACTGCACGCACCCACACACCAATAGCAGACATGCACATGAAGACCAGAGACAATATTTGATTCCAGCATCAGCCATGAACCACAGCACACAGAAACACAACTCATTGATCCATGCACCATTCCCCCAGAAAAACGAAAGGAGGGGCAGGGGGAATTAGGTGGTGTTAACCCATGACACTTAAATCAGATACATTTATACCTTGATGGATCAGTTGGGGAAGTTAATGACAAGGTCCAGAGCCTTACCCAGGAGCAGCCACCTTCAACCACACTGGGAGCTCACACCCTGCCTCTATTTGAAGAGACAACAGCCATCTCCAACAGTCTCTGCCCACAAACCATACCTGATGCAAGCCCTAGACATAGGAGGTTTGAAGGTGTTTTGGGTAGGGAGAAAAGATAAATGAGTGAAAACCCTTGTTACCACAAAGGTAACAGTGGAGTGAGGGTCAGGTCAGGTCATTTCCAGAGGATATTGTTCCTGGAACCACCGGAGTTACGGTTTGCAACTTTTATCAGCTCCCGCAATGAAATGCAACCACGTTTCTGACTGGTCTTGTTTTCCGAGTTTTATTTTCTATTGTTTTGTACTAAGCAACTGTCGACGCTTATCAGCACTGCCCCGTCCAGCTTGTTTTCCTGTTACCTTCCCTTGTAACACATTGGTTTTTCAGCCTCGCCTGGATGGGTCTTCTGGAAGGTGTGATGAGTTTGACAGCCTCATCTAATTACTGCCTTCCCAAAACAAGTCAAAAATAAGAAGAAAGAAGAAAAAAAAGACAGACCATACCAGTTAGCTAAACATGCTGCTACCCAAGAAAAGAGCTGGAAGGAGATGGGGGAATTTGCTAACTTTCACTCGGCGGCAGAGCAGAGCTGCCTTCAATATGCCATATTGACTTACCGCTGCTGGAGGCACAATAAAGGCAGGCCTTGGAGTCAATGCGGGCTCCTGCGGCTCTGTGTAAACTCCGCTTAAAATGTATTTCAAGGAACTTGATCTATTGACATGGCAACTGTGAAAACTTGAGTCCATTTGAAATTTAAATAGTATTTCCATCCCTCTCTAAATGCCAGCCGCAGGGTGGGCCCCACTGCCCTTGTGTGGAAAATGCTTTCACTGGAAGACATCTCCCCCAACAGAATGCCTCCAGACACAACTGCTCTCCTCAAAAGCAGCCAGCACAACTGATTGGAACTCCTTTTTGATGCAAATTCATATTATTCTGTTGGGGAACAGCAGGTGTTCAGCCATGCTTCCCTTTAGAAAAATTAGGACCTTGCTTTCTCGCCCTCCTTCTTGCACTTGGCTCCCAGTTAGTTTCAACTGCTCTCACCCTCAGCGCACACTTGGGTGCCTCCTGGGCTGTGAAGCACAAATCATTCCTATTCAGGAATGGGACACTGTGCACTACCAATCTGTAAATATGACTTTTATTACACGTGACAAAAGCTACATGGCAAATGCCCACAGCAGAGCACGCCGAGTCTCGCCAGTGTGGTGAGCGAGAGGCCTCTTTTGCACCGCACGGCCACTCAGACTCAGCGTGGCATGACTTGAGGTTAAAATACAGGAGAACTACTGCAACCATGCCACAGAAGTAATTTCCTCCAACTTAAGGAAGGGTCCAGAAGAAAATAAAATGGGTCATCGCTGAGCATCTGAAGGTCACAATGGTCTATATAAAAGATACATGACTGCAGCCTGCCCACTCAGGGAGCACAGTCTAGCCCCAGAAAAGTCCCAACAGACGATGCTGTTGGGAAATTACACATATAACTCAATGAAAAGGTCTACTTTAAAGTAGTATTCAAAGGTACGAAACAGGATCATGTTCTCACTGTGGCAGGATGCTTTCAAGCACATAAGGAAAGGTTCCTGCCCACCCTCCCTCTCTGTGTGCTGCCACACCATCATGTGCTATTTAATTTGTGAAGAAACAATGGAAAGGAGCAATGGAGATAAAAACAGAAATCCACAACAAGACACACCAATAATGTGATTTTACACAGGCATCATCTAAAATTCATGGGATTTAGAAAGTTAAAATCCTCAGCCTCCTATGGCACTATATCTCCAGGATTCCTTAAATTACCCGAGCAAATCAAAAGGGCCTTTCTCCTAGCATGTGTGAATATCAACTCTCTGTAGGATCCCTGGAGTCTTAAAGAACTTTGGAGGAAAAAGAAGCATCTTCACAGACACATTCAAGCAGCACATGAAAGAGCAGCCGAGGACGCCCACAGGAGAGCCAGACAAATGGATGATTAAGGCTGGCATCGTCCAAGTGACGCGGCAAGGCACCACATCACCTAAGCGACCAGAGAGCGAGCCGTGAAGAATCTTTAAAGATGAAGAAAAGGAGCTTAAAAAATATCGTGTGATACAGGGGATGGAGGAAGCATTGAGAGGAGGAAAGAGAAGGCTGGGGGATGTTCACATAGATGCTGCAGTAGGGATGGTTAGAGTGGAGAGAAGAGGCAAAAGGAACGAATGTCAGTAATCCAGACACAGGAAAGTAATCACTGCAACTTCAAAAAATAAAAAAAAATAACAAAGAGCATGGAAAGCTATGTCTGAGAACTTCCACTCAAGCCTCAACTCAAACCTGTTATTTGCAGTTCAAAGCACCCATTAAAAAGTTACATGACCAACATTTCACCTGACAACATTTAAAACATTTTAAAGTTGACCCTTTAGTCTTCTTCAATAATAAAAAGGGAAAGGAACAAGCTATAAACCACAGTGATTTTACTTTATCGCTTCAAAGTCAAAATAAACATGAAACTTGTGGGAACATTAGTCTAATTTAAGCTTTATATTCCTAATTTGAGACCTGTTTATTTAAGCATAATGTAAGAAAGACATCTGAAGTTATAAAATCAGAAGATGTTTCCAGCAAATTTGACACTTTTTATTGCCAATAATGATCATTGTCTCTATTATGGGCTCCAGTTAGGACTCTATTATGCTGGGTTCTTTATAAAATACAACCCGTACCATTAAAAGTCTACCTGGCTGGCTTATAGCAGCTGGATGATACAAAGAGTAATAGCTAATAAAGAACTGAAAGAAGATTTTAAAATCTTCTTTTTATTTTCTTTTAAAGAAAATTTTAACCAAACAGAACATTATTCAATGGTTACAGTTGCAACGTTTTTTAATATATTTGTATATATAAGTCTGTGCTATATTGTTTATATATATAAATACACATGCACACACCTTATATAGATTTAAAGGTTGCAAGAGCCACATACAACCAAGTATCATTTGTAAAAAGCCCAGGTGGGTCCAGTTGGAGCATCTGGTGAAATACGCAACGAGAGCCCACAGAACCAGTCCCAGTAGTTTAGCAGAAATGAAGCACACAGACTGAAGAATTCACCTGCCAAGAACTGATCACAACACTAACACTAAAGTGACAATCAGCAGTGAAAGCTGAGATATTCTTTTCCTTTCTTCTCAGCTGTACAGTAATAAAGCAAAAGTAGGTATATGCTGATGCAAACTAACCAGTTTTAAATAATAGCAAACTTTTAACTCTTATTTTCCAGCAATGGAGTAACCCTCAATCCTTACACAGCTCCACTCAAAATCATATAGTCTTATTGCAGCAGCAGAAGGTCCATCTCTGTAATGACACAGCACAGCCCAAGTGACGAAAAAAAAGAAGGAAAATTAAGTAAAATAACTTATGAGGACATACAAAGACTTATGCTGCTAATTCTCTTCAAGATGAATGGATACACAGCAATCAGTAACACACTGGTCTTCCAGGAGGCTGGGTTCTCTGTGACCGGCACATATGGAAAGGATGTGAGAAGCAACTCAGACTATAAGAGAGAAACCAGGATGTAAATGCAATACTGAAAGTAAAAAAAAAAAGTGGAAAAAAATGCTTGGGTTCCCGTAATTTCATACGCCTGGCAAAATATCCTTTAACAAATTAAAACTCTAAAAAACAACGTCAAAGCACAATGCTTGACATTTGTTTTCCAAAAATAAGTTACTGGCAGCATCTAAAATGCACTGTCACACCAGAATTACAGCCATAGAATTCACTTTTTAGCTACTCAAAAACAGGGATAACAAAAATGGATTGGCCAGTCACACCATGTTTTTTTCTAACAACATTCCCGACATCCAAGGTTGCTTCATCATGCCTTTGGCAGAAGTTTGGTGTTTCATTATTAAAGTTGTGTAACAGATACTTTTGATTTGTGATTGAATGGAAGATTATAATCAACTTTGGGACATTCATTCATGCATGGAATAAAGCCACCCAGTCCACTATAAATATTTATAATTTTTTCCCCACATTTGTTAGTATAATTAAAGGGAATGAAATTCAATGCAACAGTTAGGGGAGGGAGGGAAGTAAAACCTGTTATTTACAGTGTCCTTTAAAATTAAATGTATAGACATTAATTGCTTATTATACACACAGTTATTCAACCGGTAACACACAGAAAACTGAGCCAAAGAGAAGAGCCTGCTGCTTATAAACACCCTGCAATAATTTGTCCCAACCGGTCATTCAGACAAGAAAAGACACAGAGCATCTTGTTCGCTTCATTTGCGCCAGCAGCGAATATAAGATGCTGCTGCAGCAGTACAGTATCATTTTACACACCGCAGCACTCGTGTGAATGACTGTGCAGTGTCAGATGCTACCAGCCCAATTTAGGAGTATTTTATACCACTACATCTCAGGCAAGATAAATACAATCGTTCCCATTATCACTATATATAAAGCACCTACAAGCAATTGGCAGAAATGCAAGGACATAGAGGAGTTAGGAAAATGCTGGTTGCAGCTCCAACTTTGCTGTTGCTCCTCTTGGAGAGAAAAAGAACCCACACCCATTACACAGGTACTGAATTTGTGAAGGCAACCAACCACCTTGCCAAAACCTCCCATTTTCAAAAAGGTCAAATATTTTGGTGTAGATCTTTTCAAAGCTTGCCGTCAGCGAGAAGAGGGATTTTATCCTGGTTCTGTTGCCTATTCATTCTTTCTTTAATAATACATGCTTCTGTTAAAAAGGGCAGCGGACTATTTTTAGACCATCCCATAACACATAAAAAAAGCATCAGATAGGTTTTTTTAAGCCTGGTACCGCAAAGGTTTGGGAGTCTGGAAAAATGGGGCACAGGTAGGAGTTGGTCCCAGGTTGCAGGGAAGAATTTGCAAGCTAGGTGAGAAAGCACCAAAAATGCGCCCCGCTTTCTTCGACTCTTCTCAAGCCTGAAATGTGCTAACAGAAAAGAAGAGAAAGAAAGAAAACAAAACCACTGAAGTGCTATTGCTTGGAAACCACTTTAATGAAAGCCACCACAGAGTATGACAAGATACCTAACCTACGCTGACAGGGAAAACAGGCGAATGAAATCCACACAGCCACTTTAACGTGCCCTTTGCTACAAAAATAGCTGGATAATAACCATTTCGCAGCTGAAGACATTTGCAGGATCCAACACCTCTGAGTCTAAACACTGCTGCTGTTTATGGAGGAAGCCCTTCTTTAAGCATCAGCTTTGAGGTAGGAAGATCCTTCTTTACTGCCGCTGTAAAGGACAAAGATCTTATTGGAATTAAGGGATGTTTCAGTCTCTACTCAATAAAATACTAGTGGTTTATTTGTTTTGTTACAAATGGGCTTAGATTTCTTTTCTTCCCCTGAACACACGAGAATGGTGCAGATCCATGCTGCCTCTGCACTCATTTTTAGGAGACCCGCAGGGAGGAGTCCCACTTCGCTCCTCAGCCTCCCTCAGTTCAACACACTGGGAAGTGAAGCAGGAGAGAACCACAGCCTCTCTCATTTCCCTCAAAATTCATTCCTCTGCAGGAAAAACAAACAAAACAAACAAACAAAAAAACACACAAAAAAATGGAGTTTCTCCTTTCGGCACTGGAACTGAACTCCTGTCCAGGGATTTGATAAGCAATGCTGAGTTAGGCTGATAAAGCCCTGACTCCAGGCACAAACGCAGGGCAGTCAAACACCAGGCTCTACAGCAGGATCACATTCAAAACAATACACGTGGAAAAGGTCAGCGCTCCAACCTTTACTCATTAATCCCTTCCTAGAGACCAGCACAGTTTGCTTGCTGTATATAATGGTATCCCCCAAAAGCATGTCAGTGATACACGAGCTTAAAGCAGATCTCTGAACCCAAAAAAATAAATGCCAAGTCAGATGCAGCTACATATACCAAGAGAGTTTTTGCTCAAATAAATGCATTTTAAACCTGCTGTGTTGGATAGATGTGTCCCTCTAGCACTCTAGACCTCCTCAGTGCCTATCTGAATGTATTCTTGTACTATTACAGGGAATGTCACTTCTTTCTTTCACACAGGAACAGTGCGAAGCTAAAAAAGGATGATATCATCTCTAGAAAGCCCAATGACAAGTGGGTAAACCAAAGGGAAAAAAACCCCAAGTCTAATACTGGAATGACTGCTCTCTTGTCCAATATTGAAAAAAGAAAAACCCAGCCAACAAAACTGCTGTGCAGGGCACCTAGGTCACACAGCCTTGAGATTTATATCCTAACCCCATCTTTATTCTTTTCAGGCCATACATTATTTTTTCAAGAAATCCAAGTTCAATGGCTCCAGACTTTATAAAGCAAAAGGAGAAGGTTATCACTGTCTTCTTCCAGCAAAACTATTGAATGACCCGGCCAGGTACAAATACTTTGGCCCAGCAAAGCCCTATGACAGAGCATCACACCCTGTCTGCTGGAGCACTGGCAGGTACCACTGCAGTGCCCTGGCTCTGCCAGGAGATTACACACCATATGCTGCACTTCCAGTTCACAAAAGCACATTTCTCACTTTTTTCAGCAACATCTAGTACGTGCTCCCTGCTGTGATCAGCTCAATTTGGGAGTTCAACTCACCCTCACCAAGACCCCACCAAATTCATCCACGAGAGTGACAGGGCTGAGCTCCCTGAATTTTTCTGTATCCTCAGATCCCTCCTCCAACAGCAGCTGTTGCAGCACAGGGACGGGAATAGCCCCCATTAATCACTCTTCATTTTGGAGACAACATATTCATCTGTCTTGAGGAGTTATTCTGTGACGGAGAAGACACTATGATGACAATCTCCACCTGCTAAGGAGCGGAAAGAGCTCTGCCCTCTCCCTCTTCTCCCAGAACAACAAGATTTCAATACCTCATATCCTCTTAAGAGCTACCACTGCTCCTCACCTCCCAGGAGACTTAGAGAGCTTCAGCAGGAATACACACAAAATCCTCATCAGCTGATCAAAAGCTTTGCTTACTACCACCCTTTACGTAACCAGCTAACAGCATCCTAATTATCCAGCTAACCGTAATGAATTCAATTTGCCTTGACTTCATGCACTTTCACTACCACACTAGATGTAAATCAAGGCACAGGGCAACTGCCCCATACCACTTAAGCAAAAACAAGAGAGGCTGGGGATGTGGAAATTCTGGGTGAAACCACATGCCAAGTCTACAATTGAAACATTAACCAGGACCAGCAAAAAATTAGTATACAC
Organism: Dromococcyx pavoninus; assembly: GCA_033558185.1. NCBI lineage: Eukaryota > Metazoa > Chordata > Aves > Cuculiformes > Neomorphidae > Dromococcyx > Dromococcyx pavoninus. The sequence goes on from JAUMJL010000313.1 coordinate 553,962, forward strand.
AAAGGAAAGCCCCATTTACTTCTCTGGGTGGAGTTTTGCACTGCTTTTTGCTCAGCCAGAGATGGAGAAGCAACAGAACAGCTGCAGAAGGAGAGGGATATTTTTTTTCTTGGTCCAGTTCCCTATCACATTGTAAGTAATCTCTGCTCTCATCATCAAGAACGCTTGTAATGACTGCAAATATAACCCAAATTTTCTCTGTTTGCTATCTCTACCTTCACTTGGGTTAAAATCTGTATGAAGCTTTTATTTCCTAGCCTGGGTTTTCAGGTTTGGGTCTGTTTGTTTTTAATTGAACCTCACTGTACTCCATATAAGCCTTGCACATAATGAAGTAAACAGTACCACAATGCATTCCTCAACACTAGCTGAACCACCAAATAGGCTGCCTGGAGTTTGAGGCTGAAGCAGCTGGGTGTTGGATTACAAACGCAAAACAAATGCCAAGGCATGGCTGTAGTATGTGCAATACATTGATGACCTACGGCTCTTAAATAACTCCTCAGAGAGCAGATTGGCCATTCAAAATGATTTTTTACACCTAAAAGAAAAAAGAAAGTAATTTGTGCCAATAATGAAAATTTTAAAAATTCAAGGCAAAATTTTTGCACATATAAAAATTACACCACTTAAACAGGGCAGGGGAAAAATTCAGCCTTACGAGTTCGGCACGCTGGGAGGGACAGCATTTCACACTTCTGAAACGTTTCCAAAGGGCAATATCCCTCCCCACTGATGCCAGGAGCAAGGCTCTGGCTCAGCACAGTCTGGCAGAGGATTTCCGAGACCGATCATGGCAATTTGAGCCCACTCGGATTCTCCTTTTTCCTGCCTGAAGGACAGCAGTGCTTTTCAAAAGCACGTGGAGTACACAACTAGAAGTCCCAGCCAAATACTGCACAGAGCATTCTGAAGCACTGTATCGGCATACCACAATCTCAAGTACACCTAGGAAAGCTATCCATGGAGCTTACCAGCTGCTTTTGGGTTTCAGACAAGGTATGCAGGGTCCCAGAGACCATTCACAGTTGGGCAAAATGGGCATTTTCATTCAAGCTACGACTCAAGTTAAGATAAAGCAACCAAAGATTGAGATCCCCGCCAAAAGTGTATTTTTGCCATACTGTAACAATTGCATGACAGCTATACTACTCTAAAATCATCACAAAGCCAAAGCAGAGAAGTTCTCACCCACAGTAAGAGCAAGGTCCAGTGGGGTTACCTAACGTCACCATGAATGCTACTTGAGTCTTATCTCCAATAAAATTTACAGCAGAGGAGGGAGGATGTGGTCACTTACCTCACTGCTACAACACCCACTCAGCCACAGAGCCACATCTCCCCATTGCCTTGTCTTCTCCAGGATCAGAGTGTGGCCTAGTTCAGAGTTGTTGTTTAAAGCCACATGTTGCTTGGACCACAAGCAATATTTCTAAACCTTAGCCTGGTGCTCCAAAGTTAGCTGCGGGAGTTAGCACTGCGCAGCTGCTACTCTGCCACAAGAAATTAATTGCCAATGCCCCAAGTATCATGCTTTTGCCGAAATGCATCAAAATGGAAGCATGCCTTTGGCCAAGACAGACTGCAAGGAACTGGGGGGAGCCATTCCTACTGTAGCAATTCCAAGGTTTTCTGTAGGAAGAGTGACAGAGGGGCTAGCGTCCACCCCCTCTTTTGTTTTTAAATGCTATGTTCAGTGCAGACCAGAAACAACTCAATCTGAGTAATTCAAGTTGTTCTAAGGGAATCAAAACTTCTTCAGTATCTCAGTAGCAGATGGGACATTACCAGAAGCGTCTTACCAGTTCTGTCAACTTCTTGGTCAATCGGCTGGAGAAAGTTGCAGTCCCTTGAATACAAGGCTATAAAGTGTTTGGGATTTTTTTCCTTTGGGAGGTTGGGGAAAAGGTCCTTCTTATGTTCAAATATCCTTGGCAGCAAGGCATTAAAGCCGGATTCACTTCCAAACTGACTGTAGCTTACCCCAGTCAGTGGTGGCAAGGCTGTATCTGGACTTTGCTGTTCCTGCATAGGCAGGATGGAGTAGCTGGCTCCAGCTGACCTGGCCAGATACCCGACAGCAGACATCAAGCAAGCACAGCAAGAAAACAAAACCAAAATTCTTATCTGTGTGCATCTGATCGAAAACCTGATGGATTAAGAGATGACCCAGACTGCAAAAAAGAAACTTTTAGGAAGGGAGTAAAAAAGCACATATGCTTCACAAACAGGAAGAATAGCATCAGGTTGAACAATTTGTCTCTCTCCATTTTGCTTGATAATATTCCTCCCCATGAAAGAGGGTAGATGCTGTTGGGAGAATTTTTGACTGTGCATCTAAAAGAAAAATAACTTGAAAGCTACTGGGGCTGCTCTGTGGTCAGTCCTCATCCAGCCTGCTGCACCTGCCCCAGCTGCTTGGGCAGGGAAAGAGGGTCATGAGCCTTCATGCACGACCATAGCCCTAAATTAGATAGGATGTACTCTTGGGAAGGCAGAAAATTTCCAAGAAACTGGAATGTGCCTGAGAGCATTAGACTGAGGCAGACATGGAGAGACCAGTAGAGAAAACAGACTTTCACAACTGCCAGCCTGGACTGAGACTATCACAGGTCTACCTACCCTCAGTGGACCCTTCCTGCTACCCCCGCTCCTTCCCCTTCTGAATGTTCTGCTGAATAATCTCATTTATTGCAAACTCCTCCTTCTCTCACTGGGCCACCCGTTGAGTGCAGCACATAAAGAGTCAGCTCATGAAGGGAGTTGGAAAGGCAAGGAAAACGCTGCTATCAGAGGAAAAATAACTCCTTCCACTTATCTCCTCACACATGCTGATGTCTCAGGTCACCAACCACCCGATGGAGGCAGAAAAAACAGCTACCATGAAGGAAACGACTGCCCTTTTGTGCTGCAGGCTTAGAACCCTCCCCCAGTGCTGAGACAGCTCAAATTTTAAAGCGCAGGATTGTGCTTGTAGCGGAATATAAGGGAAAAAGAAATCACTACGGTAGAATATTGTTTCTTTTTTGGGGCCCAAAAAGAAACTCTGGCTAGTTTTGCCAACAGCTGGTCCACAACCTGAACAGTATTTCCAGAATTGCTTCCATTCCAATCAACTCAATTTAGCAAGAATAACTCACTTATTTTGTAACAGCAGCTGGAGAGGTTTGCAGCCCTGCTGCTTTTAAAGAGGAGAAAAAGTCTGGATGATTTTTAGGAATGCAAATAAAACAAAAAAATAGAAGCAAGTCTTGGTTCAGCTGTGACTTCAAATTAGAGGGCACTCTCATACGCGGTTTTACCAGGACAATAGCAGCTTTTCCATGCAGGGATTTTCCTTCCAGGAAGGAAAACCCTGAATAGCTGTCTGAAATATACACTGCCATCTGGAAACAAGGGGTATGGGAGAGTTGCCACATGTACCTTTCAAGTTGTTGGAAACTAACAAACCTTACTTTCTTAGGATGGATCCACTGAGGATCCCCAGCTCCCTCACCTCCTCGCTGCACCCACATCCACCAACTGCATGTCCTCATCAGTCCTGGGCCCATCTGCACAGCCATCTCCGGTTGGATGTCCGTGAGGATATCTCCAACACCACGGGAGTGGCCAGGCTGGACCTTGTCTCAGAGACCATCTCTGGGGCCTGGGTGGTGGCCCATAGACCACAAGGAGTCAATGTCCGAATTACAGTATATTTTAAAATGCACCCAGCAGGGGATCTTGGAGATGAGTGCTGGGCCGAGGAAAATCAAGAATACTGGATGAGATTCAATTGTGGAAGAGAACATGGGCAGAAAGTGTAACGGCAGAGCGTCCAGCTCGCTTCTATCCCTACATCTTCTTTGGATGGAGACCATCACATCTTCTGGCTCTTCCCACTCTTTGGTTGCACCCAGCAGAGGGTACGATGAGAAACGCAACCCCCACCAGCATGCTGGTGTACCAAGTGGGATGTAGACCAGACAAAACAGCAGCCTTCTCACCAGCCAACTGCACACAGAAAAGATGCTGCCTTTCCTCCTGGACATATCACACGTGCCAATCGAAACTGAGAAAAAACACAAACTTCCAGTAACTTCTATTCCCAACAACAGGCATTTCATTGCTTTAAACTTCTCTGCAGCAGCTGCACCTGTTCTGCCATTCCAAGTACCAGTAGCTGGGATAAGGGCAGGGCACATAACAGCTCCCGCACCATGGCAGAACCACTCGTATCTGCTGTGTGCTCATGGCACACTCCCAACTGTACGGTCATGGAAAGCTGGTTGGCAGGCTTGAGAATTCCTCGCCCTGGCACAAGGTCAACAGAGAGTATCAAGATGCCTCGAAGCTAACACTGTTTCACAAAGACCTAACAAGCAAGCAGAGTAGCAGACTAAATTTCTCAGCCACGTCTATAAATTGCAGACCTCACCTAAAACAAAAATATTACAGTACTGAGAGGTGCTTTATTTTCTGTAACCTCTAGCTGAATGCTTCCTAAGGGAAGGGACTGCAACTGCCAGAGAGCAGAGAGGCTGCAGTGATAACTGCTTTGTCTTCAAAGCACGCTCCAAACTTTCAACTACTCCAAGAAGGAGGGCTAAAAAGAGCGCAAGAATATACTTGCCCCACCTACAAGCAGGAACCATGCACCACATTATCCATCAAACCAAAGTAGAGGGATAATGAAGGAGGCTTCAATTTTACAGAATTAATGCATATGTTTAACTACGTATACAACGGTTTCTACATCATTCAAGTGGGACATGCAAGCACGTTAAGGATTCAAGCAGACTTTAGGCGGTCAGTGGAAGAAAATTCTTTACCACTGAGTAAAACACTTGGTTTATAGAGCTTCAATTCACCTTCAATATTAATACATCACAAGGGGCTGAAGCAACTCAGAACTACACCCTCCATTTCCATAGCACACCTCCCTCTCTTCAAATAACCAAATGTCAGATGGCATCAGGTCAGCCTCAAACGGGATTTCTCTTTCCCTACCGTGACTGCTAGCCACTTACCCAGCTTACCCTGAAGGACACGTGGTGCAGATCAACTGAGGTGAAACCCAAAAGGACACAGGTTATGTTATTCCCTTCACGGATAGAAGATTTGCACATACACATGTCGACCTCTGTGTTTTGCGGAAAAGATGATTTCTTAGTTGAAAAATAGGGTTTGTGGCAGTCACCATGACCACTTGAGGAGGAGAGGTTGCATTGTGCTCTGGCAGACAATGAACATGAAATCACTGCTGGGTTTTGGAGAGATATTCCCATTACAGAAACCCTCCCCGACTGGTTCTTGTCTTTTCTTGGCCAGCTTGGGGGTAGGATTTCCAAAGCTTGTACTTTCACTGACAAATGAATGGAATTAGTTCATCAGTCACTTCCAGAAAATCTATCTCATGCACTAAAATCTGATGTTGGTTAGTCAGCATCAGCTCCAGCTTCCACCTCTAGCTAAATGCCACCACAGTTCACAACAGGCGTGAGCCCCATGTCTTTATGGAGGTGGAAATAGTAAGAAAAACTTAGATAACAACATCTCATAAAAAGATACCAGCCTGAGATGCTTAAATACCTTCCAAGCTACTTTTTCCGTATATTTTCCTGAATCCAGGGATTTCCAGGTGGTGTTCTAGGACCTACAAGCGCCCCACTGCCGGTTTATGTTTTCAACTACACATATGACAACAAACATTAATTTCTCCAAGAGATATTCCAAGTGCTAAGAAAGCTAAGGAACACCTCCTCATTACTTTATAATCACTAAATCACATCCCAGGGAACCCGCAATAGTCACTGTGCAAGCCAGTCCCTGGGTATGCTGGTGCCCCAAAGTGCCACCACCCTTCAGTACCACCATATGCCCAAGTGCCAACTCTCCAGCTTTGCCAGACAAAAGCCAGCGTGAATTCAACAGAAGTGGTCTAACAAAAGGACAAACAGATGCACTGGAGATGTAGATATCCAAAACATTCAGCTGTGTGATACTAAGATTTGGAGGCAGAAGAGGTGCAGAAACAGCAAGGAAAGTGGTGAAAGGAAGCATCAACATGCTGCCTTGTCTCTCTTCCTGCACACTGTCCAACTACCCAACTCCTTCCTCTCCAAATCACGTTGAAGGTTGATGTTCCCCTTCCTCTCTTCCCTGGAAACTGGGCCCTCTCCAGCTCCAAAACCAGGATAATTAAACAAATCCAAAAAAACCCAAACCAACCCACTCATACACACAAAAAAACAACCTACAGCAAAAAACAGTATATCTTTTATACCTTACCTTTTTTAAAGAACATTTGCATACTACTAAATTGTAGCATTATTTTAAACATTTATTTTCCACTGCTAGATCAGCTTTGACAACAGAAAGGAACTGCCTCTTTTCAGGCTCATATCTGGTAAAGAAATACTAGAAAGCGAGGGAAAGAAGTATTTCCAGGCTACGATTGCTTCGGTGTTTGAATTTATTTTAAGTACCATTTAAAAAAGAAACAAACAAAAATACTACTTTCATGATACTGATCACAACACTTTAAGCCAGTGAGACCTCAATAAATATATTTATGATAACGCCTGCAAGAAAAGATAATACTTAAGACATTTACAGGGCTTTTTTTCCTTTGCAAATGTATGACAGTTTAAGAAGAGAAGACAGAATGATTATTTCCATTCTAACTTTGGAAAATTAGGGGAGAAAGGAAAATAGATGCCTTAACATTTACTAAGAGGAGACTTTCTTGGGAGTCTTCTCTCAGGAATTTCCATTAACTCAACCTTGCAGCTTCTTTGAAGCGACATCAACAACAATAATTTAATTTACAGTCCAGATAAACAGCATTTCCAAAGATGTGACAGGCAGGAGAAGGGGTTTAGTAGGGCACTACTGGTTAATTCAGTCCAGTTATCTGCTGCCTGTTTGGATTTAACTCCTGACAGCTCATCCTCCTCCAAACAAAAGAAATACTATAGATAACAGCATCCCAGATACCATAGGGGAGGAGGTGAAAGGATGAGCGTCAATGCTCGTACATGCAAGAGGACTATGTAACATCTTCAAATTGCAGCCAAAACGAACCAGATCAGAGCAGGCACTGCCAAGACTTGGAAAAAAAACATGACAAGCATGGTCATGCTGGGAACAGGAGCTCACCCTGGGGCAGGGGATGCTCCATCCCAGAGGGTTTGATTCAGCTCCTCTCCAGGGCCCTTTGAACACAAGAAGCAGAAGAAGAAATATGCATAAGGAATTACAAGCATCCACCCCCAAACAGCCACTTGGGAGTAAGATAAATAAAAAGCCTTTACGGGGCACGGACTCCTGACTAGCAGCAAATTATTTGTCACTAGGACTCCACGGAGCTAGTCAGAGAGAACATTCCCTTTGATGGGGAAAGGGCAGGGAAAGGCTTGATTTCCAGTTAGGCTCTTCCAGCTCTGAGGAGCAACAAGCACATGGGTAGGGAAAGGCAGCAGAGTTAATTGCAAAAAGCCAAAGGACTGAAACAACAATCGCCATGGGATGACTTCTCTTCAGTGACAGAGATGCTGCAAGAGGGTCCCTGTCCACAGCACCCATCACCCTTCTCCTCTGTTAACCAGTAGGAGCATGGGTCAGTTGGCAAAGGTACTGCATGAGTGGTGGTTACAGCCTTCTCCTCTACTAAATGTCAAAACTGACTTCAGGTTGCCCTTCCCTACAAACTGTAGATAAAAATCTGTTAAGATATGTAATCTGTAAAAGAAGCCCGGCCTTCCTGGCCCAGCCACTACTGACAAGCTCGACAGCAGTGCCCATAAAAACACCCTGACACATTCCCTGCACACACACAAGAACAAAAAACCTACCAGGCTCAGCTGCTTTTGTTCTGACAAGTCAGAAAACATTTACTGAAGTCAGAACAGAAAATTTCTTCTACAGAGCAAAAGGTAGAGAAAGCACAACCAGAAATGGAAAAAAAAAATTGTAAGAAGAGAAGTAGGTAAGTTGCACGAGAAGCAGTAAAAGAAAAAGGTTAATAAAAAGCCACAAACCAAGCCCATATATCACCTTCTACTGACCATGTTTCCCATTAGGAGAAACTTCCTGCAAACACTGCATCTGAGCAGGGTGCAAACCTGGATGGATGCACGCATGAAGAGGAGGTGACCAATATGAGGTATGGAGAAGCCCTATATCTTGTGGGAGGTGCTTGATCCTGCAGCCTCGAGTACCTGGAGGCCAACAAACCCAGCAGGCAACTGAAGAGAATAAAGCTGCCCTGATCACTGGTGTTATTCCAGCACAGAGTAAGGATGGTATTTTAAAGCTACCGTAGGAATGGTTTACCCTTCTGGGGAAAATGTCACCAACCACAAAGAGCTCAGGGGATATCAACCTTATCAGACTCTTCATGGAAAGTCCCCAAAGGATCAGAGCTGCTCACATAATCCAGCCTGCGAGCAGTATCTTAACCTGCAGCATCAAGAGAGCTTCCAGCAACTGGGTGGCACAACAAAGACAAAAATCATCTTTGTTTCAAGAAAGCGTGCAATGACAAACTTCTCAGACTGTCATATCCAGCTGGCAAGAACCAACCTGCCCTTGCTGATATGGTGGCACCAGTTCCTGCCCTTTTCTTCCTTCCCAGGATTTCTCACTACCCAGTGAAGAGCTGGATTTTTGTCTGCTACAAATCCACCCCTCAGAGACATCTAGGAAATGTAAAACATCACCTTTCATTTAAAGAAAAATATCTTCCAGCCCACAAGGAACAGGAAAAGAAATATAAAAAGTACAAAAAGCAACTCACTTGCATTCTTGCATCTGCAGCCCCAGAAAGCAAATAAAATCAACCAAGTTATATTTATTGTTGTTTGTTGTTTGCTTTCAATTCCCAGTATCTAAAGCCAAGCCTGCAGGTTTTACTGTGAGGGAGGGGGAGAACAGGACAATGAACTCATCACTTCTAACATACTGAAAATAATCTGCTCCTCGGACCCATCTGTCCAGCGTGGTGATGGAAGGGAAGGAGCAGTAGTATTTCACACTTCCAGGTCCACGGTCTACATCTATAATCAGCTCTCCAGTACCGCCACACACTTCAGGAGAAGATCCAAGCAGATTTATAGGAGGCTGATTCTGGATTACAAGTCCCCAAGGAAATTTTCCTCACAACACAACAAGTCAGAGGTTGATTTATACCCAACATATAACAGACCATATTCCTTAGAGACAACTCCTTGTCTTCAACCCTATTGCCATTTCTGCAACTGGAGGCCTGGTTGGTTTTAACAATTGTAGAGTTTATAAATACTGAAAGCGGCACTCAATTTAGGCTGGAGACAGTTAAGACTAGCTTAGACCAACAAGACACCAAGTGGTAAGGAACAGTAATGAGTTCATGACACATTCATAACCTAAAGCTTTCATTAAAAACTTGCAGCCTAAGAAAGCTCACCACTTCAGAGCAGAAATAATCAGTTCTCATAATTGCTCAAAGAAGAATTTGTTTCCACAAACCAGTGAAACCTGGGGAGAGCTCCTGGAGAGGACATGTATCTGTTAAGACAGAAACGGAGAAGCTACCAACCAAGAGGTTATAAATGAGGTGGTGCACAACCCATTCAAAATGGCACCAAGCACTTCAGCATGCATCTGCACAGCAAAGACCTGCTAACAGTGGTACCAGCATGAGGTCAGGAGACCTTGGTAAGTGGATTCAAAGAAAAGCAGGATTCCCGAAAAGAAGCTCATGGATGTCAAGAAGTTCCTGGACAAAGCTTTCTTCATCTGCGAGAGCAACACAGTCTCTTTTCCAGTTTTTAATTAAAGGCATAATACGCTTCTCTGAGTGGTCACAGTACATTCATCAACCAACTGTAAAGCTGGGTATTTGTTACAGCATTCAAGTTTGAGGTGAAGCCATCTATACGGTAAATTATTAAAATAATAACTGTAGGCATCTATCTCACAGCAAGGGAGCGCTGAGTTGATCTAGAGGTCCACATACAAACCCTCATCTTTGGGGACCAAGGACCAGACTGTAATTTGCCCAAACATCACCAAAGGTCCAAGCATCACTCATACAGAGCACGTCTCTCTGCTCCAGTCCTCATTTGCACATGCGAGTAACAGCACTTCTGTGTTCCACTGGGGTGGTACTCTCCACTTATCTCCAAGATATATGAAAATGAAGTTGGCAGGGATATTGCACAAGACACTCCTTACAGAGATGATCTGATACTGCTGTTCCTGCCTCTGCAAGTGTTTCTATTGTTGATGAATGTCTCAAGGACACTGGCACTGCCAGCACATCATCCACTCAAATATAGGTGATGGGAAGCACCAAACTAGTCTTCAAAACCCTACAAATGAAGCTCTGCCAAAGCACAAGTCTAACTTTTATAGTTGCACAAAATCAGATCTAAGCGTCTAGTAAGTAGGAGAGATCCATTTATCTATCCAACTAGAACAATACCTGTTGGTTAAGGAAACAAAAAGCAAAGAGATGTCAAGTGCCAGCTGTGTTTACAATTCACAGAGCCACAAAAATGTGTTCACAGGACTGCCAAAATCCTAGTGAAAACCTAACCCAGAACATGAAAAGGGCGCAAAAGCACCCACAATTCTGTCCCATAAGCCCATGCCACAGAAACAGAGTTCTGTTTTCATCAGTGTGTTTCTCCCAGAAAAGTCAAAATCTTTTGTCTGGGTTTAAAGAAATAAAAAAGTAATGCCAACCACTTTCAAAATTAAATTTTGGTTTAATGAAGTTTTCTGTACTTTGCTTTGTCATTTTGTATAACAGCATAAACCAAAGCGAGTGGCTACTTTTCCAGAATAGCCTCCTCCTGGCTCTTCTCAACACAAAATATAAGGGGAGACTGAACATCCCAGCTCTCAAAACTACTGTTATAAATGGAAACCTTCTGGCAAAAAACACTCTGAAAGGCAGAAACCAATGACTTTTCATCCCACCTCATCTTCAGATCCTTGCCCTTCACTGGGTTTGTGGAGCAGGAAAAGAAAGGTAAGCCGTAACACAAATTCGCATACATTTAAAAAAGCAAAGCACCAAGATTGATTAGAGTGTTTCGCTGCTTTAATAAAGAGCCTAATGATGTCCAAATTATAGCAGAGCTCAATTGTGTAACCAAGGAGCCAAGATTTCATCCTTGATAAGGACATGGATTTCTGTCTCGCAGGAGAAGCCTGCAGTTCACTAACAAAGATGACCTTTTATATTATACCCTTCAGGGCCACAATTAGCTGGAGAAATACTGTACTAAGTTGGCAACATGAGTTTTTGTACACTGTGCTAATTTTTAGTAGAATCTTGCCAAGACCATCACCATCTTCTAACAAGATCAAAAAACAAAGAAAAGAAAAATAAAAATACAAACCCCACTGCTCTCCAGACCCAAATTACTTTCCACAATTCAATGTGGTTTTAATTAAAAATATTAAATTACAGCAAAAGTTATTAAATAATATCCCGCAGCAAACCACTAAAGATACAACACCTTAATCCAGAAGAAGCTGGCATACACATATCTATGATAAAGTATTCATGAAAAGCTAGTATTTTACACATGAACCAATTCTACATCACTCAAACAATACCTTGGGAGATATTTGTCACAAGGAAAAAAACAGTGACATCCATCAACAGAGCACAGTTTTTCTGAGACTACACAGAAAGAAATCTACACAGAAAAAAATTGAAAAGGCTACAATTACTTTGACAATGTTTCTACAGCTCAAAGGAATTTGGGGGTTGAAATAAATGGTTTTCTTCTCCTTCCCAGGGCTCCCAAAATCAATTTTATATAAATTCTTTTTTTTTTTAAACAGAAGTTAGATCAGAAATGCACATGAAATCAGGTCACTGCAATAATCATGTACATGGTACATTTCCACTATTGCCTATTAACTATGAGGTTTAAATGAATGAGGGAAGTCTCAGATCCATATTTCACCAGTGAAAATTATTAATATAAACATAGCACAGCTCAGGTTTTAACCTTACCATCCAACTGGGCCTATTTGCCATTGGAGCAGGGTAAATGGTATTAAATTAACAGACAGGGCTCAAAAGGCAGCTACACAGAGGCATGTATCCCATTAAGTCCCGGGAAAGGATTCTCTGATGAGAGCCCTGGGCTTCAGGTGGTGCCTCCCCACTGGACAAACTCAAGCCTTTGATCTTCAAGGAATAGTAGCTCCAGTGTATTTTTTTAAAAAAGCTGTGCCACTGTGATTAAAAAAAAGAAGTTAAAACCCAGCTATTTCTAGGTGGAATCTTCTGGAAACCCTCTGCAGGGACAGAGCCCAGTGACAGAAAACCATAGTAGAGATTTGCAAGAAGGAATAGATAGAATAGGATCATAGAAACATGGAATCATTATGGTTGGAAAAGGCCTCTAAGGTCACCCAATCCAACCAACCGGCCCAACATCACTGTGCCTACTTAACCATATCATGAAGTGCCACCTTTACATGTTTTTTGAAGACTGCCAGGAAAGGAGACTCCATCCCTTCCCTGGGCAGCCTGTTTCAATGCTTGACCACTTTCTGGATAAAGAAATTTTTCTTAATATCCAATCCAAACCTCCCCTGGTGCAACTCAAGGCCATTTCCTCTCATCCTGTCACTTGTTACTTGGGAGAAGAGACCAGCGCCCACTATACTACAACCTCCTTTCATGTAGCTGTAGAGAGCAATAAGGTCTCCCCTCAGCCTCCTCTACTCCAGGTTAAACAATCCCAGTTCCCTCAGCTGCTCCTCATCAGACTTGTTCTCTAGACCCTTCACCAGCGTCACTGTCCTCCTCTGGACTGTGCCTCTCAACCCACATCCAGGCACAGCTCATGGGACAGGGTAGGACAGGGACAGGGCTTGAACACGGCCATCCTGCTAGACTGGGAGAAGAACTGAAGCAAATGGCACCAGCTGTGCCACACCATGCCATGACAGTTGGCCAAGGCCTGTTTTATTCCAGAGTACTTCAAATTGTCCTGAAAGTTGTGGCTGAATACATGAGAAGGTACTGAGTAACTAAGCTTTGCCTTGCTCCGGACCTCTGTGATTCCTGTAAGACTGACCCATAACAGGTCTGTAGAGTTTACTTCATAGGAAGGTAAATCCATTCCCCAAAACATTGTTACACTTTGCACCTGGGACTCCTGGGGAGCTATTTGCTTATTTATATTAGCTGTTGGGTCTCAAAATGGGGAGAGAAAAAAAGAAAATCCCTAATGAACATGAGGAAAGAAGAAAAGAAACATGCCCGTTACATTACATGGCCATACTGCAAAGCCACTGACAACTTGTTGAGTCACCCAGCCGCTCAGGAATTCAGGACACACAAACTCTGAAGAGCTCTTTAAGGAGAAGTGCATTAGTGAAACTCAGAGATTGTTTGGATTTTTTTTTTTTAAATATAACTCTGAATTCCCAGTTCACAGCCAGTTTCTTCCCAGTAGTAATTAGCTGGATCTGCCCTGAGGTCAGACTCAGTCCAGGTGAGAGGTTAACTTAAATTTTTCTTTAACAGATGAAGAAAAATCTAAATGGAGAACGATAAAATTCCAACATAAATCCTCCACCAAGGCTGCTATGAAATAACTCTTTTGTTTAATTATTATGAGTTGGATCGGCAAACACTAGATCCCGATGGACAGAGAGCAGCTGTTACTGTAACAGAAAGACATTCATCTTCCTTTCTCGGGACCCTGAAACTCTATCAACAATGCCTGTAAAACGACCCTCAGCTCCCCCCCTCTCCGAGTTTTTGCTTGGCTTTCATATTCCGACCTATTTTTAGCTGACTTTATCTTGTCGTACTGCACTTCAAAGTTTTGCACATTAGCTATTTCGAAATCATTTCCATGTACAAAAAGCGTCTGGGACATCAACGGGGCAATTCTCGAGCACAGGCTGCAAGAACGGCGCGTCCCTCGCTCGGGGTTTTTTCTTTCATCACCAATTCATTGCAAAGGAGCCTACAGACACAGTTACACAGCCAGATACACTTGCATCTCACTTATCTAACAGGGTAGAAGTGATCTCATTTACCTTTGGGGCTTACAGTTACCTTGGAAGGGCTTCTTTTAGCTGTTATTTACATAATAAATAGCCAATCTGTACAGGATTGCATGGGAAAGGAAATTCTATTGCCAATTAAAAAAGAAAAAAGGTTTCTCATGTTTGCTTTTAGCAGCACTAACTCCAACCCATTAGATGATAGCAGAAGCTATCTATGGAAAATTATCTATAGCCATAAAAATTATCTGTAAAAGACTTCCCCAGTTATCTCAGGTACAATATAAATGCTAAAATACCGCCCTAGGAACAGAAGCATTGGGCCAAATGCCCTGTCGATGCGAATCGGCACAGTGCCAGGGCTTAAGCCAGGCAACACGCACTTGCAGGGACGGTACGTCCAGTGTGTGGGGGGGTGGTGTTTCCTTTTCTCTTCTTTTTTGCATCCATCACCTTCAAAACCCAGGCTGACCGAGCTTTGTGCCACGAGGTTGTACCCATGAGGGGAACTGCCCAGCAACAGCAAGTGTGCTCATCAGAAATGCTCCATCAAGCTTTGTTTTCCTTTACCGCCTGCCCTTTCTGTAGGCCCCTGCTTCATGCTTTCACTTTAAAAAAGATGCTCCAGGATCATGAGGAAGGGACCAAGGTCTGTCGTAACAGCAAAGCAGTAAAACAACAGCAATGAGATAGAAGTGTTCATCTGCACCCGGTTTTATTCCCCACTTTGTGTCTTTGGAATATTTTTAAGGAAGCCAAGGGAACATGGATGAGGGAGCTCTGTGGCACAGCACACTGCATGAGAGCATCACCACCCAAAAGTCCATGCATAGCATTTCAGGCACAGATGCTACGGCTCCAGTATCATCACTGGAGACGGGCAATCACAACACCACACCACGCCTACTAGCAGCCAGAGCCAACACCCCGGCAAGGCAGCACCAAGCATCAAATGCACCATCCTCCTCTTCTCCTTTGGGTTGTGCTAAACTTTATTTCACGTGCATCCCAGGCCCATTACTCAATGAGAATTTCACAGCAGGGAACTTTTTCAGGTACGTCAGCAACAGTGCCTATGGCCACTACCAAGGCAATAGGAGCCAAGCAGGTGGGAGTTACCCGGTGCAAGTGGAATAGCTATTTGGGAAAATGCCTTGCCCCAGGCTCAAGAATGTGTTTTAGCAGAGACTTTCCTATAAAAATAAAAGTGCCTGATAAGTTGTGGGTGCATGTGAAAGCAAGGGATTCTGAGTTCAAACTTCTGTGCACCCGAGAGCCACCCAATAGCCGCTGAGCTGTAACGCAATACCCCCACTGCTAAAACCCAGGGACAACTGAATTTCTCAGCCTGCACATATAAGTGAATTAGCATTCTTAACCCATTAATAACTCACGGGAACTAAAGCAGGAACACCTCCCCCCCCCCCGTGTTTCTGCTGTCATGCTGGGGAAAGAAAAATAAAGACTCAGAGAAACAAGTGAGGTGCGCGCCCACAATTTGTATTGCCAGGTCTCAGCTGTCCCAAGAGCAAACTTGCCAGGACAAGGCTACCACCAAGGTAAACACAAATCTGCACTTTGCTGAGTCGCCACATCTCAAGTCAACCATAGTTTCCCTCTGCTGAGTACAGGGACTTCTGCAAATCCAGACAGTAGTGTAGGGGCCTCAACCATAGAAAATGCCTCCTTGTACTTCAGCTCCTACAAAGCCCACAGGTTCTTCCAAGACTGGTACCATACTCTCATCGCAAGCTCAATTTGCTGCCTTGGAGAAAGGCCTGGACATCAAGTCCAAAGCATAAATGCCCTCGTTTCCCACCCACCACCACCCCCCCCAAAAAAAGGAAGTATCAATGGCAAATAAAGCCATTGAAGAGGGGAATTTGCAGATAGCTCAGCCAAACTGCGGCAACAGCCACCAGTTCGTAGAACTAAGCTGGAGACTGCAAAACATGAGAATAGTACTAAAAGGGCTTAAAAGGCCTAAAAATACCCTCATTTTATGGAATGCTTTTAGAAAGTCACAAAAAGGAGACCAAGCTTCACTGTATTTTTCTTCGCTGCAGATCCACAGCTGCCTTCCTCCCTCCTCCCCGGGAATTCAAAATTGTCTGTGGAGATAAATTATGTACAAGGAAAATATTCCTAAAAGCCAAATTTTGAAAGTTGCACACATTACACAAGGCATTTTAAATACCTAACGATGGAGGAAAGAACGGTTAGCCACCTGGATTGACCATTTGATAGACAGGCACAAACAGAGCTAACTTTATCCCTCTCATCCACTCAAAGGCTTAAAACCTCACACCTTGGCGAAATAAACTAGGAAGAAGAATTACATTAGCACTACAGGAACCACATCGAAAAAATAAACTTCTGCTACCAGTTAGAAAGGAAGTTCTATAATGGGGAAAGCTTTAAATAAGAGAAGGCAGGGACAGTCACAGCACCTAAGACATTACAGGGCATCATCAGCTACTACAGACTTTTTAAAATGACAACCTTTGCTACGGGGGTTTAGGGATCATTCAGCACAGGCCTAGGATTTCTATTGGTCTGGAAAGAGCCAGAGACATGCTCACCTCTTCTAGTTTTTGCTTCTTTCTCTATAAAAGTGACAGCAGTACATTCCATTCCCAGCTTTACTGGAAGAGGATTAACGTACTCCCTCTGCTCCCATGAGCCCCTTTTTCTTCTTTCATCATCACACAAGGATAGATATTTGACATGAAGAGACGAGTTCAAAATCCATGTCTTAATTTGCCCGAGTATCCTCTTATATGGAAAAATTAATATAGCTCAGACTGTGAAGTGCTGCATCTTTTAGTGAATGTGCTTTACTCTCTTTAAAGAATGAGGAGGAACTCTTACATGGAGCTATAAACATAAAATGGAGACAGAGAAAGAAAACAAAATGATCATAGAATCATTAAGGTTGGAAAAGATGTCTTAGATCACCATGTCCAACCTCTAGTTTCATAAAATTAACAGAACATTCCATTTTTCTCAGCAAATTCAATTCCAGGTAGACAAAAAATGGGTAACACGGTGGTCAGGGCACCAGCCACAGACCCAAGAGAATGGGGAGCAACACTCTTGCCTTTCCAGTGACTCACGAGGTCTCAGAGAAGTCACTCCCATCACAGAAGAGCTGGGGATACCTCACACTTTTCTTACATCCCATTAATTCCCACTACAGGAATAGGATGCAAACATCCACAGGTATCAGTCTTACTTCTAAGAGTTCCTGCGCAAACATTTCAAGAGGTTCATATCAGCTCCTCAATACTTCCAACTTCCCAAATCCATGAGTGATATAAAAAAAAATGGGGCTTCAGGTCCAGGCTGCTTCCCACCCAGGCAACTCTGCCCGCAGCCAGCTCTGATCAACATCCCGCCCGCAGAGTTCCTCTAAGATCCGAAACCGAATCTGCCATGAAATGGCACACCAAGCTGGAAATCGCAGAATTATTAATGAGAAACAGGTAATTTGCTTCTTCCTCCAGCGAAGCACAAACAGACTTGCTCCTTCCGCCGTGTTTCTTTTACATTTAAATTTACAAACCTGTATGTCCAAGATGGTCCCTGCTTGTGGGCAACCCAAACTCAGAGGAAGAATCTTCTCAAAGAACAAAAACACACAAACCACCTCCAAAGTGACCAAAAGAGGAAAACAAATCGCATAAGGCAGCCACAGCACACAACCAGGTTAAAGCTTGATTTTACCCGATACAGAAACACTCCTCACACAGCTTATTTTTTAGTATACATCCAAAAGATTTGGTGTGACCTTGGGTGAGACACTTCATGATGCAGCAGGGAGCACTTGCAGACAGTAACATTTTCTCATGCTTGGCCCCTCTGCTCAGTGCTTTTGGGGCAGGGACCTTCTCTCCACACAAACAGCACTTTGCAAAAAAAAAAAAGAGTCATATTTTTCAAGGCACCTAGACATCAGTAGTGTATTTTTTCTTAAGTAGCATGATAGACCAAGGTAATAACAATCAGAGTGGCAAGACTCAAATACTAGCAAAATAAAAGGCACTTGTGTGCTGGAGGGAAGCATATTATTATTTTACAGTGTACAATGACAATTGCTGCTCTTAACTTTTAGTTTCAACTGAAGCTATACTGTAGTAAAGGAGGAAGATGACAGAGAGAAAAGAATATGAAATTGGTGAAAGAGACCAATGGTTATATTCAAATCTAAGCATAAAATGTGCTGGGTCTGCAGAACGCAGGCAGAGTGTTTCATTTTTAATTTACTTCTCTGCCCCCCTGACTTCAGCAGCTTGAAGAAAACTTACAAGGAAGATTGGGGCGGGGAAGCAATGTATGTTTTTTTTAATATACCTTAAAGGAACAAATGACTAAAGAGATACAAAATTATTTCAGAATGAAGTAATAATTAAGAGATCAGACATCAATTGATGCTCAACATTTAATGGAGGGGAAAGGCAGGGGACAGAAGAGCTTACACTGGTGAATGCTGTGGCCACAAACACCTCTCTTAAACACATCCAGTTTCACCGATGTGAAAATCTCCACATGAAGGAACAGGCGAAAAAGAGCTCAACCGGGAACAGGGTGCAGAATGCCAAGTGCTACACTGAATAATTCAGATCCAGGCAGCGCTATTGGCCAGGCAAAAAAATCACACCCCCCTGCTAGTTTTAAAATCAAAGGCCAAGGAGGGATAAAAGGGAAAGACAACACCTCTTTAAAGTGGAGATTACACTCTGCAGTTCCCATTGCCCAGCTTCCCACAATGTTTTGTTACAGCAAGTACACCAGATCCTGGGTACTGCAGTAGTGCCAAGGCTAGGCATGGCACCACACTGTCCACAGCTGATCAAGGAACCCAGAAATCGCTGCCGCCTTTCTGACACCGCTCCTTCAATCCAAAAGCAAGAGAAAGCCTACACTGAAGCAGGTATCGACCAATCTGGGCTTCTAAGAGTCTGCAAGACTTTCTCAACTCATAAGCAGTTCTTTGTATGTCGATGCTGCTCGTGACAGCAAGATCCCCTATCAAGGCTTTCTTTTGGGTCTTGATTCAACCAGGTTCTCTCCTCAGCTTTCGCCCTTCCCCAATCACAGCATGCTTCTTCAAAGCTGCCAGACAGGGTCAGATAACGCAAATTTCCAGGCAAGGGTCAGAAGGCACCATAAGGAGGGACCATGCCCACAGTGCTGGGTGCTGCATTCCCTGGAAAAGGGGCATCTAGCAAATTACCTTGTCTTGGCCACACACAGCCAGAAGCAAGAGAGTTATCAAGCTGCTTCAGCAACTTTAAGACTACAGCTAGTAAAGTTTGAAATAACTGTTGTGTGTTTGGTGGAAAGGTGTTTTATTTTATGGAGCTTGAAAGATGCAGTGCTGCTAAAATCCCATTTAATTGCATATTCTAGTGCAGCTCCACGTGGTCAACTACTACTAACATTAAATTTTGGAAATATTTCTAAAAGTAGGCCCTGAAATACAACAGCCAAAACACCTTTCAGTACAAGGTCCAGAAGTGCCTTCTCTTTTGTTATATTTTAAAGTTATCCTGGTTTTTTAGGAACAGGCACCGTGTGGACAGGTCACACAAGCACACTTTTGCTGGCTAAACACCCTCAAAACATCTCTGCTATCCACCTCCTTCATTCTTGATAAATTAAGAGAAATATCCCTTGGTTCCTTTTACACCTGGCAACACTTCTGCAGAGGAGCCCATCCTGTCGACAGACACGATGCAAATCACAACAGTGGGATTCCTGGGCTGGTAACATCATCCCATTACGAATTATCCAAAAGCTGCCCCTGTTCCATCATATCCTGTGTGCTGGTCCTGCTTCCCAGGACTGGTGGAGACAGGAAACCCCTCTAGCTTGATCTGTAGATCCATAAGTGCTTGCATGGTGAGGAAGGGGTGAAAATGGTGGGAGGGCGAGAAGAGAACAAAACCAACCAAAATAAAAAGGAACGAAAAAAAGTGAGGCTGGCCTGTTTCTTTCTTCTCTACCATCTATTCAACAGCAGCAGGGGAGGTCTACAACTGTTGCGTCACGTAATGCACAAAAAAAACCTGACAAGCATGTTTTAGCTGATGGAGACCAGAGTGGACAGGAGGCTGGTGACAGCTCGGATGCGGGGAGCGAGAACCCTCCGCTTTAATTGGCTGTTTCATACTATCTCATCAAGCAAGCAGGAGCTTTACAGCCCGGATGGACTGCTCAAAGACACAAGAAATGGCAGAAATTTCAGCACGTAAATACTTTAGCCAACTACCCAGGCTCAGGTTAGACTCTCATTCTGGACCAAGGATGATGAATTTTTAACCCTGTCTGATCCACAAAAAACTCTACCAAAGGGAAGGTGCTTTGAAATAGAGGGGGGACGGGAGAGTTAAACCACAGGCTGTGCAGGACCTGTAGAGGTGTTTATAAACAATGCCACTAGAAATAATACACTACACACTCACATCTCTAACCTAGCATTTTCTTCTCCACAGAGCTGTGACAATGGTTATCTCAGTGGTACAATTATCTAGGTTTGATGACAGATTAAAAAAATATATATCCCAAACACCTGTTCAAGAGTTTTGTGTTTTTAAAGGCCATTGCCATTAACCTTGGGCCATGCACTTCATTGTCTTTAATTAGCAAGCTAATGAAGCCAGTTTTATTCCCTTTCTCAAACACAAGAGGATAAATACAAGACAGTGAAAGAGGAGACCAGATTCATTTGCAGCACAGTTCATTGCTGCATGGCATTACTTAAACTTGCACCAAAATAAAAGTAATGTAATGGCTCGGGAAAATGTGTTAGCAATGCATTCTGCAAGACAAATCCTTTTACACCTACTGTATTTTCTAAAGCTCATAGATTGAAACATGATTTCTGAACATTTGGGCTGCAGAAAATTTGCAAACAAAGGGCTAAAAATGAACATAATGTTTTCCTCAATGAATCCTCAGTATTTCAAAAATTAAGCATAACATTTTTTTTTCTTTAAAGAACAGCAGCCTGTGCTTGCTTTGTTACAGCCAGCCAAGGTAGCGCTGAGTAGCATCAACAATGGAGGTCAAGCGATTTTCGAAAAGCCCACCACTTTTGCACAGTCCTAACATATACACACACAAAAGACACGCTTTAAGCAAAACCCAGTGCTATGAATCTCCACACCGCATTGCAAGTTTGGGTATTTGAGGTTGGTTTGGTTTTATTTGTTTTAACAGCTTTAGCAAGAACTGGACAATAAAGATCACGTTGATAAATACTCACAAATATCACAAGAAAGGCAAAAAAGGGCTTTAAAAGAGAGGGAGGGATTTACAGAATTGCTAATGGTTTAATGATCCAAGAGGACCTTTCCAAATAAACAGAATTATATTCATGGGGGGGGGTTCTTTGTATTTTCAAGGGGGGGGGAAGAAACAGCATAGGTATGCCCTATCAGATTATCTTTTTCATAATATGACACAATTAAGAAGCTTTCACAGTTAATTTTTTTAAAGCAATTGTTTTTTTTTCTTCCCTCCAACTTATATTTCTACCACTATATCCACACAGCCATAGCATCAGGTTAAAAAAAAAAAAACCAAACCAAACAAAAACCCAACCCCATACCCAAAACAAAACAAAACAAAAAAACCACCCGGAAGCCATCTCTTTTATTGAATCACCCGAGATAAAAGGATTCCAAGATATATGGAAAGAAAATACATTGACCATAAATCTCCTTTATGCACATAATAGAATTTTCCAGCCAAGAGAGCTGTTGTGATGATAGCAACGCCGAGCACTAGGAATACTGATGGCACACACACACACAACCCCCCCCCTTCTTCCCAAATACCTGCTCTCCCTCAGCACTGCTATGTAAATACAATCCCGCACAACCCCCTTTTCCCAACACATGGAAACAAAGCTGCGTACGAGTGTCCCAGCGATCAGATAAAAAAGCCCAAGCTGTCTTTTTGCTCACCATCACATTAATTTTTTTTTCCTTTTTATTGCCCGCTCCTTTTTTATTGCCTCTCCCGCACCTGACACTTTGGGGGTGACTTAAAAAATAATTAAGCGATGGTTGTGTTTCTAATGCCAAAGGCAGGCGGTGGCAGCGCATATTTAATGGGCACTCGGAACAAAGGAAGCCCGGCTGCAGGAGTGCCCCGGGGCCGAGCAGCCCCTTCCCCAGGGCGGAGGGAAAGGGGGGGGAAGCACAAACGCACATAGGCGGGGACCCCCCCCCAACACACTCCCACCCGCTTTGCAACACAATGAGTCCAAAGCCGATGGGAACCGCGGAGCGGGGAAAGGGCACGGCTGCAAGATCGCTGCCTCCCACACCCTGCCCCCGGGAAACCCTTGGACACAAACAGCCCCCCCTCTCCTTCGAACCCCCACCACCACACACATCCCCACCCCGAGCTGGGGATGGAGGTAACGTGACGAGTTACGGGGGCGGGGGGCGGCAGGCTAAGCCCTGGGGGGGGGGTGAATGCAGTGACCAGGCAAAGTGGGGAGGGGAGGTGTCCCTTGGGGAAGAAGCAGCAATAATAAATAGGAATGGGAAAATAACAATACAAAGATATAAAAAGAGAGAAAGTGGGAACTTCAAGCGAGCCCGCGTTTTCAGCGCTGGGGGTGGGCACACAGGGTCTGACCACTCCTGCCCCCCGAGGGCTGCGGGATGGGGCACCCCGTGGACCCCCCCACTCCCGCCCCCCGAGGCGCTGCCCGGGCACCCCCTCCTCCTCCCCGGGCTGTGTCCCCCGGTTTCGCCAACTTCCACCCCGCGTCCCTCAGCAAAACGCGCACCCCGCAGGTTGGAGCTGAAGTTTGGGGACCAGCCCAGTTCCATAAAATAAGCGGGATGGAGAACATACTAAATAAACACATAAACACCCCCCGCCTCCTCCCAGGGGATGCTCCCCCAGGACAACCCACACACCCCCTTTTCTCCTCAACTTCATCCCAGTTGCCCGCAGCGCCAAGAGGCTCGTTCCGCGCTCACAGGCGAACCCCGGCGGGACCAGGGAGTGAGGGTCCCCCTCGGGAGGGAGGGGGACTGCCCTCCACACACACACCCCCCCGGGTTACACAGTGCCCGGCAGGAGCTGGGTGCACACATGGCCACTACCTGAGCGCCTTCTCAGCATTTCGGAGCAACCCCCCACGTCTCCTCCTGCTGCTCCCAACTTCTCCTCCCTTTGGCTTTTCTCCCCATCACCCGCCCAGAAGTAAATGCCCATTTTTGTAAAGTTTCCTCGATATCGCGCCGTGTTTACATTGCCATTAATTCCCACGGGCTGCCTGAAGGGAACAAAAAGCAGCACGGGAAGGCTCGTCCTGCGTGCAGGGAGAAATCGGAGAAGAGGGGGTGCGAAGAAAAAAAAAGGAAAAAAAAGAAATAATAAACAACATTAAGCAGAAGGGAGCGGTGGGGTTATTCCCCAGTTTGCAATCTCGTTGGTTGCTCTGCTCTGGAGAGTGGCTGCAAATAACTGCACGGCCCATTCAATTCTGCATTTGGAGGAGCGACCGTCAGCCCGAGCAGGAGGTAAACACGCAGCAATGCACTTACCTGCACAGAAAGTTCCACAAAGCAAGGCGAAAGTCAGCCACGAAGCAATCATATTCCTTTCCTTTTTATTTTTTTTCTCCTCGTGTGCCCCTCTATCCCCAAGGGAAACAAAAATAAAAATATCGAGAGAGACTGAAAGAAGGGGGGAGAAGCGAGGCTTTGCCCTCTCCTTCTTCGTTCTTAAAAAAAAGAGGAAAAGAAGAAAAAAAAAATCTGAACAAAAAAATTAATGAAATCGGATTTAATTCCTTCGCAGTTGCAAAACGTATCCAGTGGAAGAGGAACAGCCCCGCAGCGCCCGGACGGTTCGACCTGCTCCTGCCTGGCTCCGGCGTTTGCTCCGAGCTTTCCAAGAGTTTCTTTCGCTGGGCTTTTGTGCTGGGAGCGCGGCGTGCACCACACACCGACTCCCCCTCCCTCCTTCTTCTTCTCCTCCTCCTCCTCCTCCTTCTCCTCCTCCTCCTCTTCCCAACCCAGCCCCTCCGGCTCCCCCAGCAGCAGGGGCGAGCGCAGCCGTGCACGCGTGCGTGCACACCCCCTTGTTCCCCCCCCCCCGCGCAATGCACGCGCAGCCGTAGGCAAGGCGCGCAAAACGCAGACACGCGCGCACGCTCCCCCGCGCAGCCAAACTTTGCGAGGTCACCGACCCCGCGCTCCAGGCAAGAACCCGCGGAGGGGGCGCGGAGCCGGGGGGCCGGCAGCATTGCGGGGCGAGGGGACGGTGGGAGCGGGGGCTGGGGGGGGTTGCCATGTGCAGTGAGGGGAAATAAAGCAAAAAAAAAAAGGAAAAAAAAAGCGCGAGGGGGAGGAAGGGGAGGTTTGTTGTGGCTTTTTTTTTTAATAATTAAAAAAAAAAAGCTGAACTGAGTCCAAAATGGCTTCTTAAAAAAAAAAAAAAGGGAGAAGCGGAGCCAGCAGGGGGAAACCCGGATGTTTGATACAAAGAGGCTGGAGGGGGGCGGAGCGGCGCGGGGGCTCCGCGGGCGCTGAGTGGGGAGCGGTGCTGCCCGTCACGGCCGCGCCCCGCATCGGCCGCGGGGAGGGGAGACGAATGGGTGGATGGGTGGAGGGGCAAAAGCATCCCAAGGAAAAAGAGGATGGCCACTGGGACACCCCGTGCACCCGCCGTCTTCCCAGGGGAAGGAGCCCCCCCCCGGATGTAGGAATAAACTGTGTCCTTGCAAAACAAAAATCTCCTCCTCTTCCAGGCTGCCCCGGAGAACACTGCACCCAAAAAAGTCTCTTGAGCCCAAGATCTTTCAGGAGCGATGGCGCAGGGGTAGTGTCCAGGGGTGCCAAGGCTGAAGAAGCACCTCAGTCAAATCTATTTTCAGGGTTAATAAGGTTTTATCTATTGCCAGAGTTACTGAATGCTCTCTGCAATTTATTTTAATTATAATTAAATAATGCATGAGGGAGAACCAAAGGAATCTCAAGGGGAAGGAAGAGGAAGGGAAGATGCTGAAGTTGGGTCATTCCCAAGGCTTTGGGTCTACGAGGTCCATTGACTCATTGGGAGAAAGGGCTGTGGTGCAGATGCTGCGTGCCGGCAGAGCTCCCATGCGGTGCTGAATTGCAGGTCAGCTCTCGCTAATGTGTCCGATGGGGAGTAAGGCTGAAAATATGTCTAAAGCCATTTACTTTTTCCTCTGGAGGGAGATAAGGGTAAATATGAATCATTCTTTTACAAGTTTGAGACGCGTTTTTTTCCAGGAGGAAATATGTGTATTTTTTTTACAGTGAGAAGCTTGCGGGAAACTTCAGGAGGCTTTTATAGGAGCTTGTAACATCTTTGAAGCTGGAGACTTTTTTTATATAGGTATGGCACTTGCATAACAAGGATTTAACAATGAATGGGATTCCTAGGTGGAGTTGCAATAAACCGATTAATAGTATCATTCATAGTATACCTCATTCACGTGTGCTATGAGTAGAGAGGAGTGCATCAGCAGGAGTATAGTGGTTGTGACTTCAAACATGAGACTTTTGGGAGGAAGAGTTACATCCAGTGCCTAAACTGGAAGGCAGTGCAATTGGTAAAGCTACAAAGAAAATAATTTTATGAGAAAAAAGCAACAAAACCAAGTCCACAAAGAGCTGCTGCTGGGCAGGTCTGGGGCTTGGAAAAGGCAAGGTGGGTAATGTTACCCACCTAGTCAAACCCCCAACAGAAAAGCAGATTTATCTGTCACAGTTATGGGTTGGGATTCAATCCCTATTTATTCAGAAACAAACACTCACAGGCTGGGTTTGTTTGTTGTTTTTTTCCAGTCTGGAGGCAGCAAGGACTGATTTTGTCACCATACACTTGTGGGAAAAAACGGTGAGAAAGCCATAAAAGGTGCAAAAGGGAATGCAAAACAGTCAGATGAGCAGGAAATGTCCTGGCCATGGGCTGCAGTAGCTCAGGGTGCATTCGGGGCCTCAAGAGAGGAACAAAATAATGGGTAAAAATTTCCTACAAGGCTGCTTTTTTCATTTGAAAGCAAATAATAGGTCAATATTTCTGATTATTATATTTGAGGAATAAGTTCTTAAACCGCTACCAAGTGGCTGAAGTATGGAGAAATGAGTGGGGTAATAAAATAAAACTCAGTGTTTTGCTGTACCAGCATCCCCATGATTAGGTGAAACAAGACATTTAGTTCATACCAAGGAAGTCTTGGGGAGCAGGCAGCCTATGGCTATGGTAGCGATCACTTGGGCTGCATCCCTGCCCAGGCTGGAATGCTGCCTGACCAACACCGTTCCTATTTATAATCACTGTGCTATGAAAAGCCCCGTTCCACGGTACCTGAATTTGTGATTTACAGGCAGAGACCTGGAAGCACGTTTATCATCTGGCTGTTATCACTTTTGAGGGAACAGACCCAGGGTTCTTCAGATGTTGTCCTGAAACCGCTCAAGAAGGCCGGTATAGTGTGGCCTTTTGCACTTGGGCAGTGTGCTGCTTCGTGGTGCAGGAGATGCTGCAAAGAGCAAACTTGACACAGAAATGGAGCCAGGATGATCTTTGCCCAGGGATAAACAATATCCTTAATTCTTGTTTATTAAACACAGCAGTTGCAGTCCCTCTTGCTTGTATTGTTTCACAGGGAAATGATTACCTTCCTGAAAAGCTAAAATCTTTTCTCCACTTGCAACATAAAAGCCCAGGAGTGAGTACTGTCACTGGAGATAATGCTATAGCTTTAGTAAGATGACACTTAAAAATTTTGTCAGCCTCCAAGAATTTCGGAGATAGTGATGAACGAAGGTAGCAAGTGTTAAGAGCAGGCAGTGCTTGCGAGAAGTGCCCTTACAAGCGGTGTTTTCAAGAGCTTCTTTCTGCCTCCAGTTATCATTAGAGCTGCACAGCTCAGACCATTTTTAAATAATTACACTCAACGGTTAAAAAACACTCCTGCACTAAAATAAATTTTAGCTAAGATGGTTTTATGCTTTGCAGCCTCATATGACACTCAATCTTTCTCGTGTGACTATTGTAACAAGTCAAATTCATGTATTTTGATACCCCGCACGTGATAAAGATACTCAGATCACTTAAGCCTGTACAAAACTGCAGTGCTCGCTTGTCATTTATCTTAAAATCCTATTGTAGCTCTCGTGAAATGTAATTTCTTCAGTGAATGGGAATTTATACTGACAGAGGTGTTATAAAACATGGAAAATACTGGGGGAAGGGGACTCAGCATTTCCTTTATCTCTTCACGTATTCACTAACAGGCATTTATTATTCAGCTCGGCGTTGGTTCATTGCAGGTTACAGAGTTCTGATGCAATTAAAGAGACCCAATTCCAATCAACTTAAGCAAAACTTGCATTACTTGCAACAGGTGAGAAATGCGTGCTGAGGCGCCGAGGCAGCAAACTAGTCCACAGGCTGCACTTTCCATATCGTATTCTAAGGCTGCTCATAGGAAATCACTCAATCTAAAGAAATGCCTGGGATCCCAGCCTCTATCTTCCCTTTTCAGAATGCACGGGTGAGGAAAAAATAATTTATATTCATAACTTTGGGTAAATAAATTGCCACTTTAACTACACATTTTATTATAATAAAGCGCTTCCCGGCAATAACCAACCCACACTATGAAGCAGTTTCTTAATATAACAGTAAGTTAAGTTCTCTGTTGTGAGGAAGCTTTTAAAAGCACAGAGCAATTAATATGGCTGGGCAGTATTGCACCATTCTCAACATGTGGGGGAAGGTGGTTTTGCTAAAGACCTTTATACTTATTTTCAAGAAATGCCATTGCTATGTGGTAGGTATCTCACCTGCAGAATTTCCCAGTAGGATTTATACCTACCATTAGCCTGACTCTGCTCCCAGTGGCTTTGCCTAACTCTAAAGGGAACAGAGCTGAGGCAGATTTAAACCTTCCCCAGCTTTCTAAGGACTCACTGCTGTCACCTCTCCATAATGCAGCTACAATTAACTATAGTGGAATTTCTATATTTGAAGGAGCTTTAAATTGGAGCCTGAACTTCCAGACATGGATGCAGATGGTCTTTGCTACTGTCTGTACAAGCCCTTGGTTTTTGCACTAAAAAAGCCCACCCACGTTGACAAATTTGCCCTTTGCAGTCTGGCTTCAGTACGGCCGGTAAAAATAGCACATGGTACGGCAGACAGAATGGACCCTAAACTATATAAAGGTAATTTTTGATAGCTTTTCTTAGCTCCAGACTAAAGAGCAAGGCATCAGATGTTGACAGATTAGGGGGGAATATACCAAGCAAAGGGATCTGTTACCAAGATGCCCATTATCCAGTTGGGCCATCCTCCAGAATTTGAACTTTTCCCTTGGTTTTCAATTGTATTTTGATGAAAGACAAAATACCAGCACCTGTCAGAGCCACATATGAAAGCTGTGTTCAGGTTGGATCTTCAGCGATGATTTGCTCGTCCGTGAATTTTGATAGGACTTCTGGGGCATAACTCATTATTTTTACCTCTGTAACCAGCAGAGTCATCAAATAATTATTTCCCTTTAAAGCTGGAAGAACTTGTCTAGCCTATTGGGCGGGGAATTTAGTTGCAAAAAGGCTCTGGAGAACGGTTGGCACTGGATGGTAGCTGTACCGTTAGTGTGTTAGCCCCTGCCCAAAAAGGAGAATCCAGGCTCTAATTTATACCTCCAAGTCATGCCAGCTTACCAGGAACCAAAGTACAGCCACGCTCAAGTTGGAGACTTGTGTACTCAGACAAAGAGGATTATGGACATCATATGATTAATTCTACAATGATGGTGTATGCTTAATTGGTAAAGGACTGCATTTTCTATCTTTTTTTAACCCAGGACAGAACGATAAAGGTCTGCCTAATGCTTGAGGTTCCTTTAAGCTATTTTCTTCATTGAGATTTGCTGTCCTGAACTTTACTGTGACTGCTGGCTTTGCCTTAAGCTCTTGAGCGCTGCTTTGCTTTTTAATGATGAGAAATGAGCATTCAAATTCCCCTGAAACACCAAGCTGTGTTGGTCTCATAGCTCACACAAGGACTTGCCCAAACCTTAGGTACCATTGCAAAAGCCAGTGTCCAGGAGTCAGGAAAAGCAGAGTAAGTGGACTGTGGTACCACACCGTAGACGTTCATTTTAATGTCCCACTTTCTCAGTTTCTTTGTATGGTAGAAATACAGTTATAGAATCATAGAATGGGTTGGGTTGGAAGGGACCTTAAAGATCATCCCATGGATGATCTTCCACTGGATCAGGTGGCTCAAAGCCCCATCCAATCTGATCTTGAACACCTGCAGGGATGGGGCACCCACAACTTCTCTGCACAACCTATTGCAGTGGCTCATCACCCTCAAAGTAAGTATCTCTCTAACTTCTGAGTGTGTGTTGCAGTAAGTCAATGCATCTTAAATTTGGTGGAAGGCAGATGTTTCTACCAGCCAATGGTACTTAACCATTCAGACAGATTACCAAGTGCCACAGCAGCAAAATCCCTTCTACTTGAAATGTTTAAGACTGCCTGGCTGCCTATCTGGAAAATGTGCTCCCGAATTGGCAGTAGTGACACTAGAATTGCTTCTTGGTGACAATCCTGGTGACTGTGACAGCCTCCAGTAATGGGAATCTATTAATCTCTTGTAAAACGCTCTGTCCTCCTTCCATTAAAAGCTGAAGGTAAATAAAGGTTGCATCATCAGATCATTTTGCTTGTGTAGAGGTTATCTACAATGCCTCTGTGAGATGGACAAGCAGAAGAGTAAAAGTAAATCTTCCCATCGTCGGGGTAAGGCTAGCCAGGGCTCAACGCTGCAAGCTTGGGGCTCTGGAGCTGCCAGGTTACCCTGGTCTTTTTGCTTTGCTTTGTGCAACAGCCAGTGTTGCTGACACTGGCTGGGGGTGACAGGCCAAGGACAAGATGTTAAACCTCCTCTGTGCTTGGAGTGTGCTTGGCCCAGGTTACGGCATCCGTAAGTGCTACGCTGTTTTGGGTGGCTGCCAGCAGATCCCGTGGGGTTTTGCAACACCTAAAAAAAAAGCCTGGGAATACAACAGCCCTTGAATCTGCACAGTGAGAACAGCATGTTCAATTACTGCCCTTAGCCTATTCCCTAGCCCTGTCCATTTAAGTTACCATACTTTGTAAAAGAAGATAGTAGGTATTTACCCACATTGTCTTCAGCTGTTGTTGTTTTACCTGAAAATGCAGTGCAGGTGTTTTAAAGTGCATAAGGTGGTTACAGCAGCCTAGAGCCAAGGCCAGTCATGTCTCCAGCTCCCTTGCCTTCCTCCCTACCCAGGTGTTTGGTTGGCAGAAAAACATCTTTTAGGTTCCAATTTTAATTTGAAAAGCTAGACTCGGGGTTTTTAAACTGGCCACAATTAAGCTTTAACAACGGGAAGGTTCATATGGAGGTGCCGGGTCTCTCTTTGAAATGGTTTTGCCCAAGAAAAGCATCTGTATCCTTCCTTAAGCCAGATGGACTGTGCCAGAGGGTTTACTTTCACTGCTCTTACCTGTGGCCTTGTGCCTCCAAACACACTCCAGGCATGTGTGGAAGGACCAATAAAATATGTCCTGTTTGGTGTATTTTTAGAGTTTGTCCCAGATTATTGGCCTTTGTCCCAGATTTCAGCGGTTAGGGTGTAAGAATGCCCAGTGGGGCTGAGTGCTTCCTGCATAGCTCTCAGGAAGGCTTTAATCAGGAAAAACACCCTCTCAAAGAAGGCAAGTAATTAAGTTTTTGTGGCAAATGCTCTAATGCCATTAGCAGGAGGTGATAAACACTCAAGACCACAGTTTAAATAGAGCGAGGCAGATGCTCTAAGCTTTAAAGTGCAATATTATTGTGTTACGTGGTAGTGAGTAATGAATTGGACATCACTACCGAGATAGTTTTCCTTTTGTCTTTATTGGGACCAGAGATTGTTTTCTCACAATAAAACTCATCCCACGTACTGGCAGCTGGCAATGTGCAAGTAGGGAGCTAATGTTAGAAGAGATCCTCAGGTGTCATCTAGTCCATCCTCCTCCCTTTGGCCGTGTTTATTTGACCTGTGTCATTCCTGGAAAATGCTCATCCAAACTCTTCCTGCAGCGCTACGCGCTGTGTACTGCTCCAGGCTCCCAGGGCTTCACAAGCTTTGCCTGCAGAACATTTTCCCTCCTGCAGAACCCCAGACTTCCCTGCTGCAGGTCCTTACTGAACAAGTGGGGCACGGATTGCTCATTTTCTCTCTGCTCCAGGTTTTACATGTTGGAAGATTGTCTCTCTTCAGTCTACCAAAGCAAAACCATGCCAATTTGTCTCTTCCTCATATTTCTGGATGCACAGCACAGCCCTCGCTCCATTCCTTGGGCTGCTTAGCTGTATCTCAGTGGCTGAATTCCCTTGTTGAAGTCCTGGACTACCTGTCCCACCGTCTCTGGCACGTGCTTCTCAGCTCTGGGGATTTCTCTCCATTCAGCCTTCCCACTTACACTGCAGTCTTTGGGATGCTTAAGGGCTCCCCGATGGACTCATCCAATCAATTTCTGGCTTTCGCGGGCTTCCACCTTGGTCTTACCTCTTTACCCTCCTGTCAACTGCGTCTTGCCCAGCTGCCTTAATGCCCTTGCTTAGACTATTTCCTTACCTTCGTAGCTTAGAACGTGCCACATGTCATAAAAAGTACAAAGTATAAAAACAATTAGGTTAAGAATCCAACCAACTGGTCCATCAATTTTGTAGAGAGACGGGAGTGATGCATTGCCAATGCAGATGCAGGTGAAATACTGCTGCACCCCGTCATGCCTGTGAGGAGAACCTGCTTTCCTTCCCAGACCTGCCTGGCCTTCAACTCAACTTCAACAATTTGTGTGTTATCAATGATAAATGTATTTACAAGTGAGAGCAGCCAGCCTTGCAGGCTGTGATGCCAGAGTGTTGTGGGTTCCTGGCATGGGCAGTGCCTCTGTGGATTTCAGAAGAACAAGACAGCCTGAAGGTTTTATCTATTTGTAAGTGTCTTGGTGTCCCCTAACTTGTGATTAGACCCTTTGGCAGGAAGACTGCAATTCACATCTTGACTTTTCTGACCCCATAGGCACCCAGACTCTCTCACTCTTATCCTTTATTTTTACAACCAAGTGCCACTCATTTGTGTAGAGAAGCAGGAACTTTCAGAGGGGAAATTACCAATAATCCAGCAAGCACCCAATCAGTTTCCCATTTTTTTGGCCTGTCCATGCTGTGGGATAGTGCACAGACCCGATATTATTCACCTACCATAGTTTAAATAGTTGCAAGTGCCTACTAACAGCTGAATTGAAAAGAATAACGGAGGAGAAGAAGTATATAAAAAAACCTCATATAACAAGGATGGTGTGGGACAAGGATGAGAAGGGCAAGGGGCATATCACAGAGGTACTGGTTGAGGGTATTCCAGTAGCCTGGGTTCCAGCTCAAGAGTCTGCAGGATCTCTGATAGGCTTTGCTTTACTTATCTCTTAAGTCCTGATCAGAATGGGAACAACGGGCTTTATCCAGAGAAGTAATTAAAATGTTGCACTCCCTGGCAGGGGAGTTAAAATCAATTTCTCAAATACATGATGAGGAGCAATTGGCCAGGCTGCTGCCGTGCAGAAAAAGATCTGGGGCTGTGATGCTTGGAAGCACAGCAGAAATCCAGCGCTGCAAAAATCCCACATTCTTCCCAGGATGTTTGTTCGGAGTAGCCCGGTGCAAAAGGCATGGGACAATCTTTCCATTCAGCTTGGCAATGGCAGGATCTTGGCTCAATTACAATTTCCACACTTTAGGAAAGATATGATTCAGCTGGGAAAAGCCCAAAGAGATGCAAAAAGATTGGAGGTGTGGAAAACCTGCCTTTAAGGAGAAACTGAGAGAGAGCAAAGTGTATGGTCTGAAGAGAGGAGCAAGGTGAGACAAAGCAAGTTTCCAAATACATGCAAGGCTGATACAAAGGGGAGTGGCACAATGTGTACATGTGCCTTCTGCAAGTAGGTTGAGTAATAGACTTCAGCTCCAGCAGGAAAGACGTAGGTAAAAGATCAGGAAAAATTTACAGTGCTATGGATAGTTCGGCACAGGAATATTCCCACAGGCTGTTGTGGAACTGATACTGCAGAAAGGTGTTAAACAAAGATGTTGCAGAGATGGTGAGGTGTTGTTGATTGTACCAGGGGCCTCCTGGAGGGCTTTAGCCAACTTTCTTTTCCCATTTCCTCCTGTTGCCACTGAAATAATTGGAATTCAGCATTTCAGTGTTTGGGAGCACCTGCCACAATAGCAATGCCCTGTTTGCAATCAGGGAGATTGCAAGAGCAATCCCGTGCATATTTAGCGGGTGTGCAGCTCCTAGGGTTTAGGGGTACAGAAACAAGCTAGCAGATAAGTATGCCATCACTGTACAAGCTGGTTATTCTAGACTATTAAAAATCCAGCCTTGCTTTGAGAAGCAAACACTGCGCATGAGCCGAGCTTTTCCATGTGAAATATTGTAAAGAAATCTGTTATGTTTATTGTTAGAGAGGCACAAAGGAAATCTCATTAAAACCCACTGACAATGATCTGTTATGAAGGGAACAGAAGCAATTTGTGAGCTCTCAAAAAACTAGAGTGCATGTCTATTCTGCCCCTGTCCTCGCTGTCTGCTGCTACTTTAGCTCACAGATTTCTTGAGAGAAAGATCTGTGCCTTCTTGCTCAGTTAGCTCTTACACATCACATTTTATTTGCTAGGAGACTTGAACGATGAGCAGCAAACACTCCTGTTCCTATTTTAAACACATGGAAACTGCAGTACAGAGAAATAAATTACTTGTGCAGAGTCACAGAGCAATTTTGTGGAAGAGCTAGGACCAAAACCCAGCTCCCTTGCTCCCAAACCCATGTACCAACCTTCAGCTCCTCATTGACCCTTAATTGTAATCACCTTCCGAGGAAGTTTATTGGCCTCTTCCAATTGACTTCCATGGGAGTAATGACAGGTATCAAATGAAGTAACTGGGAATATCAATGCAAAAGAAGCCAATATTAGATATAAAGAAAGAACTGATGGAAAGGAAAAATAGATTTTACGAAGAACAGACATAAGTTCTAGTGCTGCTTCCATAATATCATTCCCCCCTTAATTTGTGCCTGGTCAAAATTAAAAAAAAATTAGATTGCTGATATTAACAGATGAAATGAATCTTGAATTTTATAATAGTGGAGGAAATGAAAGAACCAAAATAATATTGTGTTGTTAACTCCGATTTTAATAATGATTCTGTCCTCAGTTGCTAAATTTATTCCACAGAAAGTAAATCATTAATGAACAGAGAGGGGAAACAGTTCTATGGTGATGGATTTTTGAAAGAAAGTTTAATTTTGCTTGTCTTCTAGAAACTGTGAAATATGCTTGGAGCTCCGAAACTAAACGACAAACACCTCAAAACCAATCCACAAAGCTGGGATTTAGCCGAGTGCCTAACACTGCCGGGGGTAGGATGGAGCAATGCACATGGCTCCTCTCCGAGAGAGCTGAGGTGAGTGGGAGTGGTGGATTAGAGATGTTGGTTTGGATGGAGGAAAGGAGGTTTCAAGGTTTGCTGTTGGTTGGCTGCATTCTCATAGCTATTTCTGAATGTCATCTGGAGAGCTGGAATGCGGTCATCCTCACCCTACACCAAAGGAAACCAAACTGGGCTCTTCCTACCATTTGGTGGACTTCTGCAAGATCTGCTTCCACCATGTCGTGTGTAGGAGATGGATGGACTCAAACCACTCTCAGTCCTGTGAAGGTGTTTGACTTCCCAGGTGAAGGAAGAGCCTGCCAAGGCTAGTGTATCCAACAGTGGCTTTTGACCTATCCACTACCATCTTCAACCAGCTCCAAGCAATCCCCCAAAAAAAGAGCTTCCTGGAGCTACAGCCCATTCCATGCCAAGTTCACTGGTTTAAAATATTGAGCATGAGGAGGATCATGGTCTCATAGTGGTGGGGAAGAAAACATCTCTGTAGCTGGGATTTCGTGCCTAAGAAGCAGCAAATGTGGAACACACATGGCTGCGTGTGCATGAAAGAAAAGGGGGAAAAGACAGAATTCCCCTGCTTCCTTAATAAGCACAGCACCCTAATGATGAATGTAGAAATTTGCAAGTTAAACAACATTTTTGTATTTGAATTATCAAATAAATGAAAAGAAGTAAACATTAAACAACGTTATATGAGAGCCTGGAGTGTCACCACAAAAATTAAGACTATGTAATTAAAAGTACAATGCAATTTATTTTTATATCATTCTTCATTCAAATCAACAAATCTTGTTACTTACCCAAAAATTGTAAAGCAGGCTGCAAACCAATTCAAAAGATGAAGACAAAGTGGCTATTGTAAAACCTATGTTTCTTAGTCCCTTACATCTGACAGCAGTCATGATTTAATATTTTAACTACTGTAATAGGTTATACTGCTGAAGAAAAGTACATTAATTACTATGGGAAACCTAAAAAAAAAACCTAATTAAGAAGAATAAAATCATTCTAATTGACTGGGAAAAATAAAACCATGTGAAGGGAAGTGAAGGATGAAAGAACTGAAGGCACACAAATATTAATAAATGCTCTGCATAGTGTAGAAAACACTTCTGTATTTGCTGGGGGGTGTGGGTTTGTATCTGACTGGAGATCGCAGTTTGCCATGGATAAAGCTCTTCTCCAGCATCTCACCCTCTGGAAGCACCTCTTAATTAGCTGCAGCAGAGGGAGTTGGGTTTGCTCTAAATTCAACTCAACATGTCCATGCAAAGCCATCCCCACTGGCTGTGTCTGAAGCAACAGGCCAAGAGCATGAGATTGCACTACATTTCTGTATGTAGTATGGGTAACAATTATCTCAATAGTTGCCATCCTTCCCAAAAAGTCACAGAGGACACAGGAAAGAATGCAGCTCTGTGTCCCAGGGCATGCCATACGTCATGCCTGGGGACACCGTAGGGATGAATTGCCTTGGGCAGATGTGAATCTGCTTTTCAACTACAGTTGCCCTTTAAAGTTACTTAAAAGGAACCTTTCTGTGTGAAATATCGTAGAATCATAAAATCATAAAATGGTTTGGTTCAGAAGGGACATTAAAGATTATTCAGTTCCAACCCCCTGCCACAGGCAGGGACACCTTCCACTGCATCAAGTTGTTTAAAACCTCATCTAGCCTAACCTTAGAACACCTCCAGGGATGGGGCACCCACGGCTTCACTGGGCAACCTGTGCCAGGGCCACACAGTAAAATTTTTTTCCTAATATTTAATCTAAATCTCCCCTTTTTCGGCTTAAAACCATTCCTCCTCATCCTGTCCCTGCACTCCCTTATGAAGAGCCCCTCCCCAGCTTTCCTGTAGCCCCCTTTCAGTACTGGAAGGCTGCTGTGAAGTCTAAACAGAGTCTTCTGTTCTTCAGGCTGAACAACCCCAGCTCCCTCAGTCTGTCCTCATATGGGAGATGCTGCAGCCCTCTGATCATCTTCATGGCGTCCTCTGAACTCAACGTAACAGATTCTTCCTGTGCTGAGGGCTTCAAAACTGAACTCAGTAATCCAGGTGAGGTCTCACAAGAGCAGAATGAAGGGACAGAATCACCTACCTTGACCTGCTGGTCACATTTCATTTGACACAGCCCAGTATATCCACCATCTTGTTTGCTCAGACCCAGCTAAGTTCATCTTTTGAATTTATCCCCAAGGAGATGCTTTAAGGGAGCAACTCTACCCCCATTGCATGTCTTCATGGGATCCGCAGGGATTCAGGGCAGCTCTGGGAGCAGGGGCGTCTTGTATCAGCCAGAAACAGTGGCCAAAGATGCTAAGGAAATGTTTTACTATATTTTCCAGATGTGAAACTAGATATGACCATGTGTGGTTTTGTCATGGCCAGGAGTGGATTCTGGGGCTGTAATTTTGAGCTTTCATCCCAATTTGGAATAGTAGTGTGTTTATTTTATGATATTGAGCATTCTAGTGATGGGATAACTTATTTTCTTTCCAGGTTTACTGCCCTCATTTCTAAAAATCGCACCAATGTCGAAATGTCTGTGGATGTTAAAAAGAAGGAAAAGGATGCCACAGGGTCAACAGCTACACTGAGTGTTTAAACAAATACACACAGTTTAATTACTGCAGATGATATTAGTAATACTAATGCCTTTTCAAGCCAGAAGTTATCCTTTGATCACTTATATTTACTTCACTTGTAAAACAGACTACAGCAATCTGGCCAGTTATCTTGTTCTGAACCCAGTAACTTGTACATCATTAATATCTCCAAATATGAAAAATTAGTAGTATAAATTTTGCACAGCCCTTCCAGGATTACAAATCTTCATCAAAGGCAAGAGGAATTGTCTGAGGAATAAGGACGTCAAGATTCAATGAGGGCATACCATGCTAGAGAGGAAGAAACTAACTGAAATCTTTGCTATTGCTGAAATGATGCTATTACAGTTATGTGCTTGCACAGAAAGCCAGCAAAAGAGCTCTGTAGCACCTCAGCTGTGTTTTGGTGGTATTACTGGCACCCAGAGTTGCATGGCTTTTTGCTCAAAGGTAAGCCCATGGCAGAGGGGTTGGAACTTTAAGGTCCCTTCCAACCCAGACCATTCAATGATTCTATGATTCTATGAAGCAGGTTCTCCTTCCCCACCTTCACCCACAGAAAACAGGACTGAAAAGCAATAAGCATAGGCAGGGATTGTTTGAAGGGGTTTTCATTGACTGGGGGTTCTTTTGCAGCACAGAAACATCCAAGCAGTCATGCCTTTTTATTAGCAAAGAAGTTTTATGTTGAACCTTGCAAAACCCACAAGGATCACTCATGAAGAGTATCGCTTAGACCATGTGTATCTACAGAAGGGTTGCAGAAGCGGTCTTTAGTTATAAAACATGGAAATAAGCAAAGATCAAACTCACTCTTTGAGAGGAGGATAGAAGGGCTTTTCATGTGGTAGCATCTGAAGTCCATTGTATTGGGACATGCCATACTGTACATGCTCTGCTAATCCAGGATCCATAAATGTAAGAACTTTGTATAGTTTAGCCTGAGCTCCTGCACAGCCAGACTCCCAGGGCTGATGCAATCCAATGCAGGGCTCACATACTGCATTTTGAGTCATGTGGCTGTGACTCGTGAGTGGGACTGGGGCCTGGGGTTTGGGGACACATGGGAGGGCCTGGGGCTGTGAGCTGTTGGTGAGGGGTGGAAAGTTTTAGCTACCTGAGTGTGGGATTGCACTCTGCTCTGGCATCCCTCGACCCAACTATAACTCTCTTCACACTACAGGTTACAGAGAGAAATGCACCAGCAAGTACCTGACATGAACAGGGGAAGGTCATGATGGTAGTAATGGGATTAGGCTCGCCTCATTTCAGATATTTACAGAGTAGATTTCTAAGTGTGTGCTCTCACACTGGGCTTTCCAGGCAGGAAGAAGAAATAAGTGTCTTTATTACACAATTCATGTGCTCTGTTTTAACCATGTACTTTAGGAAGAGAGGAATCACCGTAGACTCCATCGACTGTATTGACTGGCTCTCCATTGACTAGCGAGGAGCCATGGGTGACTAGCTCAAGTGCAGATTGCTGCTTTAGTTGGGTGAATCTACCGAGTGCTTCCTGTCTGTAGTGTAAGATGTGGCTGCTCTGAGCAGCTCAGGCTGTGGCATTTCAGTCAATAACTTCTGCGGCAAGAACAGTATTTTTGGAGGAGCGACACCCTTCAGGAGAAGTTTGCAATGTAAGTAGACAAATAGCGGGTGGGAAACAGGTGCCCCATGATCAGTATGCAATAAAGCCTACACCTTCTGCTTCTGGACCACATCCTTCAAACCCTGCATCTCTATTACAGCAGATTTCTACAGGGAGATTAGTTCAAGTATGATGAGTAATTTGTGATGATTGCTGTCATCTCTTTCCCTCTAAACTAAAGGAGTCTTGTTGAAGCCGTATCTCATCTCCCTGTGGATATCGCTGCACTTTGTCGTCAGCCACTTCTGAGAGAGTCTTGGGTCATTGGGATAGAAACTGGCTGGGTCATCAAGAAAGCGTACGCCTGAAAGAGAGAAAAAAAACCCACATCAGTCTGTAGGAGTGTATGCCATTAAAAACAAAAAAACCAGCCTACACGTGTGAGAGTGGCAGCCTCTACAGTGTGGTGTACGTCCACACACAGCCCGTTGTTTCAGAAACGCCGTCTCCCTTCGGCTGTGATCACTGTTTGCAGTCTGTGTGCAGTGACGTGCATGGAATATTACTATGAAAATGTGCGTTCTTGTTAATAGGTATAGTTTAGGATGATTGTTAGCAGAGCATAAGGCCTTATTGATTGAAAGTGGCATATGGCAAGGATATATAATGATTCACTTTGGCTGCTAGTTTGAAATCCTATTCATGGGCAAGAAAAAAAAAACGCTCTCCTTTGCAGTCAGGCTTCATTCTTTCTGCAGTGTGTTTTTCAAACCAGGCCACTTTACAAGTGATCCTTAGGAGAGATTTCCTGCTCTCCTGGGTGTGTACTCAAAGCTCTTTTCAGCCCTGCAAGGGCAGGTCACAAGAACAAAAGCTGAAGTTATCATATGCCTCCCTTTGAGGGAAATGTTGGTCATCTTGCAGATCTCTCCTCTAAAACTCTTTTTCAGGGCATTTGCTGTTTATGAAAGGTGGTGGACCTGGAAACCTGATGCACGGTAAATGCCAGAGAGATGCACAGCCCAAGCAATGCCTGCTTTGGAGCCTGATGGGAGAGCTGTGGATCCCCAACTGTGGCAATAGCCTCATGGAAGCAGTTTTGACATTTTTACCATTGCATTATTGAAAGACAAAGCTGCCAGTGCTCAGGCAAGCTGAACGCTTCTCTGGATCCAGCTTCTCTTCACGAGGGGGAAAAATGCATGTTCCTACATGGCATTAGCAATCATAGAGTAATTAACCTGAGGTAAAATCCCACTAAAGGCAAAGCAGCCAAAGTATTAATGTATGTGAACTGACAAAGATAAGCCCTGAGGACCTCATCTGTCTTCCATGTGTGTTAGCAGGTCCAAGAGAAGCTTGAGTTGTCTCACCAGGTTTGCCATGTGTAGACTGACAAGGTAAACAGAGACTTTGTGGCTGGGTAAAGACAGCACCTCGCGAGCCCTGAATGCTTCTCTCCCCATTGCTGCCTCATCACTGATACTTCTGAGTGATGTGTTGAACCTGAAGATAGGTGGCCGGAAGGACAACAGCTCAGAGTGGCAGTGCCCTTGTGCTTGATAGCAAGTACAGCTGCAATTGATGGTAATATCAACCCTAGCAACTGCTCTCAGCACCCTCCCAGAACAGCAGTGCAGGGAAGGGTTTTGCTAAGTTGCCTGAACAGTGGAGAAAAAGGTGACCCCAGCAAACACTCAGAATTGTCTTGAAATCTCCACTGTACAGGGAAAACCTGCAGGGATGGCTCCTGATGTACCAGTAGATCAGCCCATCCAGAAAGATAAATGATGGAGGGAAAGAGGATGATCTCTGCCCATTCCTATGGGCCTGGGAACCTCCCTGACCATTATCTGGCTGATTTGATAGCATAATGTTCAGTGATGTCTGGACACTTTTCTTGGCAAAAGCACCACGAACAATTCAAACGTCGTTCCTCTCACTACTGGACGTACTGCCCTTGTGTTTTCCCGCCAGTAAACAAATAGTAGAGCCTTCATATATGGCTCTTCTGGGAACTGCTGCTTTCTAGGAACTGCTTACAAAGAATTAAGTAACCAATTTGACTGTCATCCAGAAGCCCTGGGCTTGCTACATGATTTTGCACAAATCTTTTTTTCCAGGGAGATACTTCTTCAAGATGGTCTCAAGGATTTGCCTGTGGCAGGCAAAACAGGGCTCCCTTGAATAAAATAACTCTGAACCAGTAAATAAACTGAATGCCTTTCATTATACCTGTCACCAGTTTATTTACTCCATGGCCTCTTTCTGCCATAAAAATCTTGAGTGATTTCAGCATACTAAAACATCTGCACTCATTTTCAGAAAATAACAACAACTGCCAATGCATGAACTCACTATTTTCTCAGAACATCTATTGTTCAGTGTCCGACCCTTATTGTTTCTCATCTCCTGTGAGCGGTTTACAATGAAATCCACTGTATTTACAGTGGAAAGCAAAATATGTCAAAGCAAGACAATCATCTATAAGCCTTCAGTCAATAACTGCTTATTTTTGTGCATGCTAAAATGTAATCATTTCTTGAGTTCATTGAAATCGGTGCCAAAATTCCCGTTTGGAGGTGTCTGTTCGGCCTCCTGCTAAGTGTAAGCTGCTATGTCTTACCATGCACCTTCTAAAACTGGATCTGTCATGCACCAGCTACCTTTTCATAGGCTACATAAGCCATCCTGCAGTGACTGCTCACGATTTAAGACCTCCTATCAGGGCAATGCTTCAGCATCTCTCAGCTGTTTTGCTGATTAGGAACCTTTGTAAGAGATTGAGCTGTTGACAGGTGAATCATCTCTGTCCCACAGTGTCTCAGTCTTTACTCCTGGTTTGTGGCCAGCATCAGCTTCCTCTGAAGGCCTTTCTTATATAGTTTTCCAGTGAATGCTTTACATCATTACATCTCAGAGACAGATAAACACCAAAAAGTTGAAGCATGCTCTTAAACTTCTTAAAACATTAGAAAGACAATTGTTTTGGCAGAATAGATGTTAATAGCACTTATACAAAAGTTTCTCGTCTTCAAAGCATTTAACCAACATTAATTACATCTAATTGGCTTTCCACATACGTCATGCAAAACGCACTTTTCACGTCGCTTGTCACTGCTATCTTACCCAGGATTATTGAGAGAAAGCTGCACCTCTTCAGTGCAGCACACCTTCCTGAAGCCACCTGAGGCCTCATCTTGCAAATCACAAAGGGCAACATTTAAAACAGCACCTCAGCTGAACTGAGAGACCTGTGAAAAAATAATGCCATCCCACTTGGGTACCCGCAAAGTTGTTAGTGCCTCTATTTCCCTGGCAAAAGCTTTGGAGGAGATTCTTTGAAATTTTGCTGTTCCCCATGCTTGGGGATGTCCCTGTCTTCACGAAGCCCATCCAGGTCCCATATCCACACTTTGGTGTCCACAAGCACTGCTGCTTGCCCAAAGGGCCTAGGATGCCCTAGCCAGAAGGCAAGATGCTCTCTGGACTCCAGCAGGGCTGCATTTGAAAGGGTATTGTGAAAAGAGAAGGGACTGTGTTTCCAGTAACCTTATCTTCAAGCACTTACCCAAGGAGCAGAAAATTTTAGTCTGAGGAGGTCTGAAACCTCCATTTGCCACCACCCAGTCATGCTTTTCTTCCATGGTCTTTTCATTGAAAAATACCTCATTCAGCCACAAGCGACTTGAAAAAGTTAGGATTTGGATTCCAGTTTATGGTTTGTGAGACCAAAAAAAATATTTCTTGCCCAGTGAAGTGCCAGGATTCAGCTAGGAAATAAATAGTTCCACATGTCATTGGAAGAGCTGGCTAGTACTCAGGTTCTCTAGTGCTCAAGGCTGAGAGGAAAGGATTTTGGAAGCATTACTCACAAAAAAAAAAATTCCACCAAAAAATATTAATCAAGAAAATTTCTAAGAAAAATTAAAAAAAAAATGTGTACAAGAACTAGACCACTGTGAACATTTCCTGGAGATGGGAACTGGATGGAAGGTAAGGTTCACAACAGGTGAGAAACCAAAACACAGCACTATCTGTGACCAACAGCATCACCCAGGGCAGAAGCACAGGAACTTTCATATCAGAGATCAGTGAAGGTCCTGATAGGTCACTCTATTTGACCATCTTTCAGAAGGCAATGTTGAGGGTGGTATTATGCTTGTTTTCACTTACAAGATGATTGTCTCTATCCCTGTTCATATACATAGCTAAAAAATGTGCTGTTAATTCAATGGCTCATAAATGGATGAAAGTTCCACCTGGCATTCCTGCACTGTGTTGAAGTAAATAAATCCCAAAAGCCCAGGATTTTCTTATGTCTTATTCTTAAATCTGGATAGCTACAAAGGCCAGAGACTGGGTTTCTCGTGGAGCCCTTTGGGTCTGAGATAGTAAGTTGCAAACATCTTTAACCGTCTTGCATGTTGAAAGACTCTCCATCCTTCATTAGCATGCACTAGAGATAGGGAGACCTGTGTGGTTCTGTCAGGATGAGCTGAAAAACAGTCCTGCTGTGCCAAAGAGAATTCAAGCAGCCCAGCGACCTAACCCCAAATCATAGAGGGGTAGATTTTTAGAAAAGCATTTAAGTGGCAGGTTCCAGTGCAAGCCATAATTGTTCTCATAAATCAACAAGATCCTTTGAAAATCCCACACAGTGTCACCTGCCCTCGGTATCTAGAGTGGCTGTTTATTTTGCAGACATCTTCACAATTTTGTTCTCAAGATTACAATTCAGTTAGTGGTAACACAGTTCTGTCAAGCTACTCCCACCCTTGAAGTAAATGGTTAAGTGCTTTATTGGTTCAGAGCTCGAAGACTCTCCACCTTGCAGGTTTGAGCCCTCCAATCTATTCATATTTCCCTTTCAACTTCTGCAAGTAACCCCAAACAGGCTGGGGACACTAAATGCAAAGTTATGGGAGATGACTGTGGCAATTTCTGAATGACAAGAGTGTTTAAATGAAATGTCAAGAGTTTGTGGGCTGCAAGCTTTTATGTTTCAAGGAGAAACAAGAAGAAAGGAGGGACAATAAATCAAACGCCGCAGCGTAGCATGCTCCATCTCTGAGAGTTAACCTCTTGAAAGCCATGTCCTGAACACAGCGCGGGACACACTCCTTTGACAGAGCCCATTTTTTTCTGCAAAGCAGTGGAAGCAGCAGGGTTGGCTCCTCCATGCATGCCCAGGGGCCATGTATACTTTACTTTTCTTGACATGTGCTGTGCATTTATGGGTTAACATCAAACATGAGCTGATTTACAATTTTTAATCAAAAAAGGATTAAAACCTAATAAATCCTAATAACATATTCTGTCTGGAGGTTATGTGATGTAGTCATATAATATACTGGTAGCTTTGCTCTCTTGAGCCTGGAAGATGGGGTGAAGTTTTTTACTTGTTGATAAGCTGTTCCTTGGAAATGCTTAAATGGATCAAGACCTGCTAAGCACCACGATGGAGACTGTCATCCTCTTGAATCAAGCCTTCCCTGCTATCACAGGTTTTGAAGTACCTTGATAGAAACAGGCAAGGAAGTTTGCACCATCTCTGTGTACTGTGTAACTCCTCTTTCACTTCAAAGGCTAAGTATTGCTGGTTAAAGGCTAATTATTGGTAGTTAGCTAGTTGAATCTAAGCATTAAACATGTCAAACATATCAACAATGATAGTCAGAGCTCTAAGGAACCCTCAACAACAAACTGCTAGAGGCTAGGGGTTGGTTTGTAAGAAGTCACCACCACACAAAAGAAGATTTAACCCTCTCTATTGGATTGCCTGGATTTTGGTTCTCCCACCCAAATAGACAAGTAT
This sequence comes from Dromococcyx pavoninus, assembly GCA_033558185.1. Lineage (NCBI taxonomy): Eukaryota > Metazoa > Chordata > Aves > Cuculiformes > Neomorphidae > Dromococcyx > Dromococcyx pavoninus. The sequence continues at coordinate 598,546 of JAUMJL010000313.1, forward strand.
TATCATGGGGAGTCTGTGAGTAAGCCAGACCTGCCAATTATCAAAGGGGATTTCTGAGCCTTCTGTTCCCAAAGGATGAACATCATCTCTCCAATCCATACTCTGTCTCCCAGCAAAAGGCTGTCCTGGAAGAACATTTACTCCCTGGGAGCCCTAATTAACATTACAAGACTAATGGAGACTAAGCTAAAGAATTTTTTAAAAGTTCTTTGACTGCAGTGCCATTTTTAAAGCTTCTCCTCCCTGCTCTTTGTTTGCACACAATAGCTCAAATAGGCAATGGGGATGTGGTAGGGGTCAAGAGACTCAAGGTATTTTCAGGCTGGTTTAACCATCTTGCAATTTAACCATCATGCTTCCCTCCTATATTTGCACTTATCTGGGGTTTTTTAGTCCCCTCCTATAGTTGCCTTATAGCCAGGGATGTTCTCTTTGTACATATGCATGTGCATGTCTTGATGGGGTTCAGTGGGTGGTTGATGAGCAAGACCTCAACAGAAACTCCGTCTTGCCCCATCTTCAGCACTACCAGATCAAAATGTCAATGGGAACCTGACCCAAGCCATGGTAATCTCAAAAGGGCTTGAAGTTGTTCCTTCATACAGTGATTTACTAATTAAGAAAAGACTTTCAAACCAGTCAGACTGAGAAATCGTTCAGGATCAACCAAGTCCAGGTCAGCAGAATTACTGTCACTCAGGTGTCAAGAGTGTGCAGACGATGTTTCTCAGAGATGATCCACTTGGAACTATTTGGTTTGGCAAATTTCTTCAGAACAAGTGCATCTTTAAAAACATATACCTGGAAAAGGTGTCTTTTGGCTTTTTTTTCCACTAAGCTGTAGTTAAAACCCCTAGTCTCTGCAAATAAAACAAGTCTGGGATGGCAAACATCAGTTTCAATATTTTAAAATACTCACTAACAGTGCTTTGCAATAGGTATTCAAGATGGAAATTCATGCACTTTTGTCTTAAACCATCACTTTTCAAAGCATCCTAAACTACTGCTCTTTCCACCAGCGTTTGTGGAAAGAGAACATACAAAGAACATCTTCTCTCTCTCCCTGAGTCAGAGGAAAGGATTGCCTTTAATTTTTATTCCACTAGTATTGACTGTATTACTATAATAAAAGCATCTTCTCAGTCTTTCCAAACTCTTCTTTCGGGAAATAATAGCTGTGTTTTCACAGTCTCATTGAAATTCAGGATGAAAAAGGGTATCTATCTCCCTACCTGGGTGCAGACACCCTCACCATTTCTTTCTTTCCACAGTTAGAAAACATACCCTGCTCTTCATTTCTCAACTTGTCAGAGCATTAAGGCTTTGAAATAAAAGCAGTAAATGCAGCCAGCCTGCTGTTCCCAACAGCCCGGTGAGCCGACCAGACTGTTCTCAGAAGAAGATGTTAGATCGGAACGCATTTCCTGGGAGAGAGGGATGACTGTGTGAACAAAC